>JANKKI010000488.1:0-641569 GCA_025175665.1 Cinchona pubescens | reverse complement strand
TTCATATTATCAAAAGATTCTAATTTTAACTTCAGTAACATCAAAAGGTACTAGACGACTACGCCCTAAATCTCCTCTTTACTGCATCTGTACACACCAGTGATAGACAATTTCTAAATAACCTGTCTTGATTGTGGAGAAAGAAGAATAACCTATTAACTACAGTCCTCTTCAAATTTTTTCCTTACCAAAAAAATCTAGAATTGACGTCCAATTAATGGAGAAAGGGATGCACTTAATTTGTATAGCAACGTGTGATACTGAATTGCTCCGGCCTTGTAATGAAATGCTCAAGTTGTGATCGAAAACAGTAGTTTCTCCTCTTAACCTGTTTAAAGATCTCATTAATTTCTATCAGTTTCCATCTAAAAGAATGACCCCATGTAATTAGTATTCTTGTGGACATAGCATATTGAACTTCGAATACAAACTATATTGATCAATAAATATGTTGCACGACCTATGAGAGATTAATGGTTGTGAAACATCTTAGGTTAGATATCTGTTGTTTCCATTAGTGTATCTTAGTGCAGTCGACATCAGCCTTTAGAGGCATTGACACCGTCAACTTTCCAGCTGACTCGTGCAATTTTAGTCATTGCTTGCCCATACTCCTTATATTGGACCACTTTAACAAATTAAGCATGTATGTATACACGTTTTATTTTTCATGTTTATCCTTTTCAATTCTTTATTTTCACTGACACATCTACGTCTTGCACAAATTCAAATATTAAATAACTAAGATATGATCAAGTAGATTCGACATTTTTGATACTCATACTGGCTCTGTTTGGATTGGATATTTTTTTAGATATTTTACTTTTATCAAATACTTGTAACGATTTTTTTTTTTTTATCTCACAAACATATTTATAAAAAAAAAATTATAATAAAAGAAGCTAGCAAGTCATTAGTAGGTACATGGCTCACAAAATGAGAACAAAAGAAAAGAGTAAAATTTATGGATCCGTGAGCTAAAAATGGATGAACTCATCCAAAAAGACGGTCGTTTCTTATGCATGTTAGTTTTAGACTCTGATTTGAAGAAACGATTATTTTATACACATCTCCGTTTGTATGTATAGATGCTCTAATGATCATTTAAGTTTAATAAGTATTGTAGCTAGATCGTTAGATCTTAGATCAATCGAAAATAAGTAGTTCTTTTATCTTTTCTAAGATTGAATTCTGTAGCTATGATTAGTAAAAAAAATAATTCATAATTTAGATATACTGGATTCTTTGACGTGGTCTTAAGAAGTAAAAAATGAGCGAAGAGCGATGCTGATACAAGACTTGGGTAAATTTTTGTTGGTCCGTGCACCTACTTTACGCAAAGTGTTATGGACATCTAGATGTGTATAAGAGACAGGCTCTATACAAAAATGTGAATGTAAGTATAGTAAATTTTCATGATTAATTCAACGTAGTACTACCATTTCAAATTATATATAGATCTTACTTTATAAGATCTATACACAATTTTTTAAGAGATTTTTGTATAAAGTAAAATCCACAATCTTTCTTGGAATTATCTTTTTGGGCTTGACATTCCTCTTCACAAAGCTTGAGGCATGGTGCACCATATGGGTTCTGGCCCAATATTAGGACTTTAATAGATTAAATAAATACACACTGATCCTTGTTAAGATTTGTTAATGAGGCCCATCAAGATTAGGGAAAACAGCAAGCTACTCCAATAGGATTCTGGCCCACTTATAATAATACGCGAATAGGACTTGGACGTTGGAGGTACTATTGGTTTGATTTTTTTCCCTATAATATTTATCTTTAAATTGAATATAAAGGCTGTATTTAGGCCACTTTCGGGGTTGCGGTTCTTTTACCTTAAAAGTATTTTTAAACTGTAAAGTATTTTTTTGAGTATTTGATAAATATTGTCTTTAAATTTAAGAGATAGATCTTAAAGTGTCAAAGAGACAGGTATCTTACAAGTTAAAAAATTAGGCAATTTTGGATTAACTTTTCTTTTTAAAATCGTTAAATTGGGCTTTTAAGCCATTTTACACAATCTAGATGTGTATAAGAGACAGGGTCTTACAGTTTAGTTTTTACTTCTTAAGGTTTACATCCGCAACCCCGAAAGCTGTCTCTTATACACAGTGTATGGACTGTCTCTTATACACATCTAGATGTGTATAAGAGACAGGTCTAGAAAGACCGGATCCGATTAAAATATTTAATATATAATAAAATTATTGTATATTAGTGTTATTTTATATGTATATATACATATATGTTATGTAAATTGCCCATGTAATTTATATTTAATATAAAATACATGTATAAATATTAATTGTGAACTCAATACAGATTGTATAATTAAAAAAAAGAGAAAATTTGATAAATTGTAATAGTTTTACATATAATTTTTAAAAAATTATTAAGACCGGACTGGATCCGATCCTAGAAGATGCCTGATCCTGATCCGGATATACTTTGGAGAGCATCCGAATCCTGATCGAACTGGTATTAAAATATCCGGCCTCGGATAAATCCGACCACATTACTCTAAAGTACATTTACATTAGTTTGGTTTATAGATAAATTATTCTCATATACCTTATCTTTGGATGATAGTCCTGAGATGTGTCACCATCGAAATATAATCATGTATTTAGTTTGTTTAGAATATTGACAGGATATTTTGATAATAATATTTAGTTTAGATTTTTATTGAAAATGATAGATAGAGGAGAACTATAGATATTAAAATATTTTCTTACTAATACCCACTAGTCTTAATTATTTTAAAATTTTCAAACATAAAATAATTTTTAATCATATAATGTCATGTTTAAAAAAAAAAAACTAATAGAATTATTGAAATATATACATTAGTAAGGAGTGATATAATTTGAAATGGTAGTACTACGTTGAATTAATCATGAAAATTTACTAGTACTTACATTCACAAATTAGAAAGAATTAATATAGTGTATTGATGCAACTAGATTTTTTTTCATTTAAACAAATTATCATTATATCATTTTTTTTATTTTTGGTAAAAAAGAAATATTTAATAAAATAAAATAAAAATAAGGCATGCTGCTTTGTAATATAAAAGAACAAGTCTGTATCATGTAATAAAATATGTAGATATGTATAAGAAAAAAAATGATATAATGATAATTTTTTTAAGTAAAAAATAACTATTACAAGAAAATGTCTAAACGTAGATATTAATTTTAAAGGCAGTTTAGACATTTCATACTTTTTCTAGTTTGATGGGATTATTAATACCAAATACCCTCATGGAATGTGTAATATCCCATATAGTTCAAGAAAAGAAGATTAAGTTAGTTAAGTGAGATGATAATCCCATATTTAAAATCTAACCAAAGACGGAATGACATGGGATTACTTATCTAATCCCAAGTCATCTCATGAACCAAACGGACCCTTAATTGATTAGAAATATTTCCAAACTAAGTGCTGATACAAAAATAAGCTAGGGTTAGTCAAGTATAATATAATCCAAAGTTAATGTTGAGCACACGTGTAGTACTCACGTCCGGATTTATTTGAAAAGAAAGAGCGGGGTTTTGTCTCCCGGGATAGGTTGTGACGTTCAAGTCAGTATTTTAAACAAAAAGAAAATTCAATAAGAATATAGAGCTTGTATAATTAGAAAAGCCATTCATGAAATTGACATGTCATTTTGAATTTAAACCTGTGATTAATGTTTCTGATCGAATTGATCCAATGGTAAACATTGTACTTAACCCATTTAGGTTTAATTGGACCACGAGAATAAAATTATTAAAATATCCCTGATTGATCCAAAATTGAAATCATTATTAAATGTATTATTTTGACATCATCATTAAATATTATGTTTCCACTGTGAAAAAATAGCAATACCAACCGATTTGATCAAGAGAATATAGGTTTCTTAGAAGAATGCTTCATAAATTGGGAAAATTCTACAGTCCCTTTTAGGAACCCATTCCCTTGTGCTTTAAGGGTTTGTAGCAGTACAACACTATGTACTTTAAAAACTTATACTGTATAAGTCCTTAAAGCCAAGGAAATGGTTCGCTCAACGGGACTGTAGATTTCTCCCATAAATTAGCTAAAGACTTAATTACACATACCCTTCAAAACAAAAAAAATTATGTCTCTTATACACATCTAGATGTGTAAGTAATAGACAGGTACTTGGTTTGAATCAATTCTCTTATACAATATAGATGTGTAATAGAGACAGATACAGTTGGTGGGGTTTTAAATTATACGTATGTTACTTTATCAAACCTAGTAGGCGTTTACTTTTTCCCCCATAAAAGAAATTATTATACTCATGCCCATATGGAAACTATTTGAAATACAAATAGAAATTATTTTGAACTTACACATGCAAAACCCTATTCAATAGGTTTGTGTTGGACCTATGTTGTGTGGTTAGTGAATTGGTGGACCATTCTTAACTTTATAACCAGCACAAGGTCAGCCCCTCCTAATATTTTTAAAGCTCTAAAAAATATGGGTAAAGTGCAAACAATATATAGTATGACAAACACTTGACTTTCACGCACTTTATTCTCTATTGAAGTGTTTACCTTGACTCGTCGATTTCAAAAATTCGTTGAATTGATCTATTTCGAACCAAAAAAATTGGTTACCTAAACTGATTATTAAAATCGAGTCGGATAGTAGGTCAAAAATTTACGACATGACGAGTACCCGACCCAATAGGGATAACTTTGTAATTTTACCATTTATGGCATAAGATTAATAGATTTTTTTACCTTCTCTTTCCATTCATTTGGGTATATGTGTAAGTAGTGTGTGTTTATTTTGGATAAACACGCTGGTCTAGTACGGGTCAAAACTAAAAACGGGTCTTGTATAAATATGGTAAAAAACAGAAGCAGTAGTCGTCCTTCTTTCCCCTCGCTTCTTTTGCATCTCTCTTTACCAATCATCCTTCTGCCTCCTTCAACAGTAGCTCCTCCGCCATTGCCTTCGCTCATCGTGTCATCCAGTCACCTTGAACACTTGAAATCGTCGACAAGATCTGAACTCCATAAGAACATATGTGAAACTCAAAGCACCTCCTCAAATTTAGGGTTCCTATTTTCAACTCCACCG
Source organism: Cinchona pubescens (assembly GCA_025175665.1). Classification (NCBI taxonomy): domain Eukaryota; kingdom Viridiplantae; phylum Streptophyta; class Magnoliopsida; order Gentianales; family Rubiaceae; genus Cinchona; species Cinchona pubescens. The sequence goes on along the minus strand of JANKKI010000488.1, from coordinate 636,451 downwards.
TCAATTGCTAGACCTATAGTCCTCCCGGTGGTATGGTCTAGCAATCTGTCTATGGTGTTCTCTACATCCCTGAGAACAACACCTCTCAAGTTCAGCTAGGTATAAGGGTGTGCATCAGTTAACGGATTTGTTAATCGGTTATAATAAAATTAGTCGAAATTTAAAATAGGTTCTAAATGTTTATAAATACATTTTGATTTCAAATTCAATTCGGTAAAAATTTTGGTTAACTAAATTTTAATGTTCTCGGTAATGAATTTGATTAACTAAATTCAACTTGGGTTAGTTGCACCTGTAACATTGGGCCAAAATCCTGCACAAAAATTGATCTTTTCAAACAAAATTTTCCTAATTTTATTTTATTTTTGCCACGTAATTGGATAAGTTATTTGAATTTTTATTGATAAATGATTCAAAATAATAAGTAAAAAAAACTACATCTTGTTACGTTTTTGAAAAATAAGCAATATAATTATATATAATACTACAATATCATATAACTTGCAAATATTAATAAAATACGCATCGCAAGACTATTTAATGTGATTTATGGATATTAATAAAATAATGTAATTAAATATGAATTAATGTATAAATAATAACAACCGTACAAATTAAGTTACAAATGAAGCTAATTATCAATAAATATATTTTTTTTACTCGAATAACTAAATTTACATTTTTAGTGATTGTACTATTTATATATCAAAATATTTTAATAAAACTTTATTTTTAACTATTGAATTTGGTAATCAGTTAACCGAATTTAAAAAAACCTCTCCACTATTTTCGAATTCATTAATCATATTTATGAATTTGGTTAACTAATTTCTAACCAAATCCAAAATTAACTAAATTTATTAACCGAATTGAATTTGAAATCGGTTATAAATTTGATTAACTGAATATTTTCATATCCCTAGCTAACTATTCCCTTTCTTTTCCTTTTTTTTTTCCCAATTTCTATTAATTATTTTCAATTATTAAATCCTTGTAAATTGGATGTAAATAATAGAATTGGTTAATTTACTTCATACTATTTTTCTATACTTTCTTAAGTTTTTAGTATTTATTATTTTTAACTTCTTAGAATGGGGATGTAGTAAAATGAAAAATAGATGAGAGATAATGACCTTTTTAATCTTTGAGCTGTATTTGATTCTCGATTGTGATTTCAGATTTTATGGTGTATTGTGACGGGTTGGAAGAATTTATTGTCCTTCAAGTCAAGGGATTGACCGTGTCAAATAGTCATTATGCTAATAATATAGGTTGATATTGGCAAATTCAATACTGACTTATAATAATATAGGTTGATATTGGCAAATTCAGTACTGGCTTATAACTTTTAGCATGAACGAAGTTATGGTTGCATCCACGGCTCTCGAAGCAACATGCCTAACATTTTTGCATTGTTATCGGAATTTCTGAACTTAAAAGATGCTATCCAAAACAAAGAATAGTAGGGAAACATCATGCCAAAAGTTGGTTTGTGTTATTGTCTTCCCAAATATTCTTGTTAAATTTACAATTGGATATAAGTTACTTATACATATATTAGGTCTAGGATAAATTCAAATAGCCATTGTTGTTGGAATACCAAATTAATTTTAATATCATGACAACCAACGTTATCATAACCCGGATCCTTCATGTTTAATCATCAAGAAAATGAATTAAATACTAGATGGGGAAACGTATCTGAATCTATAAGAATTGATGTGATTTTTGAATATTCGGATGTGATTCTTGAGCCTACGGATTTGATTCTTCAATATTGTGGTTATTGATCTTTCAAATTACTATGTATGTATTTTAGAGAATAGGGTTCTCACTTTTCTGATGATGGGATGTCAAGAAAAGTAACATACGTATAATTTGGGGGCCATAACCAATATATAGAGATATTTTTCTTATTCCCTAAGTTTTGCCCATCATACAAATAGGAAATAAGATTTTAGGGTATCTACACATAAAAGCTCATAGTAATTAGATTACTTAGACCCATTATCTTAAACCATATTATGATCACTTTATATTAGGCCAATTAATTATGATAGCACATATTACACAATTAATATATATGTAAATGTCCAAAACCCAACATTCTTCCACTTGGACTACATATATATTATTACATAATACCTTATAAGCTCAAAACCTTTTGCCATCAAGACCATAGTTATCCCCAAACAATCTCGTCCATTAATCATGTCAATATTAGAACAAGATGATTTTCGTTACATTAATAGTAACTAAACCCATTCTTGATCACGTACATTAATACAACCAAATGACATAGATCAAGTATGGATATGTAGTATGGAAATTACATGTTATGTGATCTTAAACATGCCTATTTCCAACTAGTCCAACTTTATATTTTATAGAGATCAAATTGAAATTAAATTCAGAATGAAACATAAACTGAATACTTTATATCTAAAACTGAATTCTTTATTTCTATAGAAAATATTCATAAACATAAGATGTGTATCAAAAGATAAAAGTATATAAACTGAATACTAAACTCCCACTAATCCTGAATATCGTCAAAAGACATAACACCCATATGAGTGATGTGCTCATGAAAGACCTTGGATGGTAATCCTTAGCAAGCGGATCCGTAATCATGGAGTTCGTGCCAATATACTCTATAGACACCTGACCAATCTGAACTCTTTCTTTAACTACTACGAACTTGATGTTTATGTGATAGATTTCATTGAGCTCTTATTATTGTTGGAATATAAAACTGCTGATTCATTGTCACAAAATAACTTAAGTCGTCTTTCAATACCATCCATAATTCGTTGCTTGTGACAAAATTTCGCAACTATATTCCATGATTGGATGCCTCATAACAAGCTTAAATTTAGCTGTCATGGTGGAAGGAGCTATGAATGTTTGTTTAACACTTTTCCAAGAGATAGCTCTTCCAGCAAGCAAATAAATATAGTCTGAAGTGGATTTATGACTGTCCTGGCATCCAGTAAAATCAGAGTGGAATACCCAATGATCTCTAATTTATCCGATCTCCTATATGTGAGCATGTAATGTTTTGTTCTTTGAAGATACCGCATGACCCTTGTGGCTGCTATCCAATGAATCATTCCCGAATTGCTTAAATATCTGCCTAACATCCTAACAATATACGCAATATCTGGACGGTACAAACTTGAGCATACATCAGACTTCCTATTGCTGAAGCATGAAATCTTCTGCATTTCCTTACTTTCAAAATCATTCTTAGGGCACTGAGTAAAGCATAATTTGTCTCCCTTAGCAACAGGGATATCTCCTAATTTGCTATCTTGCATGCCAAATCTCTTAAGTACCTTATCGATATAGCTCTTTTGTGATAATCCAAGAATACCTCAAGAGCGATCTCGATATATCTGAATCCCTAATACAAAAGAGACGTCCCCAAAATCTTTCATCTCAAATTTCTGTTATAGAAATCTCTTGGTTTCATGCAATAAGCGTATATCTTACTTACTCCCACTAAACTTGTGGTATATACAATCATCAACCAAATTCATCTCAAAACCAAACGAGATAAAAATTTGATGAAATTTGTAATACCATTGATGAGAAGTTTGTTTGAACCCATAGATGGATTTCTTTAATTTACAGACCATATTCTTTGCATCTTTGAATACAAAGTTTTCCGGTTATAAATGGTCTCATTAATGTCACCATTGCGAAATGCAGTCTTTACATCCATCTGATGTAACTCAAGGTCAATATGTGCCACTAAAACCATTATTATCCTGAAAGAGTCTTTCGATGATACTGGAGAGAAAGTCTCTTTATAATAAATGCCTTCCTTTTGAGTAAAACCCTTTGCGACAAGACATGCCTTATATCTCTCCACATTACCCTTCGAATCCCTTTTTGGTTTTAAATATCTATTTGCAACCAATAGGTTTCCCACTTATACACAATGACGTATGTCCAAACGTCATTGATTTTCAAGGATTTAATTTTCTCAGGTTCATAGCATCAATCCACTTTTGAGAATTAAAACTATGCATGGCTTGATGAAAGTTGATTGGATCATCGTCCACCAATCCAATGTCATCCTCATGTTCTTTGAGAAATACGATGTAATCATCTAGAATCACACTTCTCCTTTCTCTAATGGATCTCCTTAATGGCATTTGTTCTTGAGGTTATTGAGATTGTTCGTGTTGTTCTTGATGGGGAATATTTTCAACATTATCTTCTGATATTGGTATTGCTTCTTGAACAATGTCAAGAATAGAAGGTTGATCATTGTCAATGATAATCGTAGGAAGAGAAATAGATTCCTCTTCAAAGACAAAGTCCCTAATTTATCTCTCCCCCCAAACTCAATATTCTCAAAGAATTGGGCATTTCCCATCTCAAAAAAGGATTTGGATGTGGCATCATAAAATTTGTACCCCCGAGACCGTTCAGAGTAACCAACAAAATAGGTGCTGACCGTTTTCGAGTCCAATTTCTTTTCATTTGGCCTATAAATAAGGCCTTGCCTTAACTGGATAAACCTAAATATGTAAATATTTTATACTAGGCTTTTTGCTAGTCCATAGTTCATAGGAGGTTTTGGTCGTTGTCTTAGTTGGAACTCTATTAAGAATATAAGCTACAGTCTTTAATGCCTCTTTCCAGAGTGAATTCGGTAAAGTTGTATGACTAATCATACTTCTCACCATATCCTTTAAATTCCTAGACTGATTCTTAACAATCACCATTTGTATGCTAGGAGATCCCGGCATCTTATACTGTCGGAGGAATCCGCACTCTTCTAGGAATTTAGCAAAAGGTCCTGGACGTTGTTCACCTAATCCGTCATATCTGCCATAGTATACACCACCACAATTAGATCTGACAGCCTTAATTCTTTTATCAAGTTGGTTCTCAACTTCAACTTTAAAAACCTTAAACATGTCCAATGACAGATTTCTCATGAATTAGATAAATATAGCCACAACAAGAAAAATCATCTATGAATGTAATAAAATATTGGTTGACCATTCCAAGAAACCGTAGGAAATGGCCCGCAAATGTCCGTATGTATTACTTCTAATACGTCCGAAAATCTATTGGCATACAAATCTCTTTATATTTGTTTGTTTTCCCTTAATACATTCAACGCAGATTTGAAGGTCTAACAAATTAAGGGGAGAATTCTATCTGACGCAAGTTTTCAATTCTTTGTTTAGACATAAAACCTAAACGCTTATGCCATAGTGAAGCAGAATTCTCATTAATTAATTTGCGTTTAATACCATAAGAACTTATATGCATGGTTTCATTATATGAAGCAATAGTTTCGATTAAATAAAGGTTATCATGAGAAGACAAAAAATCAGTACCAATAATATTTTAATTCAAAAAAAGACTAAACTGACTATTTCTAAATGAACAAAAGTAATCGGATTTGTCCAAAACATAAATAGAAACCAAATTTCGTCTAAAATATGGTACAATTAGGGGTGTAAACGAACTGAGCTGCTCACGAGCAGTTGGAGAGCAGCTCGGTCAAAAACTCGACTCGAGCTCGAGTTGACCAAGCTCGAGTCGAGCCTGCTCGAGTTCGAAACATTTGACGAGCCGATCTCGAGCATATGTATAATATGCTCAGTGCTCACGAGCTATATATATATATAATGCTCAAAAAGCTCGACGAGCACTCGCTGTCTCTTATACACATCTAGATGTGTATAAGAGACAGAATCTTAACAGCATGCACATTCAAGCACAGAAATGATTTCGAGCTCTCGAGCTCGTTTTACTTATTTTCGAACGAGCTCGAACTATGTCAAAATTTTCGAACTCGAGCTCGAGCTCAAATTTTGAAGCTCGTTCGAGTTCGAGCTCGAGTTCGAGTATCAGAAAAAATTTCGAGTTCGAGTTCGAGTAGGGCACTATTCGTGCTCGATTCGGCTCATTTACACCCCTAGGTACAATATATGTCTCTTTCAAATTGAAATAATAACCAGTTTTTAATAATAGCCTAAAAATCTCTAGTGCTTCAACTTTAATTGGTTAGCTGACATCGCCCACATAGATGAATATTTCAGCATCATTCGGCTTTCAGCAATTCAGGCAACCCTGCACGGACACACTTATGCGATTAGTAGCACTGAGTCTGTCCACATATGTTTCTACGTACTGAAGCTAAACATATCAGAACAAACCAAAGCAATCAAGCGTACCTTTTTTTGCACGCCAAACGTGATATTTGGTATAGTCCTTTTTCATGTTCCAGAATTCTTACAAAAGTAACAACCAAATTTCTTAGTTTGTTTCTTTTGCTATTTCTTTTGAAATGGACCACCCGTAACTTCTTTATCCTTTTTCCTTTTCTTGTTTTTGTCCTTAAAAGTACTTACCAAGTGAGCACTTTCAATCTTTTCTTACTTCAATCTTTCCACTTCTTACACACAATGAGAAATGAGCTCATTTAGAGACTACTTATCCATTTGATAGTTATAACTAACCTTAAATTGACTGAATTGTGCAGGAAGAGAGATCAAAACAAGTAATTCTATCGAACTTGATTTCAATGAGGTCTAACTTTAGTGCCTTAAGTTTTGAAGCAAGACGAGACATCTCTAGAATATGCCCTTATATTTCCTTTTCCTTTATACCTCATTGAAATCAAGTTCGATAGAATCGTACTTGTTTCTGCCTTATCGTTTTTCACAAAACGCTTTTCAATTTCCATAAGGAACTCTTTGGTAGTTGCCTTTTCAGACACATCGCACCTGAATGTTTCCAGAATTGCACGTTTCATGATCATAAGACTCATGCGATTTGAACGATTTCACTTCTCATAGTCCCTTTTTTTCTCTATGAAACTATTATCTATAAGAGGAATGGGTTGTTCAATCCTTAGCGCAAGGTCTAAATCCATGCAACCAAGAACGATCATTACGTTCTCTTTCCATTCCTTAAATTGGTTCCATTCAACATAGTGATATAATTGATATTGGCAGATATCATAGAAGTAGATGTATTAACTGAAAATAGAATAAAACAATATATTCACATAAGTTCTAAATCTTAAATTCCAATAAATTAAATTCAAATAATGGTAGGGCCCATCACAAGATACCTAGCACAACATTAATATTTAGTCTTTGGACAGAAATATTAACTTGTAGTGATACTCTCGGTGTAGTAATCAAATATTGACAATAAATCTTATCAAATAATAAATCTATCTTTGGACTGACTTATTATTCACATGGAATACCAAATAATTGTCACATATTTATAACCACAGGTGTATATGTAATTCGGCCAAATATTAACCTTCCTTTGGGCCGATAAATATCCACATAAATTACAAATACACAATCATCTTAATATTCCAAAATAAATTGACCTACACCAGAGGGGCTATTTTGATAGCATGTTGTGTTAATCAATATATTTTTGAACATTAAACATTCTGAAATAATTTACTAAAATTTGAATTTAATTATTATACAAATCTAAATGTGTATAATACCAAAAATTAAAAAAAAAAATGCCGAAAATGATTCGGCCATGAACACCTTATCGTGAGGTTGTGACCTTCAATAAGGTCATGAACTCAAACCTTATGGCCATGAACTATGTTCATGATAGTTCACGGATGATCCTTTATCCTTTTTCTTTTTTCTTTTTAAAACCAAATTGATTCCAACAAGGAATCTTACATCTTTAATTCCTCCGAGTCATGAACATGCAATTCATGACCGCACGGTAAGTCTTTTTTTTTTTAATTCTAATACTAAACAAATTCAAAAGGGAAAAAAATTAAAACCAAAATTTTGAATTCAACAATTAAATCCAAATAAATATAAAAATTATTGGACCCAAAATCTTAAATTTATAATATAACCACAATTGTTCTTAAATACAATAAATTAAATCACATAAAAATTTTGTTGAATTCAAGAACTGGATCCGAATGAAATCACATAATAAATCAAATAAAAAAAATTGATTTCTCAATGATTCAACATGAAGATGTTCTGCTACCACTTGTTGGAATACAAAATTAACTCTAATATCATAACAACTGTCTAAGTTATCATAACCCGGATCCTTTATGTTTAATCACCAAGAAAATAAATTAAATACTAGATGCAATAACGTACCTGATTCCATAAGAATTGATGTGATTTTTGAATATTCGGATTTGATTCTTGAATATTGTGGTTATTGATCTTCCAAATTACTATGTATGATTTTAGAGAATAAGATTCTCACTTTTTTGATGATGGTCTGTTAACACATCTAGATACGTAGAATTTGGATACCATAACCTATATATAGAGATATTTTTCTTATTTCCCACGTTTTGCCTATCATAAAAATAGGAAATAAGATTTTAGGGTATAAACTATATTAGATCACTTTATATTGGGCCAATAAATTATGATAGCACATAGTACACAATTAATATATATGTAAATGTCCAAAACCCAACAATTGCACCATAATCATTTCTGTATAAGAGACAGCCTAATATCATAGACGTCAACTAAACCCAATTTGGTGAGATGTGTATAAGAGACAGCCGTTACACTAGTTAGACTATCATCTTGATCACTATCCAATTTCTGAAACGAAAGAGTATCTAAAAGTTTTTGAATAATCGATCATTTAAATTGATGCTTTTCTACTCTTCAACTGTTATTTAATCATATATGAGAAGATCATAGATAATTAAATAAGAGTTGGATAATCAGTTTATTGATTGTATTATATTTAGCACTTTGGCATTACTTTCAAAGAAATAAAATGTGAAACCAATGACACTAATAACTGATATTTTAAAAATAACTTTTAATTGTTGATCTTTTCTGTTGCTTATTAGAAATTATCTCGAGAATAAGGCAACTACCAAAAGTTTGAGAGTCTCGGTGTCATCTTAGTTTGTATCAGTAAAGTTTTTGCTACCTTGATTAATTGCTTTTATTGTTATATGTTTCGATTAGCAATTTCATGAAAGATCATGGAACAAGAAAAGAACATATTGAACTTGTATAAGATATATGACTGGTTATTGAAAGAAGACCTTTCACTAAATGTTAAATATGGTAAACACCAAACACATGTTTACTTAGATTTTAAAATGAAAAATGCAGAAAGAAGAATATATCAATTTTCTTATTTTGCTGTGTGTACTAATTGATCATATTCAAGGAGAGGAGATTCTTTTGTCTTATGCATGGTTATTTCCAAGTACGTTATTCTAGACTAACTAATTATAGCATATAGAACATGAACTTTTACATGTTTGTTCATCTTAGGAGGGGGTGAAAAGTTGCATAGGTAGTACCATCAACTTTTCTTGGTGGTGATAAATTGTATGATATTTCTTATTCTAAAGGTTGAGAAGACGTCCAACCTTATTTTGCAACTATATGTTGTTCTCTTAAACCACTACTATTTGAGAGTTGATCATGACCCCCGACCTGGTGAAGGAACTTTAACTAATACTTAAGGATAGTATGTAGGCAGCCTATCAGAAAATAAGCCCTTTGTTAGATATTTAAGGAACTTTAACTGAATACAAATTATAAAAGGAAATGATGGTGATGCTAAATGAGAGCAGGAGGAAGCTTGGGAGCTTTCAGATTTATGCCAACACCTTATTGCTATGCCATCAGTTGCAACATCTAAACAGGCCCTTTGGATTATGTTCTTTCCTTCCCAAGACCTGTAATTGCTTTTTTATGCCATCTTTAAGACTACTCCTGATATGTGCAAAATCAAAACTTCTCCAGAAATTTTTTATTGCTGTGTTTTGATATTTGATATTATAGTGGTGGTCTGAAAGGGGAAGAATATATATTCCATAATTGATGATTTGTGACCAAGACTACTGCATTCAAGAAATCATCCTGATTTATATGTTGTAATCACAAGTTTTTCCTTTATTATTGAGTTTTGAAAACACTAGTATTCTCCTTTAAAATTGAGTTTTGTAAAATAATTCTTGTAATGCAAGTGACCCATTGATAACTCTATTACATAGAGTTATTTTATCCATAATTCCTATGTAATTTTGTTCCATTCAGATTGGTTTTGTGTGTGTGTGTTTTTTTTTTATCATAATTCCTGCCTAGTAGTAAATTTTAGGAACTTAGCTTAATATTAAGATTTTTGGTAGAATTATGCACCAAATTGGGTTTAGTTGACGTCTATGATATTAGGCGCATTTTAATTTAAAAATTGTGGTGTGTTTTGTATAGGTAATTTTTGGAAGTTTGCAGCAAGTTGAAGAATGGAAGAGGTCAAGGATTGGAGTGCAATTAATTCGAAATAGAGAAGATAAAGTCAAAATTCGGTCAACAACTTCACAATCACGGCTAAGGAATCCAAGTCAAGGAACACACAATCGTTGTTTCCACCACTTCAACTTCAAGATGCAACAACTGCGGTCAAGAAATCCAAAGAGCAAATTCGACAACGGCAGTATCCAAGCTAAAATGAGAAACCTTCAAGAACTGCAGTCACTGAATTTGTATAGGGAAAATAGTGACCGCGGTTCATAACAAAAATTCAACATTTTAACTATAAGCCTTTTGAAATTACCCTAAGAAACACACCTACAAACACATAGTTGTAGGTATAAAGTAGTGTTTTTACTATAATAGTCCTCTAAGTACTTCATTTTATACACATTTTAAAACTGTATAAGAGTAGCTTAATTTTAGTAGTAAAAATTCTAGTATTTACTTTCAATTTATTGGGCTTTTAATTCTCTTTCATTTGATACTAATTTCCCTTATTTCACTTTATCTTTCTTGTATTTTAGTTTGGATAAGTTTTCATTGACATTTATGTGCTTTCTTAGAGCAGTAATTATTCTTGTTATACTTTAGGGTCAATTAATTCCTTGCCTTCCTAGTTATTATTTTAATTACTTCCCTAATTGGTAGAGTAGTTTAGTGGTAGTGTTAGTCTAGTTGTTCGCTAGTTTAGATTTAGTTTGCTCTTTATTATAAACTTTATATTGCCTATTTTATTTCTTATATTTGTTGTTTTTTTAATGTGATAGTTTAGTCTAGTATCTTAGCTTTAGATTTCATGCTTTGGTAGAGATATCTCTAATCCTTAGTTTAATTCCATCTTTTAATTGCATTATCATTTCTATTGTTGCCCTTTTAGGTAAATATGCTTCCGTATGTACTTATTGCTTTTTGTGATGGTGTAGTTGAGTTAGTAGTACTTTAATTGCTTCCTATGAACATTTATTTGCTTTGGTAGAGTAAGAATTTACTCCTTTTTAATAGTCTAACTAGTGTAACGGTTCGTTTAGTCTAGTAATCATCGATGAATCTTTGTCGGAATGACAACCACTAACCACTAATCTAAAAACTTACCTCGTATACTTGCCAGAGTGCGGGTATTGGTTAGGTGTTGAATAGGGTTATTTTTATTACTTCTCGTGTGTAAATCACCTACCTAATATTTGCCGAATAAGTTTTTGGCACTATTGCCGGGGATTGAGTTGCCATGGTGACATTAGAAACTATCATATCATACTAGATTAGACTCTTTCAGTTTTTCTTATTTATTGCTTGTAATTAGGATTATTTGTATTGCCTTATTTATCATTTATTTCTTGCTTTTAGTGTTTGTCTTTGGGACTTGACTTCTTGCTATTGTTTGTTGCATAGTTTATGGTCACAGGGAAACGTTCATTGTAACCTTTAGATCACGAGATGGAACGTACCTTGACTAGATTCCAAAAGGAAAAGACACAAAAGCAAGACCAAAACAATAGTCAAATAGCAAACCTACCACTTAATAATTGGGGATCTGATGAGAATGTGAAACAAGACGATCAAAAAGAGGTAGCGGGGAACAATGGACACGGTAATGGAAATGGGTTGCATGGTAAATTTGGTAACAATGGTAATGGGGAAAATGCTAATGGTCGACACCTTAGGGACTATGCGAGATTGAACTTTAAAGGGGCAAACTCAAGCATTGCTTGAATGCCCCTACAAGCCAACAATTTCAAGATTAAACATGCCCTAATCCAAATACTCCAAACTCATGCCTATGTTTGGGGGTAGGTCTAACAAGGACCCATACAGACATTTGGTGAATTTTGAGGAGGTCATTGATACATTTAAGTATAATGGTGTGCATCCGGATTGTGTTAGGATGAAAGCTTTTTCATTTTCCTTTAGAGATAGGGTGAAGGCATGGCTACACGCTTTTGAGCAAGGGACATTTACATCTTGGAATAATTGCCCAAGAGTTCCTAGCTAAACATTTTCCGCCCTCAAGGACCGTTAAGCTCTATAATGAAATCACAACTTTTAAACAAGATATGGGGGAAAGCTTGAGTGAAGCATGGGAATAATTCAAGCATTTATTGAGGAAATGCCCACACCATGCCATCCTATTATTGCTTCAAATCTAAACTTTTTATAATAGGTTATTTCCAGAGACAAGGTTAATAGTTGACGCTAGTGCAGATGGTTCTATATCTTTGAAGACTGCAGAAGAAGCATAAGCTCTACTTAATAGAATGGCATCCAATTACTGTTATCGCTGGTTCCAATCAATCCAAATGGCGGGCAACAACACCAAGCCCCACAAGCTAATACCAACACAGAAGAATATTGAGTTTGAACACAAACAACATCCTGCTTTCCCAACAAGGTCTCATGATGAATGTGATGACGAACTTAAATAGAGCCATTGAGAATCTTGGGAAGGGAAATACGTTCAATGCAATATCTTCGGCCCCTCAAGTGCAACTTTCTTGTGATTTTGGTAGGGGCAATCATCAAAATGACTGATGTGAGATGTCAATGGGTTAAGTGAGCAATTCGAATTTGTTTCCAATTAACAATCTAACTCACGAAATCCTCCCTGAGTATATGGCAACACCCATAATCCCTCATGAAGAAACCATCCTATTTTCTTTTGGAACAACCAAGCAAACAAAAAAATCCATCATTCCAACCAAATATCCTCAACTCCAAAACTTCCAAAATCAAGCATCAACTTCTAGAGCCAATCAACCTCCCTATCAAAGAAATGTTGAACCCTATCAAACTTAACCGAACCGTCCATATCAACCCTAACAACAAAGGCCTCCATTTCAACCTCCAAATTATTCCCAACCTACATACGATGACCATTACTCTCAAAGGGACCATGCACACATGAGGATAGCTTAAGGAGGGAATTGGAGACTTTGATGAGAGAAAATAAGAACTAAAGAAGAGAGATAGAGAATTTGAGGACCACTACAAGAAATTTAGAGGTTCAAATAGGTTAAATTTCTTGCCAAAACAATGAAAGGCCATTGGGGGCGTTGCCAAGTGATACCATTCCCAATCTGAAGGACAATCATAAAAGATAGCAAATTCAAGCCGTCACTCATAGAAGTGGGAAAACTTTGAAAGAAAAATTTGGTGGAACTTAAATTCAAAGGTAAATGAGAACAGAGGATGCTTAGTAAATGGCATAGGGAGAGGAGAGTCTTCAAAATGTGAGGTTGAGAAAAATGAAGAACCCAATAAGGCCCTTACCCAACAAAACGAAGGAGGATAAGAGAGGTCAAGAGCTTAAGAGATTTTTGGAGATTTTCAAAAAGATTGAAATTAACATCCCCTTCAATTAGGTATTGGAAAACATACAGAACTATGCTAAATTTATGAAGAAAATCATTACCAACAAGAGGAAGCTCATGGGGAATGAAATTTTGTATTTGAATGAGGGATGTAGTGCTATAATCCAGAAAAACCTTCCTCCAAAATTGAAGGACCCGGCATCGTTTTCCATTCCGTGAGAGATCGGGAGAATAACTTTCAAAAGAGCTTTGTGATTTTGAGGCCTCCATTAACCGTATGCCATATGCCACATACAAGAGGTTGAATGGGAGAGGGTTCAAAACCACCAATGTTACACTCCAATTGGCTGATTGAAGTATTAGACAATTGGTAGGTATTGTGGAGGATATAATTGTCAAAGTGGAAAAAGTGTTCTTGCCAGCTGACTTCATAGTACTTGAGCTAGAGGAACATGTTGTGACACCCTTGATGCTTGGAAAACCATTCCTATAGCAACTAGAAGAGCGCTAATTGACGTTCAAGAAGGAAAACTTTAATTTAGAGTTAATGAGGATATAGACTCATTTAACATTTTTTTACTCTTTAAAATTTTATTCCAGTCATGATGATGTTAAGAGGGTTGAAATAATTGATGACTTTTTTGATGACTTGTTTGATGGCTTTTGTAGGAACTCACTAAATGAGCATTTCATGAATATGACTTCCATGCAAGGCGGCGAAGAATTAGAACTTGATAAAGATGAGTATGAAACCATGGACAACGGGAAAGAGGAGTTGGACATGAAAGTGGAAGAGAAAATTCTTAGACCAACGAATCCCCCAAGGTTGAACTCAAATCACTCCTTTTTCATTTATAGTATGTTTATTTGGGTGACAATGATACATATCTGGTTATTGTAAATTCCCATTTGTCTAGTGAACAACTTGCTCGATTGTTAGATGTGCTTAAATTGTTTAAACCTACGATTGTATGGTCAATAGATGATATAAAAGTGATTAGCCCTTCCATATGCATGTATAAAATTTTATTAAGTGAAGGGCATAGGTCAGTATTGCAACCTCAAACGAAGTTGAACCCCATTTTAAAAGAGGTAGTGAGGAAGGAGGTAATGAAATTCCTACATGCCGAAATCATCTATCCAGTTAGTGGTAGTGACTGGGTTAGCCCCACTCAAGTTGTACCTAAAAGGGGTAACTTCACTGTGGTTATTATTGAAAGCAATGAGTTCTTCCTATCTCGAGTGGTAGCGGTTTCGCATATGTGTATTGAATTTCAAAAATTAAATGAGGCCACTCATAAGGACTACTTCTCTTTTCCCTTTATCGACCATACGTCAGAAAGGCTTGCCAGGTTTGCTTATTATCGCTTCCTCAATGGATACTCTGGGTACTTGCAAATTGCTATATGCCTGGAGGACCAAGAGAAGAACGGTTTTACATGCCCGTATGCCACCTTTACTTATAGGAGAATGCCCTTTGGGCTTTGTAATGCTCCTACACATGTCTCTTAGCACCTTCTAACGTTGCATGTTCGCAATTTTTCACAATGTGGTTGAAAAATGCATTGAAATTTTTATGGATAATTTTACTGTTTTTGGTGCTTCATTTGATGAATGTTTGACCAACTTGTCCAATGCGTTGAAAAAATGTATGGAAACAAAGTCCTTAATTAGGAAAAATGTCACTGAATGGTGCACATAAAGATTGTGATAAGAACACAGAGTATCATCCTTATCCTCTAGATTAATTGATTACCCTAATATATAGGGCATATCTCCTACTAATGTGAGAAAACTCCTTAAACCTTATCTCACATAGAGATCTCTATATACTTTACTAATAAGGATTAAGTGTTCATGTTTGAAAAGTCTTGTTTGAATGCTGTCAATGAGTTGAAACATATTTGTTAATGCACATATTTTTGTGGCACCTAATTGGTCTCTTCCTTTAGAACTCATGTGTGATGCCTGTAACTTTGCAATAGCTGTTATTTTGTGACAAAAATGCTGTTGATAAGATATTGCATGTCATACATTATGCTAGTAGGACTTTGAATAATGTACAAGCGAATTATTCCACCACCGAAAAGGATTTACTAGCCATAATGTTACATTTGACAAGTTTTGGTCTTATTTACTTGGTGCCAAAACCATTGTGCACACTGACCACTCTACTTTGAAGTATCTTTTCACTAAACAAAATGCTAAACCAAGATTGCTAAGATGGATACTTCTTTTATAGAAATTCGACTGGGAGGTTGTGGACAAGAAAGAAAGTGAGAATTTGGTCACGGATCACCTCTCAAGGATAGAAAAGCCAAGACTTGTTGCTCAAGAGGAAGTCCCAATCCAAGAAGAGTTCCCAATTGAGAAGTTGGTCATTAAATTGGGACCCATGGTAGCCAATTACCTTGTGGCAAGAGTGACTCTAATACACATCTTAGATGTGAATAAAGAGGAAGTTCTTTTTTGAGGTCAAGCACTATTATTGGGATGATCCATACCTCTTTAGAAGCATTGTAGTGATCAAATTTTAGGATCCATGCATCTCGAAAAGTGAAGTTGAAAATATCCTAAGACATTTCCATTCATCTTCGGTTGGGGGACATTACGGGGCTCAAAGAACAGCCTTCAAGGTGCTACAAAGTGGATTTTATGGGCCAAGTATCTTTAAGGATTCAAGAGAGTTCATTATTAGATGTAATGAGTGCCAAAGAAAGGGCAATATTTCGAAAAAGCATAAGATTCCCTTTCATGACATTGTTGAGCTTGAAGTATTTGACTATTAGCGTATAGATTCTATAGGCCCTTTCCCCATCTCCTACTCCAAGAAGTATATTTTGGTAGCCGTCGAAATTACGTTCCAAATGGGTTGAAGCTATTGCTACACCATGTTACACCAACAAACAACGCTAAGATGGTCACTAAATTTTTGACGAAACACATTTTCTCCCATTAGAGTTCCTCGTGCAATATCGTAGTGGATTCATCTCATAAGATTGACAAAGCTTTATGCTAAAACTGTCGATCCAACACAACCCTCTTTCTTTACCCAAGTTTGGGACCGGCTATGCTAAAAAAACTTGATACAGGCAAAGATAAAGGAGGCAAAATAGGCTGTAAGTGAAGCTTTTACCAAAAATTAGAATCTAAGGAGGGGGAGCGAGATATTTATAAAATTGCAAAAGCAAGAGCCCATAGGATGAAGGACTTAACCCAAGTCAAGTGCATCAAGGATGAAAATAATAAGGTGCTAGTAAGAGATGAGAAGGAAAGGCGGGAGATATACTTCCATCGACTATTCAATGAACCCAATGGAGACGATGTCACTTTAGGAGAGTTAGCTAAGTCTGAGGAGTATAAAAAGGTAATGTATTATTGAAGGATTCAGGAATCAGAGGTGGAGGAGGCTTTGAAGACAGGATAAAGTAGAAAGATGCCTGGACAGTAGAAGAAGAGTACTCTCATACCCATATTCAAAAATAAAGGGGATATACAAAATTGTGCGAATTACAGAGGTATTAAGTTAATGAGCCATACGATGAAACTTTGAGAGAGGGTGATAGAAAGAATGTTAAGAAACGAGACTGAGGTGTCAAATAATCGGTTTTGTTTCATGCCAGGGAAATTGACTATTACAGTCATACATCTCTTAAGAAGACTTACTGAGAGATACCGTGATCAGGAAAATGATTTACATATGACTTTTATTGATCTTGAAAAGGCATACGATAGAGTGCTTAGAGAAGTTATGTGGAATTTTAGAAAAAAGAGGAATTATATTAGCATCTATATATATATATATATATGCAAAATCAATAAAGGAGATGTATAGGGATGTCTTTACAAGAGTGAGAACACCGGAGGGTTGACACGAGAGTTCTTTATAAATATAGGTTTATACCAAGGTTCAACTCTAAGTGTCTGTCCTTATCTATTTGCATTAGTCATAGATGAAATTACAAGGCACGTGCAGGAGGAAAAACTATAGTGTATGTTATTTGCAGATGACATTATTTTAGTAAATGAAACAGGGATTAATGCTAAACTCGAGGTTTGGAGAGAGATTGTTGAGGCAAAAGGTTTTAGAATTAGTAGATCAAAAATAAAATATGTGAAATTTAAGTTTAGCAATGGTGCATGTAGGAATAGAATAGGGGTTGGTATCAGAGATCAAGGGATACCCATAAGTGAAAATTTTAAGTATTTAGAATCAATTCTTCAGAGTGATGGTGGTATAGATCGAGTGTTACACATCAGATACAAGTAGGTTGGACTAAATGGAGAATGGTATTAGGAATATAATGCGACCGTAAAATTCCTTATGACTTAAGGACAAATTTTATAGGACGGCAATTAGGACAGCGATGCTTTATGTGTCTGAGTGTTGGCAGTGAATTACACACATGAGCAAAAGATGAGAGTAGCATAAAGTGCGAATGTTAAGATAGATGTGTGGGTACAGTAGGATGGACAATATACGCAATGAGCATTTTCGTGAGAAGATTGGAGTAGCATCTATTGATGAGAAGATAGAGAAACACGCTTAAGATGGTTAGGTCATGTGTTAAGACGACCAATAGAAGCGCCTGTCAGGCAAGTAGATTTTAGAGAGAGTAGTCAACATAAGAGGAGTAAGGGAAGACCGAAAAGGACTTGGTAGGTAATTTGTAAGAAAGATATAGCCCATCTAGGAATTGAAGAAGATATGTTTCATGACAGAGCACAATGGCATAGCAGGATTCATGCAGTAGACCCTACTTTGTGGGATTAAGGCTTGGTTTGTTTGTTTTTAGAGTTCCTCGTGCCATTATAAGTGATCGAGGAACTCACTTTAAGAACGCCCAATTTGAAGCTTTGATGGCCAAATATAGGGTGAAGCACAAATTTACTTTGGCCTACGATCCCTAAACTTCAGGAAAAGTAGAAGTCTCCAATCTCAGGAAATCAAGAGGACATTGGAGAAGACGGTCAATAACTCTGGGAAGGATTAGGCGTAGAAATTATATGATGTGCTTTGGGTGTCTAGAGCCACCTTCAAAACCCCTATTGGGTTGTCACCACATTGGATGGTTTTGGAAAAGCTTGCCACCTCCCAGTAGAGTTAGAACACCGGGTATTTTGGACAATAAAAAATGATAATCTCTTATGAGCTACCGAGAAGAGGCTATTGAATTTGAATGAGTTTGGCGAGTTTAAAAGGGAAGCCAATTAGAACTCCGTGATCTACAAAGAGAGAACAAAGATTTGACACGACAAACATATTTCAAGAACAAAGTTCAAGGTTGGAGATATGATATTGCTTTACAATTCCTGCCTCAAGCTATTTTTCAGGAAACCTTAAGTCAAGGTAGAGTGGTACCTTTGAAGTGGTGCAAGTATTTCCACATGGAGAGGTAGAATTGAAGGGAGGTGAGGAAACTTTCAAAGTGAATGGTCATTGGTTGAGAAACCTTGCTTTGGAGGAATGATTGAAGAAGAATAGGAAACCATTCATCTTACCATAACTTGATCTCACATACCAAATTCGAGCCAAGACTCCAAGTCTTATTTATTGCGGTTTGCATTTTCAACGCTTAAAAATTTGAAACCACAGTCATCAATGCAAAAATGTTTAGAATTTTTTCTAAGTGTTCAAAGTTGCAGTTTTTAACATCTCACAATCGCGGTTTTCAAATCTCTTAACTTTCTAGGAATTTAATTGCGTTTTGACAACCACGGTTCTTGGCATGATGATTTGAAAGAAAATTTTCTATGTATTGACAACTGTGGTCAATGTGTATACAAACCTAAAAATGGAAACTGCAGTCATCACTGGTGTTTAGAGTGAAAAAACATATGGAGGAAATGATGGAAACTGTAGGCTCATTTTTACAAGTATGACAATCAAGTAATAAAACAAAAGGAGGTGTTCAAAACTGCAACAACCAATTTAAAACTCCATTTTAAGAGATCGTAGTTACTAAAGCCATTTTTCGAAAAACCCTAGTCGCTACAAGATACCACAGTTATCAATTTTCAGTTCAAATTTTCAAAACTGCAGTATCCAATCCCCAGCATAAATAATTTTTTGGCAAAATTTTTCAAAAAACCTACCCAATTTTTTTTTTCTCTCCAGCCAAAATTTTCCCTACTTTAACCCTCTTTTCCATTACAAATCATCCCAAATCACTTCCAAATCACTATTCCATAGTTCATTTAAATTACCTGTCTCTTATACACATCTAGATGTGTATAAGAGACAGGACGTTGGATTCGGCCTAATTTGTCGGTAATTTCGTTCCAACCTTTCTCGTGGCTACAATTCATCAAGTATTCTATGTAGAATCTGTAGGGTTAATTTTGAGCATAATTTTGGTGATTGTTTGTGGTGAATCATTGCCTCCTAATTTTGGGATTTGTGGTTATTGCATCATATTGAGATTCCTTGCTCCTTTTTTATACCCTTGTTCTTGTTAAAAAGTTGTTGAATTGTGTACTCATGACTAGAGATAAAGGAAAGGGAAAGGGAAAAGTTATGTCAATAGCTTTGGACGGTAAAAAAAAAAAAAAACGGGCAGTGGTAGTGGCGATGCTAGTTTTGACGATAACTTATTTGTTAATGCCAAAGCTGCCAAGATTTATAGAAAACATAGAAAACATAATATAATTCAAGAAAAAAGTTTTGATATAGCAAAAATTTGGGGGAAATCTGAGAACTTTCAATAGAGATTGAAATCAGTTAAAGGAGAGAATCTAGCTAAATTTTACCGAAAAAACCCTTGTAGGCAATGTAAATTTAGTCAAGGAATTCCATTGAAATATTTGTGGTATGGAGAATGAAAAGGTTTAAGTGAGGGAAATGGGGTAGATATTAGCCCATTAAAAATCAATGCACTATTTTTAAGACTCCAAATATAAAAGGTAGTGGCTATGGAGATTTAATGAACCTTCAGATTTTGGGGGACCTCATTTGCTAAGATTTGGTTGCGGCTCTGCAAAGGGGAACAGAATTAGTATCATAATTATGCTAAAACTAAAATTTTGGAATTCAAAAAGAAGCACATGCAACTTTTGCCCAAAATTTGATTTTACTTTATTAGTTGTCAGATTTTGGAGGCTACCACTTTTAGTGCTGTGCAGCAAGAAGGCATGCTTAATTTTTGAGATTCTAGAAAACCTAAGTATAGATTTGGGCAAGACAATTACTATTAGTTCCTGAAGAACACTATTCAAGAAAACCTTCATTTTATTTTCCTGGTCTTGTCACGGAGCTATGTATCGATATAGGTTATCCCAAGACGGATAGAGACGAGGAGGTGCTATTGAAAGAAAAAATCAATGGTGCCTATATTCGTAAAATGTTGAATGAGTTTCGAAGGCACAACTCAGTGGATATGACACCTGGTGAACCTCCTCAAGCACTGCCATAAGCACAGAGTGTCACTTGGCCAACGGGGTATCTGTTGACATAAAACTTCCCTCAGATGGATTATGAATGGGAGGAGTTGCACGCTTATTGGACATGGAGTCACATGGCCCTCCACAATAATATGATGCTCTTTGGCCAAGCCCTCAAGACCACCACTCTCGAGACATGGGTCTACCCTCGTACCCCTCCACTATGACATTTTGGACCTCTCCAAGTGAACCATCCTTCTACTCGATGGTGAGCCGTAACCGCGAAGAGACGAAGATGTGTATAAAACAGCTCTATAAGATAATTCCAAAATCTTTAATCATCAAGCGATGGAATGGATAAAGCTTATAGAGAAGGCAACGACGAGAAAGGAAGAGATTTTTGAGACGGCCACACCCCCTTATGAGCTTGAGAAGACCCACCCCCCTTATCTATTTATTGCTTTACCCCCATCACCCTTTTGTTTTATTATGCTTGCTTGGTTGAGAGAGAGATACATTTCCATGATATTCCTATTTATTTTTGTTTTCTTTAGCACTTGCTCATAGTTTTAATGGTTATGGTTTAGAATAATGTTTTTAGTTGAGGGGTCCAGTTTAGATGCTTATGGGTTTTGACCCTTCAACATGGCTAGTGCTTGGTTTAAATGGTGACCGTTGGGCCATTTCGGTACAGTCAACCCTTGGTTTTATTATTTTTGTTTAATTGAATAATTGATTCTTGGAAGCCTTATCAGCATATTCTAAGTTTGAATTTTATCTTTACGTTTACATTTTGTTGTTAGTTTGGCTTTCTTGTACTCAATGGTGAGCGATTAGATGAGTGGCACTCATCACTTCAATAAGATAGAAAGTGTGGTGGTGTCTTTTATGCATGTTTTATGGTTTTTATATTTGGAACGAATGGATTTAATTGGTGAACTTGATTGTCATACTTGTACAAATGGCCTTAACTTTTTAAACTCTCCAAATGTTTGACCACTTATATGTAAAATATTTTTCTTGGCTAGTTTAGATGATAAGCTCTATTTTGATGGCAAGTATTTGTTGAATGCCACATACATATTTCTTAGTTGATTGAGTCTAAATACATTGAAGTTCTTGAAATTTGGTAGATAATGTAGAAAAAAAAATGTTTTAAGCATCTTTAGTCATTTTGCATGACTTACATTGTAGGATGTTTTGTAGGCTAGTAAGGTTTGGTTTAGGGAAATTAGTTAAGGTAGCATGAACACTCCATTTGCCACAAAGCTAGATTTTGGAAATGACCTAGGTGTTTCTTTGGACCGTTTGAGCCAAATAACCTACCCGAAAATCTATTATATCCCTAGTGTCCTTGTTTAAGTCTTTAAACCTTCATTCTTTGACAAACACACAATTGAGCCACTTCTCTATATGGATTTATCATTTCTTTGTCCCATCACCTTGTCCAATTAGGACCCAAGTTGTCAAGTTGTCTCAAATAATATGATGGAATGAAGTTGGAAGTTGCACACTTTCTATTTTATTGAACTATCAATGCTTAAATTTTTTCTCAATTTCCTTTATGCAATTAGACACAATAGAGTTGATATTTTTTTGTCGTATCAAAAAAAATAAAAAAAATAAAAATCAGATCCTTTCTTGTATTTAAATAGCTGCATTGTTGCACATAATTATGTAATAAAGAGACAAATATTATCTTCACCGACATAGATAATGTTCCGGTACTTCAAATGAGAATGGGTTCAAATATAATGTTTGTGGGGATTTTTGTTCAAGGGTTAAGGTCCTAAAGTTTGTCATGATTGACTAAGGTGATATTGAGCCACTTTTACCCAATTTTATCCCATCTTCACCTATATCTTATATTACAAGTTTGGAAAATCCTATGGGATCCTTAATCTACGCTATAAGACTTAGAGATTAATGGAGTGACGCATTGCTTTGACTATTGTTCTTAAATAAGTCTTATGGTATCCATAAACATCCTTGCATGTTCACTTGCATTCGAGTACTTCTCAAAGCAAGTCTTAATGATCTTTCTATACTTGAAGTCGATTTTTGAAAAATTCGATTTATTTACTCTTGATCACATAGCACTTGGAATTGAATTGGCATTCTCTTAATACTTCAATTGTCAACATGAGACTTGCATCTGGAATTAGTCTTATTTTTCAAACTTAGCAAGTGATGAAACATGTTTAGTTTGTTGAGTTAACTCACTGTTTTCTCATGCTTTAATGCTTTCTAGTCCCCTTGTCAATCCGCTTTCATTTCAATTAGTGGTGTTAGTTCTTTTTCTTTCTCGTTTTGTTTGGTATTAGCAAAACGTTAGGTTCAGGGGTGTGATAACTCTATTACATAGAGTTATTTTACACTTAATTCCTATGCAATTTTGACCATGTTAGTCCTATTCGGATTAGTTTTGTGTGTTTTTGTTCAGAATTCGTACCTAGTAGTAAATTTAGGAACTTAGCTTAATATTAGGATTTTTGGTAGAATTATGAACCAAAATGGATTTAATTGATATTAGGAGCATTTTAATTTAAAAATTGTGGTGTGTTTTGTATAGGTAATTTTGGAAGTTTGTTGTAAGTTGAAGAATGAAAGAGGCCAAAGACTGGAGTGTAATTAATTAGAAATAGAAGACAAAGTCAAAGTCCGGTCAACAGCTTCACAACCGCGGTCAATGAATCTAAGTCAAGAAACTCACAACCATGGTTTCCACTACTTCAACTTCAAGATGTAACAACCGCAGTCAAGAAATCCAAAGAACAAATTTGACAATCTCAGTTTCCAAACTAAAATGAGAAACCTTCAAGAACTATGGTCACTAAATTTTTATATGGAAAGTGGTGACCGTGATTGATGACAAAAAGTCATCACTTTGACAAGAAGACTTCTGAAATTACCCTAAGAAACACACCTACAAACACATAGTCGTAGGTGTAGAATAGTGCAGTTAGCCTCCATAGTATAGTCTTGTCAAGTACTTCATTTTACTGTCATTTTAAAACTCTAATTGTAGCTTAATTTTAGTAGTAAAAATTCTAGCTTTTACTTTCAATTTAATGGACTTTTAATTCTCTTTCATTTGATATCAATTATCTCTTATTTTCTCTTTATCTTTCTTGCATTTTAGTTTGGATAAGTTTTCATCTCTTCGTAGTTCTAGTTTAAATCTTCATCTTTAGTACTTAATCTTACTTTAAACCTTGTTTTTCCTACTTTCTAAGCTTCATTTAGTCATAGGTTTTCATTAAATCTAGTTTTATAGCTCAATCATTAACCCAAATCTGGCAATCTTGCATTTCAATTTATTTCCCAAAATAATAAAAAAAAATGAAGAACATCTTAGCACCTCGAATAAGATTTTTTATTTCTGATAAATTCTTTCATATTACCACACTAATTCTCAATCATTAGGTTAGTTGACATTTATGTGCTTTCTTAGGGTAGTAATTATTCTTGTTATGCTTTAGGGTCAATTAATTCCTTACCTTCTTAGTTATTATTTTAATTGCTTCCCTAATTGATAGAGTAGTTTAGTGCTAGTGTTAGTTTAGTTGTTCACTAGTTTAGATTTAATTTGCTCTTTATTATAGACTTTATATCATAAAATGCCTATTTTATTTCTTATATTTGCTTCTTCTTTTTTTAGTATGATAGTTCATTCTAGTATCTTAGCATATATTTCATGCTTTGGTAGAGATAGCTCTAATCCTTAATTCAATTCCATCTTTTAATGTCTCTTGCATTTCTATTGTTGCCTTTTTAGGTAAATATGCTTCTATATGTGCTTATTGTTTTTTGTGATTTCTAGTTGAGTTAGTGGTACTTTAATTGTTTCCTAGATCAATTTAGTATTTCTTTAATTGTGAACCTTTATTTGCTTTGGTAGAGTAAGAATTCACCCCTTTTCAATTGTTTAACTAGTGTAACGGCTCGTTTAGTCTAGTAATCACTGATCAATCTTCGAGAGAACGACACCACTCACCACTAACCTACAAACCTACGTCGTACAGGTTTTGAATAGGGTTATTTTTATTACTTGTGTATAAATCACCTACCCAATATTTGCCGAACACCCATGCTATGTTGGAATTTGAAATAACTGATATACAATTTGGTTTTACATGAATAAGATTCTATTGTTTATAACATTTAAGAATTTTTTTCTTGATTAAAATAAAAATTATTTGTTTACATTTTTGTGATTTTGTTATAAATCTTAGTTTAAGGAGTTTTCATTTCATTAATGACATTTCATGATATATCAACCCATAAAATCGGTATTAGAAATTACTATGTGGCAAGTATTAAGTTAATATTGTGGACTAGCATTTTTTTCAAAATTTTTGCCATTTTCTACATTTTTTATTCGTAATTTTGGTAACGAGCTTCTTAATGTGATGCTACAGTAGTTAACGTATTATAAAGATTTTCACATAGTAATTAAAAAGTTTGTGCGAATAGGCTTTCCAAAATTCCGGGCAAATCCAAATATATGCAATTCTAATTTCACATGAATCATTGTCCAATCCAAACAAAGAATTTAGAATTATAAATGAATTTTATGTCAAATCTACTCATTTGCCAAACAGATGAATTTCAAAATTTTAGCAGTTACAATTTAGAGATTTACAAGTAAACAAAATTGTTATTCCAATTCAATTCCAATGATAAGAAACCAAACGCAGAATAAACTGAAGTGTTAAATAAGTACGGGAAATAAACAAGTTTTCCAACAATTACTTAATATACTAATGCTCATATGAATTTTATAAAGGTGGATGTCCATTCATCTTCCCAAACACATCGGTTAATTTGATATTCATCTCCTTGAATTATGTAAAGGCTTATTAATTCCCGTGATTCATGTATCATATTAAGTATTTTTTTTCTTGAATCTCCTATCTTGTAACACTATAAATAGGAGGTTTTCGTACCTCATTTGTAAGTCAATTGGAATACCAATAGAAGTTGATAATATAGAATATTGGAGAATTTTCTATTATTTCTCTATCTGTTTTTCTATTGTCTATACTTATAAATTTCTTACATTAGTTAGTTTTGTAGTCAAGGTTAATAATCTTAACTTAGTTTTATAACACGTTAACAGCACGAGAAAAATTCTCTGACCAACTGAGTTGAATTTTAAATCAACACAACAAAGGTACGTAGAACTTTCAACATGACGAAGATACGTAGAATTTTAATTATCACAGCCAAGTATGATTTAAAGATAAGAGACAGCATCTTTATTTCTATCTTTTGTTTTTATATTTTCAATTCTATCAACATAATATTAAGAGATTTATGTTGATTAATTTCTCATGTCAAGTCTATTATCAAACTTGAATTTATTGTATAAGATACAGGGCAAGAACTATCTATCTTGATTTGGATGTTAAAATCCATTCGAATTCCACGTATCCTAGAAACAAAATCAGAAAAGGCAAAATACTATATCCAAGTAAGGCTAAACATTATCCATGTTTTTATCATTATATCCCTGAAAGATAAAATTTTTCTAGTTAAAAGATCCAGCAGATTTATGAAGAAAATTATATGGATTATTGATGAGTACATATTAGAGAAAATATTCTCTATGAAAATTGCCTCAAATATGCTCATTGTATGAAGAACCAATACAGGCAAAGAGTTTTAGAAAATATCCAACTCTCATGTCTTCTTGTGATTGAATAAAATAATGAAATATTACTCAAATGAATTTCCAATTAATTATACTTCATTCCCCGAAGTGAATGTGACAAAAGTTTAAATAGTACTTGTGGACGTGGTGATCATAGAAACCAAAATATTCATGATAGTTATCAGTAAACACTACTCTAATTGTAGTACTACATCTCACAACCAGAAGTGGTAGAATAGTGAAAAGGTAAAAGATAAAGATAAAAACTGACAGAATAATAATATAGAAATAAATGTTATCGTTATAACATGAAAAATCATTGGTTACGTGCCTATCGTACGCCAAAGTACCTTGTTGAACTTTATCAAGAATTATTGAAAAGCAAAGAGAAAGTCATAGAAACAGGTTTTCTTTATAATAATCTTGACCATGGTCATTGTGCTATTGGTTTCTTTCTTGAAAGAAATATTGATCATTTGATTGATGATGAAAAAGATCTAAAAAAGAAAATATCATGATATTTAGCATGACTTCATTATAGTTTTAAAATTCTATATGTCATGTTCTTTTGCATCAATTTGTTATCTTATATTACTTTATTATTATATTTATTTTTTATGGATATACATTCAAATGTAGATCAGATATGAGGATATATGCCTCTAACAGTGCAACAATATATACATATGATACTCAAAAGTAAGAAATATTTTTCCCACCTGAAGATGGGAGAAACAAATGTTAACACCATAAGTGATAATGCAAAATTAATTGAAGGTTCCGATAGAGAAAATATATTTCTCCTTGAAGGAACAAAATTTGTTATAAATACTGCACTATTCTCTACTAAATCTCGAAGAAATTTATTAAGGTTTAAAGATATCCACCGAAAATGATATCATTAGGAAAGAAATATGTTATGAAAAAGTTGCATGTCTTTCCTTTTGGTCTATACTATACATATATTATTAGTATAATTGAAATACATATTATAGTGAAACGAGTGAATTTATATTCAAATACTTTATTATTTGGCAATGACTAGTTAGACCATCCCGAGTCAATTATGATGCGTAAAAATTATTGAGAATTCACATGGACATCCATTAGAAAACCAAAAGATTTTTCAATTCAATGAATTCTCTTTTGTTGCTTGTTCTCAAGAAAAATTAGTTATTACAATAATCACCAGTTAAAATAGGGATTTAATACCCTGCATTTCTGGAATGAAATAAGGGTGAGATATATGTCACTCGCTTTTCATGTGTACCATTTAGATATTTTATAATTTTGATAGATGCATCTGCTAGATAGTAACGTGTACTTGTTATCGACTCACAACTTGAAGTTTTTGAGATTGCTCACTCAAATAATTACATTGATTATGAGCACAATTTCCAGATTATGCAATCAAAAAAATTTGTCTTGATAATACTGGTGAATATCAGGCATCTGATGATATTTATTGAATATCCTAAAGAATATGTTCATACTCTAAATGGTCTTACACATCAAGAATTGTTAATCAAATGCCTCCAATCAATATCTAGACCATTGCTTATGAAAACAGATTTGTTGAACCCCAGTTATGTTAATCATGTTTTGATGATGACCAAATCATACTAATGGTTTGATAACAAGTGTGCAGAAAAACAGGTCTGTTCGGACGCAAATTTTGTCGTCCGATCAAAACAAGAATGACAATAAATACTGTCTCTTATACACATCTAGATGTGTATAAGAGACAGCAGAACAACGTCCGATCATTTGCGCCAAAAGATACCTGTTCGATTGGACGCATCCTCGGACGTCTGAACGAATACCATCAAGAACGGACGCAGTTCGGACGCACTCGTGCTGCATATACCGTCTGAAGGTCCAACGACTAGTTTTCCAAGAAATGAAAATAGCCGTTGGGAATTTATTGGTTGCTGATAATGATTTTTACTTTAAATGCCCCTAATCTGATTTAAGAAAAAGAGACTTCTACATTGATTACAAATAATTCAATTGAGCTATTTGGGACAAATAGTGGGTACAAGTGTTGTAATAGTGTAGGTAGTGAGAAAAGAGCTTAGAAGTGTAAGAGTTCTTCAAGTGAAAGAGTGGAGAGATAACAATTGTAACAAAGGGAGGTTGTGAGTGTAAAACTCTTGGCTCAACTAAAGGAAATTAGTGTGAGCAAGAGTGATCCTCATTTGTGTACAAGAGGTTATTGTCTCACCTACTTTGAAGAGACTTTTAGGGGCTGAACTTCAAGTTGTGAACTTGGTAGTTGCCTTGTAAGAAGCTCTTTGTAGTTGCAAGCTCCAAGCTTGAGAAGCTAGGGAGTTTGGTTTGATTCTCTTAATCTCAATATTCTTATTTGTTCTTTAAGCTTAAATTGTTGAATATCTATTGTATTCATTTGTGCTTAAGTTTTCATTTGGTGCATTAAGTTTGAATTTCTATTAAGCACATAAAAAGGTACTTCTTAAAGATAACCTAATTCACCCCCTCTTAGGTTGCTTATTAGGGCCAACAATCGGTATCAAGCTTGGTCTCATACATTGAGCTTAACCGCTTTTGAGTAAAAATCATTATGGCAACCAATAATTCTTTGTTTTTAGAGGGGCATTCTATCATTAGACCTCCCATGTTTAATGGCATTAATTTTGCTTTTTGGAGGGATCTATTTAAGATGTTTGTATGAGACCAATGATCTTGATTTAGGCCTTAATTATTTGTTAAGCTCAAATAGCAAGCTAAGATTTAGCTCTGATAATAGATTAAGGCCTAAGACTAATATGAGTTAAATGCACAAGATAAAATAAACTTATCTTTAAATGCTAAAGCCATTAATATTTTGTATAATGCTTTGGATGCAGATGAGTTTCCTAAAGTAAAAGGATGCATATCGGCCAAGGAGATATGGGACAAATTGAAAGAAATCCATGAAGGAAGTGAAGATATTATAGAGCAAAAGAAGTCACTTCTTGTGGCTAAATATGAATCCTTCAAAATGGAACCTCATGAGAACTTAATATTGACAAGATGTATTGTAGGTTCAATGATATGGTAAAGGATTTGGAAGGTTTGGGTAAAGAATATCCTTTGGGTGAAAAGAATAGAAAATTTTTGAATGCTTTACCTAAGGAATAGGAATCTAAATCCATTGCCATAGAAGAGTCTAAAAATTTAAATTCTATGCCTATTGATTCATTGATCAATTCTCTAACCTCATTTGAATTGAAGTTGAAATACATTCTATTCAAGATGAACTTCATTCAAAGGGAAAAAGATTCATGGCACCCAAAGCTTCATTAAACACATCTAGATGTGTCAAGAGAAGTTTCTATTTACCAGTTCATTGAAGTACAATACACTTGTCTCTGATTGCACATCGGATGGAGTGGTTAAGAACAATACGAGGATTTCAGAGACAGCTTTTATGGCACTTGGCAATAATGAGGTATCCTCTAGTATCACTTCATGTGATGATAGATGTGATAATGATGAAGATGATGTTGAATCATTTATTTTTAAGATGCATGAATGTTTGAATCAGAATCATATGCTAAGAACAAAGAATTAAAAATTAAAGTTAATACTTTATTAGTGCCAACTCAAAACTTGTGCATGAAAATAATTCTTTGACAAAAGAAAATGATGTTTTGAAAGAAAAATTTATTGGAAAAACCAAGATCATGGAAGAACAAGCTTCTTTGAAGAAGAGATTAGATGATCTTGATGTTACTTTGAAAACGAAGAAAGAAAATGTTTTTGAAAAGAAAAGAACTAGAAATATATTTTTGAACAAAAATTTATCACCTTTACAAAAAATGATTTGTGCTTTGTTTTCATGAAATCTTCTTTTATGGCAATAAAAATATTATTTGTAATTATTGTCATCAACATGGCCATATAAAGAAAAATTGTTATGTTAAAAGAAATGAAAAATTGGGAATAAACTCTATTTGGGTGATTAAGCACGCTACTAATCCAATTGGACCCAAGAAAGTTTGGGTACCAAAAGTTGTTACTTAACTTTGCATGTAGGTATGCTTGAAGAGCACTAAGGAATTCAAGATAGATTATCTTTGAAGGGTGTTCAAGATATATGAGCTAAAATGATATTGAAATGGGTAACATCTAAAATTTTGTGTGCTTTCATTTATCAAGTTGAACTATGTTGTGTTTAAATTTATTTAGAATGCTAGGAATTTTGTATCCCCATTTTTTTTCCTATAATAAGTCACAACTTGTAAAAGAAAGGGGGAGCATTCAAATTTTTTTGAATTATTTTGCAAAAATTGCATCACACATGCTTCATTGTTTAATGATGCTTTTGGTAAGGAATGAGCGAAAATGGTTTTGGTCCTTATTCTTTGCATAAATTCTCTCATTTCTTATGGAACACATATTCTTGAAACGGAAGAATTGTTTTGTACAACTTGACTCATTCTCCATGTACTCATTATATTCATCTTTCAAGGGAGCATTATGAAAAGCTTAAATTACATTATTTATCTTATGTTTTCCCCTATGCCAAATGGGGAGAAATAATGGAGATTGTCAAATTCTCTTGTGTAGTACTTCATATTTTATGGTTGAAATTTTGAATTGTCCAATTGATTTGTCATCATCAAACAGGGGGTATGTGTTAAGACACAGTTATATTATCATGTCTTGATCATGACCAAATCATACTAATGGTTTGATAACAAGTGTGCAGACACTCACATCTGTTCGGACGCAAATGATCGTCCGAACAAAACAAGAATGACAGAGCTTCGGACGATGGTAATCGTCCGACACAAAGAAATTGAAGCAAGCCTCGGACGAAGAACAACGTCCGATATTTTGCCAGAAGATTTCGTTTTGATCGGACGCATGTTCGGACGCATCCTCGGACGTCCGAACGAATACCCTCAGAACGGACGCGGTCGGACGACTCTTGCCGCATCGCCGTCTGAAGGTCCAACGGCTAGTTTTCCAAGAAAGAAAATAGCCGTTGGGAAGTTGTTGAAGCTGATATTTGGCAACTGCGTAAATACCCCTAGGTCTGATTTAAGAAAAAAGAGACTTCTACATTGATTACAAATAATTCTTGAGCTATTTGGGACAAATAGTGGGTACAAGTGTTGTAATAGTGTAGGTAGTGAGAAAAGAGCTTAGAAGTGTAAGAGTTCTTCAAGTGAAAGAGTGGAGAGATAACAATTGTAACAAAGGGAGGTTGTGAGTGTAAAACTCTTGGCTCAACTAAAGGAAATTAGTGTGAGCAAGAGTGATCCTCATTTGTGTACAAGAGGTTATTGTCTCACCTACTTTGAAGAGACTTTTAGGGCTGAACTTCAAGTTGTGAACTTGGTAGTTGCCTTGTAAGAAGCTCTTTGTAGTTGCAAGCTCCAAGCTTGAGAAGCTAGGGAGTTTGGTTTGATTCTCTTAATCTCAATATTCTTATTTGTTCTTTAAGCTTAAATTGTTGAATATCTATTGTATTCATTTGTGCTTAAGTTTTCATTTGGTGCATAAAGTTTGAATTTCTATTAAGCACATAAAAAGGTTTCTTCTTAGAGATAACCTATTCAATTCACCCCCCCTCTTAGGTTGCTTTTAGGGCCAACAAGATTGTCTTCTTACGTATAAGAACATGTTATGCTGCATGCAACAACATTTATACGCATCAGGCAAACAAAATATTTTAAGTTCTCCCCATTATAATTAGCTTTTGGTCAGAAGCCTAATTTTCTCATCTGAGAAGTTTTGATTGTAGAGTATATATTCTAGTTATTCCACCACAACGCACAAAGATGGGTCATAAAGAAAGTTGAAAATATTTGTTATATATGAGTCTCCCTATATGATTAAAATATATTTTTAAATATCGAAAGGGAACTTCATTATGGTACATTTTATCGATTGTTATGAAAATATTTTCCCAACATCAGGAGAAGAAGATAAGCAGTTGGATAAAAAAATTGTGAATGAAAAGAATTATCATATTTTGATCCTCGTACAAAGTATGTGAATTTGGAGTTCAAAAGATAATTCATTTACAAAATATTATGAATCAACTGTTAGATACATTACTGACCTAAAATGATCAAACCTCATGTACCAGCTAAAATATTCCAATTAGTGCCCCAACAGGATAGCCATCAATATAAATGATAGCTAGCTACGCAAAAATTGTGGTTGACCAATCGGTTTCAAATGATACAATCCTTTGTCAGAGGAAATGAGCAAATATTAGAAATTGTTATAAAATAGATAAGGTGCTCCTAAAGAGACCCTAAATACATAACTAACCATTTAATTTATTTTTGGTCTGGATCTTATACACATCTAATGTGTATAAAGAGCTCTTGATATGTTATGTCACTACTAAAAAAGATGGAACCGAAAAGATATTGTTGTCAACAACATATTATTGTTTATAATATCAGTTGATTTTTTGAATATAAAACGAGAATCTTGAATATAAATTTGTCAAAAAATATCAATGTAGAAATTATTGAAAGACGCAATATAAGAAAATTCACGTTCAAGATGTGAAGACTTTGGACAGTCCAAATTCCTAAAGGTGTAGAGTCGGTTGGGGTACAAATATATGTTGTGCGAAAACAAAATGAGAAAAATGAAAACAAAATGAGAAAAATGAAGCTGTGCTATATAAAGCACATCTTGTTGAGCAAGGTTTTCGCAAAGATTCGGCATTAATTATGAAGAGATATATTCTCCAGTGGTGGATGCGATCACCATTAGATATCTAATTCGTATGGCAGTTCATGAAATATTGAAATGCGTCTAATGGATATTGAGCATATTTTATATGGCTTATTTGATATCGATATCTAATATGAAAATCGCTGAAAGATTTAACATGCCTGATCCATGTAAAGTTTCTCGGGAACATTGTTCAATGAGAATATGAAATTCCTAGTATGGATTAGATTAAAGTAATCTAGGCGAATGTGATATAATCACTTGAATGAGCATCTCTTGAATAAAGAGTTACAAAAGATGACTTAATTTGCCTATGCAATTTCACAAAAAGCACAAGATAAGAGTTTGTGATAACTACTATATATGTTAATAATATATAACTCTCAAAGAGCTTCATGAGAACTTATGAAGAATTTGTATAAAAGATTTTGGCAAAAGTCTATAGTTCAAGCACTTATCAAATGAAATTTTTGTTCATCAATAAACTTATACCGAAAAGGTATTAGAATGATCCTATATAGATAAAATACATCCATCGAGTACCCCCAATGCTTATAAGATAGCTTGATGTCGAGAATAATAATTTTTCGTCCTTGTGAGAATGGCGAATAACTTATTGGTCTTGAAGTATCATATCTCAGTGCTAACATGTATTATTATTTCTTTAGCAAGATCTAATTCTTCTCCGATACAAAGATATTGGAATGAGAATTAAGCATATATTTCAATATCTCTAAGACATTATTGATATAAGTCTATTTTACTCAGATGAATCCAGATCAAAGCTAGTAGCAATGCAGATATTGGATATTTATCTGATTCAACATAAAATTTGATCTCAAACGAGGTATTTATATATGGAGAAATTGATATATCATATGAATTCAAAATTTAGTTACTACTTCTTGCAATCATTGCAGAAATAATTGCAATACATGGAGCAAATAGTGAACATAGTCATTTAAGGTCATTCACCCAAGATATTCAGAAGATATGTGGTTTAATATTAGAAGTAAAACTTCTACTGATATTATATGAAGACAATGTTGAATATGTTGCTCAGCTAAAGAAGGCTATCTTAAAGGAGACAACATAAAATATATTTCTCCAAAATTTTTCTTCTCTCGTGATCTTCAGAAGAATGATGAAATTGATATCCAACAAATTTGCTCATAAAATGATCAAGAGGATTCATTCAAAGATGCTATCAACAACAACATTTGAAAAGCTAGTCTGCAAAATTGGGATGTGTTATCTCAAGGATATCAAGTGGGAGTAAAAGTACACGTTGTACTCTTTTTTCCTTGACCATGGTTTTGTCCCGACGGGTTTTACTGTCAAGGTTTTTAATGAGGCAGCATGCAAAAGTGTAGTATAAACATTGAAGTACGCACTATACTCTTTTTCCCTTATACACATTTTTCCCATGTGTATTCCTGAGATTTTTAAGGAGGATTAATTCTTCGTATATTTTTTGACGCATGAACATCCAAGGGGGAGTGTTATGAAATTTATAAAGGTGAATGTCTATTCGTCTTCCCAAACAGATCGGTTAATGTGATGTTCATCCCCTTAAATTATGTGAAGGTTTATAGATCCCCGTGATTTATATATCATATTAAGTGTTTATTCATGAATCTCCTATCTTGTAACCCTTTAAGTATGAGGTTTTGATACCTCATTTGTAAGTCATTTGGACGGCCAATAGAAGTTGATAATATAGAGTATCGGAGAATTTCCTATTATTTCTCTATCTATTTTTCTATTGTCTATACTTATAACTTTCCTACATTAGTTAGTTTTGTAGTCAAATCAAATTTAATAATTCTGACTTAGTTTTATAACAAATGCAAAATTTTTATGTAAACTAAAATGACACGTGAAATTTAAGACATTGAAAGGCCAAAAGTTCTATACCTTTAAGGGCTAAATGCATTAATCTCTTCTCAACTACACCTTAAAAATAAAAGGACTACTTAAAAATAAAAAATTTTATGTGACGTAAGTGCTAAGTATACAAGTAAAAGTAGTAAAAGAAAGGAAGTAGCTAGTGGCATAAAAGAAGGGCGAAAAATGAAAGAAAAAAAAAAAAAAGAGAGAGAGAGAAAGAAAAGGAAGACGGATAAAAGAAAAATAAGGGAAAATAGTTGAGAAAATAGAGAAGCAAAAATAATTAAAATAATAAGGACATTTTTATCCAAAAACATCAACAAATGGGTTAAGTATCCATTAAAAAAAAAAAGTATGACAGGTTAAAGTGCTCAACTCAAGGTATAATTGAGGTGGGTCAATTAGTGCATTTAACCCCAGTTTTAAGGTCATGAGGGAATGTTGAACTTTGTTTTCAAAGGCAAAATTTATAGCAAAATAAATAAGGAGTGAAGTATGAATTTTTGTCAAACTCTAAAAGAGGAAATATTTATTTTTCACAAATAAGTTTTCTGAAACAAAAACAAAAAAAAGAATGTTAATCTTTAAGGGCAAAAAGTCAATTTTTTAGCACATTAGACAAGCTATTACTTGCTCTCTTGGTCGTTTTTAGGTATACGGAGAAATTAAAAAGTTGTGATATAAAACTGTCACTTACAAAAGCTTCTTTAAGTGTTCAATGTTAATATTACTTTTTATAAACGATATCAACATAATTATATATATATATATATATTACATTACTATTTTATGATAGTCTTTCATGTACAATTTTCAAATTTTACCAGTAAAACAGAATAAAATTTTTCATAGCATTAATAGTTATACAAGATTGTCCAACATAATTGAACAACATAAAGGCTTTTTGTACATTCAAAAAATGTCATAACCCATAAAGTTGTAATTTTTTGACATAAGATTAGTAACCCTAAGAAACTTTGACTGATCTTTCCTCATCTAAGCCTATAAATAGTAGGTATTCCTTCAAAATGATCTAAATTATAAAATATCTGATGTGACTTTTATTATTTTCATTACTACATAGTAAATCTTCTAGTATGAGGTTAGATAGTCTTGAAAATATTAAACAGTATAGAATTTATGTTTGCTGTAAATGTGAAATTTACCAGGAATTCATTGTTGCCCTAAAGTTGTTTTCAACAAGCTGGAAAATTTGTAAATATCTTAAATAGGAAAATAATTATTTCGTGTTTGGCACCAAGTAGAATTAGGAAAATATTTTCTTGTAAAATATTTCAGTCCAACCAATCAGACCCTAAAAGTTGGACTTTTTTCCCATTTCCAGCCGTTTGCCTTTTGTGCTTTTAATTTGAACTTCAGATTTTCTATTAATTTTAATTATCTGTTTAATATCTTTTATTTGCAATTTGTACACGAGATGTTATCCACACTGTCATCCAAAATTCACAACTTGAGGTAGTCTAAATGCTAATGGTACAAATTCAGTAACACAAAATATTAGTTTGAATTAAAAAAATTATCAATATTCCATATATAGGTCTGGAAATTTTATTATACAAATGACATTGGTTATATGTCATGTTTGCAAAAGCAAAATCTAAACAATTTACTTAAGTACCAAATATATATATATATTATGCCGGTCGAGGAACCATGTTATCGTCTCTAAAGGTTTGTATCTCTCAAATTTTTAAAATACAAGTATTATAATATACAAGTCTCCAAAGCAAAATAAGTCGATTCTGAAATGGACTTTAGATTTTTTCAAAAAAAAGAGTAAATTACCTAAATAGTCCTTCAAGCTTTTCATTAAAACCAAAATAGTTCTCAATTTCAATTTTAGCCAATTTAATCCTTCGACAAATATTTGTATCCAATTTAGTCCCTGTTTGGCTGCATCACTAAAAACATTTTTTTTTTTTTTTTTGGCGGTGAACAAAGGTGGTCACCAATATGATTGTGGAGGCCATAGATGGCACCACTAATAGGAACAAAATTGGCACAAATCATGCAGTTGAGGACCAAATAGATTAAAATTTAAATTGAGGGACGATTTCAATTTAATAAAATTGTTGAAGGCCATTTCGTTAATTTGTCTCCCAAAAAAACCTACATAATGAAGGGGTGTGTAAAGTGTAATTAACTTCTTATAAAAATTTTAAAAAAATAATAATAATAACAGTAGATAATTTTCAAGTTCACAAAATATGAAAAATTCTTACATGAATTCGGACATTAAGATTGCCACTGTATTATCTTAATGCCACGGCTATTTTCTCGTTATATGACAAAATATTGTATATCCCTAACAATAATATTGTCACAGAAGAGATTCTTAGATGGATCGGGTCCATGCAATAGTGCGTGGATCCTTTGATCCTGAGTCAATCATATCACCCAACTGGATGATGTGGTTGATTGAGAATCAAGAGATCCATGATATAATACTATAGATCGGGTCTATCCAAGAATTTTCCTTGCCACAGTACTTATCTTAATGCCACAGGTATTTTATAAATATATGGCAAAATTGCTCTTTTCCAAGACCCGCTTCAAATTTTGTCTGCAATTAATGGCTCCTCTCGATCAAGGGCAGATTTAGGGGAGCGGGCGGGAGCTACCATCCCCCAATATTCTAGAAATTATAAATTTTACCCTTTAAAATTTTGAAAATTTAATTTGTATATTTATAAAATTTATATTTCGTCTTCTAAATGTTTGAAAGAAATATAAATTAGCCTTAATAATAATATGGCTATTAAGTTTTGCCCCCTCAAAGTACAATTCATGCGTCCACCCCTGCTCTCGATCCTCAGTTTTTCTTTGCATTCACATTACAGGGGATTAACCTTTTTTGTTCTTTCCAAGAGAATAAACATAAAAAATTGGAGAAAAAAAAAGAAGAAATGAAAAAGATTAATTGGATTTGCCAATTAGAAAGTCCTGGAAAAAAATTAAATTTTGAGATGTGGGTCTCTTATACAAATCTAGATTTGTATAAGAGACAGGGGATAGAGATGACAATATGTATCTTATGTGTGGCACCATTAGATGAGGAAAAAGTGTGAAATGTCACTCGTGTGGTCAAGAAATGTGGCAAAGAGGAAGGGGTTGTTTATGGGAAAAGGAGGATAGTACTGGGTTTAGGATTTGGGGTTGACGAGGATTTGATAGAAAGATTGTTGGGGAAAGAGATGAGGGTAATTTTGTTATTACAACTATTGCGGTGTCATCTTATTTTATTTATATTATATATAAAGTATGAGGGAGGATTTGGTATGATGTCATTATTTAGTTTGTCAAATTTATTCGTATTAATGTAACAATTTTTCATTAATACCATTCTTATGTAACCACAGAAGAACTATTTTTTTCCTCTTTATTTCTCTTTTATCTTTATGAAAATTTCAGATACAAGAGTGTGTCTTACCCACTAGTTGTATATAAAGGGAGAGATTTGGTATGGTGACCTATTCTTTTGAACTATTTTAAATTTATATGGAATTGAATTTTTTTTTAACATCTAGACCAATGTTAAAGTTATTTTTTTGTTTAAAAACTTCTTAAAAATAATATTTTATAAAATTTAGAGATAACCACCTAAGTAACTTATTCATATACTAATATGTTAGTTTTGAAAATAGTCTAAAAATTTATTTATTATTTGTCAAAATAATTTTTAAAGAAATCTAATATTTGTGTATTACATGCACAGGGTTTGCGTTTGTGACTAGTTAAGATAATTGCTGTGCCCGCCCAACTGCTCTGTCTCTTCGTCCTAAAGTCCCAATCCAGGGTTTAGGGTTTTAGAAGCAAATTATCACCATTTCTTTTCCCTCCCCTCCATTTCCTCCGCTTCTTTCTCACAACCAGGTAATTTTTTTTTCTGCCTATTTCAATTCGATGTAAATACAGGACTATTTCTTTCTTTGTTATTCTTTTCTTGTTTTTTCCCCTGCAATGGCAAGAGGTCCTGCAAGAAATCTATATTCCTGGAGAAACAATTTCACCAAGATTAGAGCTTTTCTTCTCCCCAACAGATTCCTTCATTCTGATTTCTCTAACCCATCAAAATCTGATCTTTTTAAACCCCTGATCCAAAATTCTTAAAAAAATCAGAACCCCACTTCACACAATCACTGAATTACAGGTTTCTTGAATTCCACAGACATTTCTTTTTCATGAAATAGTAGAAAATGAAAGTCCCAAATTGGATTCAGATGATGTAGATAGTATTAGTGATGTTGGATTGGGTGAAGATGGCCCTAGGAAAGAGAATTTAGAGCCTGAAAAAAGATTGAATTTTGCTCAGATAGCGAGCCGGGATCCGGTGGAAATATATAGGGAGCTTAGAGATGCTGCTAGAAATGAGAAGCAAAGTAGGAGTGATTCAAATGTGTTAGTTGAAATTTTTAGGAGTTTTGCAAATCTGGTTGGGCTACTAATCAGGCTTTAGCTGTGTATAACCTCAATACTATATTTCTTCCTCTCAAAAGTTGATTACACAGAGCATTTTTCTCCTGAAATATGCAAGACTGACATAGTGAAGTACTTCACTTCTCTCTAGGTCCTGGTATTGAGGCTCTAAGTTTTTGTTTCCGATTTTTAATGAGTTTTATTTGGAAGAGTTTCCAGATACAATTCTAGGTTTAGGAGTGTGGTCGAATCGGCTGATTTGACAAAGCCTCATACTTGGTTTCCATTTGCTAGGGCAATGAAAAGGAAGATTGTCTATCATTGTGGTCCCACTAATAGTGGGAAAACATATAATGCATTGCAGAGGTTTATGGAAGCGAAGAAGGGTATTTATTGTAGTCCTCTTAGGTTATTGGCTATGGAAGTTTTTGATAAGGTAAATGCATTAGGGGTTTACTGTAGTCTCTTAACAGGCCAAGAGAAAAGTACATTCCATTTTCAAATCATGTTGCTTGTACTGTTGAGATGGTGTCAGTGGATGAGTTGTATGATGTGGCAGTTATTGATGAGATACAAATGATGGCAGATCCATCAAGAGGCTATGCCTGGACGAGGGCTTTGCTTGGACTGAAGGCTGATGAGATTCATAACAAATTATGTGGTGATCCAAGTGTTTTAGACATTGTCAGGAGAATTTGTTCTGAGACTGGGGATGAGTTGGTTGAACAACACTATGATAGGTTTAAGCCCCTGGTTGTTGAAGCGAAGACCCTTTTGGGAGACTTGAAAAATGTGAAATCTGGGGATTGTATTGTTGCATTTTCCAGGAGAGAGATTTTTGAGGTGAAATTAGCAATTGAGAAGTACACAAAACACCGCTGTTGTGTTATATATGGTGCGCTGCCACCGGAGACTCGTAGACAGCAAGCCAACTTGTTTAATGATGACAATAATGATTACGACATCTTGGTCGCAAGTGATGCAGTGGGAATGGGTTTGAATCTTCATATTCGAAGGGTTGTATTCTATAGCCTCTCAAAGTACAATGGTGATAAGACTGTACCAGTTCCAGCTTCCCAGGTGAAGCAGATAGCTGGAAGAGCTGGTCGAAGAGGGAGTCCCTACCCAGAGGGACTAACTACCACTTTGCATCTTTTGAAGATTTGGACTACTTGATTGAGTGCTTGAAGAAGCCATTTGATGAAGTTAAGAAAGTTGGTCTCTTTCCCTTCTTTGAACAGGTCGAGCTATTTGCTGGCCAGTTTTCAGATGTTACATTCGCGCAACTGCTTGAAAAGTTTGCTCAAAATTGCAGGTTAGATGGGTCATACTTCCTGTGCCACCATAACCATATAAAGAAAATAGCAAATATGTTGGAGAAGGTTCAGGGATTGTCTCTGGAAGACCGTTTCAATTTCTGCTTTGCCCCTGTTAATATTAGAGATCCAAAAGCAATGTACCATCTTCTGAGGTTTGCATCATCATATGCCCATAAGCTTCCTGTCAATATTGCACATCTATGCCAAAATGTACTGCTCGTAATGATTCAGAGCTGTTGGACCTTGAAACTTGTATCAAGTATTGTCCATGTATTTGTGGTTGTCTAATCAGTTTGAGGAGGAGAAATTTCCCTATGTCAAGAAGGTCGAGGCAATGAGCAGTAGACATTGCTGAACTACTTGGTGATTCACTGACCAAAGCTAACTGGAAACCAGAATCAAGAAATCCAGGAAAACCAAAACCGCAAGAGAATGAAATTGGTCATGAGATACCAAGGTCACTAATCAAATTATATGAGCAGTAAGTCATATCTGCTTAAACTGTAACTTTCAGGACCTTTACGTTTTTTGTCTGTTTGATCTTGTTATCTGCATAGGTATTTTTGAGAAATATCTTTAACTTGTTTCTTCATAATCATAGACTATTTTACTAGATTTATGAGTGATTTATGGGTGATTCTTATTCAAAATAGATTGCTATAATGAAGAAGATTTGTGAACAATTTCTTGCCCTAATCTAATTGCATCCTACCTACTTGGGGGGACAACCTGTCTCTTGTACACATCTACTAGGTGGTTAACCAGTCTCTTATACACATCTAGATGTGAACATAAGAATTTAAGTGAACCTCCAGATTTGTTATTTTTCACCTTTTCTTGTTTATTTTTTATTTCAAAATGCCAAGGTGTTTTTCTTTATTTCAAAAGAAAAAGTGTTACTAAATTTTCTCTGCTTTGGTGAATGTGTCACAGTGGCTTTGATTGTGCTACTGTAGGCAGTATTGTAGTGTTAAAGTAAGAGGTATTGGGGTGGTCAAAATAAAAAATATGCGAGGTTAATGGTGTGGCAGATTTTTATTGGTGTTTAAAGAGATATTGAGAAGTTTGAAGAGAGTAGATCTTAAAATCACTTTGGAAACTTTTGCAAGTCAGTAAAAGGAACATGAACTGAGATTATAATTGCTCTCCTGCTAGTATTCTGTGTTGTTTATCATAGTATTTGTTTGTAGTAGCAAACATACATGCAAAAGAGATTAAACATTTATTTGATATTTAGCATTTGCTGCAATCTATCAAGAATATTAACAATGAGAGGAAAGGTTATATAGACTTCTATTATGTTCTAGTGATATCTTAACCTAATATACTCCATATGTGACTGATAATTTAATTGTCTAACCATAATGCAGTTTATATGTTTTAACCATCCTATCAAAACATGCTTTTGCCGTGTCTTTTGTATTGTTATTTGTTAGTAGTTACAGAAGTAATGAACTTTGATACTACAGCAATTTTTTTTATCCACGTTGCAGGAGAAGGAAGGAGGGCTCCTCAGCTGGACAGAATCTGGAAAAGGTGACTGCATAATGCTTCTTAAGGTAAGGAAACCAGAGCTGTTACATTACCTGCACCTTTTGTACTGTTTGATCTGCCACTTGCTCAAATTTATGTCTTTGAGAATATGCTCTGTGTAATCAGCTTTTCCTTTAAGGAAGAAACTAGAATTGAGTGAGATATATGCATTGGTCACTAGGTTTCAGTTTTTTCCACTGCTAAATTGCTAATTCATTAAGTTTCCCATGACTGGCAGAACTTTGTAACTGCAGAATGGCTTGTTAACTGTGTAACATCAACCAGTTATTACCAAAATAACAATCTTCAGCACTTTAGGTCAAATCAAGAATAGTACTTTCGTTCAGTAATCTTCAAATAGTACTTTCGTTCAGTAATCTTCACCTCGTGTATTGACCATCCAATGTTTTTCTATCAATTTGCTACATGGAGTCACAAAAAAAATTGGGATGATGCATGAATGTACCAGGAGTAGCACATTGGACGGCATTTACTTGTTTGTCAAACAAAGGAAGTTGAGTTTTTTTTACCTTTTGCTGTATAAAACTCATACTTTATGCATCAAAGCTGGTTTGAAAATCGTGTAGAGGAGTGGTTTGGCCAATTATTGTGCAAAGAGGAGCATTTAGCTGTCATAAAACTGTAGGTGAAAGATCTTGCTGCACTCAATTTGAATTGATGAGCTTTCAAAGCTCTAAAGTTTCAGTACTAGATATGGTCCCTTTCAAGAACAAAATTGGACAAGTGAAAAGCACGAATTCTTTCCAAAGGCAAATCCCTGGATTTTACTTTGATTGACCCCCTTCTTCCTGGATCATTCAATTGCAGAACTGTCGAATTTTCCTTAACCAAGATGTGGATGTGCATATATGTGATTCTACTTTCCTTTTGCATCAGCATATGTAATTTTATCTGGACTTGTTTTAACAAAATAATGTACACCCGTCCCAATTTTCAGTATGTAATAGTGGAGTTGAAGCTTTTTGCTCATCTTGAGAGGCAATTGATATTTGGCTGGAGAAAATTTCACAATGACAAGTGTATCAGATCATTATGAAGCTCAGCCAGCAAGCTGATCTTGAAGATCATGCACACAAATAGCTTAAGAACTGATGAAGAGATAGCAACCTTGCAAAATTCGCGGCCGCAAACTCCCCATGATTCCTCTTCAAAATTGGCATGCATGGTAGAAGATTTTGGGCATTCCTTGGTAACATGGGTTGTTGATCCCCAAATCGTTGGGTGAATTTGCAAGAAATATTTTTTCCAACAAAATATTGTCTCCTCGAGAAAATAACCCCCCCAAGTAGGTAGGATCAATTCGTCTTGGCATCTCCTTGTCTACAAGGATTTGGCTATCATTTCCACCTAATATGTCAAGTATAACATAGATTTCTTGCTTGTTCTCCCTTCATTGTACAATGGACAGATTGATGAGAAAGAGAGAGAGCTCATAGCTGGAGCTACAGGAGGCAACCCACTATAATAAGTGATAGCAAGTATATTAGAAGTATCCATCTTCAGCAAGTACATAATAAGATCTATCACCAACAAAGACGAACAATCAATAATGCTATAATAATTGTTGATTGTCATCTCAAATGATTTTCCTGTAGTCACCATTTTATGTTTTCTTTAACCATAAGAACATTTTATTGTTGACAACCTCAGCAACGGTTGAAATAAAAAGCTAAACAAAGAATAAAAATCTTGGAGCAAGAAATATAAAGCCAAGGCAACTGTAAGTCTGTAACTTTGGATTCACCACATATTGGATGCAGATTAAAATTACAGAGGTACAAACCATTGAAAAAGTTCTGTTTGCCGTTTATGAAAAGATTCCATAAATACGGCATTATAGTTCATTTTTGTTCTCTGATACTCCCTATTTTCTTCAAGCCGAACAGAGAATCCTAGATGCCAGAAATTCAAGACACAGAAGCCGAAAAGCAAACGTAAACTAGTACCTTTATTTCGAATCATCACTTCCAGTACTCATATCTTCAACAATAATGTGCGGCACTGGGCCATGACCTTGGACGCCCTGGTGATCGAATCAGTCATGTAAAAATTCTCCACCACTGTTCCAAATGGAACAGTACCGGTTTCCTGGTGTGACTCGGGCTTCAAAGAATAAGAAAATGTTGCCGGTTGTCTCTCATCTATATTCAGTAGATTTGGTGCTACAGTCCTCATCCGAGATCTTATAGCACTGAGGGAATCATACGGTAGACATGCACCTGCCACCTCAGACAATGCTCTAATTATTTTCCAATCATCCCTAGCATCGCCTACCGTGGGTACTGCTGGTACAGTAGTTTGCACACACCCTTCTGTATTAACATATGTGCAGCTGCCTTGCACCCTCCTTCTCAGAGAAGGCTGATGCTG
The DNA here is from genome assembly GCA_025175665.1 of Cinchona pubescens. Classification (NCBI taxonomy): domain Eukaryota; kingdom Viridiplantae; phylum Streptophyta; class Magnoliopsida; order Gentianales; family Rubiaceae; genus Cinchona; species Cinchona pubescens. The sequence continues at coordinate 591,546 of JANKKI010000488.1, read as the reverse complement.
GGAAAATCACATTGGCACGATAGACACCACGGTCCCCGTGGTGTCCTTGGTAAACCACAAAGGCATCTTCAGGAACTTTCTCCAAGTTCACATCGTCAGCACCCATCAAATATATAAATTTGGAAGATTCAATTTTTTTACCAGAATCTGGGATAAGGCCAAGATCAAGAGCTGCAGCTTGGGCAGCATTCAGTAACAACACATTAAGCCCATTCCAATCAGGTCTGACAACCTTTGCGCGTCCTGCAATAGTCTCAACAACTGAGAAAATAGCATCCTTGTCATTCCGCTCAAAAACCCCAGCACCAACAATGATACAAGGGTTCTTAGCATTTGTGAGTGTTGAAGAGAACGGATGGCGACCCTCAGCAATTTCCTTAAGTATTTGAGGGCCTGTACCAAGATGTTCGTGATCATAATTTAAGTCTGTTGCAGGACCAACATAACCCACCTTAGCTTGGGTTGCTCGAACACTGTTTTCCGGATTCTGGCATTCACCATAGCAGCTTCTACCCTTGGCTGAGAACATGTAAATCATAAGCATTGTTTAACCCAAAAATAAAATAAAATAAAAGTTTGGAAAAGATGGCAAAGGAAAGAACATGACATGTGTCGCACCTCTACCAAACTACACACGTAAAAAAATGATTCAATATTAAGGTCAATTAAAGAAAGGAAAACCTTCAACTCTCCTCAAAATGCATTACAACAGGACAAGATCACAAATTTTAGAAGACATGTAGTTACAAGGGTATCATTCGGTAATAAAACAACACAACCACATTCATATGAGAGAATTTACGAGGAAAACAACATAACCACATTCATATGAGAGAATTTATGAGGAACACCTCAGAAGTAGAGAAAATCCTTGAAGGCAGATACCCTCTGTTGGGTCTGCAGAACTCTTATCAAGACAAGAATACATATAAAGGAAAATAATAAACTAGAATGTAGTAAGAGATTTGATTTTACTATATTATGCTTTAAAGAGATTTTTAAATTACTACTGAAAGATTACATAAGAAACGTTGACAGTAAAATTTTTGGTTCTCAATAATGGTCTACGAAAGGGAATCTTCAAAAAAGTAAAGAATATAGTATGCTTCAGGATTTGAGGTGGATGTAATCTCCCTAACCCTTGGTTAAAAGTACGAAAATTATTGAAAGCAGCCACAATTCTTCATTATCTTAAAGGACTGACATTTATGAATTTTCTGCAGGACCAAAATAATTTGCATAATTCCAGACAGACCATTCTATTGGACAAAGCAATCACCAGACACCCAGGAGCTCAAGGTCTTTTTTTTAGGACTAATTGTTTTTCTTTTTCTAGACGGGAGGCCCCCAAACACATTTGCACTATATGCATACATGTTAATGAGTTTACAAGTTACTCACATACCTGATTCACTTTTGTAAAATTAATTATACATGCATTCAGAGTTGAAAACATTACCTGAGTACCAACCAACAGGAAAACAAACATCTGCCTTCTCCAATCCACTAATGCTGGTGTTCATGATATATCCAGAGCGGATGTCAGCATTTGGATTGGGGCCATTACCCTCACACCAAACATTATTTGACCCCATTTTGTTTAAGAAATCCTTCAATGCCATCATGGATTCTGCATCAGACAGTTTACCAGCAACGCCAACAATTTCATCAGGCTTGACTTGGTGGATGACCTCAGCAACCACAGCGAGAGCATCACGCCAACTCACTGCCTTGAAGCGTCCATCTGGACCACGAATCATGGGGTCATTCAACCTTTGCCTCTTTAGACCATCATAAAAGAAACGTGTTTTATCTGATATCCATTCTTCATTGATATCCTGGTACCAGTACAGGCACACACAGATTAGTCAAACCTAGGATTAAATCAGTAAATAGTAACAAACATAAAAACCTAGTTAACAATGGGCTACTACAACACAGAAAGATCAAATGCTTAGCAAAAGGTGACTGGCGACTCAAGGTTCATACTGCCTAACCAAAATACTTTTTTCAAAATTTCTTTCACTATTCATTACTTGCACAATTCAAATTTTTCTTTCACTATTCAATCAATTATTTTACTATTCCTCTGTACGCTATTCACATATATTTGCATTACATTTTTTTATACTATCCATTACTATTCATTGGTCTGAATTTTTTTCGGGCAAAGAAAAAATGGAAATGTAAGTTCGGACTTCCGAACCTAGGTTCAGAAATCCGAAGTATAGGCGGGAAAATAGAGTTTAAAATAGTATACAAGGTTCGGAAGTCCAAAGTATAGGCAGGAAAAGAGAATTTAAGAGAGTTTAAAGTAGTATACAAGGTTCGGACTTCCGAACTTAGGTTCGGGAGTCCGAACTATGGGCGGAAAAATAGAGTTTAAAATGGTATATAAGGTTCGAATTTTCAAACCTATGTTGGAGAATCTGAACTATTGACAGAAAAGTGTAAATTTTAATTTGTATTTTTATTTTGTATTAAATAAATACATGTTTAGCATATGTATACGGACACAAACCGTACACAAACGTAGTTGCCTTCTCGTTAACATGTATACAGAGATCCCTATAACTGCTCACTCCTTGCTGTCTCTTATACACATCTAGATGTGTATAAGTAGACAGATACCCTAATTTTATAATAATTGTGTACGTATTTTGTCTTTTAGTGCATAAAATACTAAATAATTTTTAAATTGTACTTTTTTTAATTTTATATTAAATAAATACATGTTAGCATACATGTATGAGTGTATCTTATTTTTTAAAATTCGGATTTCAAACGACGAGAAGGCAACTACGTTTGTGTATGGTTTTTAGTACTTGATTTGATAGTGTGTAAAAGAAAGTGAACGGATTTATATATTTTGATATTTGTAATTTCGTTTGACTTTCGCATATGTTGTCTTTTAGTGCAAGAAACACTATCCAAACACTTATTTATAAAAAAATTATTTGCACTATTCACAATCCAAACACTTAAATAATTCATACTTTTTTATTCAATTATTTGCCACATCACTCAAATAATTCCTCGAATAATGCACCAAAATAATACTCCAAATAATGCAATCCATACGGGGCCAATATCTTTGGATAAAGAATTAAAGGTTAATGAAATACAAAGTTGTATTCGGTCGTTTCCAAAGTAGTTCAATGCAAGCTGAATGCTAATGCACCACTATCTTGAACATGCCAGTATAATATGTCTTCTTGTTGTCTGTGTCCACATCCGTGCATCATAAACTACTAAAAACAAAAATCTTTTACTTGATGCCAATCTATAAAGCATAAAATTCTTAATTGAAACAGAAAGATTTCTTCAACATGTCATCCATATTACTTACAGGTGCATATGGTAACATAAATGACCAAAATCTAGTAGAGCAAAAGGAAAGTTAGTTACAGCATAACAACGCTAATTTAAGATACCTCATTTAATCGCGGCACAATACGCATAACCTCCGGACCTCTGCTATCAATCCGGATGTTTGAACCAACGGCATAAGAGACCTGTGACATCAATGGTTTCTGTTCCCTTTAACTCCCAATTTCGAGCTTTAAAGGCAAAAGGTTTTGAGGTTAGAGCACCTACAGGACAAATATCAATTACATTTCCTTAAGTTCACTTGTCATAAGTATTTTGATCTTGATAAGAGTCCTGCAATACTCCAACTAATCGACCCAACATGCCAAGATCCTGAACTCCAGCTATTTGTGTCGCAAATCTAACGCACCTGTTTGACAATCATGGTGCACATTAAAAGACAGTTCAAAGCCACATGACCCAGTGACTCTGGAATTATTCAGTTGATATCTTAATAAAAATCAGTAAAATCTGGAACTTCAGAAGTTGTTTCTCAGGTTTTGTTCAGCACATGGGAGAGGAGATGAAATCCACATCTCCCATTCCAAAGTTTATCTATTCATTTGGCGTCTGTGCCCAAGCTCACAAGTATTCTCAAATTAGACAATCTAGCTATCCAGTCAATAACAAAAAGTTCAAATGATTGAATATGTTCTGTGAGGTAAACTACCAAAGAAGAAGAGCAAGAACAAATTGCTATTCTTTAATAAGAAACAATGATGCAGCACAGAGATGTTACATCCTAGCACATAAGATTTAAGATTAAACAAAAATAAGAAATGTACAAATATATAAAAACCAAAGATTCAAAACACATTTATCAGTTTCTAAAATCATATTGTAAAAGAACTGAGGAAACCCTTTTTCATTTGTTCAATAGCAACCACATTTAGCTTATTTATTGTTACAGAACCATGCTTATGCACTTACTTTTTGTTTATCCGTTACTTCTTGTTACGGGAGGAGTCATCCCACCGAAAATTTTACACAATCAGACATATTAGATATTGAGCAACTAATGTCACCGTCAAGTTGAACCAAGCTTAGGCTTAGGACCATTTAGCAAATAAGGATGACTAAAATATAATCGACAGAGATTCGATGGTGTGGCTAAGTTATGCACGCAAGATTCAATGTGACATATAGTAATATANAAAAAAGTCTTGCTCATACCTTGTACACTGAATGCACCTTGTCATGACAGTCTTGACCAACGGACCCAGATTCTTATAACACATCTAGATGTGTATAAGAGACAGGCTTGATATCAGTCTGTGTATAAATGGATATATATATGGAGATCACATTCCCACCTTGATCACAAATTGGGCAATCCAACGGATGATTCATCAGCAAAATTCCATAACCCCTTCTCGAATTTTTAGCTATAGTTGTATCAGTCTTAATTTTCATTCCTACAACAATCATCATCGAATATCAATACACAACCAAAAATTAAGCACAGCTAAAATAGTACTATTAACTCTCCTTAATTAAATCATTGACAACTCGAATAAATTAACTATTTTGCCCCAAAAAAACAAATTTCAGCTCAAGCTCAATTAAAGCAAACAACTTTTCTTCTCCTCCTCCTCTTTTTTCATTATTTTTGTCCATTCCAATTTTCACACAAAATATTAAAACTCTAAATTACCAAGGAAAAATTTATTTTTACTTAACAATTAATACAATTAAGAAATAAAATCATCAAAATAATTAAATCAATGGAGAAATTATTAAATATTACCAGGGAGAGCAGGCATGGCGCAAGAGGCGACGGGCTTGGGGGATTTTTCGACCTCGACGAGGCACATACGGCAATTACCGGCAATGGAGAGACGGCTATGGTAGCAAAAACGGGGAATGTCGACGCCGGCGATCTCGCAGGCCTGAAGAACGGTCATTCCCTTTTCTGTCAATACAGGATATCTCCAACGAAGACTTCGATGGCGTCTTCGGGATTGGGGAAATGAACTCGGGCCCCGCCGACTGGAGATCTTTTGGGAAGATCCGTATCAGGCTGGGCTTGAGCTTGGGCTACTTCGGCGTTTTGGAGCTCAGTAGTAGAGACGATGGAGCGGCGGAGTAAGGAGGTGAAATTTCTGGGTCGGATTTTTCCGGATCGGAGGAGAGTCCGAGAGGCGAGTAAACCCAGCCCCATTTTCTCTTTTTTTGTTGCTATCTGATGAAATCGGTTTTGTTTTCTCCGGCTATCTGAGAGAATCAGAAGAGTGGTGTGGTGGGGTGAGGTTTTGAAGCGCGTGGTGGGTCTGTGTAATTCACACGCAGACGCAGTCGTTTCGGGGAATTCGGGTCGGGTTAACAACCGACTTGGTTCTTATAAGATATATATGGGCTTTTTAGAGCGATTTTTAGTGGACCAGATGAAATGAGCTGTGGTTGTAGTTATGTATTGGGCTGAACCACAGTTTGTCCCCTATAAATTAGACACAATCAAAAATTACTTCTTATAACTATTTCTTATATAAATTAGCCAGATGATGTTAAAATTTTTATCTTAAGAGAATAATAAAATATTATAATTGCCCTCAATCTTTTAATTGATATAAAATTAGAGTGAGTTGCACTTTGGTATCTGATTTTATTTTATAAGCAATTTGTTATTCAAAAGTAATAACGTTTTTTCATCCAAAATTATTCAAAAAATTTACTGGTATCGCTCAATATTAATTGTATGAATTATTTTACTAGTATATGTTTTCTTCTTCTCTTCTATTTTTAGCAGGTTATCACATACTATTCTGTCAATATTATTTTATATCTAGAATAAAGTATTTTATTTATTTAATCACATTATTTTAGTTTTATTATTTTTATTTTCTCTATTATCAATAATTAATTCATTACCCTGTATTTAAAAATAACATTATTTGAGTAGAGATATTACTTTGAGATATAGTCAATATATATTTTAAATAAATTTAACTTAATCAACTAGCTCACTTTCTCATGCTACCTAAAAAAAGAAAAAACTTAGAATAATAAATTTATTTTATCATCATTTTCAAATATATGAGAAGAATTTTAGAAAAGAAATTCACAAAGTGTAACTAAAAATATTGAAGGCAACTAGTAGATAAAATAAATGCAGGAAGCAATTTGAAACTATCCCCTATTTACAGGAGCAAACTGTAATTAAGCCATATATATATATGTATATATATATATATATATATATATATATATATATATATATATATGAAAAAGAGTTTATAAAGTCATAAATTCATGTTTACTTATCAAAAGTACTCCAGATGGCATGAGCATATTGAATCATGAACTCTTGATTTTAGATGCTTTGCCGCATTTTGTTTTTCTTTTTCGGAGTCTAATGACATTTCAGTGACTTTTGTTTAATCTTAAATCTTATGTGCTAGGATGTTTACTTGACACAAGCACTGTCACGTGGCAAGAGCTAGATTGTCAATCATGCCCTGTCTTGTATATATTATCAGATGTGTATTCAAGGGAACTTGGTGGTCTAATACTATTTGCTCTTATTCTCCTCGATTCTATGTCCCTATAAAAATTCTCTAGTAAGAAAATCTGAAATTGAATTTTCCTCACCTTTAATATACTCAATTTGAAAATCACAATTTGAGAGTAATGCCTGCCATCTTGCGAAATTTTGTTTAGAAACCAATTTTTAACGTCTTTTTCTAAAATATCTCTTTTGCCGCTTTACAATCAATATGGAGTAAAAATGTTTTATTTATTAAATCATCTTGAAATTTGGAAATACATAATACCATAAATAAAATTTCTTTTTTATAATAGAATAATTCTTTTGATAACCAATCCATACACCTAAATGAAAACGAACAAGTTGTTCTTTATTATTTAGAAACTTTTGTTTTAATATTCCTCCATAGCCTATGTCTGATGCATCAGTTTCGACTATCATAAAAGTATCTGGATGAGGAATTCCTAGACAGAGTAAATTCATAACTTGTTTTTTAAGTTTCTTTACCGTCTCTGTATACTCTTGACTCCAATTATAGGATTTTTTCTAAATCTCTGGTATAAAGGTTCACATATTTGTTTAAGATTTGATATAAAATATGCTATGTAATTTTAGACATCCTAGAAATCTCTGTAATTGGTTTTTATCATTTATCTCATCTGAAAATTTGGAAGAAAACTCTAAAGCTCTACAAATAGGTTTATAACTACCCTTGATGTAACTCAAGTCCTAAAAATCTAATATAAGATTGGAATTACTTCATTTTGCTTTTAGACAGTACTAATCCATTTTTTTTAATAACTTGTATGAATGTATTTAAATGTTTGAAATGTTGATCAATATTTTCAAAGAATATTAAAACATCATATATATATATATATATATATATATATACACACACACACACTGTAAAAAAAAGTAGAATAAGGATTGAATATTGTATTCATAATATTTTGAAATTCTGATGGTGCATTTTTTAATCCAAATGATATTACATTCCATTCGTAATGACCAAATTGTACAGTAAAAGTTGTTTTGTATTTATCATTTTCATCAATTTGAACTAGCTAAAAACCACTTTTCATATCAAATTTTGAATAAATTACTGTTCTAAATGGTCTTTTTAATAAATCTCTTTTATTAGGAATTGGATATTTTATCCATTCTAATACTTTATTTAAGGGTTTATAATTCATAAATAATCTTGGAACTCCTCTTTCTATCTGAGCTTAATTATTTACATAAAAGGTTGAATAGCTCCAAGGTGATTTAGAAGGTCTTATTAATTTTTTCTTAAGTAATTCATTGATTTCTTTCTTACAATATTCTATTAACTCATCATTATAGGAATAGGTCTAACTGGTAAAGGAATATAGATTCTCTTTAAATCTCTTTAATATTTATACATCTAGATTGTATAAGAGATATTATCTCCTAAAGCCTTTAGGTATTCCTAACAAACTTATCCTTCTAATTTTTTAGTAAACTCAGAAATAAGAATTCCTTACTCCTGTCTCTTATACACATCTAAATGTTTCATAATTTATAAAATATTAAAAACTTAATTTGTTTTTTAATATCAATTTGTCGAATGTCTTTTAATTATTTCTATAAAATTATTTAAAGAAATGAATAAAATTTATTTGAGAAATTGTATATTTTTTAATAAACTAACATCTTTGGAAGTTGGGGAATGGATAAAGGGAAAATGAAGAACTATGACCATATATTTCAGTTCTTATTCCTTCTTCGTCAGTTAGAAATGGATATATTTGAGTAATAAAAAGTGTTCCTAGAATAACATCTTGGTCTAAATTATTAATTACAATAAATGAATTTCTAAAACATATATTTTGATTACAAATAAGTGCTTCACATAATTTATATTTAATATCTAATTGTTCGTCACTTGCAGAAAAATAATTTTTTTGATGTTCTTTCATAATATTTAGTTGGAATTAATCCTTGACTAATATAGTTTTGTTTAGCTCCTGAATCTATTAAAGCTATTAAATTTACAAATTCTCTTTTAATATTAAGATTGATAGGAACATACCATTTTTGAAATTTACACATTCTAGATGTGTATAAGAGACAGGTTTTTCTATATTTTCTTGAACGAAGTAGAGATTTGTGGTTTTCTTGGACTTCATATTGTAATCCTACCAATAAAACAGAAAATTTTATCATTTTGAGCACATTTTGATTGTAAAAGAGACATATATATATATTTAGTTTGGTTTATTTTAGCCTGTAAATCTTGAATAGAAATTTCTAAAGGTTTTTTAAACCTATTAAATATTTCTTGAAGATTAAAAGGTTCTACTTGGGGTAAAATCTGCTTGGATTACTATATCCCTTAATTTGAATAAATATTCTTTTTTTTTTTTCAGCATCTTCTATTTTGTCTATCAAATAAAAAAAAAATTATTTTGACTTGAAATAACATTAATAGACTAATAAGAATATGAGCAAACTCCTACACATCCGCAACCAGAATGCTCAGATTCATCTTCTTCATATTCAGATGATTCTTCTTGAATGACATTAATATCTTCTATTTCTTCTTCAGAAGTGCTTTCTTCTGAGCTTCTTCATTTAATATATTTAATATTTTTTCTTTAGTTTCTTCTTTTTGTTCTAATAAAGATATTCTTTTTCTGGCATCACCAAATTTTGTAGTATGTCCTGCTATACCACATTTCCAACATACTAGATTAGAAACTGATGAAGATTTGGATTTTTTTACTAAGTTTTGATGATTTAGTTTTTGAATAAGGAGATGTTTTAGACTTATATTTTGAGAGATAAATTTTTAGAATATGTAAATTTATTATAAGAAAAAGAGTAAAAAAAGACTTAGATCCATAATTTGTTTTAGACTTTGAATATTTTTTAGAATGTTTAATTTTACTAGATGGAGGAGATAGTTTTTCAAATCCAAAATCTTTACAAAATAAACCTAGTTCTTTCTTAGTTTGTTTATGGTCTCTTTTAAGTTGACTTTTAAGTTTTGAATCTATACATAACACTAAAACTTCTGCAATGACATACTTGATTAAATCTCCATAAGTTTAGCATAAGGTATTTCTCTATTATATTTATCTCTTTTTTTATCTTAACTTTTCTGCAAATAATTTTGGTAGTCCAACTATAAATCTTTCTTTCCAATAAGCATGATTCCAATCTGTTCTAAGAAATACTTTATTAAGACAAACATTTTTATACAATCTAAAATCATGTAATTTTGGACAAGTAAGATTTGCTAATATTTCTAAATTTCTTTCTTGAAAGTTTTGAGATTCACCAATAAAATGAAACAATTAGTTATTGCATATAATAATGTTGGAACTGCATCTTCAACTCCACTAGTACTAGCAAGTTGAGTATTTTGAGTTGTTATTATTTGATTATTAATTCCTACTGATTCTGTTATCATTGGAACTACATTTTTCATTGGTGTTTGTATATAATTTCTTTCATTTTTAGTTAAATAATTCTCCCACCAACCTTTTAAACTACCTGTAAATCCTGTAATTAAAAGATTTGTACTTTGGTGATCTGTATTACCCTTTGCTTTGTAGGCAGTAGCACACATTCCCATTTCTTGAATAGTATTATACATTTGATGATTTGTTTGACCATCAAGATTCCACTCACAAATTCCTTCACCATTATATTGAGATAAAGATATAGTATGTCTTTCTTCAAATTGCATATCTGAAAAAGAAGGTCTTAAATAAAAATTCTTTTTATATGGCATTCTATCATTTTTAATACCACCTTTAGTAATTTTATTTATTTGGATTTTTTCCTTATCTAAATTTTGACTTCTTGAGTTATGATTGCAACTTGATTTTTTTAGTTTTTCATCCTTTTTAGAATTTTGATCTACTTGTAAACTTTTTAATTTTTCTACTATTTCATCTATTAACTTTTTATCTTTATTTAATCAAGGAGTATTTTTTTTTTTCTAGTAATTTGAAAGGTTTAAATACAGGTATGATTTGAAGAAAGATCTGGAAGTTTTGAAAAGAAGATTGAACACTTATAGGAGTTTTAATTTCTTTTTTTTTTATTTCTATAAGATGAAAAGACATTGTATTTAATATTTGATTTGTGTAATTATTTTGTTTATATATTTTAGCTAAATCTTTTATTGTTAGATTTTTTTCTGGAGTATTAGGATCACTTATTTTAAAATGGGATGTTGTAATAATATTTCTTCTACACAAGGATGAGGAGAGTTAACTTTTTGAGAAAATGATGCCGTCCATTCTTTTTAAGTAATTCCTAAATATGACTTAATAAAAGGATTATCTATTTGCTTATTACTATTTAATAAATATCAAACCATTTAAAGAAATCTATATTTAATTTTACTCTTTCTAAATCTTTATAATATTGTTCTCTAATTTCTTTTTGCTGATCATCATCAATTTTTTCAAAGAACCACTTTCGTTTTTACTATTTTCTTCACTACAAAAATATTTTCTTAATAAATCTTTATCTAAATTAAATTATGAAGAAATCATTAAAACTTGTTCATCAAAATGCATTTGAGACTTGTTGATAAAGCAGGAGGACTAGTAAAAGTTTCTATACTTTGATATATAGATTTAGGAATGTTTGGAGTAAAATCTAGATTATGTATTTCTATGTTACTAGAAGCATCTGTTGGATCCCAATTATGATAATCATGTTTTGATGATAACCAAATCGTACTAACGGCTTGAAAACAAGTGTGCAAAAAAATAGGAAGGTTCGAACGAAAATGATCATCCGAACACAATCAAGAAAAATAACCAAAAGTTGAATAACACCTTACGGACGATGAATAGCGTTTCGAAAGAAATGAGCTCGGACGCAAGGGAGTGTCCGAAACATGACCAAACAACACCGAAGAAGAACACATCTTTCGGACTAGATAACCGTCCGAAAAAAGTGCTTCGCACGCAAAAGACCATCCAAGACAAGGAATTCAAAAGACAAAAGAATCGGACGTTGAAGACCGTCCGAAGAAATGAGCTCAAAATGAAGAAATTTTCTATCAAAACTGTAGGACGCATATGACCGTCCAAGACACTGTTCATCAAGCTGTAGGACGCATATGACCATTTGAGACACTGTTCATCAAGCTATAGGACGCATATGACCGTCCGAACCCCTAATGGCTAATTTTTTAACAGCTAGTTTTTTTACCGTTAGAGCTCAAATTTCAGCACATCTTTCATCTATAAATAACCTAAGGTCATCCAAATGATGGGAAAAACTACCACATTCAATACAAACACTTGTAAGAGCTATTTGGGGAGAAATATGCTAAAATATTGTTGGTTATATTGGTTTGGGTAGTATAGTCCCTCTCTTGGCTCAATTAGAGGGAATTGGTGTGAGTAAAAGTAGACTAGTGAGTGATCTTCAAGTGTAAGAGTGGAGGGATAACAAGTGTACAAAAGTGAGGTTGTAGTGTAAAACCCTTTGGCTCAACTAGAGGGACTTAGTTGGTGCAAGGGTGAGCCTACTTTGTGTACAAGAAGGTTATTACCACACATTCTTTGAAGAGGCACTACTAGTGGATGTACTCCAATGTTGAGAAGTTTGGGAGTTTGGTTTGATATTCTATATCTCAATCTTTTATTTGTTCTTTAAGCTTTGATTGTTAAATATTTATCTTTGATCATTTATGCTTAAGTATTCATTTGTTGCACAAAGTTTGCATTTTCATTAAGCGCCTCAAAAGATTTTTTTTTTTTTGAGACAACCTAATTCACCCCCCCCCCTCTTAGGTTGCTTTTGGGCCTACAGCATCTTTGTCATTTTCATCTGCTTTTTCACAAATAGTGATTGGAATTGATGAGGTAGATACCCTCCCGGGGGCAAAAGTAGATGGTCTATATAATTGTATTTTAACTGAGCTATCTGAAAATTGTACTATATTGGAAATACTAGGAATTGATTTAGCCGGAATTATATGAAAAAAATTCCATCTTGAAGAATTTGTAATTTTATCCCATTCTAATCTTTTTGGATTATGTACATCTGAATAATTTAAATTTGCTTCAAATAAAAATGTTTCTATTCTAGGAGAATATTTTGTAGCTTGGATTAACCGTAGTTTTAGTTATTTGTAATATATTTTGTAAACAAGAACTAATGGTCTTGAATTATCAGTAAATCCAACATTTTTAGTTTGAATATTTAAGGTTAAATGTTGCTAGAACATTTGAATTATTTAAATATAATGAAAATTTTGGATTACAATTAAAATATATTGGACCATTTTCTAAATTTGATTCTAGTACTGCTAATAAAAAATTTGAAAATTTTAGATGTCTTAATCCTATAGACATAGTAATATTGGAACATCTAATCCTAATCTCAGTTAAAGGTTTGATAGCAACTTGAACACATCCTATATGTATAAATTTGTAACTATTTCTCCTATGATGAGCTGAAGATTGTGGTGAGAATAATGATAGATATGTGTGTGTGTGTGCATGTATATATGTATGTATGTATGTATATATGTACATAAGGCTTTGGAAAAGAGCAACTCAAAAGTAGTTGACTTCAATCCCAGTACTGAAAAACATAACTTTAGGATCGATGTAATTGAACTCGACTTTAAGGAAAGGAGAGGAAATTAAACACTTTATTTTCTTCATGCAAATTGCTTGCTTGAGTTATGAAAGATAATGAGAATGGATTATTCAAACAAAAACGAAAAGTACTACTTGATTGGTAAGAAAGAGCTTCTGTAAGAATTGGAAAACTCTTGTATGTACGGTAACCTCTCTTCCGCTCTTGGTGATAAAAACGAAATAAGTTCTTTGAAAGCAAAGCCTTATAGTGCGCTTTTCAATGCGCTTAGCTTTGCATGTATTTTAAGGCTGGACTCTTAAATTGTTTCTATCTACTATTATCTAAAAATAATCAAGCTATGTTCAAACCCACCCCCTATTTGACTAAGAATAGAAAGAATGCCCGCTAATCTAGTTTAGATAAGGGAATGATAGTAAAGGGATAACAGAAGTGCATTCCTGTGCACTAGCTGAAAATGAAAAAGCCCTTTCCCTTTTTAATAATAAAGTAAGCTTCATAACTGGACAATATATATATATATATATATATATATATATATTGTCCTGTGTTATACACATCTAGATGTTCTATAAGAGACAGATATATATACATACATTACATATGTAATGTGTGTGTATATATATATATACACACACACATACATGTATATATATATACATATCCATACATACATACATGTATGTATGTATATGTATACATACATGTATGTGTGTGTACACACACACACACACATATATATAGAGTAGAAATAGTTTGAAGCATAGTTTATATAAAAACTAAGGAAGACTCTACCTTGTTTAATAGATTCTGGTAAAATTATAAGTGACACGATAAAAAAATCAATGAATATTGAATTTTATATTAAATTTGATAAATTCACCAACTAATTACAAATTTTTATTTGGTTCGAGTTTATTTTATAATGAGAAAATTTGTTAAGAAAAGTTTTGGAACTTAAATTTTTTGAATTGATGATGAATAATATGTAAAACGATCATATAACACAAACAAACTAACCCTTATTCCCATTAAATAGGGTCGGCTGCATAAATCCTACTACGCCATTGCGCTCTGTCACGAACCATATCCTCCTTAATTTCTAGATGAGCTATATCTTTTTACAAGTTACATACCAAATATTTTTCAATCTTTCCCTACCCTCTTCTATTGACTACTCTTTCTAAATTCTACTCGCTTGATGGGCGCTTCTATTAGTCATCTTAACACATGATTTAATCATCTTAAGCGCGTTTCTCTCATCTTCTCATCAATAGTGGTACTCCAATCTTATCACAAATATACTCATTGCATATCTTATCCATTCAAGTGTACTACACATCTATCTTAACATTCACATTTCTGCTACTCTCATCTTTTATTCATTTGTGTAATTCACTACCTAACATTTAGACCTATAAAGTACAGCTGGCCTAATTACTGTTCTATAAAATTTACCATTATGTCGTAAAGGAATTTTGCGGTCGCATAATATTCCCAATGTCATTCTCTATTTAGTCCAACCCATTTCTATCCGATATATAACATCTCGATCTATAGCACCATCACTCTGAAGAACTAAACCTAAATACTTAAAATTTTCACTTATAGGTATCTTTTGATCTCCGATACTAACTCCTATTCTATTCCTATGTGCATTCTTACTAAACTTGAATTCCATATATTCTATTTTTGATCTACTAAGTCTAAACCCTTTTGCCTCAAGTACATCTTCCCAAATCTCGAGTTTAACATTAATTTCATCTTTTGTTTCATTTACTCAAAAACAATGTCGTATTCAAACAACATACACGATGGTATTCCCTTTTGTATGTGTCTTGTAAATTCATCTATGACTAATGAAAATAGATAAAGATTTAGAAATGAACCTTGGTGTAAACCTATATTTATAAGAACTCTTTTGTCAGCCTCCCTGGTGTTCTTACACTTGTAACTACATCTCTATACATTTCCTACATTGATTTTATATATGCTACTCCACTCCTTTTTTTAAAAAAAAAAACTTGGTTACATTCACTAGTAATTCTTATACACATGGCTAGAAAATGTATAAAAATCAGACAGAAAGAAGGGTTCCTTATCGTAACTTTCTCAATAAATCTCCGTAAGAGATGTATGGTTTCAGTAGTCGATCTCCCTGGCATGAAACCAAACTAATTATTTGACATCTTAGTTACGTTTCTTACCCTTCTTTCTATCACCCTCTTTCAAAATTTTATCATATGGCTCATTAATTTAATACTTTTATAATTTGCACAATTTTGTATATCCCTTTGTTTCGAATATGGGTGTGAAAGAACTCTTCTTCCATTGGTCTTGGCATCTTTCTACTCTTCAATATTTTATTGAAAAGATTGGTAAGATAACTTACGCATTTCTTTCCTAAACATTTCCATATCTCAATTGGAATATCATCGGGGGCAGCTGCTTTTCTTTTCTTCATCTTCTTCAAAACTTCATTCACCTCTGATTCCTGAATCCTTCAAAAATAATACATTACGTTTTTATACTCCTCAAACTTATCTAACTCTCCCAAGATGATATCGTCTCTATTGCCTTCATTGATTAATTGATGGAAGTATCTCTCTCACATTTCCTTAATTTCTTCATCTCTTACTAGCACCATATTAAAATTTATTCTTGATACACTTGATTGCTAGCATAATTCTCAATAGATGAAATAATATAGCTCATAGTTATAGTAAAATAATTTTTAAGTCATTTAAGGGTCCTGTTTGGTTGGATGTATTCCATAGAAAATATTTTATATGAAAAAGTTAATTTTTTACATATTTTTTTTGGTGTTTGCTTGACAAAATAAAAATATTTTGAAACACAATATTTTAGCATTTTTCGTCTTTTATTTTATGAATATGAGCTAAAAAGACTTACAATCTATTCTAAATATTTCACAAGTAATTATTGCCAACAAACGATTGATTTTGTTTAAAATTAGATGATAATATAATGTTTGTGATAAAATATGAAAATAATAGTTATATTATTGTAGGGTCCAAAATGAAGAGAAAAAAATGAATGGACAAGAATTGAAAATAAAAATGAATTTAGTAAATGAACTTATAAAAGTAAATATTTGAAATTTAATGTCACTCTTGAACTATTCGAAAAATAACTTGCATTTAAAAATTTCTTAATGTTGTGTACGGATGGAAAGATTTGAGTTGATTTGGATTTTCATCATAAGTTATCCAAATAAGTTAATTGATTTAGTTGGGGATTTGTAATCCATCAACTAGTGAGAGTGTTATTTTAATAGTTAAATTCTGAATGAATTTTTAATTTACCTAAATTTCATGTCATTCAAATCCATCCAATTCAAATCCATGCATTCAAATCCTTCATACAATTTAAATTTATCCATTCAAATGCAACCTAAGTTATTTTCAACCATAGAAAGAAAAATTGTAAAATATTTTTCGATATTTGACCTTAAAAAAATTTCTAAAAAAATACTTTCCATAAATTTTTTTTCAGCCCAACCAAATAGACTAAGTCATTTAGCACTAGTTTTTTATAATAAAGTTTGTCGATCTTGTAATTGGGACAAGTTTCATCATACTTTGATAGTTGGATATCTTCACATAAAGGGTTATGTTTTTCATTCTTCCTACTTCCTTCGGATAAACTCGGATCCGACCCGTTGTAATTAGTTGGTATATTTATCAAATTTAATATCTGTCTCTTATACACATCTTTGAATTGAAGTCGATTTGATAAGAGACTTGTTCAAAATTGGTCAATAATCAACTCAAATTTGAACGATATTCATGTTCATTAATTTTTGGATAAATTACCTTAAATTTTCATGTAGGATATATCCTCCAAGCCATAGTCCCATGTATAGGTTTAATATATTTTAAACTACCATGCATTTTGAACTAAAGTAATAGAAATTATCTAAATTGTCGGTGTTTGAGTTACACACGCTCCAAACCTAAGCAAGTAACTGAATTTCTCAAAATTTGTGACAAAAATGCCTTTATTATTTAAAAATAAAATAAAAATTTACTTCAGTATACAACCCTCTACCAGTCAGCTCCTCCCCCTCCTCAACACCCATTCCCCTTTCCCTTCCCCTGTGATCCCTTCTTCTCTCTCCCATCCCTGCAGCCACCTGCTGCCTCGCCCATGCCCATCATATTTTTTCTTTATTTGATATTTTAGCCTTTTTCTAGTGGATTTTATTATGGGAAATATGCTTTGGTTGGAAATTGGTTATGCATACGGTGGTTTTTGGCTTTCTTCTGGGTTGATTTTAGACCATCCATTGCCATTTGATGCTGTCATTATTTTTTTGTGGTTCTTGAAGTTTTACAGCTGTGATTCGAGCAGAGATATCCAGGGCCTTAGGATTCACGGGGTTTTTGTTGTTGGCCTTTGCTTTTGGGTTTTGACTCGTCAATTTCCTAATCAACGGTTCCCATTTTCATCTCTAGTAGCACTATTTGTTTGTTAGGTACTTCATACAATTGATGGAAATGTTTTTAATTTTTGTTTTGTTTTGTTTTGTTTTTGGAATTTATAGTGCCGATTATTGTGCCAAAAAAAATGTTTTAGTAATTTTTTGGTTTGTTTTACGCTAGCATTTTATGGCCAGAAGTGGCATTTGTTTTTCCCCCAAGGTTTGTTTTGTCTGCTAATAAGACAATAACGGTTATTTTAGGTGATAAGATGTTGATTTTTCGTTCCGGTTTTGATTTTGGTTTTTTTTTTTTTTTTTCCGTGGTGGGTTTTGTTAGTAACGGTACGCTAAGGGTGAAGCGATACATGTAATAATAGCTGGACATAGGGTGTGGAGGTAATTTCACTTAAACTAGTTAGTTTGGATGATTTTTATCATTTTTAATCCAAAATATATATTAGTTTGAGATATATTTTTAAAATATATAGTGATTATATATCAAAAGGCCATAGTACATGGGAATTTAAGATTATTTATCTTTAATTTTCTGCATTCGTTTCAAATTCGGTTAGACAAATTAAAATTTTTTAATGTATATATAAAAATGACTAATTATTCGAGTTTGATTCAATAAAATTTTATTTGAATTCGTATTGAAAAATAAAAAAAATTAAATTTAAATAAAATTTTAAATTCGTTAAAATAATTAAACAAAATTTAATATTTAAATATTTAATTTATTTATATTTATTTACTCCTTAAATACAGTCCTACCTACTAACCCATTAGGGTCCACAGCAATCTTATGTTCTTTTAATTGAAATCTGACATTTTTTAGTACCCAACTGAATCTTAGTTCAAAATTCAACACTTTCCGGCTTTGTTTAAGTGAACCTGAGCACACAGCAAGAAGAACACTTCACATCAAGTTCATCCCTTGGCTTAAAATTTTTATTTAATGGTGTATTATCTCCCACTATTACTGACAAAACGAAGCAGCATTATGGTGGGCCTGTCTCGCAGTTTTTGAACAAAAACTTCGTTCAAGAGTTTTGGCCATAAAAGGTTGCGATGGATGTTCATTAGATATGTTGGAACCGGGGAAGACCATTTTGTTTCCTCATCTTTAGAGTGTTTCTCGATGTAATCTTTAATATAATAATAAGTCAATTTAATTTATTATCTTTTAAAATATTTGTTATATTGTATGGTGTTTTTAACTGAAAAGTTGAACAAATTAACAGTAGATGTCAAGTAAAAATCACATGACTTCTAAACACAAATTCATTAATTTTTATAGTTGAGGATTGTTTGAAGAAGACGAGGCAAAATTAATGTTTTTATCGAGAAACTTTCAAAATATTAGGGTTAACCTCAACATGTTTGTGTTTTAACAGTCACACGATATTTAAGTGGCTTTTCATCGTTAATTTGTCATTTTTTCCTTAAAACCCATATATTGACTGACATTTTGAAAGATGAAGGATTAAATTGCCTTGTTCTAATATATAAGAGACCAATTTGGGGTACATGTGTAGATAAGGGACCAAAATAGTATGACTATGGCTTGGAGCTGTCTCTTATACACATCTAGATGTGTACCAGAGACATTACGAATCTGCTGAACGCGGGCTTGATCATGTGATTTAGTGAAGCATTATTTATTTTTATTTTTTGACCTGTTTTGATTCGTAATATTTTGGGGTTGTTTTAAACATTTTATGTTGTCGATTTTATGTTTCTAAGGACATTTGAAATGTCATAATTTCCCTTTCATTTTATTTTTACACTTCGCTACCTTTTAAGATGAAATGCAACTTTGATACTCTAACTTTATTTTATGGTTAATTTGTATAAAAGAAAGTGATTGAGAGCATATCATTCTTTATATTTAATATAAAGTATTTACTCAAATAATGTAAATTTTAAGCACAAAGTGATGAATTAATTATTAATAATAGAAAAGTAAAGTAAAAAATTATGAAAAATAAAAGAATGTGACGAAATAAATAAAATACTTTATTCTAGATATAAAATTAATAATAATGAAACAAGTATGTGATAACATGTCAAAAATGAATACGAATGTGAAGAATATAATAGCAAATTAATTCATGAACATAATACTAAAAGGTGAAAAATCTTTCTAAAACTATTGGATAGAACGGACAAAGAAGTGCAATTTTAGGTGGTAAGTACTCTGGAATTCCTACAAGTCGTGGGTTCGAACCACTAGACATGTAGGGGAGAAAGGTTTTTTTTTGTTTTAAAAAAATTAAAATGAACCATCATAAGTTTTGAAGGACAATTTTTAGAAAATTAAGCTAGGGTGACAAAGTGGAACTCACCCTAATTTTAGAATGACAAAGTACAACTATAAAATTGAGGTACAGTTGTAACATTTCAAGCATTTATCCGGTGAAACCTTGGGGGTATTTATAGATAAAATTAACATAGGGGACAATTTACGGCTAACCCCTATTTACTGGGGCAAAATATAATTAAGCCCATCTAAAAATACAAACTACTAATATGAATAATAGTGTTTATTTTTGGTTTTGGAGCTGCCATCCAATGTTAATACGATTATTTTGCATCTAATCACTCGTATCAAAGACAAACGTACAGCTATTAATCACTTCTGTCTTCTTGTACTTTTCATGTACTCTTGATAGTTGAAAGCTACAATAGACTACTCTTCTAAGATTAGGGGATGAAGTCAACATGGAATGAAGCCGATCCATACATATCCACTCGAAAAGGCAGAAAGAAAATACCTCTATTATGCACGCCACTTGCTATTCTGATCAACCATTTTGTCTTAAACTGAATTTGGTAAGACAGATTCGAAACATAGCGTAGACAAATAGAAGGGAAAAGCAATGCCAGTTGTTATCAAATGCCATTAAACAAAAGGGTGAATAGGGATGCAGCTCAAGTAAAAACATGCTACATCCAATCAAATAAACCACTTCAATGTTTCATGTTTTTTAAAGTATATGTTAGCTATGGAAGTATTGCTATCAAATTTTCAGAGCTCTAGCAACATCAGCCAGGTTTAGCCCAACTGACGTGCCACCCCAAAATGCATGTCGAAAAAAAATTCTACTACAAGGCAATTACTTTCAATCCTGCTTTAAAGCCTTCCTAATGAAGGATCTAGTAATTACTATTGCCAGGTAAGCCAGAACTGTAACAGCAATGCCCAACAGTAGAATTAGACGATCATAAGAAGAGTGCTGAATTGTGTAAACACGAAGTGTAATTGTATCCCAGTTGCTCTCGGTCCAAACTGGATCGGCCGCTCCAATGATGTCAGAAGAATTAAGGGGTAACAACTTCCAAGTATCAGATTCGAACTTCAATCTTGTAGAATAAGCAGGCACGTACCTGACCTGGATAGAAATATATTTGAAACAAGTTGTTAAAACCAATGAAGAAGAGCATGTGAGCATGGCATGCGCATAAAAATAATGATGATTGACAACATGTGTTACTTATGAGTAATGAGTCTAATGACAACTTGTTTAAAAGCATGTTCAAAGTGGAAACCACGAGACCATCTCAACATTGCATTGTCTACCAAATTACACTGGTGTCTCAAGCCAAGCAAGTAAATGCAGAAACAGATAACGCCACAATTTAACCTTCAAATTCCAAAGATCTAGACTTGATTTCCTATAAAATAGAGATGGTGCTTCATTCCTTTCTGCTTTCTATTTACATGTTGGATGAGGATATGCTCTTTGAACACTCTTGTACACATTTCTGACAATCAATTTACCACTTGTATAAATGAGAATAAGAGTAAAAAAAATCGGATACATAACTGATTATAGACCAATGTCAAGCGCTGATACGACACTTAAAACATGTTTGGGACCAAATAATAAGTTCAAAGAACTCCTATGAAGAAGAAAAGAGTTCATTTCTACAAGAACATGCCATAAAAATATAAAGGGGGATTTGAGTTAGAAACTTGGAAAAAGAGCAATTTTCTGTCTTAATTGTATGCATTATGTACAGGCTCCATGATATCCTTGTCTACAATAATGTATTCCTAATATAACTGCATATAAATGATTATCAGTTGTGCAAATATAAACTATCCACATTTCATGAATGTGTGCTATATCCGACACTTCTACTCCTTTTCCAGTCTATCACTAGGTTTCCTTGTCTATTCTTCTATATAAGATCAATGTAACATGTATTGTATGGCTGGATACAACATATATGGCTGCCATAGGACATACAATCTATCAGCAACCATTTTAAAAAAAGTCCTCCACTCTGTATTGTAATATAATCCATTCAATAGCAAAAGGTATGTCATCATCATGAATGATGAAAATGAGCATGCAGAACTGAATAGTACCTGGTGGAGGAGACAACACATATACACCTTTACCATCACTTTCCCCTCGGATGCACAGTTCATGTGTACTGCAATCTTTTGGGCAACTAGCACTAGTATTTTTTGATGGAATAGATGTTTTGTCCGCCAGGAAATTCCACAGAAACCTTGAAATATCCCCCACATAACCAAGATAAGGTGAAGATGATGGTTCTCCCTGGACAACACCTACATAGTGGCTCGGGCATGCAGTAGATGGAGAAATATAATGCTTCACTAAATCACATGATAAGCCCGGTTCACAGTCTAATAGGCAACCAAGGAGTTCGTCTACTAAAGAAGTATTCACAGCAACAGCACTCAGAACCGAATCATCGATTCCCTTCTTTTCACTAGCAAGAATGTATAAGCTTCTGGCAATGAGGGAGGAAGCTGCCACTACTGCTGAAGGGCTTATGTTAGCTGCATTACAATGTATTGAATGAGATCATTCTGAAAAACTTTCTAGCATTTTATATTAGGGGTGAGCAAGAACCCGATTAATCCATCCAGAATTCGTGACCATTTTCATTTTCAGATTGAAATTTTGAAACTGGTTAATCAAAATTCAGTTAATAAATTAGTTCGACCGAATTCTGAAATCGAAATTCGTTACAAAATCCGAATTAACAGATTTCCAAATTCAATTCAGTACTTGATGAATTCCAGACCTTTTTCGAAAATCTTTAATCCTTAACTTGCAATATTCATCTTATTTTTAAGTAAATATACTTTTTATATAATATGGTCTTATAAACTAATACTATATTTTTACTTATAAAATACATATATAGTTGCACAAACGATATTATATATATACACACGAATACAAACACACTTATGCATACAATTTAAGTATATAAAGTCTTAATCACACAACAAGTATACAAACACATATACTTTATATATGTAAAGTATTAAGAAAACATAGCATCCATTCAATTATAATATAGTTTTGATAATATGAAATTATGGACTATTCTATTGCTGGTTGAATTTTGTATTAGATAGGTTGTTATCTTTTCAGTTTTCGTACAAATAATTTTAGTCCAATGTCAATGGACCCAATTAGTGAATATGGTTAATCGAATTCAAATTGTTTACCGAACTAGAATTTAGTTAACTGGATTTTATTCTGAATTCAATTCAAAATTGAAACTGGTTAATAATTTTAAGACTCATTTCTCAATCTCGACCGAATTATTTGACCGATCGGTTAACCGATGCTCACCCCTATTTTATAGAGACCAATCAGGAAATTACGAATTTAAGAACTAAAATCAGCTCACCTAGATTGTCTAGATGACTATGGTAGAATTTGTTGGTAAAGGCAGTATCAAAATCTTCCACAACAACCCCAGAAGACTGTGGATTCTGTAATAGGAAGCACAACAAAAACAAAAACTGAGATGGCATTGATGTTGATACTGATTAGCTGCACTGCAAGTTAACAGTCCCAAAAAGGGCAGATGACACTGAATTAACAGTGTCATCTGCCCTTTTTGTCTTTAAATATCTGTCATGCCAACATATAATCATCTTGCTTTTCTTTCTTGTCTCAATGTTTTTTTTTTCCCCCCTTCTTGGTCAACTGCAATCAGACTCTAGGTCATGAAACATGTAACTGAGACAAAATTCTAGCTGTTCAATTGAGACA
This sequence comes from Cinchona pubescens, assembly GCA_025175665.1. Classification (NCBI taxonomy): domain Eukaryota; kingdom Viridiplantae; phylum Streptophyta; class Magnoliopsida; order Gentianales; family Rubiaceae; genus Cinchona; species Cinchona pubescens. Next base: position 567,593 of record JANKKI010000488.1, on the reverse strand, counting down.
TCGAACAAATGACGACCAATCAAGAGAAGAAAATAATATCCGTGGGGAAGAAAAAATAATCAGCGGCATTTCTAACCAAATTTCATTTTCCATTATGCACTTTATTAGCTTCTCTTTCCTTTCTTTTGCTTTTTTGGTTTCCAAATCGTTTTTGCCACCTTGAGCCACTCCCACCACCTTCCTCATCTAGTGGTTGTAATAGTGGGAGGAGTAGATGATATTGCTTCAAACAAGACCAGGTAAAAAACTAAACATACTCTAAAATCGTACAACAACCAAACACCAACCTTCCTTAGAAACATCATCATTGAGGAGGGTGGTATCCCAGGATTTGATTCACTAGCTGTTGAAATCTTCACGTGCACTCTCAGTTTTAAGTGAATCTTGAGCACGTTTTAAAGCATCCAGTGTCTGGTTCGTGGTAGATGCAGCCTGCCAATAATCAGCAAGGATTACACAAATGAAAGATTCTGTACAAATTCTTGCACTAATAAAAGAAAGAACTTTTGTGCATCACCTAATATAATTTGATCAGAGTTTTTGCACCTTGCATTTCAAAGATATGATTTAGCATAGATATGATCAAGACTTGGAATTGCCTCATCGAAAAATTGTAAAATTTCACACAATTAGTTCAGTAAGAAGAAACCGGTTGGATTCAGATAAAAAAACAGAGTATGATATGGATAATATCTAATCCCCCAATGCTTTTAAAATATAGAGAAATCATTAATCACACCACAAGAATGCATGTGAGATCTGCTTCCTTGGCACTCAATAATAAAACACTTATCTCAGATAAACCAAGTCCCAAGAGCTTAGGACATATCCAAAATATGAAGCTGTTAATCTATCTTGACTAGTAGAAATTAGATTTGTATAATTATGTGCCCATCAGAACATGCAATATTATTATCCTCATAGTCATGCAAACAAGCAATGTTTGTAGAGCAGAACACTGAGGCAGTGCATAAGAGACAGCTTTCATGTAATGTCATCAAAAGACAGTCTGTTGGAATATGCAAAATTTTGAATCAAAACAGAGATGGGTATCCAGATGGTAGTGAATAATATCCTACCCCTGTTGTATGAGCAAAAAGCCTTTTGACACCCTGATCAAAGCTCTTTCCAACAGACCCAATTTCCATAACCTGCATGAAAGTTATAGCACATTCCGACTATTAGCATCAACTACAAGCCAAAACCATTTTTATTTTATTTTGGGAAAGATAAGCAACTAACATTTCAACAATCCAGTTTCCACTGGATGCAATTGAATATCAAATATAAACGACAAACTAGACAAATAAAATGTCATGAGCATAAACCTATAGAATGGCAGGACTTCCTCTTACTACGAAATGAAATACACATCTTCGCAATCAAGAATAAACAAAGAATTGAAGACACCAGCTACAGAAACCATAGTGATACTCATCTCTCTCAAATGCCCTAAAAAAAATCAAAGAGAAATTCCACAAGCATATTTATAATACTAAATGAAGAGGCAGAGAGAAATTTTCTACAAAAGAAACCACATGTGTGAAAGAAGGGGCATAAGGAAATTAAGCACCCAAAAATTATTTGGTGAACAACAATTACATGGCATCCAATTCTAAAGGGTCCATCATGTTCAACTAACCAAACCATAGTCTTGATGCAAGCTTTCACTGCATTATAGCAATATCTGTAATGTAACAGGATTGATTGGCGTGATAAAACTCCATAATTAGCATTGAGGTATGAAATAGATCGCATAAGAAGATTTAACATTTTTCTCCAGCAGTTTAAAAAAAACTTGGCACACTCCAGTCATATAAGATACCAATATAAAAATCTGAATTTACAGATGATTGACCAAGAAATATCAGCAATACCGTTTCTATCAGTGAGAAGTCAAGGCCACTAACAGCATCTGTATGCTGATCAAGCTCAAGAAGAAATCTCCGGCTACCAAGAAAGCCCCAGGCTTCTCCAGTAAAAACTACAAACACAAGCTGCAATAAAGAAAAATGTCTATAAGTTTCAATAGAAAATGAAAAATTATGCAGACATATTGTGCATTTCAAGCAGAAAAAGGAAGAAAATTAGAATATATGACAGGTACACTGTAGCAATTCAGAAGCAAGTTTTAGTGCAAGTACTTTATCTAAACAAGTTCTCATTCAATAGTGACCTGTTTACGCAGAAGATGCAAGTCATCAAGATTGGTGAAAGAGCATCAACTGCAGCCAGCAGTGCAATCAACCCCTGTACAATAGTTTGATAATAAGTTTGCATCTTTTCATTGCATGAAAATATTACACAAATAAATCAGACAGAAACAAGAAAAGTATGAAAGAGAAGATTTAGCTCACAGAAATAGGTGAATCTGCACCAAGGCTTTTGTCACGGAAAAAGGAAGCAGAATCCATAGATGCCACTGTTAATATGATCGGCTTTGGCTTTTGGGAAATTGAAGAATTCATTGGTGGAAGTGCAGACCAGACACTGCCCTTCAAATTGAAGATTATGAAGTGAAAGAATAAATGAAATGATTCTTTCATTCAGATTTGGTGGATAAATGAACTTTGGAAGTAGAATTGTTTTAATGGAAAACCAATATAATACATGAGGGTCAGTACCAAGAGATGTTACTGTCACAGGGGTACTGCAGATTCGGGATGAAGAAAATGCATAACATTTAGAATTAGCATCAATCAGATCACTTGGCCTACCTAAATGTTTTCCAGATCTTAGGGTTAGATAATCAATAACTGAAGTTTAAATGTTTGGGGCCGTTTATAATGACCTAAACATGCACTAATACCATGTAGAACTAATTGTAACATACATTTTGGTAAAAATTACAAGGCAAAGTAGATTAAAAAGAGATCAAAATAGCTTTCTCCTAATGTTCAAAAGACACTGAAAATTACAAGTTCCCATGAGATTTCACCTGTATCCACCCAATGGAAGGCAAGTTTCTTCTCTCAAACAAGATTCTGAATCATGTGTACCTGATTTTGTAGTCTAATTAAAATTGAAAAACACAATAGTGGTCCTGATCAGTAAGAAAATTTCTAATAGTAGTGGATTTTCTCTAATTACTGTTAAATGAACCAATGATCAACCTAAAATAAGCACCATATTCAGTTATTACCTGCATCACGAGGCCAAATTCAGCCACATTTGAAGTATATGAGTTCTTGCTTTTCTCATTATTCATTGCAACCTACAGTTATGAAAATCAATTTATTAAGAAAACTGTTAATATGATGAAAGGACAACAAATACAGTAACAAGCAGTAGAGAGAGGACCTCTGGGTGGAACCTTTATCCCTATCCTATATTTAGCCCCACTATTGTTGTTTATTTAAAACAAATATAGTGCTCAACCCTATAAAAAACTAGAGCGAAACAAGATTTTCATCCAAATGATCAGACGCCTTAATGTCTTGACGAATAAAATATATTTAGCACCTCAAATATCGAAAAGACTTTCTTCATACCAATTAGCTATAACAGCAAAGCAATCTTAGCACATCTATCTCTGTATAAGATACTACCTCCTGCAAGGCAAGCGTGCCATTCTCTGAGAGCAAGAATACAGGGAAATGTATAAGCCTTCCACATAATTCCAGATCCCTGCATGTGGCCGGTAGTTAGGATCAGTTTCTCTAAAAATAATATGAGGAGAAGTCTAGAGATTCCTTTGCTTTAGCGATTCTAATAGTACAAATAGCTGTTAACCACTGAGAGACGAGCCCGAGAATTCTTTTCTATGATGATAAGTGTTATATTTTCCTAATCAACATCAGATTTATTGCAAACATAAGCCATCAAAGTTAAGCACAAATTACAATGACAAATGACTAGTGATGGAGTATGCCAATGCATATGGAGGCTAGAGTGTTTGCCAGGAGGAAGAAAAGGGAGATGAAGAAGAAGAAATAAACCCCAAACCAGAAACAAGAACGAACAACTAAAGTGAATAGAAAAGAAAAAGGAAGAAGTAAAACAATTCAACAGAAAAAATAAAGATACCTGGTCAATTCTTTTATTTATTCATGTGAAATTTAATTTTTAACTTCAGTTTAACGTTCAGGTTTTTTTTTCTTTTTTTAAGGAAAAAAATTGTAGCTTTTGAACCACAAGTAAGAATAGTTCCAAACACTTGACCACAGGAAGGAAAGTTGGCCTTAACAGAATTCTAGTACATGAATCAAATGTTATCTGAATACATACACTAGGATTCCACTCAAAGTTTTTACTTGGGTAGGGAGCAAATTCAGCCTCAGGAAACTTTTTATCTGGAGAAAATCCTGAAAGGGAAAAAAAAATATTAATAAAATTGCCATAAACAATAGTACGTCAATAGTCCCAGAAAGATAACCACAATGCATTGTACCCTTGAAATTGTTTCCAACAGGAGTTCCTGATTCAACTAATATACCAGCCACAAGGCTGGCAAAATTAGTGTCTTTTGATAATCTGAAACACAGAATGACAGAAGACATTAATCATACAAGAGAGTAGTTGCGTTTTAAAACAAGTTCTATGCCAATTAGCTGTTACTTTTGATGATAAGCAAGTAGCCAATGTCATAAAAAAAAAAAAAAACACAAGTTCAATGAAAACCAATACTGAAGAATAACTCAAGTGAACCATAGACTACATTATACCAACTATATGGCATAAATTTTAAATTATTAGCATACAGTTATTGCAGCTCTTCCACTCAAACATTACTATGATGACTTGCATTATGATCTGTAACCAGGTATGAAAAATTGCTGAACTGTATAAAAGAATTCTCTATATTAAAACTTCAATTAGAAATGAAATTTCCCTCTTCACCAGATGAAGAAATCTGGTAGAGTTCCCGCATTAATAAATAGATAACCAAATACTGAATGAAAGCATAAAATGAGGCCAACCCTAGGTATCATTTTCTAACACGTTTTTACCACTTTATACTCCATTTAGGCCAATCATTTCAGAGTCACAAACACCACTCATTGTTCAGCAGTTAACTAATCATTAAATGCATTTAAATGACTTTTGTAGCAACAAAGCCATTACTCCACAAAAGCAGATACCGATAAGTTAGACTTGCCACAGAAAATTATAAGTAAATGTTACAGAGCAGCCAAAGACTGCATAAGCGATCAGATTGAAAACAATAAATTACATTTACCCTCCTGACAAAACTAGATATGGTGAGAGTCTGATCACATTTAAATATGTCAATGAGTTGGTCAACTGCTGGCCTACCGGAATGCAGACAATGTTTTATCAGCTAGGGTTTGTCTTTTTATCAGATATTACATTTAGATGTGTATAAGAGAAGAAGGAAAGAATGATACTTTCCTAGAATTGTACACATCTAGATGTGTAAAACTCTCAGCCAAGCTTGATTAAGGGAAGTACACATCTATAGAACAATTCTACTACCATGAAGCATTCCATCCATTCATTCATTTCTATCAACTAATTTTTCTTTCCATGTTCTTCAAATAAAGAGTTCTATGTTTCTGCAAGTTAATAGTTCCATAGAACTTAATTACATCTAGATGTGTATAAGAGATGTTTATTGGTCTCAAGCTACTAAAGGTGCGATAACATCCAGGTCCACTTGCATCTCTTAAAGAATTAGAAATTTGAAGTTTCCAAGTTAGGTTTCTGCATATACCTTATAATGTTGCCAAACATGCACTAAATGAAAACAACCATGGAATTTGAAAGTTGAAATTTCAGATGCTCGAAAATAAAAAGTTTCAACTGATAGCTAAAGACACTCAAGCAGAATACAATTTGTAATCCAGATTGTGGAGAAAAGAAAAGAACATTCAATCAGAAGAAAGAGAAACTTGATTATTCTGTCACACTGCAAATATGCAGTCATCAATTACATGCCTTGTGCATAAGCTCTCAAATTCATCCACTGAGACCAGTATTGCAGATGATTCAACCAAATGATTCACATTCTTGAATTTAACCACCGGTGCAGCAACTTTTGCATGACCAGGATCTAAGCACAAAAACATTGAGTAAACGAGGAGAAAAAGTCATACTTAGAATATTCTAAACACTTCAAGAACATAATAGAATGCCTACTTGAACAACCAATCTCCCCTGAAAGGTTCAGCAGCCGTACACATGGATACCCATCAACAACTGTGTACATCGATTTTTCCAAATCAGGAACCGACTCGAATGAGTTCAACTCTCCTGAAGCTGTCCAAATTATAATATCCAATTGAAAATGGTTTATAACAGAAATGATCTTTGACTACAACAAAAGAAGAAACAACATTATCCTAATAAGATCTGTAAAAGGGTCAATTAAAATGCCTAGTGGAAGAGACAAACTAGGACCACAAAGCCTGGTGGAAAATTGATGATGTAGTTCACATGAGGTTTCCCTTGCAATTAAATAAAAACTTCCATGCAGACAAGCTCAACATGGATATCTTTAAAGAAACTTCCATCAACGGATAAGTCATAATGAACATTTATTAACTATTAATGACTGCTTCCCTTTAATTCAGTTATTCAACTGAATCTGGGCTCAAATTTTGACTTTCCCCAATTCAGTTGAATAACTATTAATGTGAGAGATATTATGGTTTTCAAGTTCTATATGTAATTCAAATAGAATTAGATTTTCCCGTCTGTACTATAGCATAAACCACAAATCTCATAGCAGCCACCTTCCGATTGAGTTACATTTAAAATTAATTCTGACCTGAATTCAGCAAACAGTTTCTTGCATCTCTTTTAGCCTTTCTATGGGTTCCTTCTATATTATTGGACTATTTCCGCAATATGTCAAAACTTTGAGTTTCAGGTACACAAGCTGGCTCTTGGAGTGTATTCACATATTATTTTCTTACCTTACAATTAGTTGGATGGACATGTACAGAGGTATCTATAAATCCTAGTCCAACTAGAATCTCCGTATCCTAAACACGTCAATACAAAAGTCAACCTTTTGTCCATCATCATCCCTAAACCAATCTTGAAACTGAAAACTTGTTCTTTCAAACCTAATCAACCCTAAACCACAATAAAAGTTAACAAGCTAACCTTTTGTACATCATCAAATACAAACTTGTGAGAAATCCACTTCATAAAACTTTTCATAGTTTCTGAAAATTCTCTTACATGAGTTCTGTTGCTGACGTTCCGTAAATACTAAAGTGCATATGATTTCTTTTTGGTTACTGTAAAGGAATTCCTTTTGCTAGTTTGGAAAACTATATACACCTCCCAACCACAAGTCAGCTTCCTTTTGCATAGTTAATTCCACGTTCTCTAATTTATGGTTGCACGTGGACACATTAGTCCCCTAGCATGTGCAGTTCATTTCAGCATCAATTTCGTAGCCGCCACCACCTCAACTAGCAAGATTGCGTCACTTGCGGCAAGCATAATCCAATAATCTAGTTTACCCGGAACTATATACTCTTCACCTAGTCTAGTCTGAAACATTCTACTTTAAGCAATAATCCCTTTGCACCCTCATATAATAGACTTAGCTCATTCGATCAATAATGCATTATTCCAAGATATCATGAACAGGAAAGATGAATTATGCTATCATATCCAATTTCACCAAATCAACCCTTCATCAAATCCAACCATTCATTTCAAAGTGGATGTTCCATATAAAATGCAAGCAAAATTTTCAAGATGTTAATAAATGAAAGAATTTAGTCCTCCATGTGATTATAAGAAAATAAAAGAACTTGGAGTAATTTGTAGTTGTCATCCAAAACATCAAATATTTATTTTCTAACTTAGGGACGTAATTCTAAGAATCAGAGGGAGGACAAAAAAAAAAAAAACTTAAACTAATTTTTTTCCAACTAAAATTCAGTAAGGACCTGCAATATGCATTGTCTAACTACATCTTAGAAAATTGAGATAATTTCAAATGAATCGTAAACAGAAATAAGTAATTATAGAAAAGTAGGCTTCAATCAACCGTAAAGAAATGATTTGAAAAACAAACTCTGAGAAAGATGAGCTAAGACAGAGCTAGAAGTAGGAAATTAGGAACAAAATCCTCATGTCCATGGCGATTGATGGGGGTTGTTTGCAAATTAGTATTTTGCTTCTTTGTAGTTTGGATTAAAGTGTAATTGTTAATTATTCCGTCTAATTTAACGGCCAAAAATCAAAAAAGTTTCATTTAAGGGTAAGTTTATCTTTTACTAATTTTTTTTGAAATAAGTATTTTATAATTTTTTTCACTAAAATGACTATGAAAAAATAAAAAGCTTTGAATAAATAAAAATGAAACTTGGATTTAGGATTAGGGGAACCTGCCACCTTTCCCCTTCCTCTCCCTTCCCAACTTCCCCAGTCTGTTATCCCTTTCGAACCCCTCTTATACACATCTAGATGTGTATAAGAGACACCTCCTTACTCCCTAACCAAATCCGGTACCCCCTTCCCTCCTCCCACTTCCATAGCCTTGCCACCCCTTCCCAACCCCATCTCTACCTCCACCTCCGTTTAACTCTCCTATCCCCAGCTAGATCCGCCACCCTCTCTCCCTTTTCCCACTCTCCTAACCCTGTCACACCTCCCAGTTCCACCTCTACCTCCATCTATCTCCCTCTCCTACCCCTGCCATTTCGCCTCACACCAAATCCCTTACTAACTAGACTCATCACCAACTCTTTCTGTCTTCTTTCCCCTACATTTCAACTGACAATTTGTCGTCCCAAATCCTTTGCCTTTGTATAATGTTTCGTTCAAACATGTTTTTATTCTTTTCTAGGTTGGGGTTTGGTTATGGTTTTGGTTATGTGCTGAAGGAGGAGAAGAAGCGACAAGAGACAAAGAACAAAAAAAAAAATTGTATAAGAGACAGATCTTTGGTTTATGCTATAGTACAGACTGCTAAAATCTAATTCTATTTTAGAATTTTCAAATTGACCCTTATTTTACCAAATTAGGTAAAAACAATGTATGGTAATAAATTGTTTAGAGGGCATATTCATAATTTAGTTATTAACTTGTTTGAAAGGTTAACTTTTTCTGTTGACCGTTAATTTTGATGAAAAAATGAACCTTTTTTTACTTTACATTCAAACCACAAGGAGGTATATTCTAAATTTGTAATTGATAGGGAAGAAATATGAATATTAGGAAAAGCACAAGGGAATAATTTACCCTTTTGTTTATAAACCCAATTTTTACTAGCCTATTTTATAATGTTTTCAAACTCAGACTCTGTGTAAGTGAACCGACAAGGTTTTGGTGTGATTGAACTAGACAGGAAATGTTTGTTATTTTATATATTTAAATAAACGGTGACCCTGTCTCTTATACACATCTAAACATCATAAAATTTTTAAATGTAAGTATGATATTTGAACTCAATACTATAACAAAAACTTATGGCATCTAGATTGTATAAAGACATAACTAGCAAAGTTACCCTCTCTTCTAATAATTGAAAAGGTGCACCTCATATACATCTTACTAAGTTCAAAATATCATTCAGGATGATTCCCAAGGGTGAAAGTAGCCTTTCTTTTGCATTGATTTCATCCACTAGTGACTTACAATGACTCTAAAAAATCACCAACTTAAATCCCAACCCTACTATTCTCTACATAGTCATTCTCAAAGCTTCATCCTCAGCAATTTCTACATCAAGAAACAACTGTAAATGGATAGCCCATACTACTTTGATATCACCTTTATCATCTCTTGCAATTGCTTCCAATCCTGTTCTACCTCTAGCTTAGTCTGTTGCAATATATATGTTAACGAAAATGAAGTCCTTCCTCGGTGGTCTTCAATTATTTTGAAAATTAGGTACTTTGCTGCCTCTCTTTTCCATCTCTTCCTCCTCATGTTTTACATCCTTAAATTCACTCTACTCATGAATTGATTTTCTAGTCACAACAAAGTCCTCCTTAGTTGAACCATTGAAGATTTTCTCATTCCTGTTTTTCATATTTGCCACAACAGATTTGCTATAAGCTCAATATGATCCAACCCTTGTTCTCTACTTGTAGCTTGGATAAGGTGTTCCCACAATTTCCAAAAATTCCATTTGTCCTGTTTAAGTCCTTCCCATTAGATTGGGAATGTTCTCCAAATAAGCACTCCACTTGGAAAGTTTCTTCCAAACTAATGACTCTTTCCTCCTAAAGCTAGATTCGCCTTCAATGACTGTTGTATAACCTCTACTGCTTTGTTCTTTCTTTGCTTGAAAATAACATGTTGTTACTATATAGACCCCTTCTTTTGTATAGGACCAGAACAACTTATCCTTTCTCCCAACAACACTTAGATGAAGCTTAACAATCCTTCTGATATTATTTTCATCGAACAGCTCTGTCAGTAGCTCCTCATTCCACTTCCTAGTATGAATTAGCTCACTCACATATTTATATTGACAATTAATAGGTTTTGGTGAACTGATCAAGCCATTTTGAATATCATCCAACTATTTGTCCTCCCAAATTCTCACCTTCCTACCATCCCCTATTCTAAATCTCAGCCCATTATCCAACAGAATAAAAGCACTTCTCAAGCTTTGCCAAATCCACGATTCAGAGAAGAAGATGGTCTTTAGCCTTTAGAATAGAATATTAGATGTGTATAAGAGCCAGGGGTTGGAACAACTAACTAGCAAGTTTGGATTGTCTAGATGTGTATAAGATTTAGCTCCTTGATAAGATATTGAAACCTTGAATTTCCTAAATCCTAGTTCCTCCCACCCCTTTAAAATTAGCAAGGTCACTCTACTTTTTTCAGTGGGTCTTTTCTGTCTCTTATTACTACCCTACTAGATCTGCCATAAAGCTACTAATCTCTTTGCACAGCCTTTTAGATAGTTTAAAAATAGACATTGCATAGGAAAGTATGGCTGTGGTAATGAATGTTAGAAGAGCTTCCTTACGTGCTGTGCTAAAAAATCTATCTTTCCATTCCTTAATCTAGTTGTACACACTTTCTCTAATGTATCTAAAGGTGCTATTTTTGGATCTCCCAATTACCTAAGAAAGGCCTGAATACTTCCCTTGTATTACCACTCTAACGCGTCTCTTGATTCTCAAAACTACCTCCTTATTAATTTGAGTAGGGTTCTTCCTAATAAAGACACTAAACTTCTCAATATTTACTTTCTATGCCTAGAAGCTATTTCATAAATGTCCAAGAGCCTTTTGAGTTCTTTGACTTCCCCTGCATTGGCTTTACAAAAAACCTGGGGAATCATCAACAAAAAATAAGTGGGATATAGTAGGTCTTTGTGAAATTTTCAGGTCAATCATGTTTCTTTTAGCAGTAGCTTGTTTAACAAACAAAGAGTAGCCTTCGTAACACAATAGGAAAAGATAGGGGGACAAGGGATCCTCTTGTCTAATTCCGATTGAAAGAATCATGTAACCTATTTTCTCACCATTTAGTATTGTCTCTTATAGACAGGTAATACTGCCTATGATCCATTTAATCTAGAGGAGGCAAAACCCCAATTTCAACATAATTTCACCCAAAAAGTTCCATTCTACTCTGTCATAGGCCTTGGCCATGTCAAGCTTGATAGCTATATTCCAATCAGCACTATATCTTTTATTATTTAAGAAATGAATATACTTATAAGCAATAATCACATTGTCTAAAATTTGTTTTCCTGGATGTACAAAAGCAGCTTGACGTTTGTAAATGCAATAATTTAGAACGGATTTTAGTCCATTAGCAAGAACTTTGGAAGTTATTTTATACAAAATATTGCACAAACTAATGGGCCTATACTAAGACAAAGTGACAAGATTAGGAACCTAAAGAATAAGACTAATAAGAGTTTCATTCAAAGATTTAGACATAAAATCAGTGTAAAAAAAAAAAACTTTGAACAATTCTAACTACATCTTCTTTGGCAATATGCCAGAATTTTTGAAAAAAGAGGAAGACATACCGTTAGGTCAAGGGGATTTATAAGGATGTATCAAAAAGAGAACTTGCTTAATTTCTCTTTCAAAAACAAGCCTAGTCAGCTTCATGTTCATTTGAATTGTAACGGTTGTGGAACTACATTTGAGATTCTTCAAGATCAGGAGGATTCTGAGAGTTGAAAAAGTGCTGATAAAAAGTGGCAATCTCCTCTTCAATTTCTTTATCACTCTTGCACCATTCTCCATCTTGCTTTTCCAATTTTATAATTTGATTTTTCCTAATTCTGTTCCTAGGACAAGTATGAAAAAAGCCTATATTTTTGTCCCCTTCTCAGAGTCACTGGATCCTTGATTTCTGTTGCCAAAAAATCTCCTCTCTTCTATAGGCGTCCTGAAGTCTAGATTCAGGTCAGCAAGTTCCTTAATCCACCATTCCTTCTTGTTGTTCTTGACCACTGCAATTTTCCTTTTCAAAGTTAGGATGTCTTTTTTGGCGTTGGAGTAAGTTTCTTTATTCTACTTCATGAGAGCTTACGTACTATTTTTTACCTTCTTGGTAAGAATAAAAGCTCTACTTCCTCTAAACTCTGATTTCCAAGCTCCTTTAATCACTTCCTCAATTTCTTTATTGAGAATCCATCTTCTATCAAAAGTGAATTTTCTTCTTTTCTTAAACTGGCTAGGATTAGTATAAATCATCAACATAACATGATCAAAAGTTTCATTATAAAGATGAGAGACAACAGCAATTCCATCTAGTTCTCTAAACCATTCAGGGCTGCTCATCACTCTAGCTAACCTCTTTCTAACTTATCCATTATTCTCCCAATTATTACTCCAAGTCTAGAAAGTTCCTCTAAATCCGAAATCCGCAAATTTATGAAATTATTCAAACTTTGAAGCTCCAGATTCCCTTATCCCTTCCTTTCCACTTCTCTTCATTTGAGATAATATCATTAAAATCCCCTACTAACACAAAATCTAGCCCCCAAGTCACACTTCTTCTAGTAAGCAAATTCCACTGGTTTTTCCTAATATCCCTATTCGTACTGGCATAAACAAAAGTACAACCCCATTTAGATTCATCCTCCTCTTCCTTAATTTGTATCTCTAGAAAGCATTCAGTAGTCAAAACTTGTAAAAACTTGATCTCATTTTTTCCAAAAGATAGTCAAACCATCCCTTTTACCACTAGGTTTAACAGTTGCATATTATCAAACCCAATTCTTTTCTTAGCTTTTTCCAAGACTCTATTGTTATTTATTTGTTTCACATAAAAAGACAACATTTAGGGATCGGAGATTTGTAATCTCCTTAACTTGGGGAACTGTCAAGGGGCTCTCCTGTCTCTACAATTCTACATTGTACCTCTTATTGGGGAATGGGAGTCCAGTTTCGATTGGACTCCTCACCTCCATATCACATTTCCAGTTAATGTCTTTAATTAGTTTAGACTTATTACCATTTAGGTCCTCTTGCATTTTGTTCTCCTCTTCTTCCATGTGTTGAAGTTTCTTCTTTGTATCAAGCTCCACATCTTTGCAGTTTTGATCCTTCTCCTTGAGAGGTTGTCTATCCACCTGTGATAATTTGCATCATTGTCTTGGTTGAGGAGATGATTTTTTTAACTGGGCTCCTCCCTCATCCTGATTAATTGTGACTTTCACCCCTTATTTTTGTCCCTAATAGATGTTAACCCTCTTTATATGCCTCTTGTCAGGGATACTAAGTAAATTCCCACTTATTCCTTCTTTATTGCCTGCGATGACAGAAGTAATATACCTTGAGAGCATTTTCTTCATCTTTATGGAGGGATAATGTTGTTTTGTCATGAACTTGTGGATTGATTGTGCTGTTCTCTTCACCTTCATCCCTATCTAGGTCCATACAAATGATCATCCCAACAACCTCTTCCCATTTCCTCCCATTATTCCTGAGTTCCTTGTCACTTTCATTTTGAAAACTATTCCCCATTGAATGCGTTCTTACTTTCACTGACCCTTCAGGTTTTGCAGGAACTGCCCCTTGCTATTATAGGCTTCTTTTTCCTGGCTATGATTGCCTGTCTTGGGTTTATGTCCTGTCTAACAACAATATTTTCCTTATTTTTCTGACCAGCACTCAGTATATTATCACTCAAAATCTTCTTATTTAGTGATGTTTTGAAATTGTCTTCTCTCATCTAAACCCCAAATTGAGTCCCATTTCCTTTAGACCCTTCTAAATTTGTATTTGGGCACAATCTCTCATCATGTTTAATTACTCTACATCTGTAACACAAAGCATCATGACAACTTTCATACTGAAATTCAATCCATTTTGTTACTCCATCATTCTCACAGCAGTTCCTCTAAGCAAGGCTTTTGAAATGTCAATTTCATCCAAGATTCTAACAATTTGAATGCAGTATAATCAGCAGGTATAATCACACTATTAGCTTATTGAAAATATTGATCCAATTCTCCTTCCCACCTCCTTGGTGATCTAGTTAACTGGGAGGTGCCAGAGTTGAATCCACATTGGCGATGTACGGAATACAATAGGTTTATAATCAATTCCTTCCTCCCATTTTTTTGAGACCATCAAATGATTATCTATCACATAAGGTCTCGCACATAAAAGAAATTTTGCATCTTCTTTTCATTGTCAAAATCGAAATTAGAATAAATTCACCCTTAATTCAATAATTTGAAGGTTCCTAGGATAATTCCAAACTGAATTGACAAAGCTCTTTGCTCCTACAAAATTGAATGATTTATCCTCAATTATCTTACCCATCGAGCTATTCCTGTACACTCAATGTTACCTAATTCAACATCCAAATTTTCCAAATTGATCCCTTTTGCTTCTTCCTCATAGAGATCGAACTTCTTCAGTACTTCTATCAACTTCTCCTCAGCCTCATTCTCCATAGTCTGAAGAAACCCTAGTTTTCCACAAACTATTTTCAAATGGTAGTGATTTGAACCAGATATGCAAAAGAAAAAGTAAAGTAGTGCTTGATTTCTTGTTAGAAATAGAGAATGAAAGAGAGCTAGGCAGATCTAGAATAAACAAACAAAAGTAAAAAAGAAACCTTAACTAATGTGAACATAGTTACCAAGCCATGAATGCCAAAACCAAGTGGGGTTGTGTGCATCTTTATAAATTGCTCTGATTTCAGAAATTGTTCCATAGCCCACCAACTACCACTCACCACTTGTTTTAGCCCTAGCTACCACCACAAAAAAGGAAAGTCAATATTTTGAGAATACATACTCTCGAACTAAGACAAGGTTGGTTAAATTAAGCCGTCTTGCACATAAAATTAGGAACTGGGATTATTGAAAAGGAAAAGGAAACACCCTTCCACTAAAAGAGAGATAAAAGCTCTCACTAGAGAAAAATGAAAAGCTCTCACCATAGTAGAGGTTACTGTTGAGGAGCTAGCCAACTCCCAAGTGTTGAGTGGTCAATTTGGTTTAGGGCTTTTGTTGTCCTCTAGAGTTCTCAGGTTCAAATCCTCCGATACTTAATTTTTTTTTTCATTTTCAACCCTTTAACTTTTTTAATCATTTTAAAATTATATTTTTTTCCAACAAACCCTAAAATAAAAAACTCTCTCCCTTTATTGTCGTTAATTTTTCTCTCTTTCATTCCCCTCTACAATATAATCTATCTTCTCTCATCATCGTTTCTCTCTTTCCCTTTCCTGGTCTTCTCTCTCTTTCTTCTCACTCCTACTTTGCTCATATTTCCTTCACTTCCCCATCCCTTCCCCCTTCTTCCTAGCTCCATTTCCATTGCCTTCTCTACCTTCCTTTGTGTTCGCTCTCTCTCCTTGTACCTTTTGCCCTCCCCATCTCTCCATCTCTACCTACCTCATCCTCCTTTCCTCCCTTTAGATCTGAAAAATGTCTAAAAAGTAAGTTGATTAATTTGGGGCTTGGATGTTTGAATGAAAAATGGACAGGAAAAGGTGATCAATTGATTATGTCCATTATTCTTTGATTGACCCCTTATGATAATGATTTATTTTTGACTTAAAAAATGGCCGACGATTGGTTGTAATTGTTGTCAAAATTAAGGCCATCGTTGGTTTTGGACAGAATCTCCAAAACAGTAATCATCAGTTCTTATTGGTTCATAACGGGTCGTCGATTTTTCCTGTTCGCACCGATTTTTATGCATTTTCGGCTATCATACTCAACTAAACTAGTTGCATGTTTAGTTCCCAGTTTAACTGGTTAAATTGACCTGTCTGATCCAAGTTTAAAAACATTGCTATTTTACAGCAATGTAGATTGAGAAATACTTAGTTAGGTTTGGCAATTGACCTTAGTTTGTCATACTCCACGGTGTGGATTAAACTATAGGAAATAAATGGCATTAGTTTGTGCAGGGTTTACCAATCTATTTTAGAAGAATTCTATAGTCTGTTAGGGTATCATATTATTGTATTCTAAAACTTATACTATACAATTATTCAAAGCATATAGAAATGTAATGTACAAACATTCAAAACACAATAATATGATACTTTAACGGATCATGAAATTCCTCCTATTATTTTATACTAATAATGTAGATTAAAGGATGGGTCAACTAGAGCAACGGGGATTGGCAAATGAGCACCCTCTAGATTTTAGGAAAAGATTATACTGATTCTATTTTTTCCTTTCTTGTAAAACCCTTATAGTGATATAGTGCACATTAATCTTATGAAATATTTCGTACATCGACATGAATCAAGAATATTTTCTTGACATGGTTTGTCCAGGCATAACTGCAAGTATGGAGTTAATTGGTCAGCTATCGATTATTTGATAAAAATATATCTTCTTTTTTTTTCAGTGAACAAGAAATTTCAAAAATCAAATTAAAAAAAAAACTTTTGTTTTATTGGTTGATTAACCAACTTCTCCGGTTTTGATTTTCAATTTATTTGATAATCAATTATTACTAATTAGAAACAAACTTTGCATAACACAAAGTGCAAAACTAATAAAGTAATAAGAGACAAAACTAGATCTAAAAATAATCTCAAGCGTGAATAAGAGACAGATAGAAAAAGTTATGTAAAAACTAATGTGCTAAAACTTCAATTATTTGGTTTTATTCGGACATTCGTTAACTGATTACTGACCATCCAAACATCGAAAATCAAGTTAACTTGGTTGGATTGCCTATTTACTTAAACCGAATTATGCATATCCTAATTACAAAACTTTCTAAGCCAGGCCTTACTAAGCTTCGAACTAAGCCCTTTTGAGAAGGCCTATATTTTGGACCAAACTTAACATCAAAAGTTCTCAAACCATAAAATCCTAGAGTCACTCTTCTTAAAAAAAAATGGCTTGTTTTTGGGCCCATCTGAATTCAAAGTTGTAAGTTAGTATTTTTTTTTTCATAACATACACCATAAAATTTTGAGTAAAATGCAAATAACGTCTTACAGTTTGCCTAATATGCACGTTACCCCCCCCTGTGATTATAAAATGTACATCTAACCCCCTGTTGCTTTAAGTTCTTTTGCAAAATGGACAAAAACTGTGTAAACTAATGAAACGTGCTGAAATGTCAAGAGTATCCCTATATATGGAGCTGAATTGTTCTGGCCATTTCATTCATTCCATTCAACAATTTGAAGTGTCGGGAGAAAGAGAGTGTGAGAGAGAGAGGAAAAAAACCCTAATACCTGCACTTTCTAAATCTATTGTTGATACCTTTCGAACTAGATGACTGGAGTAAACCATTGAGACCTTTCAAACTAATTGTTATGCTGATTTTTTCCACTTCATTGGGTTGATGATCAGCCAAAAAAATGGGTAAGTCATGAACTTCAAATTTTGAATTGATTTTATTGCTACATATTTGAAATCCTTATATGTATTTTCATTATATACCTATTTTATGAATATGATTGAAGGTATTTGATGAAATATATTGGTTTTTATGAGTGGGGCTTAGCAAAGTTAGGGTTTTGAATGAAATTTGGGGCTTTTTATTTTTGGCCTTGTCAATGGTAAAAATTGGGGCTTTTTCATTTTTGTCTCTTTATATAGTTGTACTTATCTGGGAATGATGTTATTTATTTCATGTTTAAGATAAATATTGATGTTTTAATAAGATTAAGTTATTTTATTCTTGTGATTATCCTTTATGTGGATAGAGACAAAGGATATCTGTGGACATTTATTTACTTCATTCTTCACATGTTCCATTTACTTTATTAAACTCTTTTGTGAGTAATTTTGCAATTGTTTGAGTGATTCATCCTTTTTCAACATATGAAATTGTTCAAGTTCTGATTCATCCCTTTTCAACATGTGAGCAAAAGCCAATTTTTGAACTAATTGAAATACATATGTGCAGCTTATGGTGAGAGGTTTAGATAGAAGCCTAAGTATCAAATGGACTGGAATGAATGTGGAAGTATTCAGTGGGTGGGATCCTAATGAATTGACCATGATCAACTTATGTAGAATGTCTGCTATTGTTAACAAGGAGTCTCTCCAATATCACTTTCTAGCACTATTTACTCGAGAGTAGCTTTGATAAAGGTCAGTTTGGGATAAGGAGTTAAGAAGATATTAATATTATGAATGAAATATGCAAAGGGGTATTAAAAAGGGATATTTATGTTGTTATTGGACCTTGTTTAGATAAAATAATCTCACTAGATGGCAAAGTAATTTATGAGAGAGAGTTTATACATCCAGCGTTGCCTTGGGAGGGTAGTGGTGGGGACCATGTGTTGTTGGATGACCAAGGTACAGAAGGGATCTTTGTGGTTGGTGAGAACATTGATGGGGGACAAGTTGATGGGACTTTCCTGTCCAGTGGGACTCCCAACAAAGAAGAACATAGACAAGAGGAGCAACATCAAGATAAACCTCAGCAGCAACCTAATACTGGCCCTACTAATCAGCAACAGCAACAAGAAGACGATGATGATGAAGAGCCTAAATGGTTGAGAGAGGCATTTGAGACCATTGATGACGAAGATACTTTTGGTGTTAATGCAAGAACCAAATCTGGGGTGATTGATAGCAGAACTTCTGCAAATGTGCAATATACAAAAGGTATAGATGAAAATAAGAAAAGAAGCAATGTAGAAGGAGCACATAGTGAGCAATTAAAAAATGAACATAAAAGGGAGGAGTTTGACTAAGATCATGGACAATATGACCAAGTCAACCCAGAAAAGGAAAAAGAAGAACAATTTCAGCAGCAAGATGATGAATTCAACAACAAAAATCAAGAAGAGTTCAATCCAATAGATTACTTAACTTAAAACTAGAATGAACCTGTCCAAGATGGTCAGAGATGACTCTTGATGCTGAATTGTTCATCTTGTACCTTCTATTCAATCCATAAGTGCTTGAGTTTAGGAAACAATCATTTAAGTTGAAGGTTTGACACAAATTCAAGAATTTCAAAGTTTCAGAGAAGTTCTGTAAGAGTGGAATGTGAGGAGAGGTTGTGAAGGAACTACTATGAAAAATGAGTTCACTATCATAATTTCCAAATGAAACAAAGATGTACTTGGAGGATTCGTGCATCATCCATACAAGGAACTACTACCTTTCAGATTAAGTCTTTGAAAGATGAACACAATTGTGCAAGGAACTACATCTACAAATATGTTACTGAATACTTACGTAGAAAATAACAACATAAAGTGAGGGTGACCCCAACTATAGATTTACTTTTATCAAGAATGATGTTAGAAGGGATCTTATGGTTGGTGTGCTCATTTACAAAGTTTACAGACAAAGAGAAAGGCAAAGGAGGAAATGCAAGGGGTAGATACGACACAATACCATAGACTATGGGATTATGCTACTACAGTATGTGAGGGACATCCTGAGAGCACAGTCATCATAGTTGATGATTGATAGGCCAAACGAGAATGAAAGGGAAACTTTTCTAAGGATGTACTACTATTTGTGTGCATTAAAGCAAGGATTTCTAGATGGTTGCAGGCCCATAATAGGATTAGATGGGTATTTCTTGAAAAGTGCGTTTGTAGGGTAGGTTTCATCTTAGATAGGCAAAAATGCCTTGTGTATGCAGTGTTCAGATTATTCCTTGATGTAGAACATAGAACTTGTATCAATATGTTCTGTTAGAATTTCAATCAAAAATTCAAAAATAAAGAGTTTAAAGACCTATTCTAAGGTAAAACTAGTTGCAAGGAATATTAATGATTTGGTTAAGGCAATGAAAGAATAATCTGAAATTGACACACAAGTTGCTAGGTGGCTATCAAGAATCCCTCCAAACTTATAGTCAAGGTCACATTTTGGTGATAGTAGCAAGTATGACATCTTAGTCAATAACCTGAACGAATCTTTCAACAACTACATACTAGCAGCTTGAGAGATGCTAGATTATTTCAATGTTTGAGTAGATTAGGAGGAAAATGATGCAAAGAATCCAAGTGAAAAGCTTTGGAATGGAAAAGTTTAAACATTGAACAAAAAATTGTGAGTAAAGATTGAGTAGGATATGTGTTCCATTATAAAGAAATGGTGACCAGTTTGAGATGGATAGTATCAGTTACGGCACATTTGTTGTGGACTTGGGTAAATGGATATGTACTTGTAGCCTATTTCAATTTACTAGCATTTCATGCATGCACGCATGTTCCATGATACAAAGAAGGAAAATTTCTAAAAATATGCCACTTTTCAAATTTCTAAGAGACAGGAATTTGTGCCTACTGCAATGTGGAATTCCGGACCAGTGGAACTCGCATTCGGAGAATGCGAGTTCCAAAAAATTAAAAAAAAAAAAAAATGCGTTCTTGACTGACCTCGCATTCGAGGAATGCGAGGTCAGTCAAAATTGACCGACCTACGCATTAGATGTGAATAAGAGGTCAGTTCACAATTGACTATTCTCGCATTCGAGGAAGATGCGAGGTCAGTCAAAATTGACCGACCTCGCATTCGAGGAATGCGAGGTCAGTCAAAATTGACCGACCTCGCATTCCTCGAATACGAGGTCAAGAAGACTTTATCTTTTGCGAGGCCTGCTGGCCTCACAGAAGATAAAACCCCAAATACCAAAAAAAAAAATTCTGTCAAATCCTCCTCCTCCTTCCACCTCCTCCTCCTCCTCCTCCTCGGTCCTCCTCCTCCTAGCAGTCTCTTATACACATCTAGATGTGTCTCTTATACACATCTAACAACCAAAGATCACCTCCATTCCACCACCACCACCACCACCACTACAACCAATGACAACCACCGCCACCGCAACCCACCACCAAAATATTTCAGGTAAATTTAATTTTTTTATTGAGTCCAATAATTTTAATTAATATATATTTTTAATTTTGTTTAAATAATTAATTTTGTTAATGTAAATGTTTTATAAATATATTTTGTGTTGGTAGTTTATATTTTTTTATGTTTTTGTATTTTAGTCTTAATAATATGCTGCTTTGATTATATCCCATATTTTTTTTAATATTTAGAGAGAATGATCTTTGACTCGGGATATATGTTGTAGGTTTGATTTCTGTTGATTGCGGAAAAATTTGTGGTTATGTTGTTTGTTATACTGAAATTGTGGGATGTTATTGCATTTTTTGTAGTACTTGTCGGGCATATATTACTTGTAACCCTTACGTGTTATTGCCTTGGTCGTATACCTTGTCGGGCATGTATTAGTCATAAGTGTTGCCTATTTGTTGTGTTGTTTGTAACCCTTATCGGGTATGACCGGCGTTAGAGGGAATCTTAAAGATATAGAGGAACTCTGTCAATTTTTTTTAAAAAAAAACATATTCCGTATCCAAAAATGGGGTCTAAACATGTTCCATCCTTATAGGAAAATGGTATTTGATAGACCCCGTCATTCTCCTTTATTGGGGAGGAGAAATAACCTATGAAGGCAGTACTATGTCCTACCGGCCAATGATGAGCAAGAAACTATTTATCCGAATAAATCAACGGAGTAGTTCCTTCACAACCTAGTTGGGCCATTCTAAGACAAATTGAGTCTCTTATAACAAATCAAAATGTACCTTCCATACAGGCATCATAGTCAGTCGTAATGTTTACTCTAGCATGTGTATTAACAGATGATGCAAATATGGAATATTTTTTATCCGTTTGATGCTTATACACATTTTTGTGCTGAATTGTTTATCGAGATAGTGAAATTCCGCACGTACATGTAAGCTCAATGTAGGGGTGTATGGTATGGGGCCAATGATGTCTCTCATGCATTCGACCATGGACGACCAGCCGTTGCAGTCCAATGCGCAGAGTCTCTTTGAACATCCGTGGTTGTTTCAGTTTTACAACTTACTTGTTCGTTTACAATGTCAAACTGTCTGCTTATACACAAGCTATGTGTATAAGAGACAGGCTATAGAGACACTATACACATCTAGAAGGCCCAAGTACCATGCAATATCAACATATGGACATTGACATTTGTTAACTTACTTCTCGCAATATTGTGTGATTGATGTATGTTATTTGTATATCATTGTTTGCCCTAGTCGGGTGCTTTTTTATTGTTATTAGGTTTGTATTTATGTTTTTTAGCCCTTGTCGGGCTTTTATAGATGTTTGTTGCCCTTGTTGGGTTTAGTTGTTGGCAGGGAGAATGTTCGTAAAATAGGGGAGGTTACAAAATTTTATCAAAAATACGATAAATTAATAAATTAACGGGTTTACACATTTCATTCGCGTACTATTTCGTTAATGTTATAGTTTATGATTTAAAGATAATGGTTTACTATTCCCAAATATCGTACTACTTCGTTAATGTTATAGTTTATAATTTACGATTTAGTATTTAAATGATTTTATCTTACAGTCAAATCCTTCATTTTTCTATTTTTGTAATAGTGCACAATTTCCATTCGCAATATACATAGTCAAATTTGCTAAATCATTCATTTTTTCTATTTTTGTAATAGTGCACGATTCCATTCACAATATACTATAGTCAAATTTGCTAAATCCTAAAAAAATATATATAGATATATATATATATATATATATATATATATATATATACACATAGTCATAATTTGCAGTAAATCAAAAAAAAAATTAGGTTAAAGTTCCGGAAAAGTTCCCTCGCATTCCCTGAATGCTACAAAAAAAAAAAAAAACTAAAAATTTTTTTTTAGATAAGATTCTTTGCTGTAGCACATTGCAATAGGCACAAAAATAGAAGAAATTTGAAAAGTGGCATATTTTTAAAAATTTTTCTACAAAGAATTGAGTAACCAATGAAAAGCCATGTGCTACAGCAAAGAATCTTATCTAAAGGTGTATGCTTAGTTAATCAATCTAGTGCCTAGTGATAAGTATTGGTTCAATGCAAGGAACAAGCTGTTAACCTCCTTGTTATTAGGAAGATACCCGATAGACCAAAGAAAGTCAGAAAGAGAGGTAAATGTTGATGATCCTGAAAAGGCCAAGTTTCAACAAGAAAAACCTGCAGTTCATTGCCAAAGGTGTTTTTAGCCAAATCACAACTCCAGAATATGTACTAACACAATTCATCCAAATCCAAATAAAGACTTTTAAATAGACACCTTTGCATCTTGTTTCTTATACACATCTTAATGTATTTAATGTTTGTTTTTCATCCAAGAAAACACCCGAGGAGCATTTTTAGGTGTGAAAACACAAAATACTGCTGGGGGGATTAATGAATCCAAAGTGCTAAGTGGATCACAAAGTGCTTCTCGCCAAAACAGTCAGCAACAGGCTTCGGGTGTGGAATCAACAACTGCTGGTGGTGAATAGCCCACTCAAGGATCAGAGGTTGCTGCTACTTCAAGGAACCAGTAGTATCATCAACTTGTTGCACCAAGAAGAAACCCCTAACCTATTGTAGCAAGAAGGAACTCTAAACCTATTGCACCAAGAAGGAACCCAATCCTCATGAACCAAGAAGACCCTAACAGCAGCAACAAGTTTAGCACTAGATGTAGCTAGTAGTAGTAGTAGATCCAATAGCAAAAACTTTAGTAGAAGCACTAGATCCAACAGCAGCAAGTTCATCAACAGCAAGTTCAATAGGCTAATGCACCTGGCAGGGGTGTGAAAAGGTCATTAGTTTTTGGATTTGATAATTAATCTGGTGTTGCTGGTGTTCACAACAAATTAAGAGTGAGGGACTCTATTCTAGTACATCCCTGAGACAAATCCTTTGCAACAGATACGCTAGTTATTGAGTACTTTGTTTTACTATATGGTAATGGCCGCCTAACTTGTTTTGGTATTTTATTTTTGTGTATGGTAATGGCTACTTAACTTGTTTTGGTATTTTATTTTACTATATGGTAATGGTCAAGTTTAGTGTTCTGGTAGGTTATTTTGCTTGATTGTTAAGTAATAGATTAGTTCTAGACAAACCTTCTATTGCCGCAATTGGTTTTGGGCAAATCTTTTGTAATTGCTTGCATTAACTGCAATATGACTTAGCTAATTCTATATTGATTTTTTCATTATTTCTTTTCAAATTATTCAATCCATTTTTCCATAACAAAGAATTAAATCATAGGAATCCATTTTACACTAACAAAGAGAATTGAACATATATTAAACTATTCACATCCGTAATATTGAAATTTATTTCATACATATTAAGATCAAGGTTAAAGCTATCAAAACAACAATACAACCAACTACAAATATTTTTAAACTCTTCACATCTACTTATAGATTCTGCTTCCTGACTCCTAGAACAAGATCCAAACTTTCAATCCTTGATCTCACAGAACTATCATGGCTGCCATCTATACTTGTTTACTCTCTCTTTATCGGGTTATATTGAGAGAAAAAAGCAAGCTCATCCTTTTGGCACACAAAATATAGCATCCCTTTGGAAAGCTTATCTAATTCTACAATCTTTACCATTACCTTCTTCCTACAATACACATCTTGTACTGGTACCGCAAGTCTTTTGTACTGCCGCCACCGCCTCGAGAGCTTGATGAAAGACATGGGTTGCCTTCGATTTGTCATTTGTAATAGCAGATTGGGAAGGGTTGAAGCTTAAATAGGGGATCATGCTTTCTTCAATTCCATACAGAAACCCTAATGGCCAGTTGTTCTTTATTTTGCAACATCGCTCTTTTCTACCTGTCTTGGATTGAGATTAAAGATCACTTGTAAGGGTATAATTAGCAATAAGGGTTCTATTTAATTCTCAAACAATTGATTTCAACAACTACAAATGCGGGTACGGTGCGTTACTGTCACGCCTCTTTAGTTTACACAGTTTTCATCTATTTTGCAAAAAAAATTAAAATAGGAGGGGTTAATATGTGTATTTTGTAACCACAAGGGGATAATGTATATATGAGGTAAACCACAGGAGTTATTTACATTTTACCCTAAAATTTTTAATCATTTGAGTGCAAAAACACAAATATTAGGCTATTCTCATGGAATTATTTTAATTTAAAAAAAAATATAGAATAGGGTCAATCCTTCCTGATTCTGAAATAACAGCAACAATGGATAAAAGTACCTTCTAGTTGGTTATGTTCATATCTCTATTTGAAATATAGTTAGTTATGGAAAATTTTATAGTTTCATTAGGGTGCCATACCATTATATTTTGAATACTTATATAATACAACACTATGTACTTTGAATATTTATACAATATAAATTTTAAAGTACAATGGTAGGATATCCCAAAGGGATCATATAATTCCCATTAGTCATTTAAGGAGTATGTTGGAAAAATTTAGAATTTTCTAAGTTAAATTGCTATTTTTTCATGATATTTATGTATTAAAAGTATAATATTTTATTTTTATGTTTAAAAGTTGATTTAAAGGTACAAAGTTATTTTCTTCATTATAATGCTTTATGTGAGTTTTAAGAATTTTTATAAATTATTTATATTTTTTATAATTTTCAATATTTTTATTCAAATTGATGACACGAAAATTGTGGCATCCTTCTGGAGTGTATTTTGCCTTCAAATAGTAAAATTGTTACATAGAGATTAAGGATTTGGGATTTTGCACATATAATTATAAGTATTTATGAGTAATGTATGCAAAAAGCATTTTTTTTTAAATTTTTTTATTCTGCCTAAGTTGCACCGGCATCAGGATAAAATTTAAGAGACTATTTTTTACATCACTAGGAAAATAAAAGATACATTAAGCATGATCTATTTATTGAAATAAACAAATAAAACAATTTTTTTTTAAGAAAAAAAATTAAAAATTAATTAAATTTCGAAATTTAAATGGCCAAATTAGTCAACCGTTAGGATTTAGCAATTTTCTGTTATGGACCTATAATGTACAAAATTTTGTAAGTTAAAGATTGGATTATTTGACCTTATAAGTTAAGGAATCGGGGACAGCCCAAGAGATTTTGGGGCCAAAGGCAAATTTTTAATAGGAGAACTTTTATTCATATAATAAAATTACAATAGACTTCTATGCATAATTCATTTTTCTAGCTTTTTGGGATGCAAAGTTATTAATAAAACTTTTATAGGTATAAGAGTATCAATTTATTCTAATTTCTTTTTCAAATGATCATAGGTAGTTTGAAGTTTTAAACTTAACTGATGATGATTGATAAAAACCAGAAAGTGAGCGTTGTGGGACTCTAAATTTGGTCAGAGACGTTGATGGGGGTTGCAAGAAATCAAATTAGTTGAGAGATGTTAGGAAATTAATTAGGCATTGTGGAGAAAAGTGAGGAATAAATTGCGCATGCAGAGAAAAAATAGGAATTGTGAAATTAATTGGGTAACGTCGACTAATTAATGCAAATCAGATAAATTGAAATTTATTAGGGATCAAATTAGTTGTTAGGAAACAAATATAATAATTTTATAATTAAAATATACTATTCTTTTGTCTAATAAGGCTAAAATTTCAGGAATCTAAGGTAAAGGCCCTTTTGGCCTAGTGCTTCACAATGGCCACGAAACCTAAATTAAGATATCAACTTGGTAATTATTGCCTACAACAATCTCTGCACACATTCTCTAAATTTATCATTTTCACCCTATTCTGCAATTTGATGGCACGAAATTGGTGGAAGAAGCTGAATAATAAAGCTATGATCTTATCTGTTGAATGGGAATTTATGACCTGTACCTATTTTATTTTGTTTTTTAGAGCTAAATTTCGTAGTATAGTCGTGACTATTTTGCAATTCACTTCTGCTGACAAACAGTAGAGTCTGACTCCACCAAAAAAGAAGCATGACTCACTGCTTTGTCATTCCCCAGCTTTCTCAATCAGATTAAGTTCTGCTTCAGCTGACTTAACAAATACTTATTTTAAGAAAAATAATTTATAAAATTATAAATTTAGAATCATTTGACTAGGTCATTTCACATGACAAAATCATAATAAATCACAAACTCTTGATTTTTTATATTTCGTTAGATTTCATTCATTTTTTTTTGAATCTAGTGACACGTTAATAATTTTATCACTTTATATGTACTGTTATTTTAAATTGCTACAATTAATTAAACTAACTTCACAACTCTTAGAATTGGTTCGACGTCTCTTAATTATTGGCCACCAAGTTCATTCAAAGGCCAGGAACTTTTCATTTTTTTTCTGGACATAAAAAGACCAGGAATTCTGACATCACTTATATTTTGTTATTCTCGTTACTTAAATTAAACTGAAGTGGAAAAACTTTTTTTTTTTCAGCCAATTGCTTAAACTTATATGATCTCCATATATGCAAAGGACAAACTTAAGCCCACCCGAGAGAATTCTCTTCCTTTTTCATTGGACAGAGAGTTAATTTTGGAGGAGTTTAATGCTAAAACGCAATGCCCCATTGAAGGCAAAAAGTACTCTAGTGCCCTAGCTACAAAAGAACAAAATTAAATGACAAAAGCTTATATACTTAAAAAATAAATAAATAAATAAATGCAATGAAAGAAAAATTTGAAAAATTAAAACTCCAATTATGCACGAGGAGCTTCGGGAATACTGCTGATGTTATTGGTTTGCGTCTAAAAATTAACTGCCGTGAATAAAGCAGTAAATGGAAATGAATGTTACTAGTTGGAAGCCTTGTCTGCATAGTAATCAAATGAGGACCTTTAAATTAAAAAGGAAATCTTAAATTATTTATAAAATTTCTCTTTAAAATCACTTTCACCCATTAAAATATTATTAAACCATCAACTCTTAATTTTAAATAGTTGATCGAATTTTTGACATTTTTTTCCAAAAATTTAATAACAGGTGAGTTGTCAAGTGATTTTAAATATTTTAATAGTTATTTTTAAGGACATCGATGTAACTAATGCAATACAAGTGTATTTTTAGTGATTAGAACAAGGGGAGAAAATGATAGATAAGATAAATTTTATATAGATCCGAAACATATGATAGATATGATAAATTTTTTTGTCTATATTCTACATTATTATGAAGAAATTTATTTTTAATGAGTTAGAGTGATGTGGATGAATGTGGATCAAGGGATCCATCTCACCTATCTTAAACCGAGTCTATGTAAGAATTTTCCAAGTTCATGAGACCAAATGGAAAAATTCTTATATTGACCTGATCTACTGTATGTAGGATAAATCTCTTAATAACATTATCCACATCATCCTATAACGTCTATTAGAGTGGTGAATATGAATATGAACTAAAGGGTTCATTTCAACTTATTGAACCAAATCCATATAAGAACTTTGAATAAGTTGTATTCATAATCTGTCGTTATAGACAATGATTATCCAACCAGAGCAAATTTTCATTATAAGACAAAATTACCCCTTTAAAAATAAATACGCTTATTCTAATTGGATTTTGTAATATTCTTGTTCCCTGTTCTTTGCCCTTTTCTACACCTCAATCCCCTCCCTTCCACTTCCCTAATCTCATAATCCGGCAAATACGTATAACAATCTTGAAAGTCGAAGGATTATTTCTTGTTCGTCACAGAGAGCAAGTCAAAGCCAAGCCAAAATAAAACGGTTAGATGCAATCACATACCAATATCAAGCGAGGGCTTCTCTCTCCAAGCAATTAAAAAAATAATTTTGTTGTTGGATTCGTGAAAAAAAAATTACTTCTGAACCGAACAATCGAATAATAATTTTGTTGGTGGATTATTTTTGATCCCCTTACCCTCAGACTATTGGCAGTGTCATTTTTGGCTTTTGTGGTGTTAATGATTTCATATTTAGATTAGTTAACGTTTAAGGGTTCTAACTAGGTCGGATTTTAGTCTTGATTTTTGTGGGAGTAGAAGGATCATTGTCTCCCGTTTCAATTATAGTGCTTCAAGGTTGGGATGTGGGGAGTGGTGCTACGATTGTGGGATTTGGATTCTATTTGGGTTTTGACAAGGAAGCTAATTTGGTGTTCGATGGAGTCGTTTTGGATTGAGGATTTTCTGTTGCTAGAAAAATGAATAACCGGGTCCTGTTCTTTAACATTTGGACTGAATTAGAGTGCTTGATTTCTATTTGTTTTATTTTGCCAACGTATTCATTGGACGTTCATACATTTGTATTGTACCCAAGAAGAAGTTTGATTGCAAATTGATGGCATTGACCAATATTGCATATGTTTTTCAAATGCGTGATCATCTATTCTATTCCTGTTTTATGATCTCTGCCACCTGTGATACAATGGAAGTTGGTTTGCAAATGGCGAGAAAGAGACGTGAACTAAGTAAATAAAGACCCGACAAAAAACTTTTGTTTGTATGTTTATTTTTGAAGGGGTAATTCTGTCCTATAATAAAAATTTGCTCTGACAATAACGCCAACTCAGTTGTATTAATGAGTTAGTTTAAGCTTAGATGTTAAGTGGGTTCAACACTCGCAAACTTGGTCATGAAGACACTTTATTAAGTGGAATTGAACATCAGCAATTTGGTTTGAGCCTTCAAGGCTAATGGTTTTATAGAAAAACAGTTAGTGGTTTGTGCTTGGTAGATGTCCATTAATTATAAGTAATTTGTGATTAGGCATTTCTTCATCTAGCTTAATTAATTGCTTTTTGTAACATTTTTTGATCAGTTCTTTTGAATTATGAAGACTAACTAATTAAAGTTGTTAGACAGGGTGACATTAAAAGTTTTTGTGGGGTTGCTTTGGAGAAAGTTGAGGCTGAGTTGATACCTCATCACATTATGATTTAATGTTACTAATATAGGATTTTATTTACAACTAATGTCCTACAGATGGCAAATTTAATTCCAATGCTAAAAAAATAATAATAAATTCCAATGCTAAAGTAGCACTTACGTCGAACCAATTCTGGAGAAACTCTAAATCTTAATTGTAACTTTGTTTTGATTTCTTTAATATATATCGCCTTTATATATACTCTCACTGTATCAATATAACTTATCACCTAGCTATTATGAATTCAGAAACCATGCATGCATCAATCAGAGTTAGTTCAGATGGTAAGTACGTCAATCAAATCATATTAATTAAAAGTCTTAAATTCAACTTTCGTTATTTTTAGTTTCTTGTTGGTTGGTAATCTTTATTCTTTAAGAATCATTATAAATTATTGAAATATGTATCGGTAACCTGTCTTGACCTTCGAGTAAAAAAAAAAACCTATAATTTCTTTCTAAATTTTTATTACCCAAAAAAAAAGAAAAGAAAAGAAACCATGCGTGCAGTCTAATATATGAAATCAACAGCACTAAGATTGGCATGTGATTGCCAAACCTAATTTCTTTGAATATTCTCCCACTAACTTCGATCGTAACCTCAGTGGAGATGCATTATGACCAATCCCCCCAATTAAAGAATTTAAAGAAACCATTTAAAGAGTACTTAAAGTGCAGAATCACCACCTCCAAGTCATTGAAGTAAAACAGTAATACTAGGCTGAAATCACCAAATAATTAACTTGCGCAGATGGATAGATATATATATATACACAAGAAAAAATTAATTAAGTTAACTTGCGCAGATGGATAGATATAAACACGTGAGAAAAAAAAAGAAAAAAAAAAGATAGACTTATACATTTTCACTCACATGCAAATCTTTTAGTGTTGATTAAAGGGACAATTTTAGAAATCTCACTTGAGGTTCAGGATAATATTAATTAATACCTCTCAATTTTTAAAAATCTCACTAGCCTTCTCTCTTATAAGTAGAGCCTAATTCACTAAGAAAATAACATAAAGAGAAATGTCAAAAATAACACCCAAGGTTTTAGATAGTTTTATTTGACACCCTTTAACTTTTTAATAATTCTTTTGTTAACTTATTTGCGAAAATGTGCGCATCCTTTAATGTGCTTATCTTTGTTTGGTTGAAAAAAAATTAGAGTATATTATAATAAAAAAATATAGTTGGTATTTTGTATAATGAATTACAAACTCTTAAATTAAAAAGATTAAAATATAATTTCGATAAAGATTTTTTGCTAACTCATTTATGAAAATGTGTATCAGTTTGAATAAATAATTAGAAGAGACGTAGAAATGCATCATATATTATATAATAAATGTGTTGGTATTTATTTTGGAGGACTAATTTTATTTTGCACCCCTTAACTTATACCCAATTCTCATTTTGTATCCCCAACTCTCATTTATTTGTCCCACTTTAGTCCCTTGTCGTTTTAACACAGTAAAAAAGTTAACGGAATTTTTATTTTTGCACCCACTTCAATTATTATCCTAAAAATTTGTCGCACATACGAAAAAATTGCGTTAATTTTTGAGATAGTGCTAAAAAAGTATTGAAGTGGGATGTATTTGAGAGTTCAGGATATAAAATATCCAAAACTAAAGTTTGGGATGTAAAGTGACAATCTGGTAAAAGTTGCGGGGTGCAAAATAAAATAAGTTCTATTTTGGATAATAACAAATTCGTAAACTAAAAAACATTAGAATGTACTTGTCATTAATTTCTTTTATTTAGTTAGTTATGAAAATGTGTGCGCATATTAATGTGCTTGTATGAGCAAAATATTTGAAAAATGTAGAAAAACAACACATATTATAATAAAATAAATATGATTATTATTTTTTTGGCAAATTAGAAACTTGTAAACTAACAAAGAATAACATTTATTTTTTTATATTAATTGATGAATTACATGAAAACTTTACATCCACTATTAATATTCTATAACAAATTTATTTAAATCCTTAAATTTCCTTTTCTTTTGTGTCAACAATTATACTAAATCAACTTTTGTTACTAGTGGTAATGATGGAATAAAATTGATTCTCTCCTACCATAATAATAATTTAATCATTTGACTTGAAATTGCTACACCAAACATAAAGTTATGGGAAGTTTGTAAGATTTTGGAAAGTTTAAGGATGCTAAGCGATATTAGCATAAATTTTAGGGTAGGTTTGTAAAATTATCCTTTGATAATTAAATTTTAAAAAATCTTACTCACATTTACTTGTGTCATTTATTCTATAACATTTAATATACACTACAAACTCTATAATTATAACTATAGATTGGATCCGCGTAAGTATTTCATATACCTTTACGTATAACTATATGCATGACCGAAGCTGTATTCAAGTAAGGGTGGGCAATTGCTCCCCTCCCCCCCCTCAACTTTGAAAAATCACAAATAGTTAAGGAAAAATTTTAAGATTTTTAGTTTCCCATCCTATAATTACACCCTCTAAAATTTGTCGACTCTTTTCTATTCTTTATATTACCTCATTAAAAGTTTTAAGTCCTTAAATCATGCAACTAAAATTGATGGCATATTTAAAACTAAAAATAAGTGTCACTCGGAAATATGAAAGATTAAATTTTTTTTGAAGTTTAATACCTAAAATGGACATATAACTTGCATTTTAAAATCATTTTTTCAATTATATTTTATATACAAATTGCACACTATGTGGTTTCCATAGTTACAAAATCACTTATTATAAATTTTTAAAAAAAAAATCACCTATTCTACTATTTTTTAATTTTATAAAAAGTTAGGACAACCACCATTAAATTTTTATATTTGCATGTAAAATTATTTATTATATAAAAAAATATACTTTTACTTTAACAACTGTTAAGGAGTTATAAAATAGATGTCGCCCCTAAAGTCAGGGGCCTAACTCTGCTCCCAAAGGTCATGGTCCTGTCTCTACTCCTGCCTATACGTGTGCTGCGATATACAATGTACACAAGTGTCTTCAATTATCTAATTATACGTAGTATATATAAATATGAGAGAATTCAACAGTCCCTCTTAAGAAATTATTCTATTGGGTTTAAAAGCTTGTACAGTACAAATTTTTTAAACATGTGATGTTGTATTGCACAAATATTTAAAGTATAAGAAAATAGTTCACTAAAAGGGACAGTAGAATTTCTCATAAATATAAACTTCGTCAATCCACATTCTTATGAACTAATACGAATTCTCGCACTTGAATACATGCTAGTTTACCCTTCAATTGGTGTAATAATTTTGATTCTAATACTTGTTTTTTGCATGTGTCTTGTCCATTTTTTTTTATATAGATGCAAACGTACATGCACGTATATAACCACTTCACAGTTCCTTTAAAAAAAAAAAAAAAGTTTAGAAAGAGGCTAATATTAAATGGTAATCAAACTTAATTACCTTTTAGTTTCTCACCTCAAATGCGTAGATTTAATCTCGGTGAGCTTATCCAAAAAATAAAAAAATATCCCAGAAAAGCAAAAACTCCCTCCGGTTTATATTTTTAATTGTTATTTTGGGTTGATTTTATTGTAAGAATTAAGAAAATCATTACACTGTATTAATTTAATTTACAAAAAAGATAACTAATTTACTCTATTTGGATTTTTTTATAATATGCATTATTTGCCAAATAACATTTGGTATAATGACATGTTTAGTCAGCAAATGATTATCGAAATAAAAATTTACACTATTCATATTTTGTCTCTTCATTGTATCAACAATCCATTATTTGCATTATTATGTCCTATTCATTATTGATATTTTAAAAAATATTTTGTTAATAATTACATAAATAATTTTGAGCTACATGTCTTCATCAAATGCAATGTAGCGAGACTAAGTGAAAAATCTTCACAATTGTCACTTTTCTATTTATATTATTGTTTTGTAAACTTTTTGGTAATAATTGAAGTAGAGTTTCGATTAGACCTTTAAACGAGTCAGATTCGAGTATGATCTTGCAAATCCAGAATTGGATCCGCTTAATATTATCGAATTCGGATCCAATCCAGATACTTTCTGGGTCTATAAAAGGTGATCCATATCTGGATCTGCCAGATTTTGTCGGATCTGGTCTAGACCTTGATATTATTTTACAATTTTGAAAATTTATATATAAAAAATTCAATTTTTTATAGATTTTTTTATTGTAAAAAAATATCTAATTCACATTAATAGTTTATACTCCATTTTACAATAGAGTATAAACTATATTAAAAATTTATACAAACATATATATATATATATATATATAATTTTATTACATATTATATTTTAATCGAATTTGGGTTTTAATCAAATCGAATCAGATTCATATTTGATCCGTTTATTATAATAATAGCTAAATGAATTCAGATCAGATCCGAGTAATAGGATTTACACATTGATCCAAACCCATATAAACAAATCCGAAACAATATGAATTTGGGTCTACATGTCAGTTCGTTTACAGGTCTACCGCCAATTGCTATTCACAAATTGTAATGCTACACATTGTAAGCTTAAGTTTAATTTAGGAATATAAAAAAATATATATTTTTTCTTTTTAAAAATATGTTTTAAAGATTGATATTCTTTTCTCGAACACGATCCAATATTAGAACACTGAACATTGCAGAAGAGAGTGGTAGTGCTTGACAATCATAATTTTGAATTTGTAAATTGTTCGATAAGCTGAACTGTTCAAAACTTAACAAAATATGAAAAATTCAGCCACCATAAAACTGAAACCATTAAAGGAATTAAATAAAAAACCATTCACAGTTATTTAATTAGTTGTGTAATTAATTTTATTTTTAAATGGGTCCGCTAAATAATAGGTATTCCTTATTTCTAATCTAATAGTTATTTAAAAATAATATTTCGTATATAAACAATTATTTCATTATTCTAAAAGTTAACATTATTTTCAAAAACTACTAAAATCAAAAAGCAAATATCATTTACCAAATAACACCCTACTATTTGCTATCCAAGCTCTTAACAAATCCTAGATTTGTTTAATATTAAATTCATTATTACATAATCTTCCCTAATTATTAATATGGGATAAAATGTAAAATTTAAAAGAATTATTTAATACTATCTTAAATTTCCAAAGAAACAGATAATTTAAAATAAATTAAATTATCAAAAGAGACATAAAATAGAACGGAGGATGTAAAACGTTTCTTTGGTCTATTTACAGTGACGTCAGCTTTAGAAGTGCATTGAAGATAAGTAAATATTTAGGTAGATTCGATTTTTGACTTTATTTGTAGATCTTGTGGTGTGAATTAAATTTTAAAAAATTTATGATATCAGTTAATGTAAACAAGATTTTTTTAAAATTTAATCATGACTGAAAATTTATGATATCAGTTAATGTAAACAAGATTTTTTTAAAATTTAATTATGACTGTAGGGTTTATAGATGGAATCAAAGATCGGATCTACCTAAATATTTTTCGTGAAGATAAATGTTGTCAAATAATTTACAGCCGCTTCTCTTCATTGTCAAGTGTCATAACCCCGACATCAGCCCACCAAGAAATCCACACAAATCAACCTCAAAATTGTTAAATAAATGAAAAATCTACAATTGCAGCGAACTCGCTGGTTTTCTTTATTCCGCGCTGCACAACATTGACTTAGATATATATAATTAATTGATTTTTAAAATTAATGCTAATCTCACAAAATAAAAATGGTTACTAGTAAGTAGGGGTGTTCATACGTCATATTTTCAAATTTTTGGGTTTTTCAGTCAAAAAATTAAAATTCAACCCAACCCAACTAATTTAGTAATTCAACCCAATTCAGCCCAAGTATTAGTCGGACGAATTTTCGGGTTAACCCGAAACCCTAAACTAAAAAAAAAGGAAAAATGGTTGAATAAATTTCAAACACCTACAACATCATTTTACAACAACAATTAGTCATTGTTCGGGTATTCGAGTTTATTTAACTAAAATCAGGTAACCCGAAACCTAAAAATCCAACCCATTCATCCCCAAATTCATTCGAATTAGATCGAATTTTTGGATTGGGTAGAGTTTGAACACTCCTACTCGTAAGTGATAAACTTTTCATGTCTATGATATATTACAAAGATTTTATTTATTGTATCACGTGTTAAGTTTTTAATTTTTTTTTTGTTTAAATTAAACTTTTCAAACTCAATATTTTTTCAGATTGTTTAACATCTTTTTCTTTTAATAAAATAAGTTTCCATGTAATAGAATTTGATTTGAATTTTTTTTGTTGAAGAAATTGCATCAAAACTTAAATAAATCTACGTTGATTATTGGTTATAAAATGGACATAGTTTGACAAAAAGTTAATTGTTATTACAAAATAAGTGGAACAAAGGAAAGTAGTATTTTGAAGTGATTACACATAACAAATAACTATAATTTCACATATATTATTCATCCTACATGTACCAAGGTTTATCTGCACTAGATTTTATTAGGCATGTTTGTTTAATCAGAAAATTTAGGTTTATATTGTGGAGTATGAAATTAAATTTTGAAATTAAAATTCGTAGTATAGTTTATACGGAAATACTTAGATAGATTTGGTTTTCGATCCTACTTGTAGACTTTGTGGTGTGAATTAAATGTTATGGAATCTATGATATAAGTTGATGTAAATAAAATTTTATAAAATTTAATTTTAATCGCAAAATCTACAAGTGAAATTAAAAACTAAATTTATAGTAGTATTTTCCTAGTTTATATGTTACCTTTAACTGAGGAGCATTAAAAACGGTACTAGAGAAATCAAAACATGAATGCCTAATAGGAATTTAGGATAGAATATGTGCATTAGTCTATTTGTAATTCGACTGGTTTAGCTCCGGGATGAATAATTTAGAAGATGTTTCGTTTACATTGGAGAATATGAATTG
The DNA here is from genome assembly GCA_025175665.1 of Cinchona pubescens. Taxonomy (NCBI): domain Eukaryota; kingdom Viridiplantae; phylum Streptophyta; class Magnoliopsida; order Gentianales; family Rubiaceae; genus Cinchona; species Cinchona pubescens. The sequence goes on along the minus strand of JANKKI010000488.1, from coordinate 530,623 downwards.
CAACGAAAATCATAAATTATATTATTGGCATGGGTTAATTTATGCCATTTTCTTCATATTGATTTGTTTAATTTAAATAAGAAATATATCTCATTATATTAATAAGTTATAATTAATTTAAAATTTAAATTTTAAATAGAGAATGCAAGTGATTATTTTTTAAAACTTTCATTCCTATAGAAGAATTTCCATAACGATCAACTAAATAATATCTATAAGTATTACTAATTTTGATTTTCATTCCTTTCACTCGTACCTATAAGCTGAACACCTCTTTAAACTTTGGGAATCCTTAGCTGTAATAAAAATTCACGTGCAATTCTTTCCCGAAGAGGTTTTTAACTTTTATTTTTAAAATATTTTTAGAACCACTACTATTAACACAATTTTGATAGAAACTTTTTTTTTTAAATATAAGATGATTATATTTTCTCGTACAAAACAAATGCATTATTGTCTCTTAAAGAATCTGGGTTCGTGTATAATTAATTAAAATTTTATTTTCTTAAAATATATTTTTTTATGTTTATAACAATATTTGTACGAAATATTTTTCTAAAAATTTTAAATTAATATTAAACCGAACTTCTTTAGATGTGGTAATTAAACCTTTAGAATAACTGGTAGATTATCGGACTTTTTTAAGATTAAGTTATTGTATATATTCCAATAGTTACGGATGATACTTTAATAAAATAAATTAAGAACGTTTTGATAATTTAATTATCCTACTTATCGTATCACTAATTGGTTATACCAAACTTTCTTTTGAGTATATATAAGCTATAAAATAATTATAATAGGATTAAAAATTAATGATACAAAAAAAGGCTGCCAGCCTGCCACGCTGAAGAGACAGAACTGCCTCTTATAAAATTTAGGTAGATCAGATTTTTAACTTTATTTGTAAATTTTGTAGTGTGAATTAAGAAAAAATATTTAAGTAGATCTAATTTTTTATCCCATCTGTAGATTCTGTGGTCAGAATTAAAATTTAAAAAATCTTGCTTATATAATTTGATGTCATAGATTCTCCAAAATTTAATCCACACCACAGGGTCTACAAGTAGGATAAAAAATCAGATCTACTTAAGTATTTGTTGTGGATTAAACTTTAAAAAATCGATGATATCAGTTGATGTAAATAAAATATTTTAAAATTTAATACTGGCCACAAGATTTATAGGTAGGATAAAAAACCGATTCTAGCTAAATGTTTTCCACTTTCATGAAAAATGATGAGCTTTCAGTTGGCTATAAATGCGAAAAAGCACTTCTCAGAAACATCCCCTCTTGTCTCGCCCTCCCTGCGTCCTCCGCCAATCTCTTCACCCGCCACTCAAAATTCATAAACTTAAATTCTCAACTTTTTTTTTTTTTTTTTTCCATTTCTCGTACCTAATTCCTCCTCCAACTTTTCTGTTCCAAAATTTTTCAAACACACGAACCTTTCAGCCTTTAACACGACCATATATATACAAATATGTATATGTACATATCTACCAACGAATCTAATTGAATCAAACTTGTCCATTTTAGTTAATAATAGACAATTACATTATTCTTATTATTACATTAAATGGGGCGAGGGAATAGAGAAGTAGAGAATAGTTTAAATGGAGGAGGAGAATATGAAGTGGAGGATTTGAGAGAGAAAATAAAATCATCAAGAGGAAGCCGATTCGAGTTGATCGAGAACGAGTTAGGACTTGACTACGGCTTTGTCGCCGAAGGTTTAGCAGACAAAGCGTAATCAATGGCCTTAAAGACCTCTCTCGAGGCTTCGTCGTCATTCATCCTGAAAACAGGTCCGTTCCTACACATATAGTTAGCTTTGATTTCAAATTGTTGCTAAGATTGCGGGAGAAAGTGTTTTCATTTTCAGTTTCAATTTTTTTTTTCTTTTTTATTTTAGTTGATTTTGATTTGAAGGAAGGGACATGGCAGTTATTGAGCAACTACGTCTTAGTAGTTTATCAAAAATAAATGGGATAAACTTGTTTAGACTGGGTGGCAAATTTTACTAAAAATATTAGGTATGTTTCTTTAAATGGAAGTCTCTTTTTAAATAACTATTAGATTGTTAGAATGCGTAATTAGATCAATAACTGTTAGTGTTGTTTTAGCATAAAGTGGTGGAGGTATTTTCATATTTCGAAAAAATATAATTTTAACTCGCGTAATTAGATCAATAACTGTTAGTAACTGTATAATTCATACTGTTGTTGTTTTAGCATAAAGTGGTGGAGGTATTTTCATATTTCGAAAAAATATAATTTTAACTCACAAAGTTTGGGTTGTAATCCATTTTGATTCCTAAAGTTTTATGCAAAACACATTTAGTTCTCAAACTTTTCGATTTCTACTAATTTAGGACAAATTTAAAAATTTCGTCAATTACAAACGGACAAAGTCACGTGCAAAGCACGTAACTGTTAAATCCCAAGTTCCATACGTGCAAAAATACAATTTTAGCCCGAAAAGTTTAGGTCATGGTCTATTTTGGTCCCCAAAGTTCCAAACAAATCACATTTAATCCTTACACTTTTTAATTTCTTATCAAATTAGGATAAATTTGAAAATTTTGTCAATTACAAACGAAAAAAAATCACGTGCATTACATGTAACTATTAAATTTATCTTGGGATAGTTAACACTTCTTAACCGATTTCAACCCATTTAACCATATTTTTACTTTTCCCTCTAAATATCAACACATAACCATTCACCATTCTTGTCTATATTAGAACACTTTCCATGCACGTTACTATTAAATCTAACTTGGGTTATAACACCTCTCAACCGATTTCAGCCTATTTAATCTAGTGTTGAAAAAGTTAGATCTGAAGAAATTATAATAAAAACACAATAATAATTGACTAATAAATTAAAATAATAAGTTAATTCATGACTAATCTTTGAGGTCTAATAAAACAATAATAATTCACTTTTTATAATATAATGAAATTTATTTATTGAGATTAATCTTTGGAATGTTTGTAGAATCTGGTATAGCAAACTAAAGCTCGATATTTGTTGCAAATATTAAGCAAAATTAAATGATTAATATATTAGTTCAAAATTGTACTAAACAACCTCATTTATAATATTTGTAAATAACGGCGGATTTTTTTGTCGTTAATATTTATTAACCATATTTTAAAATATAGATTACTAAAGAGATTTTTCTTGTTACAATAGTTATTCTTAATAATGGAATTTTCGGTTGCTAAATTAAGCAACAAAAAATCCGTTGCTAATTTAAGTTTTCCACAATGTCTCAAAACTAAATTTAGTAACCGATTTACTGACGGAAAATTCCGTCATTGAAATTTCATTGGTAAAACTGTTACTATATTTTACCGAAGAGGTATTTTTTGATGAATGGATTCCATCGGCAAATCCATTGTTAAATCGTTTAGCAACTATTTTTTCTAGGCAAAAATTCGCTGCTAAATCGATCACTAAATAGATTGAAATCGATTAGGAAGTATTATAATATAGACAAAAATGGTGAATGGTTTAAGTGTTGATAGTCAGAGATATAGGTAAATGGCTTGAAATCAGTTGGAAAGTGTTATATCCTAGGATAGATTTAACCGTCACGTGCAATGCACGTGACTTTTTTCATCTGTAATTGACAAAATTTTTAAATTTGTCCTTTGTAAATTGGTAGAAATTAAAAAGTTTGATAATTAAATGTGTTTAATTTGTTTAGAACCTTGGGGATCAAAATAGACTACGACCCAAATTTTGAGGGTTAAAATTACATTTTTTCACATTTGGAATTTGAGATTTAACAATTACGTGCTTTGCAGGTGACTTTTTTTCCGTTTGTAATTGACGAAATTTTTAAATTTGTCCTAAATTGGTAGAAATTAGAAAGTTTGAGAACTAAATGTGTTTTGTGAGAAACTTTAAAGACTTAAAATAGACCACGACCCAAACTTTGAGAGATAAAATTGTATTTTTTCCTTTCATATTTTGAAGTGTAAGTACATTAATATACAAACTATTTTTTCAAACCCTTGTCCATTTATGCTTGGAGGTTTTTTTTTTTTCACTTCTATTTTTTTTTCTTTTTATATATTGAATTACTTTTTCTCCTTAATTTTTTTAAGTTGCAGGTCATAACATGTCGCTTTTATCTCCGGTAGAAGGGTAATCATACAACAAGAATTTTTTCTTTTACTCCAAAATAATAAAAAAAGTCTATCAACTAAATATTAAGGCCATTTTGGTCAATTAATATCATTGACTAACAGTCAAAATAGCTATTTTTGGTGATCATTAGACAAAGGAGAAAAAGTGATTAAATTTTTACAGGCGACAAATCAAACTGTGACTCATAATAAAAGGGGGCAAAGTGGAATTATCCCTATAATTATTCGGGATACGTATTGTAGTACCTTTTGTGAGATGTAAAATTAATACATAAGATGAAATGTGATTGAAACAACGTATTTAAATAACGATTACAAAATATTAATCTATTGAAAGGTAATCAATAATATGTAGGGTTAATTACACTTTGTCTTTATATAATATAGATCCTGTCTCATGTTGTCCCCTGTAAAAATTTCATCATTATTTTACCACTTTGATTAACAGTCAAAAAAAAGGATTATTTTGAAAGTTAGTCAAATGAGGCAAAAAGATTAAAATAATCTTAGATATTTAATTTTTGACTATTTTACCAATTTTGTATCAAAAGAAATATTTTCTCTCATTTGAAAGAAAAATTAGCTTGTGCATAGCTTGTCAATTGAACAAGAAAGAGGGATTTAATTTGTCAAAAAAAGATGAAAAACTAAATAAAAGAAAAATCTCTAATTCTTAAATACACAGTTTAAATTTAAGTCGTTGGTTATCACACTGTTATTTTAGTATAAAATGACAAAGGTAAAAATTATATGTATATATATCGGACTGTTTTACCATATTTAAAGCACAAATTCATTAATGCATAAAGGTTTTTAAATTCCTTTATATTTATGCTAGATAGGTTTTTTTTTTTTTTCCTTTCACTTTGGTATATACCCTCTTATACAACCCAATTTTTTTTTTCTTTTATCTTTTTTAACTTGCATGTCATAACATGTCAATTTTATCACTAAAAGAGTTATAATAATAAAATAAGAAAGTTTTTTTCTCTCTAAAATAGTAAAATAATCTATCAACTAAATATTAGGGTCTATTTTATTTATTTATTGCCATTAACTAACTATTTTTTTTGATACCATCAGTCAAAGGAGTAAAGTAATAATTATTATTTTTTTTAGGAGTAGAATGAGACCTTATCCATATTATAAGATGGCAAATTATAATTAACCCTAATATTTACAATTCAAATGGTGATGCTCTTATTTTTCCTTATCATTTCAAGATTTTATCTCACTTGTGTCAAACAATTCATGTGTCAGTTTATTAGTAATTTGATACTTAGAATCAGATGTCAGAACTCATAAGCTTATATACATGCAAGAAATGTCCTAAGCAAGACTTTTGAGTTTTCACATAGAGGATTGACTTTAGGTACTTGGATGCACAAAATGACAATATACGAACAAGAATTTTGTATAGATGTTGAAGCTTATACACATTTCCCACACAAAAACTTTTGTCTGCTATAACTTTAAGTTGGGATAAAATATGTATATATATATATTTAATCTAACTTGAAACAAACATGGTGGTCAGTATATGGTACTGCACAATGATACATAAATTATTGAGGAATGAGAAAATTGATTGCCACTTGGTTGTTTGTATTAAAAAAAAAGAAAAAAACACCTATTTGCTTTCACCTCCAATTAAGTTATTCCTCAGACTGTTGCTGTAGAATTAATGTTGGGAGAGTTTTGGAACTCATCTTTTTGGGGTGACTTGCTAACTGATATGATCATAAGAATTATTCTTCTCATGGAATATCTTAGATGGATCAGGAATTATAGAATGTACAGTGGCCTAGGTGACAACTTGAACTTTGAGTGCCGTCTAATTTCTTCTTTAAAAAAGAAAAACTTGGATGGAGACATAAATTTTTCCTTTTTATTTTCTAACTTTAGTTTTTGGTAGGAAGGATGTATTAAAAAATTTATTACTGATTGCAGGTAGATCCTTCATTGCGTTGAAAGATAAACTTCGATATGGTTGATTACGTACGCACCTTGAAAACGTACATCTCTTTTATTATACAAAGAGACATAAAAGGACACACAAGCCATATGGTCAACTTTTGATGGAGGGATACATAGTAGTAATATTTATAGTACTAGAAATATTTAGATGGAATAAAATTTTAAAATAGATCTAGTCTACGATATAGTGATCGGGTCATATCGTAAACCGGTTTACCAAAAAATATCCCAGATATGTATAAGAGGCTTTTCAATGGAAGGGCAATCAAAAGGTCAACTTTTGACGCGTCTAATATTTCTATGAGAAAGAATTTTTCTTGTATGAATCAAGATCTATGTGCACCAAAACACATAAAACATAAAATATGAGTTCCATATTAGCCCACGTAAGACTCATATTTTATGTGTTTTGGTACACATGACCGATCAATCTATGGTAGAATGAACCCCAAGAAAGCATATAGGGTATAATGGATGGCAGTACGAATTAGACTAGTGGAGCAAGCAGGAGCCAGGAGTATCGAGCAACATACCAGCATGCTTCACTTTATTATGCAACCATCACAAGGCATGTTTGTTTTCTGTTCAATTTGTTAGAAAACTTGCTCTTGTTCATCCACATGACTTGTCTATAGTGTATGCCTAGTAAAGGACAAATTTCGACAGATGTGTGTACTAAGTGCTTGTCTGGAATTAAAATAAATCCTACCCCTTACCGCTCTTATACACAAAAAATTTTAAAAGAGAAATGTTGGATATGTTAGATTGTTGAAATAATACCTAATTTTTGTGGCACAAATTGAAACTACTAGCTTAATACATATGGTATGAGGTGAGAGTTGCGAAATTGTAACATGTAGCCAATATTTTCTCCATTTTTTTAATTGTTATTTTGTGATATTTCAAATTAGAGAATCTTGACGGATTTACTGATTGCTCTACATTTGATTTATATTTTGCACTTTTGCATGGATCTCTGAACATTGAAATACCAAAATCTGAATTCTCATGAATCTCAGTCTTCTGGTTAGTGGCTAGCTGAATCACGAATCTTTTGTTATCTCCTTTAGCTGAAAAGGGAGACAATACCTCTTTTCCTGAAAAGACAACCAAAAAATAAAAAATAAAAAAAGGGATTGCAATGGAAGAGACTTAACAATCATAATTTGGCAAATAAAAGGAGTTCAGTACAACTGTTTCTTTGATGGCTCTTTATTTCTCAGTGAATTGTTGTTGACAAAGAGGCAGACCGACCTTTCTTGTACAAGAAAATTTTCTATTAATAGTAAATTTGGTTAGCATGCCTCTTATAATTGGTTGCTGAATTAATAATACAGTAGCAATTACTTGGTTGAGTGCAAGAAAATACATTTAGGAAATGTCCAGGCGGCAAGCTGGATCCTGCTTACAATTGGAGTATTAATGTTTTTCTCCTCTTGCTTTGAATTCTTTAGTGATAATCACCACCAAGAAGAAGCTAACAAAAGTTTATAATGCAAACATTTTATTGGAATAATCTCCACTAAAGATGCTTGATGTATAAAGTATATAAAACCGGGTTAAACTTGTGTAAACTTGATGAAAATACCTTCAAGGTACATTGGAAGCTATCTTCTGAAGTCTTGCTGTTGAGCACTAAGCTCTACACGTGTCCTCCTTTTTTGCTATATCGAGCTAAGAAGTCCTTTCTTATAAAGCTCGAATAGCAGGAAAGGCATGAGCCAACTAAGCTAGTCCGTTGTCCTAGGCGGCATTGGACATCCAAAGGATTCGATTCACTTCAGCTGGTATATATCACTGTACATGATGGTCATTTCGTTTTTAAGTACTTGTCCCTAAAAGGTTCAGGCTTTGAGAAGGTGATAGATTGGACCTCAACTTGGAAAGTTGTGGTTAAAACTATCCTTTGGAGAATATACTTGAATTCTTAGTTGTTTTACCATGTTTTCTAGCTTGCCAAGCCAAAGCTGAATTGTTAGAGAAACAAAAATTTGCTATCTAACACTTCTATTAAGGAATGTATTTCGGTTTTGAACATCCAGGATACAACCTAACTGGACCATGATTCACTCCCAGAAGATGAATGAAGGGCCATTTTGTATATTAACTCCAATTTGTTGCAACACATTTCATTCAACTTTTTTGTGATGTTCAAGCAATTAAATCCAGTATGAGAGAGAATCAAAATTTGGTCATTTTCTTTGAATGGACTTAGGGTGTTGACTCTTCCTTGACATCACTAGTCAAAAAGTATCATTTGTATAGCATCTACAAGTTCTCTGCCACTTGGAGCTGCATTGTTCAAAAGAAACAAAATATCTTTATCGATTAGATAATGGTTCAGTAATATACATAGAAAATTAGGAACAACGAAAAGATTCTAATCTAATTACTGCAGTGAAATGGCGAACTGAAGACATTTTTGGCTTGCAAAGTCGTCGTTTCTATAATACAATGAGTTTTTGTCATTTTGTGTATGTTTGTTTATACCGTTGCTAATATGCTGCTTGAAGTTTGTTTTATTGGAGAAAGATTACATGTATTTTGATGAGTAATGGAAGATGCAAAAAAGAAGTTAATTTTCCTGTCCAGAGACAGAGTTCAATGTAGTCTCCGCGCCAAAAGGGCTATTCAGTTTATCAGTTATCACCTGTATTGCTGTTTCAGCTTCTAGAGATCAACGACAATTGTTTACTTTCAAAGTCGATTGCTTGTTGCCTCTTTGATGGACATATTAAACTTATGTTTACTAATTAGGATGAATGCAGGTGGTATCGGGCATGGGAGAAGTTCATACTCATTTGGGCAGTGTACTCATCATTCTTTACACCTTTGGAGTTCGGATTTTTCAGGGGATTGCCCAGAAAACTCCTCTTCCTGGATATTGCTGGTCAAGTAGCTTTTCTAATGGACATTATCTTGCAATTCTTTGTGGCCTATAGAGAAGGTCAGACCTATCGAATGGTCTATAAGAGAACTCCAATTGCCCTCCGGTTAGTTTCCTTCCCCTAAAACTCTGTAACTGAATAGTTATTCTTTAATTCAATCTACTAATCTTTCCATGATTTTATTGTTTCTTGGCAGGTACATAAAATCTCACACCTTTATCATAGATTTTCTTGCTTGCATGCCCTGGGATATCATTTATAAGGTTGTACTCTTTGTTTAATGTAAATCATCCATCATGGTTCATTTCTATTTACTGCCACACTGATTATGTGGTTTTGGTACTAACTCATAGTTTGTTTTGCCTAGATTGTTATAGTTTTCCATCTGTTAATAAATTGCAGCAGGAAATCTGATTCCCTGTGGTACAACTTGTGTAAATTAGGCTGTTGGCAACAAAGAAGTGATCAGATACCTTCTCTGGATTAGGTTGTGTCGGGTGCGCAAGCTTAACATTTTTTTCCAGAATATGGAGAAAGATATTCGGATTAACTATCTCTTTACTAGGATAGTAAAGCTTATTGCAGTTGAGCTCTATTGTACACATACGGCAGCCTGTATATTCTATTTTCTTGCAACCACTCTGCCTCCTGAGAAAGAAGGCTACACATGGATTGGGAGTTTGAAGTTAGGTGATTACCAGTATTCAAGCTTCAGAGACATTGATCTTTCGAAGAGGTATATAACTTCACTGTATTTTGCCATCGTCACCATGGCAACTGTTGGTAAGTGCAACTCATCATTAATCACGTATTTTGAAGATCTTTTCATTTTCTTCTTTGTCATTTGACATGTTCATTCCAACAATATAAAGAACTTAAAGACTTAAAGGCCCTTAAGTTTCACGCAACTCAAATTTGAGGAATAAAGAGGAATCAACAACATACTGTACAATACAAGGAAATTTTAACCATCAGGGACACTTGAGGAACTTGTTTGGTTTGACTCCTTGATTGTACCAGAGAAGGAAGTAGCAATTCTTTTTCACTTTCTTGGGCCTTTTGCCTTCACTGATGATCCCACTGTTCTTTTCTGTCATTTGTTATTTGGGTTGGAGTGACTCCGGAGAAAGAGAGTTTTGAAATGGATCTTCTGAACTGCATATGTGTATGGTTTTCTTTGGTACACTTGTAAATAATTACCATCCCTTGTGTTTGCAATGAGATAAGTTAGACAAGACATATCTACATAAGCATGCCTTTAGTTGATTCAGTGTCATATGACACGAGTAATCTCTTGTTAATTCTGCAATAGTATAGTTAACAAAGTGTGATAAAAGATAAACTTGTTAGAGATACGATGCTTCATGCATACTAAGAAAGCCATAATAATCGTTGTTCTATAGGAAACTGGTTCCAAAATGCTCCAGGGGGGATCAGATAGCTGGTTATGGCATTACATAAGCCATAATCTTACTTCTATATCTCTAAGACAATCAAGTTACTCCTCCATTCTAAAATGATTAGATAACCAAAAGTGATTTCTATAAAGTACAATAGTAGGAATTTAGCTGCTGGTGCTCTGACAACAAATATCTAACTAGTGGAGAAAGCCCAATTGAATATCCAGATTTTGAGTTGGGAACTAAATGTAGGACTGCTTGTTTGAAGTGGGGAAAGTCCATTGAATATCTAACTAGTGTATTAGTTGCTAATGATTTAATATTAAGACTATATAAAGTGCTATGTCAAATAAAATGAAAAATCTCGTACTATCTTGCAAGAACTGTTGTTGGTTCAACAGGATTTCCATTTTTATCATGGTTTGTAACATGATACTTAAAATGTCTATCTGGTACAGGTTGTGGAGATATACATGCAGTCAATGTGAGAGAAATGATCTTCATTATGATTTATGTTTCTTTCGATATGATTCTCGGTGCTTATCTGATCGGCAACATGACAGCATTAATCGTTAAAGGATCAAAGACGGAAAGATATAGGGATAGAATGACCGATCTAATGAAATATATGAACAAAAATAGACTTGGGAAGGACATCCGTAATCAAATCAAAGGTCATTTGCGCTTACAGTACGAAAGCAGCTATACAGATGCTGCTATAATCCAGGATATTCCCATCTCCATTCGTGCTAAGGTATTAAAAAGAATAATTATGTTAATAAATTAATATTTCTCATTTTGGTTACTTTTCGTCCTTTGAAAATGCTTTAAATAGGCTCTGGATTAGTCGCAAGGCAGATTCCTTGATCATTACTCCCCCTTAACTTTTGATAGTAAATTCCATACTTTTAGTTTCTCTAACAGTTTTTGTACTTAATGTCTTGATAAAAAAACTAATCCTGTTGATACATGATCTAATTGTTCACATAATGTCTCTGATATAGTTCTAGATCTCTAAATTCATATTCCCAACTTGTTTTTTCCTAGCATTAAATCTTTATCTTTCATTATTTTTTCTGAAACTGTCCATATTTCCAATATGTAATTGATGAGATAATTTACTCATTTGCAGATTTCTCAGAGCTTATACAAGTCCTATATTGAAGATGTTAATATTTTCAAGGGATGTTCTGCTGAATTCATCAATCAGATTGTTAGTTATTTTCTTGTTCTCTGTCCACTGCTTCTTGAAGCAACTGCTACTGCTATTTTGACAATGCTTTTTTGCTGTGGGACCTCACATATATTAGTGATGAAAGTTACATTAGAATCATCATGATAGCAATTGGTTGATCTTTCTTACCGTTTGGAATAATTCTTCATGCCCAGCTGCAACTTAGGTTGATACCACTATTGTTTTATCTGATTATTCTTCCTTATATACTCTGGTGGCCATCTTTAATAAATTATCTGTTGCTGCTTCTGAGCTTCAGGTGAAGAAATCATACTACAAATTCTCTTGTCACAATCCTCAAAAAGTTCCCATGAGACTCCTCTCTTAGTAAACTTGAAATAGACGAGTCTGTGCCAAATTAACTCTGAATTCTGATACAAGGTAGTCTTGACTCTTAAGGTGTAATTCTAAACCTAGTTTTAAGTAGGCTTAGTCTAAGAACCATGAAACCAGAAATACTAAACACCCCATGTTGATTATGAGAAGAATAAAATGGATGGGACTAAACATATAATTCCTGAAGAATCATTGCGGTCATGGAAGAAATCTTATTATTTCTATTTAGTTCATTTTACATTTTTCATTATAACATCAATGAATTCAAAAATAAAATCTGTACACTAATATCAATTCTGAGATTCAATTCAGAAAACAAGACGATCTAGATATATTGAACCTGAATAAATCTCTCTTGCAGCTATAATTATTTGTGGAGTTTTTTCTGTTTCATTTTTCAGGTTACTAGAGTTCATGAGGAATTCTTCCTCCCGGGAGAAGTCATAATGGAGCAAGGCCATGCAGTAGACCAGCTATATTTTGTTTGCCATGGTGTTCTGGTATGCTGTTCTGCTTGAATCACATCTCCATATTATGCACCCCTCAGTTTTTAATTATTCTTATTTGTTGTCATTTCTTTCTTATGGAATGCACTTTTAAGGTTTCTTAGAGCATGTTATTTACCTAACTCTCCAGCTTGTGGACTCCTAATTAACTCAGCATTTATTTCGATCATCTTCATTCTTCGCCAAAATAGGAAACAGCATATACTGCTTGTCAGCATAGTGCCAAGAAAAACAAATTTTTTCCATATGTATAGACCAGGGTTGCATATCAGTTTCTGATCAATGGAAGTCTTTCTATGCAGGAGGAGGTTGGAATCGCGACAGATGGCTCTGAAGAGACAGTTTCACTTCTAGAGCCTAACAGCGAATTTGGTATTGCTCCTATTCTTTGCAACATTCCCCAGCCATATACTGTTCGAGTTTGTGAACTATGTAGACTTCTTCGGATTGATAAGCAATCATTCTCCAACATTCTTGATGTTTATTTTCATGATGGTAGAAGAATTCTAACTAACTTACTAGATTAATTTAACTCTTGCAATGATTCATTTCTCACATTCTTTCCTTATTTCATTGCTTTTCTTCAGCTAACTGCATATAATTGTCCTCAACAATGTCTTTCAAACTAATTTCTATATTTTTTTTAATTAATATTTGCTTTTGATTTTTCTAGAAGACCACAAAAGGCAAAATTTTAGTTTGTGCATTATATCTGAAATCTATGATGACAGGGAAAGGAATCAGCTTTCCGGATGAAGCAACTGGATTGCAGTCAGATATTGCATTTCACATTGTAAAGCAAGAGGCTGAACTGGCTCTGAGGGTAAACAGTGCTGCTTATTACGGTGATCTGCAGCAGCTTAAAAACTTGATTCGAGCTGGCGCTAATCTGAACAAAAAAGATTATGATGGAAGATCACCATTGGTAAAAATTCACTATAACTTTTGTAAATGCAATCATATAAAACTGATTATTAGTGTGTTGTGCATTGTGTCTCTCTTGTCTTAGTGTTGTTTATGTCAGAACACTCTGCTAATTGTTTCATGTAAGTGTTAACTAAGTAGAGCCTTGTTATTTTTTCCCCCCTTCTCACCAGCATCTTGCTGCATCAAGAGGATATGAAGATGTTGCCCAATTTCTTATCCAAGAGGGTGTAGACATAAATGTTGCAGGTAATTCCCACAATATCTCTTTATACTTGCATGCATTATGGACTTTTGAATTTAAAGACATCAAACATATTAATTTGATCCGTTATGGAAGTAGATAACTTTGTATCATCGGCAACACACCATTACTTGAAGCCATCAAGAGTGGACAAGAATGTGTTGCTTCGCTACTTGTTAAAGAAGGAGCAACATTAAAAATGGACACTACTGGTAGCTTCTTGTGCACAGTGGTTGTGAAAGGTGACTCGGGTCTCCTCCAAAGGTTGCTAATCAGAGGCATTGATCCAAACTCTAGAGATTATGATCAACGAACTCCACTTCATGTAGCTGCTTCTCAAGGATTGTATTTGATGGCAAAATTGCTTTTGGATGCAGGAGCCAGTGTTTTCATGAAGGACAGGTCAGTTAATTGTTATGTTAGAATCACATTGCTTTAAATAGATTGATTATTCTCAAACATCAAGAATTCAAGACGTAATGGCTCATAACGATTTCTCTCCTAAATATTCTTCCATTTTTAAAAGGAAAATAGTAAAACTACACTTCTATGAATTACATCATGTGTTCGAGTTACGAGAAATAAGTGGAGATATACAATAGGTCCTCTTTACTAAAAAAATTGTTTGCATAAATTGAGTGCTTACAAATCACAAGTTATAGTCGAATATTTCTTTGACATTGCTTTGTTCTTTCCTCCATAACGAAAATCTAAACTACTACTTCATACTTTTAATTGATAGATGGGGAAACACTCCAGTTGATGAGGGGAGAATTACTGGAAATATGAATATGATGGACCTCTTAGAAGAAGCAAAATCAGCTCAATTATCAGAATCAGAAGAGATCTTTCTGTCTTTTTATACAGGTATTTCATAGTTCTTGCACTTCAACTCCTCTTATACAAGTGAATGTGGATACCAAATGAAGTTTCTATGTGATTGCAGAAGATAGAAATCCAACTCTAATTATGCAGATTGACTTGAATCAGTTAACAATTCATCATAAAAATTTGATCTTCTAAACTATGTCAAATAGCCTAATCAAGGTTTTAAGAAATTTACTGACAGAACAGCTATGTAGATATGTTGTAGTATGAGTTGATCATAAACCAGTGTTACTAATTAACTAATACACTCATTTCTTTTGATTTTTTTTATTGACACATAATTATCGAAACACAATATATTCGCAGATCAGAACTCACATAGTAGTGTTCTGAAATTCAACTAGTGAAGAAACTGAAAACAAATCTAAAATTTTCATATAACTAAAATTCTAGTACGGTATAATTAAAATTCGAACATAATTAAGTAATAACTTATTTATATACATGATCACTTTAAGAGAAATTGAATATATACCCAAACTTTTTAATATAAAGACAATTGTCGTACGACAAATAGAAAACAAGCGGATCAACGAGTCTACCCTCCCATAATACGAATCTTAAAAACCATTATATGTTATACTCGTACTTGTATCACGTACAGCATTGAACTGTGTATTGTACAACATTGATCATAAGTATTCAATCAAGTCCAAAGAAGCTAGAATTTGAACTCGTGTGTCTATCCTATTCCATTCTATTATGAAGCTATTTATCATTGTTCATAATTCATGAGTTTCTTCATTTGGCATTAAAAGATGAAGTACTTCTGTGGATGATAACAGAAAAATTGCAACAAAGGAAATGTACAGCGTTTCCTTTTCATCCATGGGAGCCCAAGGATGGTAAAAAATGTGGTGTCGTGTTATGGGTTCCGAACAGCATTGAAGAGCTGATTAGAGAAGCATCAGAGCAGCTGAGTTTTTCTTCATGCACTTGTATATTATCAGAAGATGCAGGTAAAATTGTAGATGTGGATATGATTAGTAATGGTCAAAAATTATATTTGATTAGTGAAACGGATTAATTAAGGGGTAACAGATGTGTAAGAATGTAATGCCTATGGCTTTGGCTCTGTAAAATAGTGTATTATTGGTCGAGGAAAAATAAAATCCAATTTTTCTTTGATCAATTATTTTTTCTTTGTTTGGTGGCAAAAATACAGCCCCCTC
This sequence comes from Cinchona pubescens, assembly GCA_025175665.1. Taxonomy (NCBI): domain Eukaryota; kingdom Viridiplantae; phylum Streptophyta; class Magnoliopsida; order Gentianales; family Rubiaceae; genus Cinchona; species Cinchona pubescens. The sequence goes on along the minus strand of JANKKI010000488.1, from coordinate 514,891 downwards.
TGGATATGGCATTGTTAATTTAGCAAGTAATTCGACAGAGATTTTAGCAACAGTTTTTTCTTACTGTTAATTTTGACCAACCTAATTATATTGGATACTTTCCACGATTCCATGCTGTCAAGCGAGTAGAATTTAGAGAAAGTAGTCAAAATAAGAGGGGTAGGGGAAGACTGAAAAAGACTTGGTGGATAATTTGTAAGAAAGATATAGGCCTTCTAGGAAGTAAAGAGGATATAGTTCATGATATAGCGCAATGACATAGTAGGATTTATGTAGCCAACCCTACTTAGTGGAATGAGAATTGGTTTGTTTATTTGATTGTTTGTACATAATAAAGCCTAATATTAAATGACTTTTTATCTTCTTCTACTCAATTATAGGGGTATTTATGTAATTAGATAGTCACATTTTTTATTTTTAAATTTTAAAATACAAAAGTGTCATAAATGTATTGGGTTAAATACATGTATAAAAGGACCAAATATCAAGTAATTTTCACTTGATCAGTTAAAATAGGTTGGGTTGCCCATTAGTGTATAGACCTAATGTCGATCCATGAATGCCCCTAGAATTTGACATGACATTGGCAGATGATGTAGGACCATAAAGTTTATTAAGGGTAAATTAATTAAAATTTTTATTAGCTCATCCCAGGATAACTAATACTACCTTTCTCATGGTATTATTTTATCCCTTCTATAAGGGATTAAGTTGGTTAGTTGGGATAACAATCCCATGTCAAAAAACTAACAAACATAGGATGATATGGATAGCTAAACGGACCCTTAGGATGAGTTTGGGAGTTTTGAAATGAAGTGAAAGAAGGGAAAACTTAAGTTGTGAAAGAAAAGAAGAGAATATAAGGGAATTGTATTTATTTCTATTTTGTTTGGGAGTTTTGGAAAGAATGGGATGATTATGGACTTGTATGGTATTATTATTTTGTTGTTTAACATTTTGAGGGTAAAAGTGGTATTTTAAAAACTTTATTAATATTTGATAAACTTTCTGCTCCATTTCTCTTCACTATTAGAGAGAAAACTTCTTAACCAAATAATCTCTCATTTTCTCCCCATTGCTCTTCTTGTCTTCTACCAATTAAAACTCCTATTTACAAGCGGAGAGATTCACTTTTCTCTCCAAATCTCAATTCCCAAACTGTCCTTATGTTTTGATTAGATGTGTATAAAATTTAAGAAATTAAAAAATCATAAGTCACTTAATTAAATATTATTTTTATTAACATCCTTCGGTCAAGATTCATTAATGAAGTTTTCACTGTAAATAAAAGTATAATAAAAATTTAGTGGGTCATTAAAGTTAGAGTAACATAATATTACAATTTTATTACATTTCTTTTAAGTATTCATTTTTTCTACTTAAACTTAATTTATAATTTATGATATAAATTAAAATAGAATTAAAATTATGTAATTTTGATTTGTAAATTGAGTAAAATCTAACTTTTTATTTGTTCAGATAGTGAGGTATCACTCATATAAAAGGTACATGGAGGCCCTCTTTTACATACTCTATTCCTTCCTTCTTAAACATAAACATACACTTGCAAACACTGCCTATCAATCTCGTGCACACTATTCAACATTAGTAAATAATGAATTTGTCTTAAAGGAAATATTTAAAAAAATTAATCTTATATATATAAGTAGGCTTTGTCGAAATCGCTACCAATTTTTTTTTTTTTTTTTTTAATTCCTTCTATTAACTTCTCTTTTCTAAGGAGGAAAGAGCAAGTCTTAGGTAAACAATAACACACAAATGGAACTTGTGGGTTCAAGATGATGAGGATGCTGCTCCTATAGGAGAAGAGTCATGGTTGGAGGAAATAGATCAACAACTACCTATCTAAATCGGAGTACTTTTTGCAAGCTTCGTTGATGTTGTTATCTACAACACCATACTAGACACACATTCAATAAGAGAGTTCAAACCCAACCCAAATGAATTTGGGCTAAAATAGGCGTGCTATTGGGCATCAGGGTACTTGGGGTTGAGTTACCTAAAATATATTGGGTTGCGGTGGGTTTGTTTTTAAAAACTTCAACCCAACCAATAACTCGATTACTCAAATACAAGTTCTAGGTATCTAAAAATAAAAATATCCCCTTCATTGTTAAGTTTAACCTAATGATCGTTAGGTACATTTCCGTTAACTTATACTAAAGTCCTTAGCCGCTAAGAGTCTTCTAACTTCGAGACTTCATCTCCTACTTCCAGTCATCATTGCGATACTTTTGATTTAATTAGAGTTGCTATGTACAGATGAAGGATTTGAAAGTCTGGGCATTGTTGGATGCTCATGTAGGTAATCTAGTGTGAGTTCTTATTCAATTATTTGATTAGTGATTATCGTAAGATTTGATATTCTTTCCGTTGGAAATAATTACTTAAATTCTATTGGTACAAAAAATTTGAGCTAAAGTTAGCCATGTGCAGTATCATCCAAAGTAAGGTTGAGCACCGTGCATAGTATCCGCATCTGGATTACCTGAAAATAAATGGACAGGGCTTTGTTTCCCGAGGTAGGTTCCAATGCTCAAGTCAGTATTTCGACAAGAACGTAAATTTCAGGGAAAAAGATTTGATATTTCGAATAATTAGGAAAATAATAATCTGAATCTGACCTGTCACTTTGATATTTGTACCTGAAATTAATGGGTCGGATCGATTCTCAGGTCAAATATGTAGTACTTGACCCATTTGAGTTATTTGGACCACGAGGGTAAAATTACTAAAATACCCTAAATGGACTCGGGTCCGGAGCCACGTGTAATATTATCATTGGGTGTATTATTTTGGCATCATCATTTGTCCCCCAATCTCAAGTCGAAATTTTTCGGATTGAGAGTGCCAAGCATTTGATGCCGTGTTCGCATCCTAGTTGGAGCCAATCTCATGACTTAGAAAATTATTTTTCTAGCAAAAAATATTTTTTAATATTTATTTGAGAATTATTTAAAATTTTCTATCTACTGGGGTAGAAAAATGAAAAATTTAATTACACCGGAATATACCTGAGCCAAGCCTCAAATTGTTGTATAGAGTTTTCCTTGGAATAAAATAACCCTGGAATTTCTCTGTTGCTGGTACTAATACTGCTGTAGATATTTACAGTAGTGTTGTGGAATTCCTTATTGTTGTGGAGTAGTGCTGTGGAACTCCTAACTGCTGTGGAGTAGTTTTGTGGAACTTCTTACTGTCGTGGAGTAATGCTGTGGAGTTCCCTACCTGAATTTCCCACGATTTTAGGATTTACATAAATCACATAGTTTGGATTTTGGAATACTTCAATGCTATAACAACTTATGCACTCTAATAGTATTTCACGTCCCTACTACTACTATTGCTACTTTAGTCCACATCCATACTACTACTTACTCCAAGAAAATCCACGCAGCCAAATAAATTCCTTATAACTTTTACTTTGTACTTATTCCTCAAATCCTGCTACATGTATGCTTGTTATGCCATGGACCCACCAATGACCAAACGAGGTCAATTGGTATTCTTAAGATCACAAAAGACAAATACCTGTGCATGAAGGATACTCTAGCACCAAGAATTGAAAATCAATACTTAAGCCTTGGACTTATCTTATAATTATGTACTGCAAGCACTTAATACTTTAATTTGATATTGGCCAAGTGAGTCCTAAGGTCCTTGATCTCAGGCACCATGTAACTAGAATTTCAATTGTATACCTTCAAAACCTCTCCCCGGCTGATAGAGTTCTTTTACCTTTTTTTTTTTTTAACTCGCCAAACAAAATTTGTATAAATCTCATAACCAATACCATTCTAGCCATAGCTTCAAATAACTTGTATAACCAAATAGAATTTCACTCCAGTGGTTTAATCCTTAGGCTTAAAAACTACCACAAAGAAGAATAACACCCTAAAAAATTTTAGAATGACAAATCCCAACTCCACGACATCCAAAGTAACCCTTGATTTTTCTTGTGACAACGATGCACCCTCTTCCTCGACTGACCATGGTTCTTCCTTAGACATGTGTACCTCTGCTTTCCCAGTCAACCTTGTTCCAATAATGACGTCAGGGATGAACATGCGGAAATTGATGACGACCAAGACTTTGATGATGATCAGGATATTAATAATAATTGACTTGTACCCGAAACCATCGATGCCTTAGATTTTTTTGACTATGACAACGGAACTGGTTGGGATAGTGAGAAAGGCATAGTTGATGCAGGGAGTGTTCCTGAGTCTGATGAGGCTCAACAAGCTATGCATATGGGTGTCCGAGATCTTCAACTATATAGACGTTGGGGGCGTGGTTTTCCACCGTATACACCTAAGGGGTGTGGTTTTTCACCGCGTAGACCTAGAGTGAACTTGTCTAGTACCACTACCTCCTGTGCAGGTATGCCACCTTTGCCCTCATACCTTGGTCGTGGCAGGGAACAGCCAGACTGTAATTCTAACGTAGTCGTTGGCATGGAAGTAGAGCGTGGTGAATCAAGTGGGGGTGATACCTCTCTTCTTTCCCAAGAAAAAATTAAAGGGACTGAAGACAAGAACATTTACTCCCAGCTACCTGCGGCCAACGTTGATGTGAATTCGATTGAGAAATGGCTTGAACAATATCATATTCCTAATGACATGGAGTTCATAGCACAGTCCAGGACCAAAGCATAGACCTTATTTGAATTACGAGGATTACGTATCTATTTATCTGGTTCAATTAGAGGTAGGTTTGAGGTTTCCATTACACCCTTTCCTTTTGGAAGTCTTGAATCACTATCAAGTCGGGTTTCAACACATTTTTGCCAAGTCTTTTGGATGTATTAATGCATTTATCCTCACCTGCTGAACTCGAGAAGTGATCCCTTCCTTACCTTTATTTAATCACTACTTTTGAATTTCATCTACTGTACTCGGTATCATCTTTAATTTAGATCTAAAATGAGTTTACTTGAGGGTTCACAATCCCAGAAGAAGACATGGAGGAAAAAATACTTCTTATTAGAAAAGAGATCGGACTAGAAATTTTCGGATTGGAATTTTGAAGTAGATGCCTCAAGGTTAAACAAGTTAGTCAAATTGAGTGACCATGATCGAGAAGCCATTGAGACCCTTAGGGATGTAGAAAAAGTCGCTTGGAAAGTAGTGGGTGATGACCAATAGTGTTGGCTTCAAATTCGCCTTGTGCTTGCCCATCTTGACTATCTTAGTCCCATAGGTTATTCTTGGAAAAAATTTCTTTCATTATGTAGCATTCTTTCTTTACCTGTCCAACATTTATTTATTGATTATTTCGAAGAATATTTTATTTTTATTTCTTATATGCAGTGGCTACCAGATATGATACTGTCTGGGAACGAGCATTTAACAAAAGAAAGGACATGGATCTCGATATTCTTGACCTTGTGGACGAAACTTGCAACACAGGGAAGAAAAAGAAGAGATCTTCTCTATCTCCCCTATTAGTACCTGTTGAAGGAAGGAAAATCAGGATTCATTTGACCCCTACTTTGCTTCCTAGGTCTCTTGTTGGAGAACCTACTAAGTCGACCTCTGCCACGGAACCACCGGGTCAAGTATCCAAGGCTTTGGTACTAGCTGTCCAGAAAGTAATTCGGGACCATGCTTCCTCTCAAATTGGTTCTTTTTACTACTACCTGAAGCAAGCTGAGGATTTTTAAGAGTATTTCTCTTGTATTTCTAAACTTGAAGACAAACTCAACTGGACAATCAAGTTGTATGAGGAAGAGATCAAGAAGTGTAACGAGACTAACAGGAAATGCAAAGAAATAACCAAGAAGATTGACGAAATGATGAAAATCAAAGATCAAGCAATCGAATTCTTAGAAAAGGTTACAACTCGTGTTGATTCTCTTACTGTAGAATTGTCCCTCAGTAGAATTGTCCCAACTGAGGGCTAAGGAAAAGAAGATGGTAGACGTAGTAAGGAGGAGCTCGCAGCCATAGAGAAGAAGGGCCGACAGCAAACAGTACTTGAATTCCTTGATTCTCAAGACTACCAGGATTGCCTACAGAAACACTTGGAAAACTACCGTGTTTGTAAGGAGTTTGATGAACTACAGATTGATCGAAGTTCTGACTACTACAATGAGGGGTATATTGATGCACTGCGGGTCGTGAAGAAAGCTCATCCCCACCTAAACCTTAAAGATTTGATCTGGGGTAACACTCGCTAACTATCTCTACTCATCCTAGTACATCAGATGCTCTGACTAATAGAGATGCACCAGGTGATGGTGCCAAAGACATAGCTTCGGAAACTACTAAGGAATATGAGTATATTACGTCGTTACTTTAGTTGCTTCACCAGTTTAGATTAGCACATAGTTTTTTAGTTATTTGCTTTCGTGGCCTTAGAGCTCAGGGGCTTCCTTTTGTATGAGCTCTTGAACTTTATTATACATTTTTTTATGTTATATTTTTCCACTAATTACCATTGCTATGCTTGGTTGGGTTTGAGTTGGGGCCTCTCCATGTACCAACTCCTCCGATATCGTATTTTTCCTCTTTCGATGATAGTATGCATTTCTTTTTAGCACTTATCTACAGTATATTGAGTTTAGAACTGTATAGTCTTTTCGCCCCCTTAGTCATTTAGCTTCAGCTGAAGTGACTAAATGCTATCATTATTTTTAACAGATTTAGACTTTATTTTTCCTTAACAAGTCCTACCCTGAGAGTAGCGTACGGTGTAGCTGCTTCACGTTAGGAAGACCTTGGTGTTGCCCTCAGAGGGTTACGTCCTACTCTGGAGAGTAGGTATAGTATAGGTACTTCATTTTAGGAAGATCTTAGCATTGGCCCCGGATGGGTGAATCCTACTCCAATGAGTAGGTATATTTTTTGTACTTCACATTGGAAAGATTTTGGCATTATCCTCGGAGGGCTCAATCCTACTCTGGAGAGTAGGTATGACATAGATACTTTCCTTTTGGAAGATCTTAGCATTGCCCTCGGAAATAGATATGACACAGGTACTTCATTTTTGGAAGTTCTTGGAACTATCCCCCGAGGGGTATGTCTTACTTCGGAAAGTAGGTACGGTCTGGGTCTTCACATTAGAAAGTCCTTAGAATTTCCCTAAGAGGGGTAAGTCCTACTCCGGGGAATAGGTAGGTATAGGTACTTCACTCTTAGAAGTCCTTGGAACTATCCCAAGAGGGGTAATGATAAGTTCATAATTGTGCTATATTTTATGTGTCCTCAATTACCATATTTTTATGTGTTGTAAGCAAGATTTGAGTATTATTGAGCTTAATTTGGTTATTCTCAATTTTTGTAGGGTTAAAGTGAAAAAGGGCTGAAAAAGATGGGAAAAGATGAAAGAAAATGCTAAGGGCGGAACAGGCACGAGTTTGAAGTCATTTCAAATGGTTTTTTGTGTTTTAGGCATAACTTTTGATCCTGAGCTCCAATTGAGATGATTTAAGATGAATTGTAAAGCTAAGGCAGAGAGCAACAACTTTTATATTTTGTACTTTTTCAAATTCCATAAGCATCAAGGCGAAAATTGAAGTTGAAGGTGGAACACAGTTGTAAGAGCCAGCACACATGCGCTGGAGCTGTGTAGCGCATGTGCGCTGCGTCCAGAAGAGGAATTGCAGATGGAGCTCGTGCGCACATGCGCACTAAGGTCCCTACGCATGTGAGCAGAGGACAAAATAGCCGAGGACCTCACTGCCTCGCTCGCACATGCGCTCTAAGACCTCTAACGCATGTGCGCGGAAGGCAGCAGGGTGGCGTGAATTGGATTTTTGGCATATTCCTTCACCCGATTGGACTCCCTTTTCTGCCAATTTCACGTTCTTATCCATAAATCCTTAATTGTAGCCCTAATACTCATTATAAATACCCCAAGAAGGGTGAGAAAAGGAGGATCGACGCTTTTATTTTCTTTTGGCTAGGGTTTCAACAGTAGAAAATTCTTCTTTATCTTTTATGGAACTTTGTGCCTAATCCCTTTTCTTGGTAAAGGGAATTAAAGCCATGGTCAATTTTACAAAGTTGTGAGACTTCTTGTGCTTGAATTATTCAATTTTATCTCAAGTATTGAAACCCAAATGCAATTAATTTTATGATTGTTCTTTTTAACAGCATTAGCCTGTCTCTTATACACCCAAGTTTCTTAGCAATTAGATCTACTGCCAGTTGTTTTAACCGCTTGTGTTTAATAAGAGAATTAAACAACTAAGTTTGATAATTACTCGATTAGTGTTATAGAATTTTCTAGGAGAAATTAATCAACTGATTGGCATAACCGCGCGTGTTTATAAGAGAATAATTAGCCTAATTGTTCTTGTTGATTTTAATCTTCTATTAATTAATCTTTGGCACGTTTCTTGGTTAAATTAATAGTTAGGGTTGATTGGATTGCATGTTGAAAATTAACCAACTTTAGAAAGAAATAAGAATCAACTTTGAATTGGTATTCGTTTGGGTTAATTCTTCAATTAGTGCTTGATATAAAATTGAATTATCTTGTGTGTCAAGGATCGACTAGTGAAATTGCTATGGTGGATATGACCAAAACCAAGATCTTTCTTAATTGAAATCTCTTTCTATTTTATTGTTTAAATTTTCAGTTTAAAAGCATTCAAAACTCCCATTTTTTCCATTTAGCACGAGAATGAACTCCTTTCTCTGTGGGACGACCTGTACTCACCACTACTACATATTGAGAGTTGTTAATTTTGGGTGCCTACGACAACATTGCAACTCGACAGCATCATTTTGCAACTCTTATGTAGTAGTCCACCAAAATTTTGGCACCGTTGCTGGGGAGCGGTTTGAATTATTTTTGTGCTAGTTATTTTAGTTTTTCTTTTCTTTCTTTTTATTATTATTCTTCCGCTTATTGTGTATGCCTGTGACCCGATCTGCTGGACAAGTTGAATTCTAATTTAATCCGAAAATATAGTGAATATTACGCAGATTAGGAAAAGAATTAAGATGTGTCTCTAGGGGTAGAACAACTGTTTAATTTTATCTTTGCAGGTGATAAGGAAGATCTAGGGCAGACGAACATGGTGCAACGAATTTTGAGGAAATTAGTGGCACCCACTCTGAACCAACAACCTTTATGCATTACGTATCCAGAATTAGATGCTAATGTTACATTTGAATTAAAATATGGACTTATCTATTTATTACCTTCTTTTAATGGATTACCAGGTGAAGATCCGAACAAGTATGAGACCCATGTGGTTTGCACAAGTATGAGACCCACTGGGGTGTCAGAGGAGCATGTCAAGTTGAAAGTCCATTTCCGTTCTCGCTCAAGGATGAAGCAAAGGATTGGCTGTTTGATTTACCTTTGGGTAGTATCACAACTTGGGAGCAGATGAACAGACTATTCTTGGCTAAATATTTTCCAGCATCTCGAACTGCAAATATTCGCAAGGAAATTTTTGGTATCGGCAGATCAATGACGAATCCTTGTATGAGTATTGGGAGCGCTTCAAGAAATTGTGTGCAAGTTATCCACATCATCAGATAAGTGACTCCTTATTAATTCAATACTTTTATGAAGGTTTGTTGCTGAATGAAAGGAACATGGTCCACGCCACAAGTGGAGGGCGTTAGACAATTTGACCATAGACGCTGCTCGTGAGCCTATATTGAATATGACCACGCGTTCTCAAAAGTTTGGGACACGACACGATCAACCTCTCAAGCGTGTCAATGAGGTAAATGTTTCATCTCTAGAACAACAAATGGCTAGTTTGACTTCTTTTGTTCGACAGTTGGCTTCAGGTACCGCACCGACTAAGTGCACAACCATGTGGTATCTGCTCGAATGAGGGACACTCGATAGATATGTGCCCCACATTACAAGATGATGGCCACGAACAAGTAAATGCAGAGAGAGGATTCCCAGGGCAACCACGACCAATTACGATCCCTACTCGAATACGTATAATCCTGGATGGAGGGATCATCCTAATTTGAGATTTGTGATTCCAGCACAACCTTAGCCTCAACAGAATCGGCAGAACTTCCAACCATACAGGCCGCCATTCGCTCATGGACAACAAGCCAATTTGAATAATCAGTCTGGTAAGTCTTTAGAGGAACGACTGAATATTTTAATCGATAATACTATTCAATTTCAGTAGGATACCAAGGCCAGTATTCAACAGTTGCAGCATCAAGTGGGACAAATGGCTACCACGATTAGCAGGTTGGAAGCGCAGAGTTTTGGAAAATTGCCTTTTAAAACAGTTATTAACCCTAAAGAGAATGCTAGTGCAATTGTGTTGAGAAGCGACAAGGAAGGTTGATGTGCCAACCAAAATAGTTCCTGAACAGAATAAGGCCAAGGAGAGGGAAATCGAATTGACGAAAGAAAGTTATCCCGTTCAAAAAGAAGAAAAAATTGGTAAGTCAACTCAGTGGCCAGAATACACACCTGACCTTCCATTTTCTGATGCATTTAAGAAATTTACGAAGGAGGACCCCAATAGAGAGTTGTATGAAACTTTTCACAAATGTGAGGTAAATATTCCACTGCTGGATGCTATCAAACAAATTCCTTGTTATGCTAAATTTTTGAAAGAATTATGTACACATAAAAATAAGCAAAAACAAAATAAGGCTGAGAAGATCATGTTGGAAAAAAATTTATCAGCCATGCTTACACAACAGAATCTTCCAATGAAATGCAAAGATCTAGATATGTGTACAATTTCGTGTTCAATAAACAATACTAGAATTAAGGAGGCCATGTTAGATTTAGGAGCTTCTATAAATGTTATGCCCTATTCAGTTTATAAATCCTTGCATCTACCAAAGGGCTTTGACTTGAAACTAGTACTGTTATCCAGTTAGCAGATAGATCAGTGGCTTATCCTAAGGGTATAGTTGAGGATGTTTTAGTCCAAGTAAATGAATTAATTTTTCCAGCTGATTTTTATGTATTTTACATGGAGAGCAATGATGAGTCTGCTCCCATTTTGTTAGGTAGACCATTTTTGAAAACATCCAAAACTAAGATAGATGTAGATACTGGAATTTTGACGATGGAATTTGATGGCAAAATATTTCAACATAATATTTATGCGGCCATAAAGTATCTAGCCGAGGATTCTATTTACTTTATTGATGTTATCAATTCAATAGTACAAGATGTTTTTGAAGATAAGTTTGAAGGAAATTGGGATGAGCAAGCAGGAAGTGATGCTGAACAACTGCAATTTGGTAAGTTATCTTATGTAACATCAAGGAACCTTAATGATACACTTTTGTTTTTAGTTTTGTAGGCAGCTGAGTCGGAATTGAAACCTCTCCCGAATTAATCCACCTCAAATATATATTTTTAGGTGATGGAAAAATTCATCCAGTGATAATCGCTAATGACCTAACTACTGACCATACACAACTAGATGTGCTAAAAGTCCTAAGAGAGCATAAAACGGCGATTGGATGGACCATTGCAGATATAAAGGGAATTAGCCCATCAACATGTATGCATCGTATACTACTCGAAGATGGAGCTAAGCCTACCCATCAACAACAAATAAGGCTAAATCTGATGCTAATGAAAGTGGTTGTATAAGGAAATACATCAAACTTGTTGAAGTGTCTCTTATATTTACTAGATGTCAGACAGCGAGACAGAGCATCACATTAAAAGTAGATAAGAGCATTATACAACACTGTGATGAAAAATCAAGAAAATGAAATGATTCCCACCCATATACAAAATGGGTGGCGGGTTTATATAGATTATCGAAAGTTTAATTCTCTTACTCGCAAATAACACTTTCCTTTGCCTTTTATTGATCAAATGGTTGAAAGGTTAGCTGGTCGGTGCTTATTATTGTTTTCTTGATGGCTACTCAAGATATTTTCAAATCGCTATTACTCCCGAGAATCTGAAGAAGACAACATTTACATGCCCATTTGGAACATTTGCTTACCGTCGTATGCCATTTGGGTTGTGTAATGCTCTTGCTACTTTTTAGAGGTGTATGATTAGCATATTTTTTTTGATTTTTTAGAACATTTTATTGAGGTATTCATGGACGATTTCACCGTTTATGGAGATTCTTTTGATCAATGTTTGCATAATCTCACATTAATATTACAAAGGTGCATTGAAACTAATCTTGTTCTAAATTCTAAAAAATGTCATTTCATGGTTTAACAAGGTATAGTGTTAGGTCATGTAGTATCGTCTAAGGGGATTGAGGTTGATAAAGCTAAAATTGACATAATTCAATCCTTACCTTACCCCACAAAGGTGCGGGAAGTTCTTGCTTTTCTTGGCCACGCAGGATTTTACCGAAGGTTCATCAAGGACTTCTCAAAAGTATCAAAATCATCACCTTTATGCAAATTACTGTAGAAAGATGTCGAATTTGAGTTTGGCGATGACTGCAAGGCGGCATTTGACAAATTGAAACAACTTCTCCTGTCCACACCAATCATCCAACCACCCAATTGGAGTCTACCATTTGAGATAATATGCGACGCAAGTGACTCTACGGTGGGCGCAGTTTTGGGACAATGCATTGGAAGGGCACCTCATGCGATTTACTACGCCTCCACGACCCTAAATGATGCTCAGAAAAATTACACTACCACTGAAAAGGAGCTTTTAGCTATTGTTTTTTCTTTAGAGAAATTTTGTTCTTATCTAATTGGTACTAAAGTGTTTGTATATTCTGATCATGCAGCTTTACGTTATTTATTGAAGAAAAAGGAATCAAAACCAAGGTTGATTAGATGGATACTTCTCTTGAGCGAATTCGATTTGGAAATCAGAGACAAAAGTGGTATGGAAAATAAAGTGGCAGACCATTTAAGTCGACTACCACATGTGATCAGAGGATGAATTAAGGATACAAGAAAGATTTTTGGATGAACAATTGTGCTCAGTGAAGGCGATGTTACCCTGGTATGCAAATATTGTTAATTTCTTGGTTACTAACAAATTACCCAAAGGTTTGTCTAGGATGGCAAGGGAGAAAATCAAAAGTGATGCCAAATACTATGTGTGGGATGAGCCCTATTTATGGAAACATTATGCCGATCAAGTAATCAGAAGGTGTGTCAATGATGGTGAGATTAATTCAATTTTAGCATTTTTCCATACGTATGCTTGTGGAGGACATTTTGAAGCCAAAAGAACAACAATGAAGGTATTAGAGTGTGGATTTTATTGGCCCAACATATTTCGTGATTCTTACCTATTTTGTCGTTCATGTGATAGTTGTCAAAGGATAGGTAACATTTCTCAAAAGAATGAAATGCCTCAAAACCCGATACAATTCTGCGAAATATTTGATGTTTGGGGCACTGATTTCATGTGACCTTTCCCTATTTCATCTATTGGTTATTCATATATCCTTTTGGCTGTTGATTATGTTTCAAAATGGGTGGAAGCTAAAGCCACTCGTACTGATAATTCAAAGAATGTTTCGATTTTCTTAAGAGCAACATCTTTTCTAGATTTGGGATTTCGCGAGCTATAATCAGTGATCGAGGTACTCATTTTTGTAATCGGATAGTGGAAGCTTTACTAAAGAAGTATCGTGTGACACACAAGATTTCCACCACATATCATGCCAAACTAGTGGACAAGCCGAGGTATCTAACAGAGAAATTAAGTCTATTCTCCAAAAAACTCTAGCCGTAGGGATTGGAGTTTACAGTTGGATGATGCATTATGGGCATATCGCACTGCTTATAAGACGCCTATAGGGATGTCCCCATTTCGGCTAATATTCGGTAAAGCTTGTCATCTACCCGTAGAATTAGAGAATAAAGGTTGTCATCTACCCGTAGATTTGGGATTGGATGCTAGTGGCGAACATAGGAAATTACAACTGCAAGACTGTTGGAGAAAATCCGGTATGAAGCTTATGAGAATACTCGAATATATAAAGTGAAGGCAAAGGCTTTTCATGATCAAATGATCATAAGGAAGGATTTTCAAATCGGTCAAAAAGTCTTTCTTTATCAAACACCTCTTCGTCTATTTTTTGGTCAGTTGAGATCTTGTTGGATTGGTCCGTATTTAATAACTAATGTATTTCCCCATGGTGCAGTTGAAATTCAGAGTTCTAGAACGTCCAAAGTGTTCACAGTTAATTGACATCGCCAAAAACCTTATTATGAAGGATTTGCATTGGGACCTGTCGTGTGATGAGAATTTGGAAGAACCGCATTATGATTGATTGGTGAAAGAGTATCACGTTGAGCCAACGATAGTAAACAAAGGCGCTGCAATGCAGGTAACCCGTGTCCATTTCAATTTTATTCTGTTATTTAATTTTTGCAACTTTATTTTTGCTTATTTTAGTTTAAAAGGACAGCATATTTTAATTTTGTTATTAATTGGGAAGTCAATTGCATGAAGAGGCTAAAATGATAAGAATGGTCCTTTGAAGTTTATGTGTTTTATGTTAGTGATTTAGGGTAGAATGTTTTGTGTTAATTAAAAAAAAAAAGGTAAGTAATTTTTGTTCTGCCTCGAGTGCACATGCGTGCTAAAAAGCCCAGCGCATGTGCGCTGAGACCTCTTAGAATTTTGGCTTCTGTCTCGCACGCACATGTGCACTAAAATCCCAATGCATGTGCGCAGGGCCGATTATCTTCCAGATATACTGTCTCGCGCTCACATGCGCGTTGAGGAAGCAGCACACGTGCGCACGAGTAGAAATAAGGAACTTAACCGTTCCAAATCCCATTTGTTTCTTCACATTCCTCTTCTCTTTCAAATTCCTCTCAAACCCTCAAATCCCCCACTCCAAGTTTTCCAAAACTCACCCCAATTCCATCAATTTTACACCCAAATTTCTTCTTCCTTAAGGGAAAATCAAATCAAGGTATAAATTTCTCTCTCTTTCAGACATATAATTTTTCCTTATGGGTTTCAATTAATTATCAAGAATATTTTGAGGTTTTTTTATGCTTTGATTGATGAAATCTCATATGGATTGAATTTCAAACGTAAATTTGGTGTGATTATTGTATGGATTATTGATTGAGGATGGATTGCATGTTCATAATATACACAAAAAGTTTCCCTTTCTTTATGCATTCCATGTGTTCGATAAAATGTCTCAATGAATAAAAATGTTCAAACACAAGACATTGGTGCACGAATTTATTTGCTAGACCATTGATTATGCCATGTGAATTCTTTCTAATAAGTTTTCATGCATAGGAATGTTCATGCATTGTATATAAGCCTTAGTTTTAGGCATTATTTTGCTTGGATTTTCATGTGTAATCTAAGGCTTATGATTTGGGGGAATGGGTATTTTATTTAAGTGTGGGGTGTTGTAATTGTTTGTTTGGGGGTCATGATGCATATTTATGTGTTATAGGAATGGGAAGAATAGCAAAGAAAAAAACTCTTCAACCACAGGTAAGGGTACCGGAGAATCCTCATCATCTGGGGCTCCACAACCTCCAGTCGGTGACGGGTAACGGTTTTTAACTGCGGTAGCCAAACAGATATATGACAATGATATCTCAAAAGGGTCTGCAATTAAGGAAAGGGGCATACAAGTTCCGTTAGCAGGGGTGCCAGAAATCAAGTTAGCCATTCGCAATCGTGGATGGAAACTTTTCACTTCAATTCCCATAGATGCCGTCCTTTCGATGGTGCGTGAGTTTTATTCCAATTTTGATCATTATAGCTCCACCAGAATATATGTACGGGGAAAAGAAGTAGATATCTCTGCCAATGAAATCAACAGAGTTTTGAAGGTCACTCATGTTCGTAACGATGAATGGCCCGACACCCATAATGCCAACGTAGAGCTTCAAGAGATCACAAACGTTCTTTGTGACGGAGATGTGGACTGGACTTTTATGACAGATGGCATGACGGCTCGACATTTCCACATGAATAAACTTAAGCAGGTGTCAGCATGGTTCGTCTGGTTTAAATTCTTTTGTGACCGCCTTCTACCGATAAACTATCTCACCCATGTCACTATAGAAAGGGCCAAATTGCTGTAGTGTATTGCTACCGAGAAAGCCATAGATGTCGGTCAGGTCATTCGTCAACAAATTTGCTACTTTGCTACCAGTAGGCAACTGTGATTATGGTTTCCCCATCTGATTACGACTCTATGTTTGAAAAGTGGTGTGGTGATTGAGTCTTCTGAAGAAAAATTGAGACCAGGCCAGATGATTGCAATAGAGGTTATACGAGCTCCGGTTAAACGCATTCGGTCCCAAGCTTCTACATCACACGTAGAGGAAGCTGATGATTCAGATGATGAGCCTGTACCTGCTCTACAGCAATCGCAGGAGGAGCTTCTACATCAAATCTTGGCAGAACAACAGCGGATGGGCCAACGTTTTGATTCGTTTATGCAATATCAATTTACGTGGCAGTAGACCATGGAGGCTCGTCAGATGGCCAGAGAGCGGGGAGAGGACCCTTCTACATTTCCTCCCTTTCCTCATTTTTCACAAGATTTGGGGCCTCATGCGCCTTGATTAATTTATGCCTATGTGTTGGGCCATTTTCTTTGTTTGATATTTATCATCATTGATTTCCTAGACTATATTACCATTCATTCTTGTTAGTTAGGTTTCATTTTAGTTAGTTAGTTTCCTTTTAGTTAGGTTTTATTTACGTAATCGTGTGTTTCATTTATTTTTAGTTGTGTATTTCGTTAAGGGAGTAAGTTTTTCTTGATTATTGTAGGATTATTTTCTACAATTTTATTGTTTTTCTTTTTGTCTCAAGGGAATTATTTATTTGTTTTGTTCTGTTTTGTTTAGTGTTCTCCAGCTTTCTATCGCAACAAGGGGTTATTTATAGACATCTGCTGGTACGTAAATTACAGCTCTTAGAGGACTTTCTTTTTTCCCATTTTATGCTTTTCTTTTTGCATTGAGGACAATGCTTATTTTTAAGTTGTGGGCTGAGAGAGTTATTTGGATTTTTTAAAGTTGTTTGGTATATTTTACTCAATTTTCCTGCAATATTTTAACTTTTCCTTTGAACTGAGATTTTGTTGAAATTTTTGAAAATTTTGTGGATTATTTGACCATTTTTTTAAAATTTTCAAAAGTTTTTGCTTAACGTATTTTTTCCATTTTTCTGCATAATAAATCATTAGTTGAACCATGCATGAATGAGTAGTCAGTGTTATTATTTTTCATTCATGATTTTCAAAGATTTTTTAGTACTAAGCCATACTTTAAGTTTTGATTTGGGATATCTAGAGAAATTTATGTAGACTCAATTATGTTGCATCCCGAAAACTCACTTCATTACATTTTCGAAGCTAATTCTTAGACGACCCGATTTAGTTTAAATATGAGGGTAGTGCCTTTTTCATTTGTTGGAGCCTTTCTAGCCAACCATTTTAACAATTTATTTCTAAGTACCTTATTTGAGCCACATTCTTGTGAAGAGAAAACCTCAACATTCTCCTTCTTTCACATAAACTCAATTTACCTACCCTTATTGAGCTTAATGTTCTTTTCATTGTTTTATCTTAAATTTTCCCTTTAAGAACTTTATGGTGCACATTATATGTTAAGGGGATATAAGGGTAGAAGTTTGTGAGAAGTACTTGGTGTACATTTTTGTGGCGAAATGGGTTATTGGAAAAAAAATTGTTGAGAAAAAAGAATATGAAAGTTTATGTCGTTGTAGGTAGTGCCTCCCACTGGTACCTACGTGTTTTTGATATTTACAGGTAGTGCCTAACACTGGTACCTGTAGTTGCAGGTAGTTCCCATCTCTGGTACCTGTGAGTTTATTTGTTGCGGGTAGTGCCCACCACTGGTACCCGTACTGTAGCGGACATAAAAAAAATAAAATGATGATGTGATGTATATATGTCCGAGGGAGGTTGGCATGTTTGGTTGTTCGAATTTTTTTTATGGGTGTTTGTTACTCAAGTGTGGGGTTGTAGATGTGTAATATTTCGGACTCACAAGGGAAGAGAAGTTTTATTTTAATGTGTGGCCACCATTACTATAAAGCTCTTGTTCTTATTTGTTATATTCCCTCCCTTCTTTGGCTAACAAATATCCTAACCTATAGTATGAGCTAAAAGTCCTACCAAAATTTGAATTGAATCGCTTGTCTAGATTGGTAGAGGGGTGTAAGAAGAGTGAGCTATGGGGTGCTTAGAAAAATTTTGAGAGTCTTCATGATTTAATCTAAATATTTTCAAATCTAAATTTTTGAATGGCTGTACACATATACGCAAGAATTTCATGTTTTGATTTTTATTAGTATTTGACCTCTTTGGTTCTTAGACTACTCTGATTGCTGGATTGATTATTGATTATTTATGTAGATATTTGAAAGAATATGTTGAGTAGAATGTGTTAAGTTTAAATTTTTTAATTTTATGTTTGATCGTGTACGATCAAAGGCTAAGTGTGGGGTAATTTGATAAGTTCATAATTGTGCTATATTTTATGTGTCAATTGGACCATATTTTTGTGTGTTGTAAACAAGATTTGAGTATTATTGAGCTTAATTTGGTTATTCTCAGTTTTTGTAGGATTAAAGTGAAAAAGGGCTGAAAAAGATGGGAAAAGATGAAAGAAAATGCTAAGGGCGGAACAGGTATGAGTATGAAGTCATTTCGGACGGTGTTTCGTATTTTAAACGTAACTTTTGATCCTGAGCTCGAATTGAGGTGATTTAAAATGCATTGGAAAGCTAAGGGAGAGAGATACAACTTTCGTGTTTTTCACTTTCTCAAATTCAACAAGAATCAAGGCAAAAATAAAAGTTGAAGGAACAGCACAATTGTAAGAGCCAACGCACATGCGCTGGAGCTGTGCAGCGCATGTGCGCTGCGTCCAGAAGAGGAATTGTAGATGGAGCTCGCGCGCACATGCATGCTAAGGTTCTTGAGCATGTGCACGGAGGACAAAATAGCCGAGGACCTCACTGCCTCGCGCGCTCATGCGCGCTAAGACCCCAACGCATGTGCACAGCATAAGGTAGCAAGGTGGTGTGAATTGGATTTTTTGCATGTTCCTTCATCCGGTTGGACTCCATTTTTAGCTGATTTCACGTTCTTATCCATAAATCCTTAATTGTAGCCCTAATACTCATTATAATTACCCCAAGAAGGGTGAGAAAAGGAGGATCGAAACTTTTATTTTCTTTTGGATAGGGTTTCAGCGGTAAAAAATTATTCTTTATTCTTTTATGGCACTTTGTGCCTAAACCCTTTTCTTGGTAGAGGGAATTGAAGCTATGGTCAATTCTACAAACTTGTGAGACTTCTTGGGCTTGAATTATTCAATTTTATCTCAAGTATTGTTATTTTTCTGCGATTAATTTTATGATTGTTCTTTTTAACTTATTATTGCTGCAGAATATTAAGTTATTAGAATTAATCTACTGCTAGATTATTTTAATCTCTTGTGTTTTATTCAATCTATGAAGCAACTAAATTTGATAATTACTCGATTAGTGTTATTGAATTTAGGAAACTATTAATCAACTGATTGGCATAACCGCATGTGTTTATGTTTAATTAGCCTAATTATTCTTGTTGATTTTAATGCTTCTATTAATTAATATTTGGCGTGTGTCTGGGTTAAATTAATAGTTAGGATTGATTGGATCGCATGTTGAAAATTAATAACTCTGAATAAATAACACTGTCACTTATGAATCTAGTATGTGTACGGGTTAATTCTTCAATTAGTGCTTGATGTAAAATTGAATTATCTTGTGTGTTAAGTCTCTAGTAAATTGCCATGGTGTCTAAGAGACAATCTAAGATCTTGTATAATTGAATTCTCTTTAGTATTTTATTGTTTAGTATTTTGAGTTTAAAAGCATTCAAAACCCCCATTTTTTCCATTTAGCATGAGAATAAACTAAGTTCTTTGTGGGAAGTACCTGTACTCACCACTACTACATATTGAGTAGTGCCTACGACAGCAGTGCAACTCGATAGCATCATTTTGCACCACCAGGTTAGTTCTATGCACTTCGGGGACTAGGTATGGTTTAGGTACTTCACATTAGGAAGTCCTTAGCATTGCCACCGGTGGGGGGTAGTCTGGGTGTTGGAAGATTCAGGGTGTTTTTTTTTTATAATTTTTTTTTACCATCGAAAGGGTTATCTACTTTAGAGAGTAGACATTAGTGCTTTCCTTTGAAGGGTGTAGTTGACCCCGGAGGGAAGTAGAATCTCGGAGTACTTTGGTGTGATCTAAGCTAGACTAGAAGGTGTTGTTTTTGCAAAGAATTAACTACTTGACTATATGCTCCCAATCCCTAGGAAGTTTTATTCAATGAAATTGAAAAAATTGCGAACTGCACAAGTTTTACTTCACTGCGAAAGATGATACTTGCCTTTAGGAATTACAACTAAAGAACTTAAACAAAATATAGTGAACTTAAAAATAATTTTTTTTGAAGTTCTGAGCATTTTAAGTGCGAGGTAGGATTTTTCCGTCCTTGGTTCTGAGTTTGTAAGCCCCATGAGTAGATGTTTCAAAGGATGATTTCATAAGGTCCGTTCCAATTTGGTGAAAGTTTTCCTCTAGATTGAGGTTGACTTATCTTTACTTTTCTGGTAACCCAATCACCTACTTTGAACCTTCTGTCTTGGACTTGATGGTTGTAGTACCGAGCTAATCGCTGCTTGTCTATCTGCATTATGAAGAATGCCTTATCCTTTTCCTCCTCAAGTAGATCGAGATTAGATCTCAGAGCCTTCGTCATTATTTTCTAAGTTAAAGTTGTAGGCTCGAAACCCTGGCATTCCAACTTCTACTGGAATAAGCACCTCAGTACCATTGGTAAGATTGAAAGGAGTCTCTGCAGTTGCACCCTTGTATGTGGTGCGGTATGGTCAAAGTACATTGAGAAGTTCCTCTACCCAGTTTCCTTTAGCACTGTCTAGCCTTTTCTTGATCCCTTCTAAGATAAAGTGGTTGGTGATTTCCACCAAGCCATTACTTTGGGGATGACTTACTGAGGTGAAGCACTGTTCTATTCCCAGTGAAACCTCTATAGAACTTTTTGAAAGTTTCTGCCTAGAATTGCCATCCATTGTCTGTGGCAAGTGTCTTAGGAATGCCAAAGCGGCATATCACATTCTTCCAAAAGAAGTTAATGATTTGCTGAGGAGTGATTATTGCTAAGGCTTCTGTTTCAACCCACTTGGTGAAATAATCAATTGTGACCACCACAAATTTTTTCTTAGCTAAAGCTAGTGGAAAAAATCTCAAGATATCAATATCCCGCTGGGTAAAAGGCCAAGGGGTAAGGATAGGGGTAAGCTGCACAGTTGGGACTCGGGATTGGTTGGAATGGAGTTGACATTTTTTGCACTTTTGCACATAGTCCATGGCATTCTCTAGCATCTTTGGCTAGTAGTAGCCCTACCTTTGCACTTTCTATGCATGTGCTCTGCTGCCTACGTAGTGTCTGCTAACTCTTTCATGTACTTTAGTCAGGAATACTTGGCCTCATTTAGACTTAGGCACTGGAGATAAGGCATTGAATAAAACACTTCTTCGGTATAGAATCTTTCCAATGATAAAGTATTTTGCTGATCTTCTCTCAACCCTTTGGGTTTCTACCTTGTCTTCTGATAGTTTGCCTTTCTTAAGATATTGAATGACTGAGGTCATCCAATTTGGAGTTGTATCAATGTCCATGACTTCTTCCTGTTCAACACTCGTTTCTTTTAGCACTTCAAGAAAAACTTCCTTTTAGACATTGGAGTGCACTGAGCTGGCTATTTTGGACAGGGCATCTGCTTTCCTGTTCCCTTATCTAGTTACGTGAGTTATCTCAAATTTATCAAAGTATGAGATCAAACTCTTCCCTTTAGTCGAGTAGAATTGCAGTGATGATTCTTTTGTCTCAAACTCTCCTTTAACTTGCTGCACTACCAAGTTGGATTCCATGTTCACTACTAAGTCTTTCATTCCTGACTCTTTGGCTAGCAAAAGTCTAGATACCAATCTAGAATATTCTACCTTCAAAGATTACTTGCATGCAACTCAAATCTTAGATATGCATAGCTTGTCTTGAGTCCCTCCAGAGAGGTGAGAGTTATGCCTGCACCACAACCTTTAGTATTGGTTGCCTCGTCTACATGCATAATCCACTGAGGGAATTCCCTGACTTGCTCTCCTGGGGAGGTAATCTTCTCTTTTTGTTCTTCTTCCTCTACTCATTCAATAATAAAATCTGCTAAGGTCTGAGCCTTGATTATTGTCCTTGGCTGGAGGTGGATGTCATACTCACTTAGTTTAATGGACCACTTAACAAGTTTCCCTAAAACTTCCAGCTTCATGAGAACAGTTTTAAGTTAATGGTTGTCAATACCACTATAGGATGACTTAGGAAATATAGCCTGTGTTTTCTTGCTATATTTACCAGGGCCAAAGCCAATCTTTCAATAGTGGGATATTGGGTCTCTATCATTTAGCACCTTGCTGACATAATACACTGACTTTTGTACTTTGTTTTCCTCCTTGATAAGGATTACACTCACTGTCGCGACTGAGCAAGCCAAGAGGAGTACAAGTACGACGTTTCTCCCGGCTCAAGCTTAGTAAGGAGAGGAGGTGAGGCTAGGTAAACCTTCAATTTCTCAAAGGTTGTTTGGCATTCTTCTGTCCACTTAAAGTTCTTAGAACTCCTCAAATCTTTGAAAAATGATAAATTCCTATCCCTAGATTTGGACAAGAATCGACTTAAGGCTGCAAGGCAGCCAGTCATTTTTGCACGTCTTTTACATTTTTAGGAGGTTCAATGTCTTGAATTGCTAGATGTTAGCTGAGTTTGCCTCAATTCCCCATTGAGTCACCATGAATCCCCAGAACTTGCGCTTGTCACTCTGAAGGCACATTTTCTGGGTTAAATCTCATCTTGAATTTTCTTATGATGGTGAAGGTTTCTCGAAAGTTCTCCACATGATCTACTTTCTTTTTGCTCTTGACAAGCATGTCATCAATATAAGCTTCCATGGTATGCTGCAACTGATTGGCAAACATTTTATCTACCATTCGCTGATAAGTCGCCTCGACTGATTCTTAAATCCAAAGGGCATCACCTTGAAACAGTAAGTGCCAGAGTCAATGACAAAGGCTGTCTTGGCTCGGTCCTTGGAATTTAACCAAATTTGACAATACCTCTTATAGGCATCTAGGAAAGACTAGACCTCAAATTCGGAGGTTGAGTCTACTACTTGGTCAATACCGGGAGGGGGGTAGGGTAATAATCCTTTGGACAAACCTTATTTAGGTTAGTGAAGTCAACATATCTTCTTGTGTTGGAGACAGGCTTGGGCACCATTTCAACATTGTTGAGCTACTATGGGAAATGGATTTTTTCTATGGCCTCGACTTTCAACAATTTCTTCACTTCTACCTCTACAGCTTGGCCCTTTTCCCTACTAAAATTCCTTTTATTCTGAATTATTAGCTTGTACTTTGGATCCACATCTAGGGAGTGCATGGCCATCTTGGGGTCAATTCTCGGCATGTCTGATTGACTCCAAGCATAGATCCTTGAATTCCTTAAGTAGGGAGATGATGTGTTTTCCTTCAATTCCCCAGGAAGGGACTTTCTAATCTTCACCACTTTATTGGGTTCACGTTCATCTAAGATGACATCTTCTAACTCTTCGGCTAGTTCTCCTTTATGCGGGTACTCTTATACCTCATCTATTGATGTTGTATAAGAGACAGAGGCAACTTTATTCCCTTTTAATTTTAATGAGGTAATGTAGCATTGTCTGGCTAGATGCTTGATCTCCTTTAATCTGTCCTACTCCATTCTCTGTAGGGAATTTTATTTTCATATGCTAGGAACATGGGACTTCACCAAGTGCCTCTATGGTTGGCCGACCAATTATGGCATTGTAAGAAGATGATGCTTTAGTCATTACAAAATCCACCATCACTTGCACGTTCCGTGGAACTGTACAAAATACACAGGAAGAGTGATGTACCTAAGCAGAATGACCATTTCTCCAGCGAAGCCTACCAAGTGTGTGGTTACAGGTTTGAGATCTTTTTTCTCCAGCTTCATTTCCTTGAATGCAAGATAGTGGAATAGTATATCAGTAGAGCTGCCATTGTCAATAAGTGTCCTCCTCCCATCATAGTTTGCTACTGGTAAAGTTATCATTAACGGATCAGTGTGAGGATGGAGTACTTGTTGTGCCTCATTTACTGTAAAGATATTGTCTCGACACAATTTGGGCCGCTATCAAGTCATATTGGACTAAGTTTACCTAACGAGCATAAGTCTTGCGAGATGATGCGGAGTCACCACTCGCTGCTCTACTAGAAATGGTGTTTATAACTATTCTTCCTTGATTCTTTATCCCGGTTACTCCGTCTCCCCAAGACGGAGCTCAGTCTCTCTTGTTTGGGCTTTTGGCTTGTCGCTGGGGTGACCTTCCTCTATCCATTCCTCAGATGAACTGTCTCAAATATCCTCTTCGGATCAAGTATTCAATTAAATTTTTTAAGGAGATGCAATCATTGGTATCATGGCCATGGTCTTTGTGGAAGTAGCACCACTTGTTTTTGTTGCGATGTTCCGGGTTATGCTTCTTATTGCTCCTGGCCACTTCATATATGACTCATTCTCAATCACTGCTAGAATTCGTGAAGACATGGTATTAAATGGAGTGTAGCCTTAGGAGGTTCAGGACTCATCTTATGGGGCACGATTGTGGATAGTCGGTCCCTCACATTACTCTTCTTTGAAGGCCTTGGTGCATTAGTCACACTAATAGCCTTCATCTTGTTGCCATCAGTTCCACTTACTCCAGTCTGTCTCTTTTTCTTCTTACCTTCATTTGCTTGGGCGAACTTCTTAACCCTATGAAAAAGATCACTAAGAGTAGTGGGAGGTTTGAAGTTGAGGTCGAAGGAGAATTTTCTTGGCCCCATCCCAATTTGGAAGGTCATGATTTGCGTATCTTCTGTAGCTCCTTGAATTCTAATAGTTTTCTTTTTGAATCTATCCATAGAATCCATGAATGATTCATTGGGTTTTTGCTCAAGTGTAAGCAAGTGTGTTCTCGTCTTTGGGATCCTCTTTTGATTCCAATCAAACTTATTCAAAAACAAGTCTATCAGTTGATCAAAATTTTTGATGTCACCCTTCGTATGCCCTCTAAACCAATCTGAGGCAGCGCCCTTGAGGGTTCCAGGAAACCCTCAGCAGAGGATAGCATTAGACGTTCCTTGGAGGCACATTTTGGAGCGATAGGCATCTAGGTGCTCCCATGGATCAATACTCCAATCATAAGAATCAAAATGAGGACTCTATTACCTTCTAGGAAGAGGTTTTTGCATGATATCATCAGTGAAGGAAAGGATTACTTGTATTTAGTATTCATTCCTTCCCAATCGTCCATTCTGTCCACCTAGCATACAACTCTTCCAATTCTTCCTCAGGTTCTCTTCCCTTTTTGGGACTACCAACACAGTATGGTCCCTGTCTTAGTGTCTTCTTCTCTCATGAGCTACAACTGCTGCTTCACCAGGCTCATTTCTCTAGTACCACTCGGTTTTGATGAGGCCGTTCTTCTAGATTTTGGCTGGGCAGTTCGGCCAGTCTCGCTCTTGTCTGGTAGACTGATAAGGGTGCTCCTGCTGGGCTGACCCAATAGGAGTTAGTTCTATGGTCTTCAGTTCCTCCTTGTTCCTGTCTCCTAGAGTTTCCTTTTGTCCCCCGCCAGCATTAAGTTGGGGGTGGACGATCTGGGGATTGCCACCTGAATGGCGAGGATGTTCGCTTTGAGAAAGGTGTTGCTCCAATTGCTGTCTAATGAGCATTTTCTTCAACTGAACATTTTGCTGCCTCAATTTGAGAATATCTTCGTCCTTGTCCATGACTTGGGGACTGGAATCCCCCTCCTGCCCTCCCTACCAATCCATCTCCCTGTGAGATCGGCCGGAGTGATGTTGAATTGAAATTTCTTTTCCCTTGCTAGTGTTGCTCCAGTTAGTGTTACGCGTGTTAGGTGCCATGTCTTAATAAGGACTTTTAGTTAGTGTTCCCACAGACGACGCCAAATGTTGGTACGAAAAATTTGGGCTAAAGTCAGCTCGTGTGCAGTATCGTCCAAAGTTACTAAGGTTGAGCACCGCACATAGTATTCATGTCCGGATTAGTTGAAATAAAAATGGCGGGGCTTTGTGCCCCGGGGTGGGTTCTGACGCTTAAGTCCACGTTTCGACAAGAACGTAAATTTCAAAGAAAAAGATTCGATATTGAATAATTAGGAAAATAATAATCTGAATCTGACATGTCATTTTGATATTTATTCCTGAAATTGATGGATTGAATTGATCCGTAGGTCGAATATATAGTATTTAACCCATTTGAACTTATTTGGACTACGAGGTAAAATTACAAAAATATCCTAAATGGACTCAGGCATGGAGCCACATGTAATATTATTATTCGGTGTATTATTTTGGTATCATTAAATTCAAAAATAAAATTTATTGAAATGATGGTTCGATTTGTTACTACAGCTGTAGTTCTTAATTTCTAGTGTGAGCTATTTAAGTTTATTTTTGAATTTGTATGGTTTTTCCTTAATTTTGAGAGTATATTTTATATAGTGAAATTATGAAGTCTCATTTCAATTTTCGTGAAATAAGTATAAATTATACTGTCCAATAAAAATTGAGCACTTGTAGAATGAATTCTAGAGATTGTATGCTATAACTTTCTAGATTTCCAAAAAGTCATGATTTTCTGTCATTATGAGCCAAAAAACAAAATAGAGTTGATTTGACTTAAATATATTTTTAAAAAATTGGGGACAAAAAGCTTCCTTAACAAGGTGGAAAGCTAAAAACACAAAGATTTAAAAAAATAATAATAACGAACAACAATCAAAAGTAAAAGCGCCGAAGCAAGAAAAAAAAAGTGCTGCAAAACTCTCAGGAACAGCTTAACCAAAAACGACAAAATAAAAAATATTCCTTTGACCGTCATCATTCTCAACCACCTTTCAGCCACGAAAAATTTTGAAAACTAAACCATCAAAAATCTACAGGAACAGAAAATTTTGCCGAATCTCGTTAAAGCACCATTGGAGCTACTAGAATCTGCCCTCCAATTTCGTTACATCAATTGCCAAATGCCAGTTGTCGTTGGTTTAGTCCATAAGTTATTCTAATTTTTTCTTTTTTAGTTTGTATTTATAAATAATTTTTTCAATGATGTTTTGTGCTACTTATAGTTATTTGATTATACAAAGAAGCTCCTACGCATGTCTAGGATTGTTCCAAATCATTAATTCGAGAATTTGAATACACAACCGTGTAGTTCGGGCTCCGAAAACGTGATTTTGATTCTTTTTTTTGGTGTTATTTTGGTCACTTTTGGTTAATTTTGACCTTAAAATCTTCTCTTATACGCATTAAACTGAACAATGTGAGGTTCTGTCCATTGGGCAAGATTTGATTGAAGAACAAAAATAAAAAATGAAAAAGGCAAAGAACATCTAAAAAAATTTGCAGGCTGTGATTTTTTTTTTTTTTTTTAAAGGTCTTTTATCTGTTTTTAGTCAAAATTAAAATAATAATCGCATTCTACACCAAACATGAGTAGGGTTCAAATTTCATATGATTTTTGGCATGATTTGAGTCCGATATAATATATGGAAGTAAAACAATAGAAGGGTAAAAACGGAAGACAACCAAATTGTAGGAGGAACACTTAAGGAATTCTCAGATTCTGCACATTTGACTCTTCAAGTTTCCCTTACTATTCAATTTAACCCCAACAGTTTTGGAGACTTCCAAATTGACTCCAGAAAGTTTAGTTATAGTAATTTTTAGTGAAGTCCATGAAAATAATTATTCCTATGATCCAAAACTTTGTAGGACTTTCATTTTTATCCCTAAAATTTTTGGGGTTATTTTCTAAGTTTTCGAAACTACTAGGGTCAATCGAAGAGTAAGTGAAACTTGGAGGGTCAATAGTGCAATATTTGAAATTCCTTTCTTTTTCCTCACTACAACCATGGTAGTGCCATGTTTTTACCTATTTTATGTTTTTTTTTTTTTTTGATTTTTGTGTCTAACTTAAATCATGCCAAAATTATATGAAATTTGAATACCCCGCTTAGTTTTTCATATAAAATGCGACGATGATTTAATTTTGATTGAAAACCGATAAAAGATCATTAAAAAAAGAAAAAAGAAATCACATCATGAAAATTTTAGTTTTAAGTTCTTCTTTGCCTTATCATTTATTTTTAATTTTTATTCTTCAATCAAATTGTCCAAATGGCATGAAACTTGCACCGTCATTCAGTTCGTAGATTACAATTTTGGGTTCAAAACCAACCAAAAGTGAACAAAATAACACATAAAAAACAGAATCAAAATCTTGCGTTCAAAGCCCGAATTCTATGGTTTTACTTTCAAATTCACAAGTTAATGGTTAAGAGCAATCCTAGACATTGCATAGGAGCTTCTTTGAATAATTAAATAATCCATAATCATAAGTAGCACAAAAATCATTTCAAATTTATCGATAAATACAAACTAGAAAGGAAAAATTAGAATAGTTTACAGAATGAACCAATGATGATGGAAACGGATATAATGGAACTAGAGGGCTGGTAGCTCCAATAGTGAATTCGGTTAGTTTCGACAAGATTTCCCAAACACCTTCTGTTACCACTGATTTTTTATGGTTTAGTTTTCAAAATTTTTGGTGGTTTGTTGGTGGATGAAAGGTGGTTGAGAATGATGATGATGATAATGATCAGAGGAATATTTTTAATTTTTGGTTGAGTCGTTTGGGAGAGTGTATTGCAATATATATTTTTTTTTCCCCTCTTTCCTATTGTTCTTGCTTCAACCCCTTCCTTAAACTTTTAATTTTATTTTAATTCTTTGCATTTTTAGCTTTCTACCTTATGCTTTGTGATTTTTAATTTTTTTAAAAGTCAAATCAACTTTGTTTTTTCTACTTGAAATGACATAAAATTATGATTTTGTGAAAACCGAGAAATTTATGGTACGGATCTAGTGAATTCGTTTCACGAGGCAACATAGCTTATTTATATCCGAAAGTGTAATTTGTATTGGTTTTTTGCAAAATGATAAAAAAACGTAATTTACTATATAAAAATATACTCCAAAAATTAAGGAAAAAATCATACAAATTCAAATTCAAATATAGCTGAATTTTTTTTTGGTTGCAAAACAACACCCATAAGACTATTTTTTAGTACGTGTCATGGTCAAAATGAAAAATACTAATTTTGAAGCCTACCCCAAACGAACTTCGAAAGTTATCAAAATTAACTAGGAACTTAAAAATTCAAAAAATGAAATTATAAATTAAAATCGCTATTTTGACCATGAACTTATACTAACTAAAATAGTCCCTCAACTTTTGTTTCTGTCTCTTGGTCCTCCAACTTTTATTTTTTAGCCAAAATAGTCCTTTCATGTGAAATTTATAAAAAAAAAAAAATTTATGGTGACTACACCATAAAAGGACTTTTTTGGCTAAAAAATAAAAGTTAAAGGACTATTCTAGCTAAAAAAAAAGTTGAAGGACTATTCTCTTTCAGACCGTTTTTCCTTACCTCAAAAAATTATAAAATGGTTATTTAGCCTGAGAAAGATTTCAAAATATGAAAATAAGTTTATAAACTTATCAAATAAATGAAAACAAATTTAGGATCAAAAAGCAAGTTTCCTCGAAAAACGTTTTCGAAAATTTGCCCTAGTTAGACATTTAATTGTAAAAAATGCATAAAAATTTAGTGTCTACAATCAATATATATATATATATATATATATATATATTAAAAATTTATTAGAAGGTAGTTAGAATATAATATTATGTTCTTTGCTCCTCGGAAAAGAGAAAATAAAATAAAAAATTCAAAGAAAATGGTAGCGAATTGGATAAACACTATTTTTATATATGTTTAATTTTTTAAAATATTTCTTACATTGAATACTTGTTTTGAATGTGTGTATGAGAGTAAGAGATAGTGGTTTGCAAGTCTAGATGCTTATATAGAAGAGAGAAGGAATAGAGTATGTAAAAAAGTAGTACATGAGGGTCTTCAAAGATCCTTTACATATAGTAGCTAAATGGATGATCCTCCATGTACACCTTTTTGATGAGTTACACCTCAATTTTTGAACAATTAAAAGGTAGATTTTATACATACCATTTAACTTAATTTAGTACTAAAAAATACGTAATTTTAATTAACTTTCAGTTTATATCATAAATCAAGTTTAAGTAGAAAAAATTGAATGCTTAAAGAAATGTAATAAAATTGTAATATTATGTTGCTCAAAAATTTATTGACCTATTAAATTTGTGTTGTATATTTTTATTTGCAGTGAAAAGTTGATTAGTATATTTTGACTTAAGAATGTTAAAATATTAATTTTATTGATTTTTTAAAGTGAAAATGATTTTTTTAATACAATTAGATGTCATATAAGGAAAAAAAAAAAAATCAAAACTACGGGTTTCAAAATTTATAAAGTGATGATTTGACATATATTTCACTCTTGATTATTTCTTTAGATGAGGATCCTTGTTCATGTGCGAGAATATGTTTTATGTGTGTTATAACATGTTTGAGAGATGAAAAGTGTATATTTTATGAAGGCAGTAGTACAATATAAGTTTATAATATTGAGATTATATAAATTATTTCGGCTTAAATGTTATAAATTTAAATGATACTATTTTAATAAAATGTTGATAATCTTTTAGTTATCATTTTTTAATATTTTTTACATACTTAATTCCTTGTTTATACACAATGTTCATATGCTAATGTGTTAAGTTTGTTCATACACCATTTTTGTAGATTTTGTTGACCAGTTTTTATTTTGTATTCATTTTATTTTTAATTTTTACTAAATATCCATTTTAGGTTGTGTTATTTTTGTTTAATGGTAATTTATGGGTATGGTTTTTTTATTCTATTTATATTCTTCTTTATGTTTTTATATTTTATATTTTTTATTTTTGTGTAGGTTTTAGATTTTCTAATTTTCTTTAGTTTTTAGATTTTCTATTTTTGTTTAGTTTTCTATTTAAGTAATTTTTTTTTATTATCTTAGATTATTAGTTTTAGATTTTCTATTTTTTAATTATTTGTTTAATATTATAATTTTTTATTTTAGAAAATTAGATTGCAAAATTTATGTTAATTTGGTTAAATTATATTCATTTTAGAAATTAAGGAAATTTTATGTTAATTTTTGAATTTAATTAAATTAGGAAAAATATATTTTCAGTTCATTTTAGTGATTTAGGGAAACTTTATGTTAGTTTCCTAGATCCAAACAAGGAAACGAGTGTGGAAAAGAGAGTAATTCCCTGAGAAATAGTTTCTAGTGTTTGGTTAGGTAGGAAAGTTCTAAGGAAAGTGATTATGAGAAAATATATGGAAATCACTTGTTAATTTTGTCTACATTAGCTTTCCTCTCCAAAATGGGAGGAAACTAAGGAAATTGATGTAAAACGGGGTCGACATGCCGACCCTAACTGGGTTATAAGAGAAATCGGTTCTTGAGTAAAGTACGATCATATGCAACTTTCCTCGTTTGAACCCAAATCTCTTCTCCGTTACCCTTATGCTCAACCTTCCCTCGTCGACTTCTGCAATCATCCCACACTGTTTTCGACCAGCGACATCCACTTCGACGGGCAACAAACCCTCAAAATTGGGGATTGATTAGCGTTGAACACAAAATTTCTACTAGCAATTTGGAACCCTAGGAAAAGTTATATTCTTAAGGGTATTCTGGTATTTTGACATGTTTTTGCAATATTAATATTTTTTTCACTATTTTGCTTTCACTCCACTGAATTGTTTTCATATTTGATTCCATTTTTCCATTGCCCGATGTAATTTATCATCTAGAGTCAGCCTTTAGCAATTAATTTATCAGCTTTCCTATTTAGGTTTGTTGCTTGAGTTAGTGGGATTTAGATATTCTTTGTTTGTGAATTTAGCGGGTTTGGTTTGATTTTTTTTTATCTTTATTGAATGTTTGAAAATTATGACAGCAATCAATTTGGTTTTGTGATAAATACAGATTCAAAGGGTGCTTGGAACTTCAACATTATATTTTTTTTTTTTATATTATAGATGCTGTTTGTTTCCTGAATTTTGAAGCTTTTATGTAGAAAATTTATGTTATTGACTTGTTTTGTATGGGTTTCTCGATTTTTGTATGCGTTGGCTTTTGTTTACTAGAAGAGCTGATGGTGTTCTTGTTGCTGATATGTGATGCTTTCTAGAAGTTTTTTTTTGATTTAATATCTGTCTCTTATACACTTCAATAATTTTTTTATTTAAACTGAAAAGCCAAAAAATGTATCTTTCATTTGTCAAGACGTCTAGTCGAAAACTAAGAATTTGCTTGACTTTGCCTGTAATTAGGTTTTTGCCTAAATGTCTAGTTAGAATATTCGGTGGACTTGTTTGTATTGGTATATTGTATTTCGATAACCTTATATTGAGTGTTGTTTGCTCCTTATGGAATGTTTTTCAAGCTCAGGTTGTGTTCTGAAAGTTTTTTTTTTTTTTTTAATCAGAATTTTCAACCTTTGGTTGGCACTGAACTTAAAGTGTTTGTTAATGATTAAACTGTAAATATATTTCTTAAGAGATGGAAACATTGATACCTCTTCTTGAAGCTCTCTGAATTCCAATTGTTATAACATAAACTACCTTCAATTGAAGCTCTCTGAATTCTAATTGAAATGTTTGGGACCTTTGATGTTTTGGGTCTTCGATGTTTTTCTTTTTGGCAATGTCAATTCACCTTGTTTATGCTTAACATTGAATAAATGCCAGTTCACCGTCCTTAAGCTTCACATTGAGTAGTTATTACTCCATTTGCATAAGGAGTGACTTTTAGCAATCAATAATCATTAAGAAGTATGCAATAAGAGACACTTATCACTATTACATCATTATCACCAAGGACAACACTTTTCATAATTACCTGTAGTTTAGAACTTAGGTCTAGTAGGTGAAATTTGAATTTTGTTGTTACCCCCTCTTGTCTATCTAAGCTTTTATTTCTTGCAAAATTTGAGTTCTATTGATTATGTTTGTAGAAAAAGAACGGTTTTGCTTTGACAGATAAAAGAAAGATGCTATTCACCTCTTTTGTCGTGAAAGCTATTTGATTCTTGCACTTTTCAGAATGGTGTAGATTGTGGTTCAAGCATTGGGAAGGTTAATTAAAATTCCCGTTACTTGCAGAAACTGATGTCATTCTTTCTTTGCTTAATCCACCTATCTAACAACTCCGGTGACTCACTTGGTTTTAGTGACATTTTAGGCACTCTTTTAATCTTAATTTTATTGTTCTTATTCTTTTGCAGCTCTAGCACTCCTCCAATAGTTTTAAATGCACGCAATCCTACTTTGGAAGGCACCTCAACAAGTTTTCGGTGACAGTCCTACAACTTCAAGCACCCTACATCCATCTCCAAACGTCTTCGACCAACTATTAACTGCATCATCTTAGTGATCATATTTTCCTCTGGAAGGATCACAATTTTCTAAGATTTTTTTAAGTAGATTTTTTCATCCAAGTCAATGAATTAGAGAAGCCAACAACTTTCACGATAGGTTGATGTTGCCTAGTTTTGGTAATATATTAGGTTCTGGCAGCTCAAGCTATGTATAACTGTCTGTGGGAAAAGAAAGCAATTTAGTTAAAGGAGTACTTCAAGACTTGGTGTACACATTGTGGTAGGATGCTGCTGAAACCTTATTTACTCAAATTTAAATTTTGCATTCTTAACTCATTTATATATGTTAACTAGCATCATGTAATTCTATCCAAGATACATCAAATCAAACACTTATTACAAAAATGAAGCAAATAGTGTAGCAAAAATAAAATAAATAGATTTGACTTGTCATTTTTTATTTCTCATTGTTAAAAAGAGAAAAATATCTTGTTTATTCTCACTATCACCTAAAATAATAAGATCTATATATACATGTGTAAAATATTCGAAATCCCAAAATTAAACTAATCAATTTTCATCTTAAAATCAAGCTATCAAGATCCTAAAATCAAGGTAAATCAATTAGCATACAATCAAATCCTACTATTAAGTAAATATATTCACTTGCTATAAGAGTATTTACAACACTCCCCCTCAAGATGGAGCATAGATGTTGATCATGCACATTTTATTGCAAATATAATCAATCCTAGGACCACTCAAAGCTATAGTGAAAAAGTTAGCTAACTGCTATCCAGTTTTTACATAACTGGTTGAGATTAAGTTTTACTGAATCTTCTCACGAATAAAGTGACAATCAACTTCGATATGTTTGATCCTCTCATGAAAAACTAGATTTGATGCAATATGGATAACAGCTTGATTGTCACACCATAACTTCATAGGCAATGAACTATCTAGACCAATCTCACTTAACAATTGATATATCTATATTAGCTCACAAGTGGATTGTGTCATGGCTCTATATTCTGATTATGCACTAGATTGAGATAGTATATTTTGCTTCTTACTTTTTCATGATACCAAATCTGTTGGTCCCAAAGCAACCTAAGAGGGAGGGGGGTGAATTAGGTTTCAAAAATCTAGATTTTTAAAAATTGAACTTATTGAGATTTTTTCACTACTTACAAATAATATAATGAAGATAGAATCAATGAAGCTTAAGGAATGTACAGAAAGTAAGAAAGGAGATTAAACAAACAATACTTCCAAGCTAACAAACTTGAAGTATTAATCTACTAGAATGTTTCACAAATTTGGTGAGCCAATAATCTTTACAAAGTAGGACAATTCTTACTCACACTAAAACTCTTTTAGTTGAGTCAAGAATTTTATTCACAACCTCACTTTTTACAAGATTATCACTCCACTCAAAATTTTGAATTGCATTCTAAGCTACACACTAATACAATATAGCACTATAGCAAATTTGCACTAAAATTACTCTTTTCTAAGGCTTGTATTCAATGTATTAGATACTACTTACAGAGCAAAAGAGCAGGTATTTATAGGAGTAATAAATTGTGGTTGTAACTACTTCCAAATGGCTCAATAACAAATGCCCAAAAACAAGCCGTTAAGGTTTTGGACGTCCGAGATAAAGATGGTGCGTCGGACACAGCATTTGATTTCAGTATAGTTGGTGAAGGATGTCGTTCGAACGGCTGAGCATGCATCCGTTTCATCATCCGGATTGGGTTTCGGACGGTCCTGTTCATCCGAAGCAAGTTTAGTTCGGACAATTGTATGAGTTCGTTGAGGAGCTTGAAGAAGTTTGCTTTCTGCCTGTACGTTCGGACGGTGAAATGTATCCGAGTGAATCTGTATCCTTATGCACTTGTTCGTCCAAGAAAAATGGCATAGGTCGGACGGTGTACTGCGTTCGAACAACCTATCTTTATGAAAAGATATCAGATGTGTATGTTTTCACAGTCTAGTGTGAATATGTCATAATCAAAATAAGTTTGGAAAACATTAATCTACACTTTTTTTATGATGACAAAGAGTCATTAAATAACCAATCATATCCAATCATGTATATGAAAAAAAATCAACAGATATGATTAATAGCACAGCTAACAATTTTGACCAATAATTTTGCATATTCCTACTCCCCCTTTTGACATCATAAAAAAACGCTCCCCCTTGGAAAGTGCACTAAAATAACTAACAACATCAACAGCAACATCATCAAAATAATTTCAATTCCAACATCTATTTCAAAGTAATATCCAAAATAATTCCAAAACCAAAATACAGATTAATGAATTAACAGAGAATCTAAGTCGAGTCATTTTTCTTCTTAGAGCGTTTTTCAATCTTGTGCCATTTGGTAGGGGCATCATCGCCAGTAGCTTCACTATCGTCATCTCTGTCGTTGCATTGTTGCGTGATAAAATTGGATGTATCGTCAATATCCTCCTCGTCGCCCTCATCAGCATCAGTAGCACCTTGATCATCAATACCCTCATCGTTGCCCTCACAATCATCCTCTTCTTCGGCATTGTCATTGTTATCACTTTTGGTAGAGGAGTCAAGGGGATACTGCGATTGAATATTTGCAAATTGAACTTGAGCTGAAGTAGACATGCTCAAGCTGAGTGCCTCTTGCAGGATCATCTGATGAGTATCAAGTCGCTTTAACTTGCGATCTCACCTGAGTGTTCAAAGAACTGAGAAGGCTGCAAATGTGTGAAAGTAAAGGTTCAGAGGAAGAAAGGCAAGGATCATGGACTGGTGGAGGTGTTTGAGAACAAGGGGAATGGTGAAGTGCCAGACCAGAGGTAGAGGCTTGAGATTTTGATCATTCAATAACAAAGGCAACTTTAGTTAATCATTGATCATTAAAATAACGGAACCCTTCCGCTCAATGTAGGCTTTGTTGAAATAGGGAAGGAATTGTTTGTTGCCGCTGAAAGGTACTTCAAGATAATCAAACACTTTGGTGAGAAATTTGCCGAAGGGAATATTTCGGTGAGTATCAGTAAGAAATAGTTCCCACAGGGAACAAAAAGGTATCTAAAATCGAGAGGAATCCTTTTGAAAACACAGTAAAACAGGTAAAGCTGCATTTTTCTGAGCTCGGTGCGATGCCCATCAGTTGGTAATAACAAATTTGTGACAAGAGTGTATAAAATGTTCATTTCAGGAAATGAGCAAAGTAGTCTTGGCTTCCGAGACCTGTTTGAAATTGATATTAAAAATTGCTCTAACCTCGTCTCTGAGCAGGTCATTTATCTAAATAAAAGAAATAAGAAAATTCATTCAGGGAAGAGATTTCACATTGAAAAATAGTATTTATGATGTTGGAAGAAATTTCAAGATTTGTGTTGTTCACACGAGAAACAAATGTGCGAACAGTGGGGCCTTTTCTAAGATTGACTGTGAATTGGAGAACAATGTCATGATAAACAGGTAAGTCGATGTGAACTAGGTGACCCCAATTTTATTTTTAAAAATAAGATTTGACAATTGAAAGATTAAATTCATCGAAAAGACCTTGAGAAATAGGTCTTTGAACGATTATAGATTTGCTAAGAAGAGATGTATACCGTTTAGATGCCTTGGCATCGATGAATTTTGGTAGCGATGAATTTGTTGAAGCTTGAGGATTAGCGGATGATTCCCCTTGCACTGGAGCTTTTCCTTTTGATTTACATCCAAGAATTGCTGTTGAAGAGCCTCCACGAGATCGAACGATTGTGAATTGAAGGTATATATAAGAGAAGAAAAAAGAGTGATTTGTGGGAAGTTGGTGGAAATTTGATGAAATTTAGATGGTAGATTGATGAAATGGAGTGCTTAAGGGTAATGAACCAATCTGGGAATAAAGATTCCTCAAACTCATCAAATTTAATGGGAGACGGAAGAAGTTGTAGGAATTTTGAGGGGAAAATATTTCGTGAGAGCCTATCGGAGATTAGCAGAGTCCGAAAGGGGAAAAATGAACGATCTTAATCGCAGAATCGTTCGGACATCTGAACGATTTGTATGCGTCCGATCGTGTGTCTGAAAACTGATGAACGGATGGCCGAAACTCAGACCTACTGCGTCCGATATTTGCTCGAACGATGGGGAGCGTCCGGTAGGATTCCAGTGGGAAAATAAAGAAGGTGAGGAAAATTCGGATGATCATAAGCTTCCGAGGTAAAGAGGAGGTTTTCGGACGACTGAGAGCGTCCAACAGAGAGTGTTGTTCGGACGAGCATGTGTGTCCAAACTAGGAGACTATGTCGATGTGAACTTTAAAATCCCCAAACGATTTAAGAGATTCAAAACGATCTAAGGCCAAAGGTTTAGTAAAGTTTCAGCCAATTGATCTAAAGTAGACACAAATTCAACATATATTTCTTTTTTGCTAACAAGATTTTTGATAAAATGGTGCTTAACATCAATGTGTTTGGTTCTAGAGTGCATTACAGGATTTTTTGTGAGATTAATTGCACTAGTGTTGTCACACCTTATAGGCACACAATCAAAGACAACACCAAAATTTTTTAAAGTATGTTTTATCCACAGAAGTTGGGCACAACAATTTCTAGCAGCAATGTATTCGGTTTCAGCCGTAGAAAGAGAAATAGAATTTTATTTTTTGCTAAACCAAGACACTTCAATTACCTAGGAGATGACACATACCACTAGTACTTTTTCTATTAATTTTACACCCAACAAAGTTAGCATCAGAATAACTAATTAAATCAAAGGTGATTTTGGATACCACAGACCAAAATCTGTGCCCTTTAAGTATCTAAAAATTCTTTTTACAGCTATTAAGTGTGATTCTTTAGGCAAAATTGAAATCTAACACATAAACAAACAACAAACATAATATCTGTTCTGCTAGCCGTTAAATAAAGTAGGCTTCTGATCACACCTCTATAGTGTTTTTCATCAACACTATTACCTCCTTCATCTTTATCAAGTTTGGTTGAGGTTCACATAGGTGTACCAACTTGTTTGCAGTCTTCCATTCCGAATTGTTTGAGTAACTCCTTTGTGTAATAAACGTCCCTTCCCTTGATTAGTGAACTTGTAGTCGAAGGAAAAATTGTAACTTTCCCATCATACTTATCTTAAACTCTTTTTGCAACAAGTGTGAGAAATCCTTGCACAAGCTTTTATTAGTTGCACCAAAAATAATATCATCAACGTAAATTTGAAAAATTAACAAACCAGTTGGAATTTGTTTTGGTGAAAAGAGTGGTGTCAAAGACACCTCTTTGAAATCTATTTTCAATCAAAGAACCACTTGAGTCTTTCATACCAAGCTCTTGGAGCTTGTTTCAAACCATATAAGGCTTTAGAGAGTTTGAAAACATGATTTGAAAATTTTTTATTTTCAAAACCGGGAGTAGTTCAACGAAGACTTCTTGATCAATAAAATCATTTAAAAAGACACTTTTGACATCCATTTGCAATAATTTGAAATTATTAAAACATGCATATGCGAGAAGCATGCGAATGGATTCTAATCTAGCAACGGGTGCAAAAGTTTCATCAAAGTCAATACCTTCTTATTGAGCATAACCTTCTGCAACAAGTCTAGCTTTCTTCCTTATGATTTCACCTTCATCATTTAATTTGTTTCTAAAAATCCATTTGTTCCAATTACAGGATGAATTGATGGTCTTTCAACTAAGGTCTATACGTTGTTTTTCTCAAGTTGACTAAGTTTATCTTGAACATGGCAAGACCCAAGATTCATCATTTAAAGCATCATCTATATGTTTAGGTTCAATGTGAGAAAGTAATGCACAATTACTATTTAAAGGTTTATGAGATCGAGTTTTTACCCCATCAGATAGATCACCTATGATTAAATCTTGAGGGTGACTAGAGACAAATCTCCATGCTTTTGGAAGATCTTTTGGAATATCCTCGTTCTTTTCTTCTTCTTCATCATGTACTTGATGGTCAAGATGTCATCATTACTTGATGTGATCTCTTGATGATCTTCATGGATAGTGAGCTTCTCAAGCTCCTTTTGAATACCTACATCTTCATCTTCACATATATTCTTTGAAATAATATCATTAGCTTCATCAAATGTAATGTTCAACTTCTTCAATCAAAAGCGTTCTTCTATTGTATACTCGGTAGCTTTCTTGTCACTAGAATATCCTAGAAAAATTCCTTCATCCAACTTTTTGTCAAATTTACCAAGATTTTCTTTGATTTTTAAAATTTGAAAACATTTGCAACCAAAAACTTTAAAATAGCTCACAACGGATTTTTTACAAAATAAGAGTTCATAAGGAGTTTTGTTTAAAATGGATCTTAACAAAACACGATTCATGACATAACAAGCCGTGTTAACGGCTTCGGCCCAAAAATATTGTGGTAAATCACATTTACTAATATAGTTCTAGCGGTGTCTTGAAGTGAAGAACATCAACCTAAGCTTTCAACAACAATATTTTGTTGAAAAATGTCTAACAACTAAAAAGTTGTGTCTGTCTCTTATGTGATCACAATGTGTTTTGGAAAACACAGTTTAGGTTCGGCAACATTGTAGTCATCTTAATTGAATGATCTTTAAATTCAATAAATTTTGAATTTTAGAAAATAATTTTACAAATTTTTCAAAAGCTTCATTTTTGTGAACAGGAAATAATACCCAAGTATACCTAGAATAGTCATCCATAATCACAAAGGCATATTTACAACCACGAAGACTAGCATGTTGAGTTGGTCCAAACAAGTCTAAGTGCAATAATTCTAAAGGTTTAGAAGTAGACACACAATTTTTTGGTTTAAAGGAAACTTTAACTTGTTTACCAAATTGGCATGCATCACACATTTTATTTCTCAAAAACTTTAGTTTTGGCAAACCTCTTACCAATTCCTTCTTAGCAAGTTTTTCAATTAAATCCATATTAAAATGACAAAGTCTAGTGAAGGATCATCTATGGAAGCGGTAAGACATTTTACATTGCTATTACTGATTTTGTCAAGGTGAATCACATAAACATCATTGTGCCTAGCACCCCTAAATAAAACAACATGATTTTTATTAAGAATAAGATATTCATGCTTGGTAAATAACACATATAAATTTTTATCACAAAGTTGACTTACACTCAATAAATTGTAGTTCAAATTATCAACAAGAAGCACATTCTTTATCAAGGTTTCACCATTTTTACCTACACCACCAATGCCGATTGATTTTGCTTCATTGTTATCCCCAATTTGTTAATGTCGTATTATTTCCACTGTTTTTGGATTTGAGGTTTGTGAATAGAGAAGCATCACTTGTCATGTGTCTTGAGTATCCACTATTTATGAACCACTTAGCATTGTTGGTGATGTTAAGTATTTACACAACAAATCAATTGATAACTTTTGGTACCCATATTTTCTTGGGTCCATTAGAGTTAGTGAAATTGCTATTAATCCATACGGCTTTCATTCCAAATTTCTCATTTTTCTTGACATAGCACATATTCTTGACAAAAGCAATATCTTACAAATAATATTTTTATTTCCATATAAAGAGAATTTTGATTTTACAACACATAAGTCATCTCTTCTAAACATGACAAAATTTTTGTTGATCAATACATTTTTATTCCTTTTCAAATCTTATAACATTTAGATGTTTCTATAAGAGAACATTCAAATCAAGAGAAAATTGTTGAAGCGGGGCTTTCTTCATTCCTTTTTTTTCTTGGAAGGACACTCATTTGCAAAGTGTCCGGGTTGACCGCATTCAAAGCACTTTTCATTTTGCTTCTTCATTTCTAGCTTAGTTTTCCCTTTGAAATTATTTAAACTGGTAGCTCCACCTCTTCTCATTCTTCGTTTGTTGATGTAATGTTTTAGAAATCCTTTGGTGATGAGTGCAAGATCTCCTTCATCAAGATCTTTGTTTCCTAAATTGATAGAGCCATTTTCATCCTCTTCTTGACAGATCTTTAATGAATGCTCCTTTTTGGTCTTGCTTCTTCATCATCCACCACTTTGGCCTTCAACTTTAATTCATAAGAAGTAAAAGATTTGATTAGGAATTCAATAGGCGTAGAATTTAAATTCTTAACCTCTTCTATAGCAATTGTTTAAAAGAATTCTTCTAGATAGAATTCATTCAAGACAGGACTATTGTATTCCCCAAAGGAATAAGTCCTTAAAGATTTGCTTCAAGATCCTTAATGATATCATTGAACTTACAATACATTTTGTCAATAATTTTATGTGGTTCTATCATTGAAGGACTTATACTTGGCAACAAGTAAGGATTTCTTTTGCTCTCGAACATCATCGCTTTCTTCATGGATTTCCTTAAATTTATCCCAAATTTCTTAAGCATAAATGCATCCCTTGACACGAGTTGACTCATTAGCAACCAAGGCATTGTATAGCACATTCATAGCTTTTGCATTTAAAGTCAAGTTGGCCTTGTCTTGTGAAGTGAGCTCATCCCTTGTCTTTTCTCTTCTTCTATTTGTATGATCGTCAATGATGGTAGCTTCAAAGGGACCTTCATTTACAACATACCACAAGTCAATATCAATAGATTGCAAAATTTATTTTCATTCTATCTCTTCAACTAATGAAATTTGTCCCATTAAACATAGGGGGCCTAGTAATGGAAGAACACTAAAAAATAGAGCATTGTTGAAGAGATATAATAGATCTTTTCTCAAAAGTAATCTAAGCAATAAAATGAGACCAAACTCTGATACCAGTTGTTGGTCCTAAAGAAACCTAAGAAGAGGGATTAGGTTTCAAAAATTATTTTTTTAAAGATTGAACTTATTGAGATTTTTTCACTAACAAATAATATAATGAGGATAGAATCAATGAAACTTAAGGAATGTAAAGAAAGTAAGAAAGTGTATTGAAACAATACTTCCAGGCTAACAAACTTGAAGTATTAATCTACTAGAATGCTTCACAAAGTTGGTGAGCCAATAATTTTTACAAAGTAGGACAATTCTTGCTCACACTAAAACTCTTTTAGTTGAGTCAAGAATTTTACTCACAACCTCACTTTTGTACAAGATTATCACTCCACTCAAAATTTTGAATTGCACTCTAAGCTACATATTAATACAATATAGCACTATAGAAAATTTGCACTCAAATTGCTCTTTTCTAAAACTTGTATTTAATGTATTAGATACTGCTTATAGAACAAAAGAGCAAGTATTTATAGGAGCAATAAATTGTGGTTGTAACTACTTCCAAACGGCTCAATAATAAATGCACAAAATCTAGTACTAGCCGTTAAGGTTTCGGACGTCCGAGATAAAGATGGTGCATCTGACACAGTGTTTGATTTTAGTATAGTTGGTGAAGGATGTCATTCAAACGGCTGTTCATGCGTCCGTTTCATCGTCCGGATTGGGTTTCAGACGGTCCTGTTCATCCGAAGCAAGCTTAGTTTGGACTGTTGTATGCATCCGTTGCGGAGCTTGAAGAAGTTTGCTTTCTGCCTATACGTTCGGACAGTGAAATGCGTCCGAGTGAATCTATATCGGACGCTTCTATTCGTCTGAGAAAAATGGCATAGTTTGGACGGTGTACTGCGTCCGGACGACCTGTTTCCAGCAGAAAAGATAGCAGACCTGCATAGCTTGTTTTCAGAGTTTAGTGCTTAATGTCATCATCAAAATAAGGTGATTGGAAACATCAAAATTGTATTTTAAAAAACACAATACCCTGCGGTAGATCTCCTACCAATTTTAGAACCTGCCCAATCTGCATCTGGAAAACACTCAATAACGACAATGACCATGATTACTGTATAATATACCACATCCAGGAGCTCCCTTGAGGTAACACAAGATCTGCTCTAAAGTTTCCTAATGAGTGTTTCTTGGTGAAAACATAAATTGGCTCCTAATGATGACACTAGTAGGGGTATGCACGAATTTGGTTAACCGAATTCGCGACCGCTTTCAATACCAAATTGAAAATTTGAAATCGGTTAATCGGAATTCGGTCAGTTAATGGATCCAACCAAGTTCTGAAATTTGAAAACGTATATAAGACCGGAATTAATTTTCAATTCAAAATTAACCGAATTTCATTTTCAAAATTTGGTAAATGTAATTGGTTAACCATTTTATCGATTTCGTTAACCAAATTCGACTCCCTAAGATATGTGAAATAAGTAACTCCTGCGGAAAAATGTAGACAAAGAGTATTGAACTAAGAGACATCTCAAGACTAACGTATATGGATATCTTAGATTGGGTATTTTGTTTAATATTTATAGACTATGGATGTATATGTTTACCAGATATTCTAATTATGGATTATGGATATATGATTTATTATAGACTATGGCTAGATGTGTTTTAGGATGGATATTTTAGTTAATGACTATAGATGCTGAATATATCTTTGTGAACAATGGTCTTAGAAATTTTATTTGTGCCTTGGGCATCTTGTGTTATGCTAAATGTTTGTTATGTAATAATTGTGATTCTGGAGAAACGTGCTAAATTTTTTTGCAGAATTTTTTTTTTTTTTTTAAGTTCTTTTCTTTATTGTTTGTTGGGTTTTGTTTTAAGCAAGTATTTTAGTTTTCATAAAAGATTTTAGTCTAATGTTATGGGCTCAATTGGCAAATGTGGTTAATCAAATTCGAAACTAATTTCTGAATTCGAATTTGGTTAACCGAATTTTATTATGAATTCAATACGAAATTGAAATTGGTTAATAATTTCAGGACTCATTTTTGAATTTTGATCAAAATATTTTATCGATTAATCGATCGGTTAATTGATGTACACCCCCTAGCTGACAGGATATGCAATGTTAAGACGAGTTACCGTAAGATAATTTTATTTCCCAACTAATTTCCAGTATATTGCAGGATCTGAAAACAGGTCCCTATCATTTGCTGTAAGTTGCATATTGGTGATCATTGGTACACTAAGGTTTAACACTCAACTTCCCTATTTCTGTCAAAAGGTCAATGATATAGTTTCTTGGAGATTGAAAGATACCCTTTTTATATCTAGTAACCTTAATGCCCAATAAGTATTTCAACATGCCCAAGTCTTTTGTTTGGAAACAAGTTCAAAGAAAAGATTTAAGGGTTGTAATATTTGCACTATTACTACCAGTAATAACCATGTCATCAACATAAACAACCAACAAGATAAGGCTGG
Source organism: Cinchona pubescens (assembly GCA_025175665.1). Taxonomy (NCBI): domain Eukaryota; kingdom Viridiplantae; phylum Streptophyta; class Magnoliopsida; order Gentianales; family Rubiaceae; genus Cinchona; species Cinchona pubescens. The sequence continues at coordinate 470,231 of JANKKI010000488.1, read as the reverse complement.
CTTTAGATTGTTGATAGAAAATAGAATGGTCACAATTACTCTTCTTCATGCCAAACTTTTGAACAACCAAACTAAAACATCCAACCAAGAACAAGGATTCTTTTTTAAACCATATAATGACTTTGCAAGTTTACAAACCTTACCAGACTCCCCCTGAGCAACAAACCCAGGTGGTTGTTCCATATATACTTCCTCTTCCAAGTCCCCATGCAAAAAGGCATTTTTTGACATCTAACTAGTGTAAAGGCCAATCATTAGTAGCAGTAAGAGATATAAACAAATAGGTAGAAGCAAGTTTTACCGCAGGAGAAAGTATCAGAATAATCTACCCCATATGTCAGAGCATGTCTTTTCGCTACAACTCGAGTTTTTAGATGCGCAACAGAACCACCAAGGTTAACTTTAACAACAAACACCTATTTACAACCAGTAGCCTACTTATCAATTGGTAGTTGTACGAAGTCCCAAGCACCATTGTTGTCTAAAGCCATCATTTCTTCTTTCATAACAGCTCGCCAACTAGGATGAGTCGAAGCCTCAAGGAGATTATTAGGAACTGACACTGAATCTAAAGAAGCAAAGAAACACCGCAAAGAAGGAGACAAATGTTCATATGAGTCAAATAAAGCGATTGTATTGATGAGAACATTGTCTTTTACTTTTTTGAACAACAATAAGTAGACCAAGGCTCGGATCTATAGACAGGGGAGCTGGTAGAGGATGCGAGTTTGTGTATTGAGTTTGATGAGAGTACATTTGAGTGATATGTGGTCTTGTGAGAATAGAAAGACTAACAGAGTTGTTATAATATAAACTAGAATATTATCTTCCTCTCTCTCACAACCATAAACATTATATTTAGGAAAGAATAGAGTTATTTCAAAAAATAGAACATCAGCAAAAATTAAATAACGACCCAAACTAGGGGAATTGTATCTACATCCTCTTTGAAGACTAGAATATCCTAAAAAGACACACTTGAGAGACTTAGGATCCAATTTGGATACTTGAGGATGAACATCATGAACAAAACAAGTACACCCAAAAATACGTAGTTCAATCAGGAATAAGGGTCAGGAAGAAAACAAAATCAAGAAATCTAACCAGCAAATACAAATAACGGCATGCGATTAATTAAGAAACAAGATGTTCAAATAGCATTCATGCAAAATTGCATAAGGACCTTCATTTGAAAAAGGAGAGTTCTAGCAACTTCTAGTAAGTGTCTATTTTTCTTTTGGCAACACCATTTTGGGGTGGTGTGTCAACACATGAAAATTGGTAAAGAATTCCATTTTCTAACATGTAGAAATCAAACAGATGAGAAAAGTACTCTTTTGCATAGTCAAATCACAAAGAAGCTCCTCTGAGGAAGTTATTATAAATTTGAGGTTAAAGTTATGATTAGGTTATGTTTTAATTATCTAAATGCACTCAAATGATGTTAATTTAATTTATGGCAACTTAGGTGGTAAGACGCTTCCATATTCGAGTCACTAGAGAGTAGAGGAATGTGGGTTTTAATAAAGAAAAAATCGTTTAAAAAAAGGTAAATAGGTAAAAAGGTCTCTACTCAAGTCATTTTAGTTAAGTTAGGTAAAATTTGGTCAATTGGTAAAACCCTTAACAAAATTCGTTTAGTAAACTAGGTTTGTGGTAATTTGTTCGGTTATTTTACTTCTGTTTATTAGTTCTAGAATTATAGCTTCATTAGCAGTTTTGGTCAATTGTGGTTATAGTAATTTATACGGTTTATGGTTTTGTGGTTTTGGGTTTAAGGATTATTGTTTAAGATTAGGGTTAGGTTGAAATAGGTTTCAATTTAGAAAAAATCCAATACTTAGTTCAATTTATGTCCAATTATTGTTACAATTCATGGTTGAATTGAATTTAGGGTTTATTTCACTTTAGTTTAATATAATAAAAGTCCTATGTTCAATTTAATAATAATTTTATTAATAGACACATAGATGAGGGAGTATCAGTATGTTTGGCTCATACATGATGGGCCCATTTATGGCTCATTCATGACAGGCTAATTAACGCATATAGCGCAGTCAAGTCGAAATCGGTTGATGTTAACCCAATCCACAAGCCTTGATAGCAAAGCAAGTTTAAGGTCTGCGATGACTCGAAACCAGTGCAACTGACGCCAGGTCTGTCATTGTCCATATTAAGTAATGCCAGTGAAAGCCTAAATGATGTCATAAGGGCCTGGTGCCTTGACACTTTCCACAGTTGGACGGCTACACTATTTTCCCTCTATAAGTTATGATGATAGGAGTTTCAATTAAATCAAAATAAAATCTAATTTATTTTAATTGTGAATAATAATACTTGTTTTGTATTTTTTTAAAATTTTTCGGCGCAACTACAGGAGTGATCCTCTGAACTAGGCAGAGATCTATAAGATCTTTGAGAAAAAGTGTTTGTGGCTGCATGCACAATACACTCAACAAGGTTAAGGTGGTGTAGAAGAAGCCAGACACAAATTTGTACCTAAGCAAAGTTGGTAGGAACTGCTGGACAATTGGACGAAGGCCGACACCAAAGAAAGCCACCCTAAATAGGCAAATCAAGGTATTAGAGAATGGAGCCCTGGACAAGGCACAACCTACGCTGGGGACTAGGTCGATATCGATGATCATGCACAACTATTGGTTCTTAATTTTTATATATAACTCCCTCTATCCCATATATTTTTGTCGCATTTTGGGAATCTAATTTATTAAGAATAGTGGTTTGATTGTGATGTTAGTGATTTTCTTTTCAATTTTGCACCCCCAAAATTCAAATTTTGAATTTGAATATTGTATTACCAAAAAAACGGAAAAGGATGACAATATTAGGAAAAGAGATAAAAGATTCCTTTGAATTTGTTAACATAACAAATATTTTGGGACATCCCAAAATGGAAAGTATGACACTTTCAATGGGACGAAGAGAGTACAAACATTAAATTAAGTGTTTTTTTCTTCCTTTTTTGTCTACAAAATTGAACCGATCCCACGTTTAATGAATTTTTTAACAAGGCTATCAGAAAAAAATATTGCACTTGGAGCGCTCTCTGGGAGTAGTAGATTCACAAGACCTGCTATAATACCCGATTCAATTTCACGTCCTTGCTTCATACTACCTTCAATGTTTTACATTTCATATTTGGATTTGCACTGAATTTTTCCAATATCGATCATTATTGATTTTTGCTAGAAAATTGGTGACCTTTGGAATGTTTGGGGTACAAAATGAAAAGAATAACTACATGAAGGACATGATATCATGCCCCCAAAATGGGACAATGACATGCTGTACCTCGGGATCACCCCAAGCATGCAAGACATAGTACAAGAGCAATAAACAAACCCAATACCTATTATTAGACCTCAAGATCAACCAAGACAAAACCACAAAGGTATATTCAACAATCATATCCACAACAATCCACAATAATCAAATCACACTCATATATAAGTACTAAACCACAACGAAACGAAAATCAGGAATTCAATATACAAGACAATTCTAACAACTCCTTAGGCACATAGGCCTAAACACAAGAACAAACCTCACACTAAGATGGTAAATAAAAAAACTCTAACTCCAGTAATTGGGGTCTGCACTATAATCCCATCCCAGGTTAGCACTCGAGTCAGGACCTGCGATCGCCTCCTGTTGGTCCTTCTTACATGGACTACAAACAAAAGGGGAACAGTAATGGGGTAAACATGTAATGCATAGTAAATACCATTCAACCCGAATTATAGATAACACATATATAATCAGTGTAAGATACAATATACGAGACATTATCAATAATTAAAATGCAAATGCCAATCAAGGAGCTCATAGTTCACAAAAGTCTTCCTAGTACTGGATCTAGGTCTATCTATTATCTATCGGAGTAGACAAAGAATAATGGAGTGTCTATCACCTATCTTCCTGATAGACCTGGTATAATATTTATAAAGCAAAGTACTCAGTATATCATTTCATTCACTCACTCATAGCCAAGTCCACTCAAGTGACCCATTGAGCTATTCACAATAATCAATCATTAACACGTAATACCATAAATGAAAAAACAATACATTTCATAACGAACACATAAATTATTAACATACTTACCTTATAATCATTACTCAAATCAAGTTCACTTACCATAATAACAATTATTCCAGAATTGCATAACCAAGCCATAAATGTTACTTACCTAGAAAATCGATTTCGATGACCTAATTTCGACAGTCTAAAACTCTAAACATGAATCACCGAAACTAGGAGAGTGTTATACCATTAGGATAAAAATTGAGGTAGGGGTTCACTTTTGGGCATCACCCAAATTTTCAAATCAGGCAATAATCGAACACAAACAAGTAGGCATTGACTTAAATTCGTGAAAATAAGATAAAAGTCTAAGAATTAGGGTTCAAAATTTCAAATGTATCACTAGATTAGTAATTGTCAAAACCCTTATTCAAATCTCACCAAAAGAATAACTACAAAGTCATTTCAAACCACAAATCAAGTCCCGGTAACTCATAAACATATTTGGTAATAAAATCAAACCATAAACAACAAAATTAAACTAGTTAATTTCTTGAGGAACTTAAAATTTAACACGAAAACCATGCAAAAATTGGAGTAAACCATATTGATGCCTTTTGAATAAAGGTCTTATACACATCTATTTGTATAACACAATTTTATTTGAGGAGTTCGAATTTCGTAAACTAGTAATAGAATTTGAGATTTGGATAAAAGTTTTTTGTTTTTTTTGAAGAAATGTTCTCTGGAATTCATTTGCTAACCTGCGAAAGAAAAGGGATATATACAATCAAATAAGGAGACTTCATGAGTAAGTTTACCACATTGTCAAAAATTTACACTTTGGTCACTCAAGTTTTAAAAAATTACTTTGAACCCACAAACTTTGAAAATGTTCAAAAGGGTGAAACAATTATTTAACACATTAAAGAGATGTTAATGAGCACTAAAAGGGATAAGATCAAGTACAAAAAATACATAAAATGAGCAAAAAAAGCCAGGTATTACACTATTCTCTCCTTAAGAAAAGTTTCAGTCTCGAAACTTAACGTAACTGTGAGACAGATAAGTAAAGGTGTCTATTTTGCATGTCGGATATGATTCCCAAGTAGCCTCCTTCTCTGAATGATTAGACCATTGAACCTTAACAAACAGAATAGTCTCTTACGGATGTCAAATGACTTGTTCCTTAGTATCAATAATGCGACCAGGTACTTTTTCATAAACCAATTTTTTCTTGCCACCGAGGTTGATGTTTGATCACATTACTTGAATTGGATACGTATTTTTGGAACTGTGAGATATGAAATACGTTATGAACTCGAGCCAACTCTAAAGGTAAAGCCAGCTGATATGCTAGGTTTCCTACTATTTTCAGTATCTCGGAGGGTTCCATAAATTTTGGACTCAATTTTCCGCTCTTACCAAATCTCATAACCCCTTTAATTGGTGAAACCCTTATGTATACCTTGTCCCCAACCTAAAACTCCAATGGTCTTCTTTTCATATCTGCCTAACTCTTTTGCCTATCCTGAGCTGCCTTGAATTAATCTCGAATAACGGCTATTTGTCCATTGTAATTTGAATCAACTCTAGCCCTGTTTGTCGTCTTTCCCTGAATCCTAATATAAAGGTGACCGATATTTTCTTCCATATAGAGTTTCATATGGAGGCCATGCCGATGCTACCGTGATAACTGTTATTATTGGACAATTCCATCTACATCAAACGCTCATCCTAGTTACCCTTAAAATTAATAGCACAAGCCCTCAACATATCCTCTGAGGTCTGAATTGTCCTTTCTGATTGCTCATCTATATGGAGATGAAATACCGAACACAAAACAACTTCTATACCCACGGCTTGCTGGTAAGTTATCCAAAATCTCGAAGTAAACCTTGGATCCCAATTTGAAATAATACTAATAGGCACATCATGTAGCTTTAGATTATTCTCCATGTAGATTCGTACAAACCAGTCCATAGGAGTAGAAGTCTTCAAAGGTAAGAAATGAGTAGTTTGGTTAACCTGTCCACAATAACTCAAATGCAATCATGTCCCAATCTGGTTCGGGGCAACCCACTGATAAAGTCCATCATTGATATGTCCCATTTTCACTCTGGAATAGGCAATGGATTCAATAAACCACTCAATTTTTGGTGCTCGACCTTTACCTGGTTGACAAACTAATTACTTGGATATGAATTCGACAATCCCCCTTTTCATGTTGTTCCACTAAAAATGTTGTTTGAGATCCTTGTACATTTTGGTGCTGTCAGGATGGATAGAAAATCTAGAACTGTGAGCTTCAGCCATGACCTCTTTTTTCAAATCCTCATTTGCAGGCACATAGAGACATCCTTACATCCAAATAATGCCATTATCAATCCAAAATTCCCCTGGATCTCTACTTTTGACCTTGTTTTGATCTTTATTAACTCTGGATTTATAACTTGAGCTTGTTTAATCTTGTCTATCAATGTCAGTTGCACCACAAATGCTGCTAAAACATTGACTGTGGACTCTACAATCTCTAAATTAAGTCCATCCATTTGCCTTATCAACATGTTGGCTGTGACCTCTGAAGATTTCTTGCTCAGTGCATTTGTTATTCTGTTGGCTTTTCTAGACTGATCTTCAAGTCATAGTCTTTGAGTAATTCTAGCTATCTGCGCTGCCTCATATTGAGTGTCCTTCTGTGTGAACAAGTATTTCAGACTTTGATGATCCATAAATACTTCACACTGCTCCCCATAAAAATAGTGTCTTCAAATCTTTAGAGCAAATACAATGGCTGACAATTTTAGGTCGTGAGTGGGATGATTTTGTTCATATGACTTCAATTGTCTTGATGCTAAGCAATGACCCTATCATTTTCGATCAACACACAACCCAAATCAATCATAGAAGTATCACTATAGATCATATACCCTCCAGTCCCGGATGATAAGGTTAACGCTAGTGCTAATAACCAGTTCTTCAACCCCTAGAAACTAGCCTCACAATCCGAATCCCATGCAAACTTAGTCTTCTTCTGAGTCAGCCTGGTCAATGGTACCACTATTAGTCTAGGCCAATTAACAATTGCCTCAATCTTTTTAAGGTCTATGGATACTTCACTCTTTAAGATAATGTACCAAGAATTATTATACTTTTCAACCAAAATTCACATATACTGAATTTCGCATACAACTTCATGCTATCTTAACTTCCATAATACCAGTTTGAGATGTATTTCATTATCCTCCTCTGAAGGTAACATTATCACAAACCCGTCTAAATAGGGTTCAAATACCCTATTGATCAGGTCCATGGATGCTGCAGGTGTATTGGATAGCCCAAAAGGCATCACTAAGAACTCATAGTGGCCATATCTAGTTCGAAAGGCACTTTTGGAACATCCTTTGCCTTGATCCTCAACTGATGGTAACCGGATCTCAAATCTATCTTGGAAAACACCCCAGCACCATTCAACTGATCAAATAGGTCATCAATTTGTGGCAGGAAATATTTATTCTTGATAGTGACTTTGTTCAACTCCTAGTAGTTAATACATAACCTAAGGTTGTCATCTTTCTTCTTCACGAACAATACTGGAGCTCCCCAAGGAGATATACTGTGTCTGATAAATTTCTTATCTAGCAACTCCTACAATTCCATTTTTAATTCTTTAAGCTCCGTTGGGGCTATTGTGTAAGGAGAAGCTTTGGAAGTTGGTACAGTCTCTAGTGGTAGATTAATTTCAAACTCTATGTCTCGCTCTGGATGCAATCCTGAAAAATTTTCTGAGAAAACATCTATGAAACTCCAAGACCACTGGAATGTCTTCTAACTTGGTACCTTCCTTTTCTGTACTGATCACATAAACCAAGAATGCTTCACAACCCTTTCTTAGTGTTATCTATGCCTGTAATGTTGATAGTATTAGTATAGGTTGTCTATATAGTTTCTTGATACCACCCTGATGCATAATTTCCTCTTTCTCTAAATAACGACCTCGCTTTCTTTTCCCTACAGTCTAGGTGAACGTAATTGCGAGACAACCAATCCATATCCAATATTACACCAAAGTTAGGCATATTAAAATGTACTAGATTAACATCAGACTCATACTCACCTTATGATACCTTGCAACTAGGATATGCCCATCTAGACTCAAGAACTCTATTCTTCAGTCTACCCACTCTATAAGAAGTATCAAGCCAACTGGTTTAGTGTTCAATATCTTACCTAATCTTCTAGAAATGAAAGAATACGTAGCTCCACTATCAAATAGAGTAGTTGCAAGCATATTATTAATTAATACCATACTTGCCACGACTTTGCCTGATCCATCTGCTTCTTGCTGGGTCATAGAATAGACTCGGTTTATAACTGGTCTCATGCCATTACCACTCTTCCCTTGTGGCATCTACTGCTGTGATGGTCCTGGCCTAACAATATGCCAGTCTCTGTTCCTATGTCGAAATTGCTACAGGCTAAACATGCTCCTAACCTCCATTTACACTCTCCCATGTGATAACGATGACAATAACTACACTCTGAGATACAATCTTGTGCCTGAGATGGAGCTAGTATTGTTACCGTCCATTTCCTCTTATTATTGACCCGAAAGGAATCAACAATAGCTAAGGGTGGTCGTGGTCACGCCTATGATGGTAGGGTCTGAAACCACAAAATTGTGGAATTAGAGGCTGTGGTAGTTGTACATTGTCAAGTTGGAGGTGCTACAAGTCTGTAGATTGGTCCGTGTGGAAGGATATTTGGACCTTTGTCACTCTTCTCCTCCGTTGCCTACTATCTCAGAAAATTATCTACATGGGCACAAAAGTCGTACAACTTCTCAAATGTATCTATATCCACTATTACTATTTTCTCCCAGATCTCTTTCAGCAAACCTCTCATGAAATGATCACACCTCTCCATTCTATCACTTATAAGCCCTCGAGCAAACATACCAAATGCATGAACTCTCTGTGAATACTCCACTATAGACATCCCCAGAATCTATCTAAATGAATTGAACACATATTTGGACTCAATTCTAAGATGTGAAAAATAAAAGTACTTTAGAAATGCCTCCCTATATGCCACCCATGAAATCTGTCCTATATGGGCAAGTACAGGTCTCGCCCCCTTCCACCATCTAGTTGCATCCCCAATCAGATATGGCTTTACTATCGAAACTCTGTGCTTATTAGGTGCTTTCAACAAATCTATAATTTTTTTCAATTTGTCCCAACCATTTTTCATCTTCATTTGGATCATGTCTGCCCTCGAAAGTAGGAATATTAATCTTCATAATTGTCCGATAGTAATAATCAACATTTCTAGCCTCTGGTTGCGTGGTGGACTGGGTGCAGGATTTGCAAGGATAGTATGAACAGTGGCATGCATTGTCTGTCCACAATAGCCGCAACAATAGCACAATATATTACTGGTACAGGTATCTATAATAGTTAGGGCTATTGTAACTGCTGTGGCTACTGTGTCGGTTGCTAAGTCTAAATCTGCCCTTTTACTTCTTAATTTTGAGCTTGGTCCAGACCTCTTAAGTGCTTCGGTGGGTCTGAACAGCTCGCATTTCTTGAGGGGGACTACTAAGCCTTTACCCTCGAGGGAGGACCTCTAGGTCTCTGCCCTTATGATTTTTTTTCTTGAATCTGGTCTAAATCTCTTTAGCATTTCGATGGGTCGAAGCGGCTCGCATTTCTTGAGGGAGACTGTTAAGTCCATAACTGAGATCTCAACTCTCAAGGAGGGACCTTTAGGTCTTTGCCCTCATGTTTCTTTTCTTTGAACTTTGTCCGAACCTTTTTAGCAATTCAGCGGGTCAGAACGGTTCGCATTTCTTGAGGGAGGACTATTAAGAGACATCCCTTAAGCATAGTTTTTCATTTTCTTATGCATTTTATCAAGAATCACTTGCCTTTATACGAGAAAAGGGTTTTCATTAAATTCCTTGATAATATTTTTTCAAATTTACAATGTTCCACATTCTAAGAATATGATCCCCTTTCATGTCAAAAGCTTATAATAATCTGACCTGTGAGCCTCTATCACACGATAAGGTCCCTTCCAGTTTGGGTCCAACTTTCTCGTTCCTTCAACCCGACTTGCTTCATTTTTTCCAAGCACCAAGTCTCCAAGCCACAAGTATATATGCTTGACTCTGGAGTTGTAATATCGAGCTATGACTTGCTTGTACTTGGCTTCTCGGAGAGATGCATCCAACCTATTCTCCTCCAATAGATCCAAACAGTTATTTCCAGTTCTTATAGCTTTCTCATTTTGTGACAAGTCACACAGTGCTACCCAGGTCGAGGGTAACCTAATTTCTGCGGGAATGATAGCCTCGGAGCCATAGACGAGACTGAACGGAGTGTGTCCATTCGTGGTTCGAGGAGTGATTTTGTATGCCCATAGGTAATTGCATAGCTCCTCTACCCACGTGCCCTTGGCCCAATCTAGCCGAGTCTTGAGTCCCATTAGTAAGGTTCAGTTACAGATTTCTATTTGTCCATTCACTTATGGGTGTGCCGCCAAAGTGAAGTGTTATTTTATGCCAAAATTAGAGCAGAAGCTCTTAAAAGGTGTCCCTTGAAATTTTTTTCCATTGTTAGATATAAGAACCCAGGAAATCCTTAACCTGCAAATAATATTTTTCCAAAAAAATTTCTCTATTGCTTTTCCAGAAACCGAGGCTTTGGGTTCAGCTTCAATTTACTTGGTAAAATAGTCGATTGCTACTATTAGAAATTCAATTTTGCCTACTTCCGTCTTGGAAGCAGATGCAAAATATCTATTCCCCATTGAGCGAATGGCCAAGGACTCTAGATAGGAACCATGTAGGGGCATGTATTTGGTATTGATGGACTTCCGTACTAGACCATCTGCATTCGATTGTAAAGTGGCGTAGTAATATCTTGCAGTTAGGACTTTGCGAGCCAAACTTTTTGGTCCGATATGACTTTCACATATACTCTCATGTAATTCTCTTAGCACATAATTAGTTTCAGAGAGTCTGAGGTACCTTAATAGCGAGCATAGATAAACTTTTTTTTTTGTATAAAACTCCATCAATCAGTGTATATTTTACGGCCCTATACTTAATCTTTCTGGCCTTGGTTGGGATTTTAGAAAGTATATTGTTGCTAAGGTATTTTATTATAGGCTCCATCTATCCGAGGTTTGAATGAATATTCATGATTTTCTCCATAAGTTCTATAGACCTGAAGTCGTAGATTTCCACTAATATCTCTTTCATCAAGTGTGAGTATATTTCTGTCGAGGCCAACTTTGACAATGCATCAGCATGCATATTCTTTGGTCGGGAGATTTTAATTATGTCTGCTTTCTTGAATTTTGCCATCCAATTCTTTACCTCGAACAAATACTTCTTTAAAATCATGTCTCGAGCCTTATAATTTCCTAAACTTTGATTTACAGCTATCTGCGAATCAGAATGATCTTTATGGTCCAAGCTCCCATTTGATGAGTCATTCTCATACCGCAGATAGATGTTTCGTATTCGAGCACATTGTTTGTTACTGGAAATTCGAATCTTAGGGAGTATATGAGATAATCCCCCCTCTTGTGATTTAAAGATAATACCCACACCTCAGATGGATTTGCACGAGACTCCGTCCACATGAAGCTTCCATACTAGGTCTTTTGATTTGAAGCTCTTTCAAATGGTCCACTGCCATAACTAGTTCTAACTTTTTAGTTCCATAGTTTTCAGCTATGAAGTCTGCTAGAACTTGTGCCTTGATATCCGTCGGAGGTTTGATCTAGACTCAATATCGAACTCGAATAGCTTCACAGACCATTTTAACATCCTTCCTGAAGTGTCAGGTTTGCCCAATATGTTTTTTAATGAGAAATTCATTAGGACAATTATTTTGTGCCCATGAAAGTATGGTCTTAGCTTCCGAGCTGACATTACTATTGAAAAGACAACCTTTTCAATAAATGTATAATTCTTTTTCGGTCCCTGAAGTACCTTACTTACAAAATATATGGGGCACTGCTTTCCGTGCTCGTCCTCTTTTAATAGAACTGAACTAATTACCAAAGCAGTGATTGAAATGTACAGGTACAATGGCTCTCCCTTTTGAGGCAACACGAGTTTCGATAAATTACCCAAATATTTTTTGAGCTCTTCAAAGGTCTTTTGAGCTTATTTCGTCCATTGACAATTTTTCGTTTTCTTTATAAGTTGGAAAAATGGCAGTCCTTGTTCTGCTAATTTGGACAAGAACTGATTTAGGGCTGCCATTCTCCCAATGAGCCTCTGAACCTTAGCAACCGACATTTTTATCGAGTTGGGAGTTTTCATCTCAGTTATGGCCTGCATCATTTTTGGGTTTGCCTCAATTCTCCGATGAAAGACTATAAATCCTAAAAATTTCCCTGAGGGGACCCCAAATATACATTTTTTTAGGGTTCAGCCTCATTCAAATCGATCTCAAAGTAAAAGGTCTCTTTGAGATCCCCTAAAGTTTCTTAAACAGGTTCAACATTTTACCACCATATTATGTATATATACTTCCATATTTCATCCTATTTGGGACTTCAACGCTTTGTTGATGAGCTTCTGGTATGTGGCACCGGCATTCTTTAGTCCAAAAGGTATCGTAGTATGGCAATATGTGCCTCAATCAGTTATGAATGAGGTTTTCTCGTCATCTTCTTTTGCCATATAAATCTGATGGTACCTCTTAAATGCATCTAAGAAATGTAAAATATAAAATTCAACAAAAGAATCAACTACTGTATCAATCTGGGGATACAAATAACTATCCTTTGGATAAACTTTATTAAGATCAGTAAAGTATTGGTACATACACCAAGACGAATCTGGTTTAGTTAGCAGGACAAGATCACAAAACCAAATTGGATATAACACTTCTCCAATGATTTTAGCTGTTAAGAGTTTATCTACCTTAGTTTCAATTACTAAGCTACGCTATGGACTGAACATGCATTTTTTTTGCTTGATTGGCTTGTATGTTGGATCTACACCAACCTTATGCTCGATAATTTCTTGAGGAATACAAGGCATATTCTCGACAGTCCAAGCGAAGACGTCATTGTATTCGACAAGAAATCTAAAAAGAAAAGCTTTGAGTTCTATTGGCAGGACCACACAAATTTTTATTTTTCTGTCCGGAATGCTTGGGTCCAGCGGTATCTCCTTGATGGGCACCTCGTCTTGTGGCTCAATTTTTCCTTCGCCCTTTTCCTTAGACTCGAGTAACTCTGGAATCTCAGTCATGCTCATTGGTGGCCTCACGTCTTCTCCTCCCATCCTCGAATCTGTCATTGGGCTCTTTAGGAATGCTAGAGGTCGAGGATGCATCAAAGGTTTGCAGGAATGCTTTATTAGCAATGGGCATGGTCTGTGATTAGGACCGCAAAGATATCATGTAACAGGCTCGAGCCTCCTACTGATTCTTAATTATTGTGCCTTCAAATCCGTTCCGTAACATAAATTTAATTCCTATGTGAAATATGGAGGGAAGGATCCTAAATGTGTACTGCGTCGGTCGGCTAAGGATCATATTGTATAAACTATCCCTTTTTACGATGACAAAATTGGTCATCCCAATTTTGTGTTTTGAGGGAGTTCCAAGGGTCAAGGGAAGCATTATTTGACCTTCCAGCATGACTGAGTCACCCGTAAAGCCTACCAATGGGATTTTGAATGATTTATCAAGGAGGAATCCATAAGCATCTTCTCCCAAGCATCCTAGAAAATGATATCGATCAAGCTTCCAGTATCTACGAAGACCCGATATATCTCGTAGTCGGCCACTTGCACATGGATTAAAAAGGCCATAGGGTCATTATTTGGTATGCAGCTAGGGATCGAATCCTCTGATGTGTATCTGAGACTCATGAATGGCTTTAGACACTTATCCCAATCCTCGCCTAGGGGTACGTATCTTGCATGCTTTTTTCTTGCTTTATTGGAGTCCCTGGTTGTTGGCCTCCCAACTACGGTATTTATCACTCCGGCTATGCGGATCTGCTCAGCCTGGGTTAGGGGATTGTTCCTATTCTGGCTATTTTGGTTTGGCTGATGAGATGGGTAAGGTCGGGGCTGCACCCAGTTTGCCCTATTGCTGGCGTTTTTTTGAAATTCTGCAGTAGTTCGGCTGATGAACTACTATAGGTTATACCAATTGAATGGCATTCTCTATCCCGACCTTTAAATGGTTGCAGGCCTTTGTATCGTGCCCGTGCTGACCATGGAACGCACAGTACTTAGATTTATCTCTTTGGTTGGGACCTGACATCATTGGAGGGGAAGGCTCTAAGATCCCCAATCGTTTTACTTGATATAGTACATTCCTCCCTCCTTGATGTGTTGAGTGGTGTGAAGTCTGAGTCTGTAGGAGAACTCTTGTCCTTGAGGGTCGAGCCTCGACATTATTGTTCAGGTAGACTACCAGATTTGCTAACGGCCTCCTGTTAGGATAGTGTAGTTTATCTATCACCTTATACTTTTTGGAGGATGAGGGGTTCGGAGTCCTTGGAGTCTTTTTCTTTTGTGAATCATACATTTCTCTTTTTGTCCTGTTAGACTCTTCACCCTGAATAAACTCTTATATTTTTTCCAACAGCTCAGAGTATGAATCTGGCATCCTCTCAACTATTTTAGCGTTGAAGCTTCCAAGTCGGATACCGCTGCAAAAAGCAGCAATTAGAATTTTCTCATCAATGTTCTATATTTGGATCACTTCATCATTGAAACGGTCCACAAATTTGTTGAACAGCTCGTCAGGCCTTTGACGAATATCCATGAGGTGCGAAGTGCCTTTCTGTAACACTGACTTGCTTCAAAAATGACCAAGGAATGACTTCCGTTTCAATGCTAGCTCATTGAAGGCGGTAATTGAGTTCGTTGGTAGCTATTGAAACCATTTTTTAGCTGGGCCTCTGAGCATAGTAGCGAACAATTTGCACCGGATGGCGTCAGTGTAACCTTAGAGGCTTGTTATAACCACCAGATCTTGATGTGTATAATGGATCAGAGTCTCCCTTGTATCGATCAAGATCAGGCAACCTAAACTGCGTCGGGAAGAGCTCGATCTTGATAGAGATCGTAAATGAATCTGTATCAATTGCTGTTTGAGCGGAAGCATGCAATATCAAATTCTTTTTCTTCAAAATTTCCTAGATTTTGTTCTTGAGGCTCTGCTTCTCGTGTTGTTTCAAAATAGCTGAGGAGGGGCCTCTATGTTCGGTGCTCTTCGAGGATTGTGTACCGACTCTGTTATGCACTGACAACCTCTCTGGCCTGCTTGTAGCTGAATGTGATTCATCCGATTGCTCATTCGAGTGCGACTTTGTGATTTTATGACAAAGATAGCTTGGGGCTTATTGCATTTATTGGTTGTTTTCCAGGTCTTCAGCCTAGATTCTGCTGTGGTTCGGCTCACAATGTGATAGCCCAATTTGAGCATTCAGACGGAGTTTGATTTTCACGCTGCCCAATGGACTCTTTAAAGGACTCAAAATGTTCAGAAATATATTTCAATACATCATTCTATTTTGCTGAGCTTCGGTGCAGGCTCCGAAATTTTCAACCTCCTCATTCTGGAAGAGATGCGAGTTGTTTGCCTCGGTCTCCTTGATGGCAGTGCATCTCGCGCCTCGGTTCTTCATCCCTTCAAAACTAAGCTGTGTATAAAAGGAAATTACTAAAGGTAGATGAAAAGGTTGACAATTTTTGTCATTTCCCGCAAACGGCGCCAAATGATGAATTGAAATATTGATAGAGAGACAAAGTAAAGAGTTGAAGAGAGAATTTAGAAATTATATTTTGAGTAGCTTACAAGAAGAATAGAAGTGATAATCTTAGCATTCAAACTCCTTATTTATAGATTTACAAGGAAGGAGTTGGGCCATTATACTAGCTGAACCTACATATAAATTACATATTTGCCCTTAATGTCACATAAGCATTTCTAGAACAATTTTAAAAAATGTGCCATGTGCTAATATTGAGCATCATCAATCATCTTAAGTACTTGGTTGTAAACCTCCAATTCACCAACATTATGATCATCGAAGTAAAGATTCACCAATTAGAAATTCAAGAAGTCCCAAATCCATCGCAATCCAGCTGCAAGACTATTACTACTCTAGCATACACTGTCTCTTATACACATCTAGCAGTGTTGAATCACGCTATAAAGATGACTCTGACAAGCCCATGATACGACCTCACCGTCCTCCGATAAATGTCAAGCCTTTGTATATGACATACAAATCTAACAAGCCACTGCTGCCATTTTCAAAAATCACCTTAAGTCCCGACGGGCACCCCTAGCTCCTCCTTCCTTCGATGGTGAGTCTCAAATTCTAACTCCAATTCTCAACCTTGAAATTGAGCTAGAATGATTATGTGTCCGTTAATGGAATTTTAGGGTTTTAGCTACTCTTAATTCGTTTTTTAAACTGGAGTTTTGATTAAACCTCCTCATTAACAATCATAAAGACAATTAATCTGATTGCATAATGGTAGGGCTGAAGTAGGGTTGGGCTGGGAAAGTGTGGACAGACTGCTGTACTGGTGATGGTGGCAACTGGGGTAGGAAGAGGATAAGGTGGCAAGTGCTGTGATGGAAGGGACATCTAGAAGAGTTAGGATTTCTTGGGAGTAAAAAGGTCAATTTATGTATTATTTTAATATTATTATAGTTTAAAGTAAATCAGGATGAATCTGACAAAGGATTTATTTGATAACCAATCAAAACTTGCCAGTAATCATTTTACCCATCTCTTATAATCAAAAAACCCTAACCCATTTATAATTCTCCTATAAAAATCTATAATTGTCTCGAAAAAATTATAAACCTATCTTTTCTCTATTGTAAGATAAGCAGATTCAAGAAAATCAAAATTGGAAATATGCGAAACACATCTAATAGTATCCGAAATTGTTTAGAAAATAATCCCAATCATGGTAGAAGAGTGTGGATGTCAAAAGTTCTGACAATTTTCGTCTATTTTGCAAACAAAATTGAAGCACATGTGGTCAAATGCACATTTAATAATCACGAGGTAAAATGCTTATTTATCTAACCACAAGAGAGTTATTTACATTTTATCCTTGTTTCTTCTATTACTAACTTATCAAATATATGAATAGGTATTCAGTATGATATGATGTTAAATTTATAACACCACTTTGTTTTTTAACATAAAAGTTGAGGGACTAATTGAGCTATTTTTCCCAAGGCCCACATATTCCCTAACCTATAAGAAGAGCTGACATGGTCAATTCTCACCCAACCAAATCTAATTTAACCATGTAATGCCTGACCCAGTAATTGGAAAATTTTTTATATGAACTAAAATCTATAATCTCATCATACACACTGACTCTATATTTGTCTACATACCCTAATTTATGAATAATAAAATATTTTAATTTTTAAAATTTTAAAATACGTTGAAATGTGGTAGGATTACACACCTTAATTTATATAAAAAATTTTATAAGAATTTTTCCAAAAGGAGAGGCCCATTTCAGTCGAAACTCACTCATTTTCAAGGTTCAAAGTTCAAACCTTCCAATCAACCGCGCAAAAAAACTAATCATTGTCACAATTCTTAACTGCTAGACTTCCAACAAAATCAGCTCCAAAATTTGCTCTTTTAGGCATGAACTTCAAGAATTGAAATCTTTATTAAATATTCAATACAATCTTCATCAATGTCAAGCACTTCAAATTTTGAATCCCGTAAGAGAGGGAAAAAAAGTATCTCAAAGCACTGTGGATTCCTCACTTTTGGCGATCCTGGCTGCCCCATCTTCCTCAATGGTCCTTTCAGAGATAGCATACGCATTTTCCTTCAAGAATGCGCTGATCTTGAGGACTATAGAGTTGAAGGAATGCCCATTTGGTCTACATTTCTGGTGTCATGAAAACAAGGGGTTTGTCGTTCCTCTTTACACTGCTGAAGAAAATGTGAAGCATTCTCTTAGTAGTAGTATTAGTCCCTTTTGTGATCACTGCAGATGTGCAGGTAAATCTTGTATTTTCTGAGACCTTTTTGTTTGTTTTGATGATCCTGAAGTGGGTTTTTGGAACTTTTATCGGGGGTTTTGTTTTTGGAATTTGATTTGGGATTTTTTTAGGGTTCTTGAAAATGGGATTTTGTTGTTATTTTTTAATTTTGTAGGGAGGAGTCATAATTTTGTGCAGGTAAAACTTGAACTTTTGATACCTTGTGCTTGTTTTGATAATTCTCAAGTGGGTTTTGGGCGTTTTTATTTGGGATTCTGTTTTTGGAATTTGATTTGGGATTTTTGTGGGGTTCTTGTAAATGGGAATCTTTTTTTTTTTCTTGAATATCGCAGGGTGGAGTCATAATTTTGTGTCAAGAAGGAAGTATCATATGATAATACCAGTTGATGAGGAGTGATTAGAACAAGCCTCTTGGTAAAGATGTTTTTGATCTTGAAACCCACTTATTGCATGTCAAGATTCACTGCAATGGATTTGGGCATCTTATCTGTATCTTATTCACATTTGTCAGGTGTCTCTAAGAAGCTGTGTGTCTCTTATTAATGGATCTAGGGATAGATCTGTGGTAGTCTGCAAGCCATTTAATGAGATGTCTGTAGCTGATACGAATTATATCAGATTTTGATGATATTTATCTTGAATTTGACGGCCGTGTGATTCATTTTTTTCAGATTATGGATTTAATTTTCTGAATCATTTATAGGAGCATTAATTGTTTGTTTCATTTTCCTTATTAATAGGCCTTAAACGTGGTGTGGTTCTCATAATTTCCAGTAAATTGAACCCTAAAATGCTGTCCTGTTGGAAGAGTGAACTTTGGGTTATCGAAAAGTGTCTTGAGTTGACCAAACTATATTACTTTTTGATGATAATAGTTAACTTGAATCTGAGTGTTATGATTCTTCTAACTGAACATACATTTAGCAACATTGTAATACTTAAGTTTCATAACTGGACATACATTTAGGAACATTGTAATACTTCAGTTTCATGTCATTATCAGCTTCGTTCAGATGTATTTTCTGAATCATTCAAATTAATTTGGGCTTTATTTACTCCGTTATTGGCCTCAAAAAATTGCACTTTGGGGTATCAGTAGCAGTGACTTTCGGTTATCTTGCCTCGTTGAATAGGCTAAATGTTAATCCACTATTTCAGTCACTCAGCTTGTTAACTAGTGAAAGAGTTTGCATTTGTTATATCACAATCTGCTGATTAGTACTGATTCAAATTTTTATTGATGGTTCTACCTCAAATTCGGCCATATTATAGTGTAGAATATTGTCCTTAATTACTCGGGAACAATGAAGGATAGAGGATGCATTCTGTCTGCTTCATGCTTGCTCACGCACTGCTTTTCTACTTTTCTGCCCTTGTGACATGGGATTGAACTTTTAAGGAGCTGCCAAACTTCAGCTATTTGCAGTTTGGAGTTGGAAGCATCTTTCCCCAGGATCACAGAAGTATATTGCTTATAGGCCTAGCTAGATCTCTATCTTAATTAAAAATAAACATTATTGCATTAGGGGCTTCTAGTGAAGAAAAAAAAAAAATGAGATTCTGTTCAGGCAGATAGAAAGGGACCATCAGGAATTAGAATTGAGTTTATCCTTATTCTCCAGATTCCTTTAGATTTGGAAAATCAATTTTGACCATGTCATGCTAAATTCCCAGGCATCTGGGCCTTTCTTTTCTCAATTAGTATAAAATAAGGTAGATCTGGCTTATCTTCTTTATGACATTATGCTTGTATCAGAAGTTGTAAAATCGAGGTGAGCTTTCAGTTTCTGGTTTCCATATGTCCTGTTGTATACAAGTCCAGCAAGTCTGCAACATAAATAGGATAAAATCAATGCTGAACTTAATGATCGTCATAGGTTATATTCAGTGATTCAAGATTTCTTTTGGTTTGAAATTAAGCATTGTTATCCCTAACATCCAATCACTGAAGGCGAAAGTTGAATGCCTTACTCCCTTGATACACCATCTAATTCTGATGCTGTTAGCACATGATATCATTTTTTTTGAAGTATCTCTGTCTGAACAGCTACTTTGTTCTCCTAAGCAGTCAAGTTAAGCAGAATGTTTTTGAGATGAGCCTTCTTCCAGAAAAAAAAAAAAATATAATAATAATAATAATAATGATGTCTGCAAATTAATAAAAATCTTTGTACAACAGAGAATTGCACCACATTTTGTTCACTTTCCTTTTTTTGTGTTCTTTTGCAGTAAAATCACAGTAGAGGATGTTTCCAAGAAGCATATGATGGATCTTAGGTTGCTCCATGGAGTTGCTTATGGACATCCTTGGTTTGGTAGATGGGGATATCGATTTTGCACTGGAAGTTTTGGGGTGAAAGAGCATCATTATGAAAGAGCAATTGAAGTTCTTAGCTCCCTGAAACTTGATGAGGTGATTCATGATTTTCGTTTTACAGATAGATTCGACGAAATCAAGCAAATTATTTGCTACTACAGAG
The DNA here is from genome assembly GCA_025175665.1 of Cinchona pubescens. NCBI lineage: Eukaryota > Viridiplantae > Streptophyta > Magnoliopsida > Gentianales > Rubiaceae > Cinchona > Cinchona pubescens. Next base: position 449,659 of record JANKKI010000488.1, on the reverse strand, counting down.
AGTTAAGTGAGACCGATTTGATCACCATGCGTGATCTCTTCAGATTTATGCTCACTCTCAAGTCCAGGGCTGAAGTGAGTAAAACAGCTATATCAGATGATGCCATTGCACAATTGGTTTCTTCAGGGTATTTTGAGAAGAAAACTTTTATTCAGAAACATTTTCAGAAGCGTAAATCTGCAAAATGTAGCAGATTTTCTAAAATTGCTGCTAATGGGGATAGTCGATGGCCTTCTAGAAGATTGGAATTTACAGCTAATGAAATTGTCAATGCATTAAAAGAGAAGAAAGCAGCAAACAAGTACAGGAGTTCTGTGATGAATAGGCAGGAGGTACGGGGTGCAGCTCGCCAACAAATTGGTGATACAGGTTTAATTGATTATGTGTTGAAATCACTGAACAATGTGCTTGTTGGAGGTTACAAAGTCAAGAGGATGGTGAATGGAGGAGACGCGAAAATTAGAGTATACAATTCAGGAGGTTAAGAATGGTGTCAAATTGGATCAAGAAAAAGTTCCTGAGAAAGTTCGGGCCTGCCATAAAATGCCAGGAAATGATGTTAATGGTGATCTCTCTTACTTGTATGATCATGTCCTTTTGGAGTATCCTGAAATGGACATAGTGAAATTGGCAGTAACTACAGTTTTGAACAGTAAATACTTCGTCAAGGAGTGGCCATTCAGGGACGAGCAGGATCACTCATTGAGTTTTGTTTGCAGATTTTTGCCAAGTTTGACAGAGATGGAAACTGAACTAACCTCTCGGGAATTCCCTAGAGGAGAGTACATTGTGGTTCCACTGCATTATACCGTTGCATTCAAGATAGCTATACAGAATGAATGAGGGACACTTACTGCATCATGGAACATCTTCTTGTAACGGATATCATAGAAACTGAGGGAATGGAAGACAATGAGGTACTCTTTGGCATTCTCGAGTCTGGTACAGAACCTTGTCTGGATTAGAGGTGATGGATTGGATTTGGATACTGATCTGAGGTATGAAGGTGGAGCAGACAATTGGAAAGTCAGATGCAAATGTGGTGCACAGGATGATGACGGTGAAAGGATGTTTTCGTGTGACAAGTGCGAGATATGGCAGCACACACGCTGCTTTGGCATTGAGGATTCTGAAGCTGTCCCTCCACTTTTTGTATGTGATGCATGTTACACTTCACTTGCACCATCAAGGGCAGCACAGACTAGCTATGACCTTGAATCTAATGGAGTTCTGTTGCCCCCTGTTGCATCATATATATCTACTATCCAGAGGCTTCTTTACTGAATTGAAACAGAAATTACATGATGAGGACTAACATTTACTGCAGCATATATGGTTGAATTAACACTGCCTGGTGACACAATGATCTGTAGCTGCTTGATCATCATTCTTTCTCAAGCACAAATTCTTTCTGATAGACAATTATACATGTAAAATTCCATAGATTTTCATTGCTTAAATTGTGATTAGCGCAAATATTCATTGTATCATATTGATGAAACATTTTTGGTTCCCAATGTACGGAAGATCCTGAACCACTGGTTCAGAAACCTGCTTGGATTTGGTCTAAATCACTAAAGTCTTGATCATCTGGGCATCATTGCCTAAACAAGTAGACAGAAAACAAGAAAGTGTATAAAGCAAAAGACTAGCTACTTTTTTGGTTGTATCTCATTCTGAGTTGAGCAAAAACACATGTCTCTGAATCACTTACTATGATTATTGAGACAGAGTAATTAGTGTGTCCCATCTATTTGTTATTCAGAACTCTAAATAATCATTCCTTTGGGCTTCATGTATTGTAGTATTGCCATTTGCTGCTTCTTTCACTGAGAAGAAACAAAATACAAAAATTACAGAAAGGTCCTATTTTGGCATTTTTTTTTTAATGATCATTAAGCTCTAGTTTTATTATCCAAGCAAACTTGTCCTAAAGACTACTGAAAAGAAATCCTTTCAACATCTACATCGCGTATTCTAGTCAAAATGTTATATTAAATTTTTTATTTGTTAATGTTTGAACCCTTTTGACTAAGAATCTTCAAAGGGAAATATGGTAAATTTGTTTTGCCACATAGTACTGTCTCTTATACATATCTAGATGTGTATAATAGACTAGTTATTAATGAGTCCTAGAGCAAATAAATTACTACTAAACTAATTTTTATCAAAAAAAGGTCATTGAACTGTTAAAAGTGTGAATTTAGCATCATTCCGTCTCTTTGAGACTTAAGGCTAACAGAATTTGGTTTTTTTGAGGGTCAAAGCTATTGGAGTAACATTTCTTCAAAAAAAGAAAAATAGTTGACATTGTGAGATATCATAATAGAGAAAGGAAAAAAATTTGGATCAATATTGAACTACGTTGTACTTAGCACGGGATAGAATTAGAAAAATTAACTTAATGAATTCAATTTGAAAAACAAAGAAAATAAGTAAGGTTAAAGAGGTTAAGTAAAATTATTATCACTGTGACTCTTTGGTATTATGATCTAATTAAATTAAGAAAAATACTCTAATTAACAATAACTTAACATAAAATTAAAATCACAGCTTTTCTTAATACAATCAATTAATTCGACATATAGCTCATCTCCAAATCTCAATCTTCAAATTAGAAGTGCAAACAAAAATCCCAAAATACATTTTTATAAAAATCCATCTCAGTTCCCTTTCAATGGAAATACGTGAAAGCAGAGAAATTAAAATGATTTGGGCTCTATTTCATAGAGCAAAAGGAAACAAAAATTTTAAATCAATAGATCAACTATGGATATTCATTTTATTTTGTATGAAAGATAATGAAAAGATCGTGGATTATCTTAATTGTAAAATTAATTGAGTGCACAAAGGGAAAAAAAAAAAAAAGAATAGGAACATAAAAAAATATCACCCATGAATCAATACAATGAAAATAAATAAATAAAAAAATCTTAATACATACGTAAATATTTTTGTCGCCTGATGACTATCATCTTAACTTTTGTTGTTTGCAATAGGGACGTGAGTATCCTTCATCAAATTTTAAATGTCTAATGAGTAGTTAAATTAAACACTTTCTAGATTTCAAACTCTTCAAAGTAGGTTAAAAGTGTATGTACAGTTCGAAGGGAAAGAAAAGAAGTAGGTTAGGGGAAAAATACCACAAAGGGGGAAAATATATTTAAAAGTTTATCACAAAAGAAAGACAATGAAAAATAAAAAATAAAATAAAAAATTAAGGAGAGAGAAATATGTTTTTTTGGGAAATTCTATAGTTCCTAGGAACATTTCCCTTAATTTTAAAAGGTTTAAATCACTTATACTGTATAAATATTTAAAATACAAAAAAATAGTAAAATTTTCCTAAATTTTTATATAATCAATGTGCATATATAGTCATTATATACCCATAGCATTGCAAAAACTCCAAAGGTTGCATCTTTTAAAATAGGGTAAGACAAAAAAAAATTTGGGTGGTTTGTGATTGTAATAATAATGGGATATATGACAATGGTTAAAAAAGTTACATTAAAATTCTATTGACAAAAACTTCTAAGGGGTATTACATTAGAATTCTAACTATTTACTGCAACTATGAATGGATATAATAATAATGGGAGAGATAGCGATCCCCTCCTTCTTTCTTTCCTTCCTTCCTTCCTTTCTCTTGCCCCATCTCCAGCTTGCCTACCCCTTCCACTGCACCGCCTTCCTCCGCTTCTCGCCTGACCCCACCACCCCTCCTTCTTTCCCTAGATGTGTAGCCAGACACCCTTTCCAAAGTGATGCCACCAAACTCCTTTTACCCTAGGCCCGCCATCACTTTTTGTTTCTCAAGGCCCTGCTAGTCCCACGCTCTTTCCTTTCAGCCCCACCCACCTTCACCTCTTCAAATCCACCCCTCACATTGCAAACCCCAACTAATGCATTCAAATATGTGAAAATTTTACGATTTTTTTTAAAAAAAATATTTTTTTATATTTTAAAAATTGATGTATAATATAATATTATATATTTTAAAATTTTATATTATATAAATTTTTAAAAATAAAAAAATAATTTTTTTAACGGAATTATGGAATTCTCTAAACATGTAATATATAACTCATTTGTGCAAGAATCAAACCTTGATTGTGGTGGATGATAATATTCAAGTTTATTACCATGTCTGCTCTAATAGGAAGGAAAGAGAATCAACAATAGTGAGAAACTGTAAAAGAAAGAGAAGGACGAGGAGAGAGAAAAAGAAAGAGATATATATATATATTTTTTTAAATTTCAAAATGTCCCCAATCTGAATTTAGGTTTAAATAACAATTTTATCTGAGACAAATGTACTTATCAGCTAAATTATCAACACTTTGTCTACATTAACGGCTCAAACAAACAAAGGACGATATGTTTGTACTTTTGATAATTTAGTGACTCTTTTTGCCAAATAACTAGTTTGATAACCACATTTTTAATAAGATAATAGTTTGATGGCTACTGACACAATTTTAGTCTTAACTTATTAGTATTGTCATTAATACAATTAATTAATGTCAGAAAAATATTATGTACATTAAGCAAATATAACTTAGAAATCATCCGCCAAGAGTATAAATTACATAAACACTAAAAACAATCCTAAGATATCTTTTAACAAATAGGATTCAAAGGGAATAAAATTCAATCCTATTATCTTGCCTCTATTATCTTTGTGATATTACATGGAATAAATGTAGTATGTTATTCAAAATTCATAACAAATAAGTATATATGAATAGTCAGACAAAAATGCGATAGAGTTCACACATTTCCCTAAAAAAAAAATGCTTTGTGTAAATTATTATTTTTTTTTTTTTGGGGAATTTATTTCATATAGTATTTCAGAAATTTTCTATGCTAACCCAAATACTTTGAGTTTGTACAATATTAATTATGCCATATAATTTTAAAATTTATAATGTACAAACATAATGTGTGTTATTCTATGATGAAGGGTACTATTTCTTTCTTGTCTTTCTTTAAACAAATGATGGAATACTATTTCCCATTTTGATTATTAATTTTTGGGTAAATTACAATGAACTCCCTTATAGTTTGACTAATATTTAAGTGTTACCTATATATTTTATAAATTTATAATCTATCTCCTTGTTGTTTGAGTTAGAGTGAAATCATTAAATATTCTTTTAAGTAATCGCTAGCAAGCAGAAAATTTTGAATATAAAAGGTTATTTTAATTATTTAAAGTCCTCAATCAATATTATTGACGTATTTTAATATAAAATATAAACTCTTCTTGTTTGTTGGAGGGGTTTTTTAGATAGTGAAGGGTTACTATGCTTAAGGATATTTTTGACTTTTTATACAAATTTATTAAATTTTTTATTTTTCATCTATCTTACAAAAAACTCCAATTACAAGGAGGTTGATTATAGGTTTGCAAATCATAAGCATATAAATTGAATATTAGCCAAATTATAAAAGTGTTCATCCTCTTTTATTTTCAAAGGAAATTATTAAAAGTGTTCATCCTCTGCTTTTCAAAGGTCACACTTATATTTAGATCTTTATGTGTATAAGAGACAGCCCAACAAAAGTTTTCATTTGGATCAAATGAAATGGGCAAAAAGATTTGATTTGAAAGAAAAATGGTGCAGTATCTTCGTTTGTGAGTTTTTTTGCGAAGGGAAAAGAAGAGATTTGAATGACCACAAACCCCTCCAAAACTTTTCCGCACAAAACTGGGATGAAAAGACGGAAAAGAATAAGATGCAAGTAGGTTTTTTTTCCCTATGAAAATTTTGTCCTTAAAATATTAAAATAATTAACCCATTGAATTCCAATTTCTATAGCAAGACTGCAACTGTTGCGTCTCTATTTTTTTTTTTTTTTTCTCCTCCCTTCAATAGCTCAGCCATTTCTCTTCCAAAACAACGAAAAAAAGTTTGAAGATTCTCTTCCTTCTTCTTCAATGGATATTGAACATCAAAATGTGTCTATCCTTCCATTATTAATTTTCTTTTGCTACCGGGATTAAAAGGAGAGCAAATGAGTTTTTATTTTTTGGTTATTGATAAAGTGGGTCTCTCAAACTGTCGAGTGTCAACTAATTAAAATTGAATTTCTTTAATTGATTATTAGACTACGAGATTTTGAATCAAGAAACTTTTGGTAGATATAATAATAAGTCTCATCGGATGATTAATCATTAATTCTTTGGCTGGCAATGGCCATCTTATTGTTTTGGTTTTTTCATGGAATGAAACTGAAGGGGCAAGTATGTAAAAATAAATTATTTTAAAATTTTTTATTTCATTTCTTTTCAACTCTTGAATAAAAGAAGAAAAATACTTTACAAATTCACATTTTAAAATTATTTTTCAAAATCAGTTAACATATCAAAATTTTATTAAATATCCAATCTTAGTCATATTTAGTTCTTTATTTTTTGAATCTCATAAGACATAAGTAATTTTTGTTTGTTATCTTGTATTTATCACTTTGTCTAGGTATATTAGAAAAGGAAACTCATATGTCGTTTTCTTTCCTAAACTCCCAAGCAACATGATAAGCAAAATTATATATCCCTTCTCTTCTTTTCTTTTCCATCATAACTTATCTTTCTGTTCTTTCCTTTTTCTTTCTAAACTCTCCTACTAAACCTAAAACCAGAACTTATACAAAAAAGGATAATTAAAAAAAAAAAAAAACAAAAAAAAAAAGTAAGAAAAACTGTTGCCAAGCTCAATTCTCATTTCCTTCCAAATAATCCTGATAACCCACAAAGAAGTAATACGTAAACTTCCTTTCTTTGATTCAAAGTACAGTACTTTTGTGGGCGCTCGCTGCATAATGGGTAAGAAATTTCCTTTTGTCCAATATTTGTTTTAACCATATTGAGAATTATTTTCACACTTTTGACTTGTAAAGCTGATTTTCTTGATAATTTGATATCCCATTTCTGCAAATTCATCAAATTTTTAGTCAGGCTTATTTCTAATATTGTTTAATAGTGTAATTTTTGCAATTGATTTCATGGGTTCAAGTGGAAGGGCAATGAACTAAGGGATATTATTAGATAGAGATCCAATATTCAAGTTGGAATTTCTGTTCTTTTTATTTTTTATTTTAAATGGAATGCATTAAAAATCTTTTGTTTTGGGATGAATGTTTGAATTTGACCGAGAGTTTGAGTTTGATGGAAGAGGGAAATATATAATCTCTAGCTACATATTGTTTGTCAAATTGCTTGGTTAGATAACATGGCAAAGGACTTCGTATCAAGCTGGACTTTGTAAAAGACGAAAACAAAAGGAAACACATAATTTTGGTGGTTCATTTCATACAAGTGTGATTCCCCTCTTTCATTTCGGAAAGTATAGAATGTTCAATTCATTCTGTAGTCTAGAATAGTATGTTATATGCATACAGGAAGTTGGAATGTCTTATGCTGTCCGCTAATAAGTTGCTTTTAGATCACTTTTATTCCGCACCATATGGTTGGATTTAGAATGCCTTGCAATATCTCTGTTACTGTTACAGACAGAATAGACTTGCAATATCTCGGAAAAATAATTTAGAGATAATCTTTCTTGCTGCTAATTTTCTAATCCTTCTTTATGCTGATTATGGTTGGAAGAATGTGAGGAGGCGCAACACCAAATGGACACTTTTACAAGTCATGATGGAGGCTCAGAAAAAATTCCAGTTTACCAGACAATTTTGATCTAATCTCAAATCTACTACTAGGTTTGGTTTAGAGGACATTTTGATCAACATAAAACAATTACTTTTGATATTTGAGCGAGAACTTATACTTCAATTTTGATAAATGAGAGTGACCAAAAAAATGAGCCATACCACCAATTAAAACAAAATTACCATATTGCAACTTGTTGCTGTTTGTAGTGGATTATATTTGGATACAATCTTCATATGCTGGAGAAAAGAGGGGTGGGGTAAACACTTGTTCTCTGATTTGTTTCCTGAGGATCTCTTTTCAGCTGATATGATTTTCTCTCTTCATTAATATTGCCTTTCTATCCAAAATGACTCATTGATTTTTCGTTGCTTATTTTGTGTTGCATTGCAGTTCGAGTTCATTTAACTAAATAAAAACCTAATTATTCAAAATATTTTTTATCAGACTCCTCTTCAGTCTCCCTGCTGCATCCTCTTGGTGCACTCTGCATGCAAAATTAAACGTTTCACTTAAGCAATTAAATTGGACAATTGTTAAATAGTAATGAATAAAATTAGGGAGAATTTAGAAAATTGTCCTTGAGAAAGTGAAATATCCAGTATTTGAAGTTGGACTTCATATTTCACGAAGTACCTATTCAGAAAATTCATGCTTTCAGAAATTCCAGAAAACAAGAAGCCTCAAATTTGTGCCTAAAAGAAGTAATCTGTTATACTAAACTTGTAACTGTATTTAGTCTGTGGCTTAATTTTTCGCCATAAAATAGCAAAGTAAAAGACAGACAACACTTCTTTTCCTTTCAAAAGTAGAGTAGAAAAAGAAAACCAGAATAGAAAGTGAGATATATCAAAAGATGTGGTGATATAGCTAATACAATCACCAAGAATTCTTCAGTGGCTTCTCCAATAATGCTGAAAGGTACATCTCACGGAGTTCTGGCCCTCGGTCCAGCTTTGGCCCTACTACCCACTTCACCTTGTTGAATCCAATGCTTTCTATTAGAGGCGCATAAACCTGTTCCAGCTGATCACCAACGCAGAAGAAATGGTCGAGCCAGAATAGCCCCCCAGGTCTAAGCACCCTATAGATGTCAAAGAACAAGAAGTGAAGCAGTGTTGTTGGGATCCAATTGCTTAAGACATGCATTGAGTGGATGATATCCAATGTGTTATCAAAGAATGGTAGTCTCTGTGAAATGCTTATGTACAAAGGTATCACCCCTCTTGATGCGATAAAAGTATTGAAAGGACCATTCAGGTTCATGGAAGTAGTTATAATTGTTATGTTCCTTTCTCTCATTCGTACAGCAAATGTGGCCACACCACCTCCAATATCCAGCCCTGTCCTAACGGTGCCAGGTTTCTTTACTGCCAGTACTTCATCTATGGAGAAGTCAAGGCCGCCACTGATGCTTGTCCCAGCCCATCGACTTTTTTCTCGACCTCCAAGATCAAAACAGTCTTTGCAATCATCAAAACCTTTCTGAGTATGCACGCGACTAATGAGACATGAGTAATCCTTGCAGGTGTATGCAGTCCATACAACAGATGAATCTGATGGCGTGGTCCATAAGCTTTGAGGAAGAGGGTAAGGTTCCACATATTCCTTCGGGGCAGCAGAACGGCAACGGCGGCGAGGGAGTGGTTCACAGCCCTTCAGAAGAAGCTTCTGGGCGAGGAGTTCGTCATCAGGGCAGGATCCATTGACTTTGTATGACATGTATCGGCTAAGTTCATCAGGAAAGATGGTGCAAGGACGGCCAACTGGAGGTATGATTTTGTCAGAGTCGAAATTCATGTTGAACCCAAACGGGAGCTTCTGTGCAGATGTGAAAGCAAGGAACTCAGGTGGGAGGTCTGCAGTCGCTTGCGACTCATCCGAAACACGAATTGTCTCATCCTTGTGAGCTGGCTGACTAACCACAGGTACACTAACACAGTTTGTTGAAATGGTCGTAGAAGTGTCTATTTCAGACTTTAGCGTACAAGAAGAAGAATAAAATGTTGTGGAGACGAAAAACGTCAGAAGATTTGAAGATAATCTATAGGAAGAGAAAGAATATGTCTGAATACAAGTGGCTTGGACTTGTTAGGGGAATCCATGCTAATTTTCCTGATAAGCAATTGCTTAGAGTTGACGATGACTGTTGATTGTTGAGTTCCGATATAGAGTTGGTGACTAGTGCCCGCATGCTTACCAATAGCTTCATATAATAGGCTTATGATATGTATATTATTTGAGAAGTCATTGCATCTTTGATCACCGGACTGATGTTTCATAATTACCCCCTCTTTTGCAACCAATGGCCACCTTAGGCGTGGATTATTTGGTCTTTGTGACCTTTATTTTATGCTAGTTAGAAAGTAGAAAGGTCTGGGCACTAATCACTCTGCTCCTTTAAACTAAAGTGGCAGGTAGTAGAACTAGTAGAAAGTCAACGGCTCAAGGAGGTCCAACTTCAGCCATTAATATTCTCCTTAGAACGGCATTTGTATTGAATTGTTTACAGATGCAAAAGAAGTACTACTATTTTCTCATTCATCTTCCCTTCTACTTTTATAACATGGAAAGTCGTACAAATAATCTTGTACAGTACTCAAAAAATATTTTTTTAGCCTTTCACATTTGAATTGGTGATATTTAATTTCTCACACAATGAAAATACAATATTTTAATTTTTAACATCATGTTTATGATTAATTTAAACGAAAAACTGTACGAGCTGCTCACATGTCTAAGTTATTTCTATTGAACTTTTGGCAAATGCAATCGCTATGTAAATGTTCATTATAGGCAAGATGCATGTCAAACTAGATTTATACAATAGCTAATTCTAATTTTAGTGGTATAGATCTTACTTTGTGAGCAGACGGTGATAATAAATCCAACCGAGGTGAAAGAGTTGCCCCGTAACCACATTCGAAACTCTTGAGAAAAAAGAGTGAAATTTTATCTTCACGAATACACTCAATTTAATTACTTTAGATAAGGGAAAATTTTATAAAGAATTGAGACGTTGCAAACATAAATATGTTGTGTATGCTCGTGACTAATCTTCTCATTCAGCTATTTGTACTTGAAATGAATAATTTCAAATGATTAAAGGGGCTAAAAATAGTTATCTAAGTCTATTTAAACCTTATTTTACTTTTAGATTGATATTATCAAAATATTTTCGTAAAACCTGAGCCATAAAGTCACGTGTAGGCTTATACAAATTGATCATCAATTTATTCGAAGTACTAGTATGCAAGAATTACTTGTTTTACTCGTTTATTACTATTGAGGAAATCCTTTTTTCGAAGCAATTTGTTGAGAACGAATGTGATTCTTCATTTTTTTTTTTTGTTTTGTTTTCTTTTTGTTTATTTATGTTTTGTTTTTTGCTTTTTTTGTCTTTTTGAAAGTTTTTATTAGGGATATAAATAAGTACTGCAAAGTGCAAACAATTTAAGTCCTACATTTCGGTTTTGATGATAAATATCCTCCATTTTCTTGGTTAAATTAGGGAGTGGCATATAATAACATTGGCGTTGGGGAGGCCCAAGCATATTTCGGCTTTGTGGGCCAATAATTAATTAATGTCATTGCTAATAAATTGTCTATTTATTCATCCTTAAAGAGGATTTCAATGTGTTATGGTCTAACCTGGGCTAAAAAGAAGATAATGAATAGTCAAACAGTTAACCTTTCTAAATGTGAAAAGATATGGTTCAACCTACAGATCAGAAGAGTTTTTAATCCAAACCAAGTTGGGTAAACAGTTTTGAGTTTTGAAGTATAATGGCTCAAAATCCCCTCAAGTATTTCCTAAGGCATTTTTCAAATAATAAATGGAAATGTTATCGAGTTTCTATTTTAAACATCATAAAATGTGCCTTTTAATTTGTAACCCAGTGCGTAATGTGTTACTTAAGTCGTATTAATGTGATGTTATGAATTCATTTAACTCACTTTTTGAAATTTTTCTTTGACCTTTATAGTGGAGATGTCTTACCTTATTTGTATATGTCATCTTGTTTATCAATGCAACATGTAAAAGATATACTATCACAATATCTAATTTGGTGAGTTAGAAGATTTCACATTTAAATGGATTAGAATATGTGAGCTTAACGTTGTAAACAAGAGGACTTGGAATATCTTGAAAATTATGGAGACAAGAGACAGTTTAATAATTACACACTTCATTTAATTTTAACTGTAATTTTAGGTTGGTGTAAAAAAATTAAAAAAGTGTATTTATACAAAGTGAAAAACAAAAATTACTGATGTATTACTACATCTGAAAAAAGAAGGAAAGAAATCCGACCGAAAATCTAAAATCAAGAATTCGTGATTTGATAATATCTTTACCCCATGGAGTGATTTTGACGAGTGACTAGGATTAATTTATAACTTTGTAAATTATTTTTCCATTAAAAAATCTATTAATTGAAGTAATTTTACATACAGATAATTTTAGGGCTGAATTAACCTTGTACATTAATATTTTTTAATTACATAATTATCTTTGCATTAATATAGCTCTAAGAATAAAATTGAAAGAATTCATTTATTATTTTCTTGAATTTTTAAAGTGAAAGATGATATAACATAAAACAAATTATTTAAAACGGCAACTAAAATGAATGTTGTTGGAACCATTCATTAGTGCCCCAAGTAACAGGTCCAGCTCTTCATTTTTGGGCTTAAAGTGTTTATTAGATCCCATTAAGTCCATAAGATGATCTATATCTCCCAAGTGTTTACAAGATAGGCTTTATGTAGTACAGGAAGGCCCATTAGTACCAGTTTATATAATGTATGAGATTTTTGGTATAATTTATTTTTTCACTCTTATTTTACAAATTTGTAATTTTCTATTTCTACTATCAAATAACTTTTCAAGGTCCATTACAAAATTATACACACAAACTCCTAATTTAATTTTTATTTAGTTTTAGAAATTTTTTTGATAAAATTCTATACACGTCAAGTGTACCAATAGAATTATGTGTTTCCATTATCAAAAATAGACTAAAAAGATTGATTATGTGTTTGGGATGCTGCCCGATGAGAACCGTCCGATTGATGAAAAACAGAAAAAGCAAGGGAGTCCTTTGCTTTTCAGAAATCAAGACTGTTTAATGTATAGCATGAACGGTGTGCAGTGCAGTACGCTTTGACTTGGCCCCGCCACGATAGTAGTGACAAGGTTCAGGGAAATTTTATGATTTTATTACAGTATTATATTATTATATTTTATATCATATAAGTATTTAAAATATATAATATTATAAAAAAATTTACAATTTATTTTAGAAATTATTTTTTTATATTTTAAATATTTATACAGTACATCATTATGTATTTTAAAATTTTATACTGTATAATATTTTAAACTCACGGGAAACTAATTTTTTAAAAAGAATTATAAAATTCTTTAATATTATATTATATAAATATTTAAAATATAAAAATATATTACTTTGACGGTATCAAAGAACTATATATATATATATATATATATATATAAATATAAGAAAGATATTTAGGTAAAATCGATAGTTGACTCTACCTATAGACCCTATGGTCAGATTTAATTTTAAAAAAATTTGCTTACGTTAGCTAATATCATAAATTTTTTAAAATTTAATTCACAACACAAAGTCTATAAGTGAGATAAAAAATTAAATATATTTAAATATTTGTCTATATATATATATAAAAGCAAATTAAATTGTGCTAGAGGACAATAAGCAAAATAAATTCAGCCGAAATTTAGGGGATGGTTTAACTTTTTCTAGAACAAAATAAAAAAGATGGACCAATCAAATATACTTTTGTCGCATCATTCAAATTAATAAAATACCCCACTTTTGGTGAAATTCTAGCAGTCAAACATATGATTTCTAGCCAATTTGTACAATCCCGCCCTTAATATGGACCTTTTCATGATTCATTAAAATATCCCTTTTGTTTATCAAAAAGGACATACGACTTCTACTCCAAAATACGTGTAAGATAAACTTGGAAAAAGACCGACTTAATGGTAAATCATACTATCTTAAATAGAGAAAAAATGGTGAAATGTTATAATCAGAAATTTCATTTGTTTCTTAAGTACACTAAAAAAATTAATTGTTGCTCAAGTACAGTAATCATTTTTTAATCATAAAAACAAGCAAGCAAATTCGAAATTCTATGAATTTATCAATAGCTCAGTTAAATTTAAAATGAATTATATGTTTTTTTTTTTAATACATGGCTATATATTTCCTAATTTCGATAAAAAAAAAATGTTTGATCACTAATCAATACCAGTGACCACTGGTCGAATCCAATTGATCAATAACAAGGTTGAGTCCAGGCGGACGTTATCATGCAACTTTCTAGAAGAAATACAAAAAGTGGACTAATCAAATGTACAGAATTTAATTTCTTACTTAAGATCACTTGATTGCATCATCCGTCTGAATAAATACAATTAGTCAATGGCGAATTCTCAATTTTGGCAACAGTCTGGCAGTCAATAAATGAGAAAACCATTTTTTCTAATAAAAAGACGAAAATGCTTCATTAGGAAAAACTTGAGTCAGCCAAAATGGCACCAAATACATGCAAAATAAAACAAGTAAAATAAACGGCAGAACTTTATTAAGATGTTAAAATCTTTAGTAGAGAAATAAATTTGATGGAAGGTGTTGATGCTCAAATTTAATGAGTGCTAAATTTAAGTGTAATTTAATCCAATAATCATGTAAGAATTTTGTGCGTAATACTCACGTTCGAAACACTTAAAAAAAAGTACAGGTTTATGTCTCCGAGGTAGACTCCTACGCTCAAATCAATATTTAGACCAGAGAAAATAATTTATAGATGATTCAGAACTTAAGACTGTGAAAATATATTGAATCAGATTTATCATTTTTATATTTATACCTGTAATCTGAATCAGATCAATCCATAGTTTTGTGATTATTTATTTGACCTATTTATGCCTACTTTGGTTATGAGTGTAAAATTATCAAAATGTCTCTAGCGAACATGGATTCAGAGCAATATGTATATTTTTAGTGGATGTATTATTTTGACATCTCGATGTGTATAAGAGACAGATATAAGGTATATAGTTAATAAAATTGTTTCAGCACACTAATCATTGTTAGAGGTGTAAACGAAGTTAAACAAATCGAATACTTTATTATTTAACACATAGTTAATGAAAACTCTCTCAACCCCTAAGAACTGTGTATCAATTAATACATACCGAAATACAATTTATTTGCATTCCGTAACGCGGCAATTCACATTTCGAAACATTAAAGGTAGCAGATCCTTATTAGAATAAGGATGTTTTGTTTTTCTTTTTTCTATATGTTTTTTTTTTCATTTATTTATTGAGAAAATAAGAAAATATTCTCTAAATTTATCCAATTAGAACTATTTAGTATTGGAAAGTTGAGGATAATGATTCTTAAAAGTTGAGAATTTTCTTTTCTTTAGTCACTAAAAATTCTATATTTATTAGAAAAATTATATTATTTACTACTAACTTACTTTCTTATCCCTATAATATAGCAAAATTTTCTAAAAAGTGGCATATCACGACATATCAACTAAATCTACATCTAAGTGTTTTATAATTTAAAAAGTGATGAATAGTTTTTCCGTACCCGTACCGCATATTCTAACGTGCTGTGTTTTTTATAACTTTGGTTTAACAACAATTGATTATTTAATGAATTTAAAATACATTCAAGATGTAACTTATACACATCTAGAATTGAATAAGAGACGAGATCCTAAAATCAAATTAGAATAGATTTAATTTTTATACATAAATTTAAGATTTTATCAACCTTTCATCCCTTATACTTGTGAAATGATAAAAATACGTATACAAATTCAAAATCCAATTAATTTGTCGAAGAATCATCAAAATTTACAATAATGTATAGCTGGACCTATAATTACCGAGTATAACCGTATGCACAGAATTTTCCTAATTAATTTCTACAAAAATATGTTTGATTCACTACTAATCAATAAGGTCTTTGAATATACTTGAATCCAGTTGATGAATCAAAACAGTCCAATCTATCTCTATAATGATTCATCAACTTCAACAATTCAGTAATCTTCTCCTTGGTTTTTTCCCCACATCCAACCTGCAAAACCACCAAAAGCTTCTGAAAAACACCAGCTCCTAATGCTTCAATCACAGGACTTTCATCTTCAACATTTTTACAAAGCTTCCATAAAGTTGAAACAGCAAATTCTGTAGCCATTTCTGAAACCCTCAAAATTTTCTTCACCAACAAAGGCATAGTCAAAGCATTCTTGCAAGCCATTTCTCTTCCTTCTTCCCAATTGCATAAGCTTTCCAAAACCCCTAGCGCCTTCTCGGACGTACTTTTTTCACCATCAACAAGCATTTCTAGTACTAAAGAAACCAACCCGAAATCGCTACGAATCTTGATGCCAGATTTTCACTGCTTTTGGATTGCAACACGTAGTATATAACCATTAATGTAGCATTTGTGGAAGTTGGTCCAATTGGAACTTTCAAAATCTTGAACAATGCTTCGGAAACGCCTTCGATTTCGAGTAGTCCATCAACAAAAATTTGATGGCCTAATAAAGAATTTGAAAGCAACTCCTTAAGGACTATTATTGCGTGTTGTTTTATGGATAAATCTTCGCCTTTCAAAAACCATGCAATGCAACGTAAAGATTTGGATGATCCAAGTTTAGATTGCCCTTCAATCCCAAGAGGGAACATCCATGTCAATGCAGACACGATCTCCTTTAGTAAAATTTCATGTTTTTCCATCGAATCGCCCGCGAAAGACTCGAATGAAGAGGATAATACAAAGCCAACTCCATTTTCTACTATGCATTTTTTGTTGCGTTCACTTTCTCTTGCCAAATTTCTAATCTTTCCCACCAATTCTTGGCATTTTTTTCCGTCAGATTTTACGCGTAGTAGCATCGGCTATTTTCGAGGTGATTTCCCAAACCTCACAAGGGGTTATGGGAATTCTAGGCGTTGGAATTCTCTCAACCCCATAAGATTTCTTCTCAACACACCAATCTTGAATCATCTTTCTTATGGAATGATTTGGGATTTGATTGAAATTCTTCAATACTTGATTGGTCACTGGACATGTTTGATTGCCGGCCTCGATCCATCTTTCGATACTCTCTCGATCGTATGTGATCCCAGTTGACAATGTCACAGGATCCTTCATTAAATCAAGAGAAATCGGGCACTGGAAATGTTTTGGAATCATGAGTTCTAAATCACAATTCCCCTCCAAAGTCTCATTTTTTCTAGCAACGCCGCGGCGTTCTGCTCTCCGTTTTTTCCAAGGAAAAATCATATTGTTGCAAATAGTGTAAACAAAGAAAAAGAAACTTATAATGTGATTGCCAGCTTGAAACTAAGAATAGGCCGAATGGTGATAAATGATAATAGAAGTTTATAATTTGAATGGCATGAAGAATTCTAATGTATAGATTATGAGAATATAGGCCTTTGGGGGTTTATATATGGGGATCAAATAAATGAGGTCAAAGACTCAAAAAGGTAAGAAATTAACAGTAGGAGAAAAGAGGGAGGGGACCTCTCTGGAAGGATTTGTTCAAAATCATAGACAAGAATAAAAGCTTGTAGTATTTGAATGTTGACCGTTGAAGGTTTGAAAATGAGACTTAATTGTTCACAAATATGGCAAAATTTCACTGCAAATGTTTCATAGTTTAAATTTTTTAATTAGAAAATGAAATTTTGCAATCGGCTCGAGGTTTGACTGGACAACCCAGTCAGGAGTGTATTTGAGGAAGGTGTAGCTGATCTGTTATTTTTGTTTTTTATTTTTTTATGTATATATATTATATTGCCATCTGCCTTTGCTTCTTTCCTTTTTTCTTTTTATAATGAGCACTTTTAAATTATTTGGCTCCTTCCTAAAAGCAAAAAAAAATGATTTATTTTTTTAAAAATGAAGGAATAAGAAAATGTCGTAATCATTTTGTTTTAAGAAGTAAAAGGTGTGTCTTCCTATTACCACATAATCTTATTCCTTTATTATACAAATGTAAAATGTGTATACACATAATCTTATTCCTTTAACAAATTTATTTCTCATTTTATAATGATTAAAACTGTCTAATTATACACATTAATATCTGTCTTCTTGAAGGAAAATGATTTAAAAAGACATAAATTCATAATCACTTGCAAAATTACAGTGAATTACCAATATTTTGATTTTGATATTCGATCGAATTTCATTATTTTTTTTCACATCAATGACTTTTTCATTTTATATAGATATGCTGTTTCTTAAAATCCCAAAAATGAAAGGATTGCTAGACTATAGACAGTAAAATGGCTTGAAATTCAAATTATTCAAGTTCCAGTCGTACCATGAATAATAATCCAACAATATGTTACTTTGCATCTTAGTATATATGTTTAAATGCAACTTCTTGCTACGATTTAATCAATATAATTTCTATATATAGGATGACTCTTTATGTTGGTTAGACGCTCACATCATTTAATCAAAATAAAAATTGGCCACTTCATATCAAACGGCCGTACAAATATCAAAAGACAAAGCCATTTATTTGCCTTTTTTTCTGTAATTTAATTTAGTAACCTATGTCTTTTTCAGCTTGAAAATGACTACCTACACATTGGTGAAATATTAAACCAAACCTATAAGTTTCTTAATTAGTTTTTAGTAGTTGTATTGGAGTAAATTTTTTTTAATAATTTAATTATTTTGGGAATTAATGTTTAATTAGGTAATCATTGTCTGGTATTTTCTTGCAAGCCAAAGTTAGGAATCTATATTTAAGGTATATATTGGAGTATTTTTTTGAAAGAGCCTGATCATATTACAACTCTTGTGTCTATTGTTTAAAATATTAATAAAATATTTCTTCCTTCCATATACTTTGTGTGTAATTATTTTATTTTTTTCACAAGTCAAATTTCCTAATTCTATAGCTAGTATCAGAGAATCTGCATGGGTATAAATAAAGTATATCACGTAATCTGCGAGCGATTTTTTTCTTGCAAGAATGAATTATAGCAGTGGATGTGCTTGGGGCTACGTGTTACATTGAGTTTTCTTGTAAAATGCAGTTGCATTTCACGTTGTAGGTGGAGTAGACAACTGAGGCCAACAAAGACCAGACATGCCTAATACATTAATTTGGCAAAATATATCAAATTTCATGTTTAATTGTATCAAGCTTCCTTTTTTAGTTGTATTGCCTTCTTAATGATGGTTTATAACTTTAAATATTTGAGTTAGTCTAAATATATTTGCTAAATGGTCCAGCGGGAAAAGCAATTGTCGAAAATTCAAGTTTTATTAACTTGATTTAATAAAACTACTTCTATTCTCTTCTCTTTTCAGAAGATACAACTAAGCTATAAGTAAGACGGTCTAGTTTCAATAGGTTCCAATTCAACTATTTGTACAAGGAAAAAGAAAACAACAAAGTTTTTGACCAATTTCTTTGAAATAAGTGCAGTCTTCCATGCTTTTGAATCATGCAAATTTCTACTTTGAAAGCAATAAAGTTAAAGGACTAGGCAAATGAAGCAAAATTTTGTTGACGAAAAAGAAGGGGACAAAATTGAGATTAAGATTCTTCACGTGCCACTGAAAAACTATTTTAGCTTCGCCGAAAAAAAAAAAAGAGATTTTAAGTGCAAATTTTTGTGCAAACAAAAAGTCGCGTAAGGAGGACACTTTCAATTTTGGTTGGTATAAAATGTACATACATTTAAATATGGCTACAGGTTATATATATACCTTTTTTTTTTTTTTTTGAATAAAAGAGGAAAATGGAAACACAGGTAGGCTACCTAACACATCTCATAATATAGAACTAGTTAGTACATAAGTATAAATTGACTAATTAGTCATTCTGCACTACATTGTTAGTCGATCACTTTCTAATATCGGGTGATTAGTAAAGAATTTTCCGTACTTGTCAAATGATGATATGCATGAATTTAGATTAAAAGGTTCGTTGTTCAAAAGGTAAATTTAACCCAGTTTTATTACTTTTTTTTTTTTTTTTTTTAAAAACCTAGTGAATTAAACCAGCTTTTTGACCTAGGGATAAAAGCACTCTTAGTTATATTCTGAATATTTATATCATTGTTTATATATTAAAACGAGGAAGGAAAAGAGAAAAACATTGAGCATCACTGTTGGTACCTGTTGTATCTAAGAAAACCACAAGTTTTTCCTTAGTAATTCTTTTAAATCTACGTTAAAAAAAAAAATTACCGTCAAATGGTTTCACCACTAATTACTTGTTTTCTTGAATTTGGTTTCTATTTGACATACAACATATTTTCCATTTTGATATTAGCTTTTACATAATTCACAAGTAGTAATGGCATGTTATATACTCTTCATTATTTTTAAACAAAAAAAGAAAGAAAAAAAAAAACTGCTATACTTGTATTTTAATAAAATATTATGAAATTTTATGTTTAGATGTGGTATTCAGTCGTATTTTATTCACTTCACAAATACTACTCCATCTTAAGTTTAAACAATTCGGACTAAGCTTCATCTCAAATTCATTAGTTGCTTGACTAAACAGATTAATTAACATCCCTAGTTCGACCAAAACATCTGTATACTCCATCCAATGACCACATAAAATGAAAAGAAAACTTTTGTGTTCGATGTAATTTTAAAAACATTTGATATTGATTATCATAAAAAACTTGTGAATTCCATCTTTGACACTTCTAGAAGATTTCATTATTTTTCTTGGTTCCAAAAGAAACATTTTATATTGCTCGTAGAGAAGATTAGTCTTCCTTTCTGGATATCTTGCTGAAACACCGGAACAGGCGCGTCCAAGAGTATGACTATCAATTGGGTTGGATTGGACTGGCCTCAACTCTGTTTGATTCAAAAATAATGGGTTAAAGTTTCAAATAAAAAGAGTTGAACTAAATTTAGACTTAAAAATTATACCTGATTTCAATGTAAAATAGTTGTATTTGAACTACACTAAATTCAGCTGATTTTAGTCTTGGCCAAATAATATGTGTGTGTATGTATATTATTTTTGGTAAGAATATGTAACATGAAATATATAATATATATTATGTATTGACTATTCTATTTATTATATAATGGTTTTGTTATATAATTTTTGTATATATTAGATGATGTTACTCAAATAAAATTATATGTGTTTAAAATATATGAATTTTTTGGGAGAGATGTTGTGACCTGGGCTATCCCGATTTGAAACTGAAACCCGCTTAATTTTGTAAGTTGAATGTGAACTAAGATGTGTCAACTTTTGGAAGTTGAGTTTGAGCCAAACTTTGTAATTTTAAAATTAGTTGTGCTTGGGCACATAAAAATCATATTCACATAATTCGATTGAAAGCCTTATTCACGAGAGTGGTTATTAGTGTGTCCTTTCGGACTTCCATTCCCTGAATAGAATATTCTATCAAAAGGTCCAAATTTGACTCTCACTGCTTTGGAGACCAATTTTCTGTTTGGTGGGCGATTTGTAAGAACCACTATTAGCCATTGAAATATGCATCGGTGGCCAGCTTGTACTCTGGAAAAAGAAGAATAACCTACCGTCCTCTTAAACATTTTCTTACCAAAAAAAAAAAAAAAAAAGGGCAAATTTATTGTGTTCTACTTACAGATAGATACTTTGCAAAATGATTTACAAATCTATAAATTTAGAACCACTTGTTAAATCACTTCACATGACAAAATTGTTTTTGGATACTCGATTAGATTTCGTTTTTTTTTTCTACATTTAATGACACATCAATAATTTTATAATTTTATCATTTTGTATAGAAACATAAGATTCTTTATTAGATATCAATTATGTTGTGCAAGTCGCTTTCGAGTATTTTGTGTTTGGCAAATTGCTTTATCGAGTGCCTTTTCTTCTATTAATAGATTTTACATAATTCACAAGTAGTAATGGCATGTTATATACTCTTCATTAATTTAAAAAAAGAAAAGAAATTGTTTTATACTTGTATTTTACATAGATATTATGAAAAATCATGTTTAATTCAGTTGTATTTTGTTCTCTTCACAAATACAACTCAAGCTCAAGTTTAAACAATTCGGGCCAAGCTTCATCTCAAATTCATTAGTTTCTTGACTAAACCGATTAATTTATATCCCTAGTTCGACCACAAACTTCTGTAAACTCCATCCAATCACCGTATAAAATGGAACGCAAACTTTTGGGTTCTGGTGTAATTTAAAAATATTTGATATTTATTATTATAAAATACTTGTGAATTCCATCTTTGGCACTTCTAGAAGATTTTCTTATTTTTCTTTGTTCGAAATGAAACATTTTATATTGCTCGTAGAGTCTTCCTTTCTGGATATCTTGACAATCTAACAGTTGAGTCCACAAGTAGATTGTCAATTGAGTTAGGTTAGTCCGAATTCAGCCCATTTGGCCCAAAAAATAATGGGTTGAATCTCAAGTAAAATGAATCGAATTGAGTTTAAGCATAAAAAATCGACTTAGATCCGATTTTAATGTGAGTTGAATTTAGACCACATTTAGTTCAGCTAATTTAAGTCTCAGGCGAATAATATGTGTGTGTGTGTATATATATATATATATATATATATATATAAACAACAAACAAACAAAACTTTATTCCTACTAAGTAGGGTCGATTGCATGAATCTTCCTACGCCATTACTTTCTATCATGAATCATATCCTTCTCAATTTTTAGATGGGTCATATCTTTCTTACAAGTTATCTACCAAGTCTTTTTCGGTCTCCTCCTGCCCCTCTTATGTTGAATATTCTCTCTGAAATCTACTCGCCTGACAAGCACTTCTATTAGCCATCTTAACACATGACCTAACTACTTTAAACGTGTTCCTATCATCTTCTCATCAATAGGTGCTACTCTAATCTTATCACAAATATGCTCATTGCGCATTTTGTCCATCCTAGTGTACTCACACATCTATCTTAACATTTGCATTTCTGCTATTCTTATCTTTTGTTCAGATATTGTGTGTAATTCACTACCGAACATTTAGATCCATAAAGTATCATTAGCCTAATTGCTGTTTTATAAATTTTACCCTTAAACCGCAAAGGAATTTTGCAATCCCATAATATTCCCGATACCATTCTCTATTTATTCTAACCCACTTGTATTCGATGTATGACATCTCAGGTTTATACCACCATCAAGAGAGAACTGAATCTAAATTCTTAAAATTTTCACTTACACATCTATCTCTTGATCTCCGATACTAACCCTTATTTTATTCTTACGTGCATTCTTTTAGTATTTAAATACCATATATTCTGTTTTTGATCTACTAAGTTTAAATCCTTTTGCCTCAAGTGTTTCTCTCTAGATCTTGAGTTTAGCATTAACCTTATCTTTGGTTTTATCTACTAAAAAAATGTCGTACAAACAACATACATCTTGGCATTTTACTTGTATGCACCTGTGTAAGTGCATCTATAAAAGACTGCAAATAAATAAGGATTTAAAGCTAAATCTTAATAGTGTAAACCTATGTTTATAGGAAATTTTCGTGTCAATCTTCCTGGTATTCTAACATTATAACCACTTCCCTATACATCTCCTTTATTGCAAACCTTTTCCTTACCACGATATCTTTCAATACTTCTCTTTAAGAGATATATGGCTTTAATAGTCGATCTTTCTGGCACAACACTATAGTGATTATCTGACACCTTAGTTTCATTTCTTAACCTTTTTCCATCACTCTCTCCCAAAGTTTTATCGTATGGCTCATTAAGTCAATACATCTATAATTCGCACAATTTTTTATATCCCCTTTGTTTTTGAATATAGGTATGAGAGTACTCTTCTTCTATTAGTCGGGGGTCTTTCTACTCTTCAATTTTTAATTGAAAAGATTGGTAAGCCAACTTATGCCATTTTTTCCTAACCATTTTCATACCTCAATTGGAATATCACGGGGCCAACTGCTTTTCCTTTCTTCATCTTCTTCAAAACCTTCTCTACCCCTGATTCTTGATTCCTTCGATAATACATTACGTTTCTATATTTCTCAAACCTATCTAACTCTCTCAAAATAATATCGTCTCCGTTGCCTTCATTGAACAGTTAATAGAAGTATCTCTCCCACCTTTCCTTAATTTTCTCATCTCTTACTAGTACCTTATTATTTTCATCCTTGATACATTTGACTTAGGTTAAGTCCTTCCTCCTATGGGCATATGCTTTACCAATTTTATAAATATCTCACTCCCCCTCCTTAGATTTTAATATTTGGCAAAAATCTTCAAAAGCTCTATCCCTCACTTCACTTACAGAATTTTTTACCTCCTTTTTAGCAAGTTTATATTTCTCAATATTTTCGTCACTTCTACAACTATATAAAACCTTATAGTTATCCTTCTTAAGTTTGATTTTATCTTGTACATTTTCATCCCACCACCAAGATTTCTTGTTCATGGGGGCATAACCTATTGACTCTCCAAGTATCTTCTTGGCCACTGTTCTCACTTTAGTTGCCATATCATTCGTCAATAAAGTATAAGAATATCGTTGTAAATCCCAAATACTTTGCCCTAATAAATAAATTTATATATATATATAGAGAGAGAGAGAGAGACAGAAAGAGTAAGGATACATAACATGAAATATATAATACTAGGAGAGGCTGGTCATGTCCACTATATTCTTTTGTCCTAAGACAAGAAAACGGTAGATATGTTCTGTGACTATCTTTTTCCATGCTATGTCTAGCAATTGGTAAGTTCAAGCTGTAAAAAATGAAACCTTACAAAATTTGGTAAAGAAAATGATGGTAAATAACATTCTTAAGTCCTTGCAACATGCCTAGAACAAGTCACACACACACACACACATATATATATATATATATATATATATATAATAAGCAAAGTCTCAACTACACATCTATATGTGTGTGTGTGTGTGTATATATATATATATATATATATATATATATATAAGAAGCAAAGCCATCAAAGGTTGCTACTATATACATATATATATATATATATAGATATATATATATGATTTCTTATATATATATATATAATGTAGCAAAGCCATCAAAGGTTGCTACTATATACACATATTTCTTCAACAAAGCCACACAGGTGGCTGTTACATACCTAATATAGAGTAATAATAATACATAATAAAACGCAAAGCCATAAAAGTTGACTTCTATACACACATGTTTCTTCAACAAAATCATCATAGATAGCTGTTACATATCAAAAGCTACTTCAAAGATAGTTTAAACACAATGTCTATGAATAAGCTATACTAAATGTTGATTGCTTAAGTAGTCAACATGCTACTTGGAATATATATATATATATTCATATTATCATTCATTATTGATTGTTGTTATTCGAAGCATAATGGAATATAATATGAATCAAAAGACAGCAAGCAACGATTAGTAGTAATTCAACAATACATAGTAGCAAGACAAAATATTTTAACATGTAAACATGCCTAGCTGAGTATCAATTTGTCGCGATTCTTCTTGGAGGGGCTTTCAGCAGAAGTATTTTGAGGAAGAGCCTAGGCTTTGATGGTTTCACTGCAATCTTTTGGGGCAGCTTCAGATTGTTTGATTGCTGATTCTGGATTTGTGTCTGCAAAGGTCAAGTTCCTCTTCACTCCAGTGTAGACAACAAGTGATTTAGCAAAATCATAAGAAGATTTAGCAATCTCTTCTAGAATCCTCTTTGTTATGGGAGTAAATAGCTACGTCTCTACGTTTGAGCCAGCAATTTGCATTTCAGTTGTAGAAGCATTCGCAGCAATCAATGGCAAATCTTCATCAGCGCTAGTTTGATAAAAGTTGAACATTTCTTCTTCGGTGTATGCTTTGACAACATTGCGTCTTTTATTGGGTTGCCCTTGGAAGCCTTTCACATAAAGTCTTACAAAGCAAACAATCGTATGCTTTTGAATTGATGCAGCAATTTCAGAATCTAGAGGTGTATCCTTTTTTTTTTTTTTCACAAGAAATATTCGATGTAATAGATATGTTATATAATCAGCCTAAAAAAGAAACACATAAAGTGATTGGATATCTCATATATTTCTACATGCTCATTCTTTTTCCTATGTCATGTCATGGATTTTTCAATATTGTGCCATGGTAGTTCTGTTGCTACTGCACTTGAATAAGTTTCATTTGAGTGAGTAAATTGCAAAATGATGAGATACAGCAATTAACACTCTAGCAGTTGGCGTAAAATTTTGCTAAATGAATTTTGTAAGCTACAGTGAACTCTTGGCCTGCACTTAAACGAATTTAGTAACCAACATGCAACTTAGTTCTTTTTAAAAATTACATAAAGATTAAATCTTTGTAAAAAAACTGATAGAAAATTGTACTGTTAGATGAGAAATTCAATTTTAAAAAAAATATGGAACTTTAACGTTTTCTTCATGTTTGTTATTAATACCAGTCATGTAAAAATTTTCTAGCTATTTTCCTTTAAACTATGTTGATGCCCAAATAAGTAAATTTTGTCTTTTAAAGATGCAATAGTAATGAGACAAGTAGGAAATAAAGGCAAAAAATGTATTGTTTACATTTCATCAGCCTCCTTCAATTGTAGGGTAGTAAACGGAATTAGTTTTTCAGCATCTGGTAAGAAGATTACAGCATGAAGCTTTGATGTTCCATCATCTAGCATAATTCCAAGTCTAGACCTGAAAATTCATGTGATTGAGAAATTTTTTACAAAATTTATAGTCATGCAGATTTTTTTTTAAAATATTTTATATTGTCAATTTTAATATATGGTTTACCTGACTTCAAGATTGGAGTCCTCTTTACAAGATGGACATGTGATGTCCCAATCTAAGTTTGCATTAACAGCTTTGTGACAGTTCTTGCAGGCTGTATACCATAGTCTTTGTTGATTTGGGATAAAGTTTGTCTTTGCCCTTACCCATACAGCACTTTCCTATTTTACAAGCAAGAAAGTTAAGTTTTTAAGTACTGGTTTATGAGTTTAATAGATACAAACCTTCTCAAATATGATGAGAGCTTTCTCAATACTAATGTATGTCCTCTTCTACTGGAGGTAGCAGCAGCTTATCAAAGTCCATATAAGTTTTCATTTGAACTAAGTTATTCAACTCCTCTTTGTTAAGAGTAATGTACCTAGTAATGTAGATTAAAAGTGAAGATGTTTCTTTTATATGGAAAATTAGAAAAATTTGAAATACTTTTACCATTCTCTCATCTGGAAGTAGGAGATTGTGAATTACGCATGAGGAAAGTCTTGTTGTAAGTGAGAGACCTATATAAAAGTTTCATAGTATTAGGATAAGAGTAAGTTTAATGGTTGTAATTTTTTGTCCTTGTAGTAGATAAACTATTATTAAAATCAGATATGTGCATTTGTTAAGGGTATAATGTATGTATGTAGAAGATATAGCATTAAAGATCTTACTGTTGAAAGTTGTAACTTTTATCCTCATTGCAATTATGATTGGACCAGTAGCTATGTTATTAGCAAGCCTTGTTCCATCTATCTCTTGAAATTTATTCCACATAGCCAAGAGCATTCACTAAATGGTTTTTCCCTATGCAATGTAAAGTCAATAATTATTAACATTTATTATTTTGCCTACAAAGAGAATAGGTGTTATAAGAAGGTCTTACTCTTCATTAACAACAACAAAACCCCTTGTGACTGAGGATTCAGTTCCTCTTTCCTTTGTTGGGAAAGCATGTAAGACAACAACCTTAATGTCTTGCAAGAAATAAAGGTAAGCAGTTATCATTTTGTTGAATACAAAGTATAAGGTAAAATAGTAATTGCAAAAGGTGAAGGATTCAATGGAAAATTTGAAGAACTTACTCTGGAGAGTTTCTATGTCAGCATATCTGAAGAGGTCAGCAAATGTTGTAATCTGAAAAGTGCAAGGAAGTGGAGGTATCACTGGTTCAACATGCTCTTCCACTAGGGTTGTGCTGTTAATGATCCAATTTTATTCATAGTCACTTGCTCTGAAAGTAATAGCAACTTTTGTCAAAGTAGCATTTGATACATAGTATCTCTTGAAAGGTTGGAGAAGAGATTGGAAAATAACGGACGTCATTGTTGTAAATTACTATAGAAACTTTGTTTCCCTATAAAGTTAATGAAAACATAGTTAGCTTTAGTAATGCATGAAGAGTAAGAACTGGTCTTGGTATGCATATTTATATTTCAAATTGAACAGAATACCTCAGAATCAGTTAATAGAATTCACTGAAATCTTGTAGGGGGCGTGCTACGACTTAGCTGAACATGGAACTTTTCAACCACTTGCACCACTACTGTCCATTTTCCAGTCCTTTGAAAATTTCAGTTCTGGAAACATGCGTCTCGGCATTTTCAGCTGCAAATTGAAAAGCATAAATTTTGTGGTAAACAAAATAAAGGATAAGAGAAAATGTATATTCAATGTCTTGTGTTACCATTGTAAGCATATGCGCTTACCATTGACCTGTGAAGACTCTAAAATTTCTTTGTATACTATATTTTTGATTTGATGAGTAACAGAATTATCAAAGAAAGGAGTTTTAATTAATACTTTAATAGAAGATGATGTTCTTGTACATGAAAAAGCTACATATAATTGGCCATGCGAAAAAACAGGTTCCTTTAAGTAGACACCCACAAAATCAAGTGTTTTTCCTTGTACTTTATTGATGGGCATTGCAAAACACAATTTAACAGGAAATTGAGCTCTTTTATAAGGAACAGGATATTGCTCATCGTGTGGAGGTTGCAAAGGAATCCTATGTTTGAAAATATCTTTTCCTGCAAAATCACCAACAACTATATGTGCATGTATAGCATTCTCATATAAAGTTTTATATATGAGCCTAGTTCCATAGCGAAGTCTTTCGGTTGGGTCTAAGTTCCTCAAATGTGATTGGTGCATTTGGCTTCAATGAAGTTTATGTCGTGGCAGTCCACTGGGAGTTAGAGTATTAAGGAAATCCTCATATTGACCTTGATTATTTGGATGAAGTGTTTCATCAAATCTTAGATAATCTATTTGTGAACCAGAAAATGTATTTATCCTGATATCATTAATTAGTCATCAACAAAATTATTCTTTGTAGTTAGAATAGCTCGATTTAGAGGGGAATTTATTGATTTTGAACCATCTTGTATATCTGGATATCAATTTTTATTAGCTCATCAAGTGTCATCATTGTTACTATTTTTTAGAAGAATAGAAGGAGGAATGTCTATTGTATCAGCTACTTGAGTCTCTTCTGTCCCATTACGAATTTTTAAGAGGAATTCAATAAAATCTGGGTCCAACCTTACTCTCATATTCTCTGAGACAGTTTTACTTTTTCAAGTTTTGGCCACAATTTAGAGTTAACTAAGCACATATCAATTTCTTCACATTTGGTTCCTTTACGAACTACTGGTAAACTTTGTCTAAAATCTCCTCCTAAAACAACCACCTTACCTCCAAATATCTCTTTTGATTCCATCAAATCTTGTAATAGATGATCTAATGTTTCAAGAGCAACTCTTTTAGCCATAGGAGCTTTATTCCAAATTATTCACTTACATTCTTTTATTAGAGTGTATGTGCTAAACTACTTTTCTTACTAACTCGACATGTTAATCCTTCTGAAATGTCTATTGAAATTTTAAATCTTAAATGAGTTGGTCTACCTCTAGGTAAGATTGATGCAACTATTCCTGAGTGGCAGTGGCTAATGCTATATATCCTTTTGATCTTACATCAGCCAGTAGTGCTCTGTATAGGAATGTTTTCCCAGTACCCCTAGAGCCTATCCTAGGTTGAAAGAATCTGTGCTTTTTAAACTTATAACTATACTTGACCACAATCCATATGCAAAATTTTTTAGAAGCTTAAGTACTATTGAAATTTGGACAGCTATCGGATTTTCTTGCACACTAGGCCAGGAGTTGATCAAAAAGTATACAATAAACCTACTGTGTGTCAAATAGCTGGATTATGGATTGAAGGGGAAGAAAATGAAGAACTAGCCATAGAAGCGGTCAATCTAGACAAATCCAATATTATTATGGATGTTATGATCCATTCAGTATCCCTTACTTTTCCCTTATGGTTGAGCTTGGTTGGCACCAAGGCATTTTGAAGAATCGAGTAAAATCACCAAACAAAAAAGGGAAAAGAAAGAGAGATGCAGCAGATTTAATCTGTCCCAATAATGCTTTTGATGCTAATCAGCTACTTCAGAGGGAACAAAGTGGTTAGTTTATTATAGATAGCCATTTACAAAATTCGTAATGTATGAGAAATTTACACTTATTGACTAATTGTCTTCTTTGTTGAAACAGCTATGGAAATACTAGATAATGACCCCAATTTGGTTTCTCTTAGAGAGTATTATGCTTATAAACTATAAATTAGAGATAATAACGAGTCCTTTTTGCTTCATGTTGCATGCTTATTCCAACAATACGTAGTAGAGATGTATGTGAAACTTGAAACAGAATGACTTGATTTCTTTAGATCCCAACAAGAAGAAATTAGGCAAGAATTCTTACAAGGAATCGTAGAAAATCGTTGCTGTAGGACAAACAGAAGGATCAAAGGCAGGACAAGCATAATAAATTACCCTCAAGCTTTATTAGAGGACCTAGAAACATGAGACGTGAATACATAGATGCAATGACATTAGTGTAGAAATTTGGAAAGCCTGATTTATTTTTAACCATGACATCTAATCTAGAAATTGGCCAGAGATAAAAGTTATCAAATTGATAAAGAACAAGCACAAAATAGGCCAGATTTAGTTACAAGAGTATTCCGTGCTAAATTAGAGCAACTGATATTAGAATTCTTCAAGAAGAATATATTTGGCAAGATTGCAGCTTATACTTATAGAATTTCATAAAAGAGGCCTTCCACATGCCCACTTTCTTTTTATATTGAAACCTGAATATAAAATGTTTAGACCAGAAGAGTATGATAGAATACTTTCAACTGAAATACTAGATAGAAACCAATATCCCCACCTACATAAGATGGTTGTTAACCACATGGACCATGCAAACACCTTATTCATATCCCTTATAATCTTTAGTTACTTGCAAAATTTAATTTCCATATGAATGTCATGATGAGATTTGTTGTACAATAAACGCTGTTAAATATGTTTACAAATATATCTGTAAGGGACATAACTGAATTATTTTCCATGTTGATGTTGATACTTCAAATGGACAAGTAGATGAAATCCATCAGTACATATCAACAAGATGGGTATCCCTACCTGAGCCAGTATGGAGAATTTTTCTTGATTCCAATAGCAAAATGAAACCAGCTATTATACACCTACAGTTACACTTAGAAAATTACCAACCAATGAGCTTTCAAAAAAAACAGAAGCTGCAAAATATTATCCAAAATACACATCAGAAAAAGACAATGCTAACTGAATTTTTTTATACAAATAAGACACCTCAAAAACTGAATTGTACTTATGTTGAGTTCCCAAACCATTTTGTTTGGAAACTAGAAAAGAAAAAATAGGAACTTAGACAAAGAGGAGATTCCCTAGGAAGGATAATGACAGCTCACATTTCTGAAGAATAAAGATATTAGATAAGATTGCTTTTATCAAAAGTTCTTGTTGTCCTATATCTTTGCAAGATTTGAGAACATATAATAGAACAATAGTCAAGACCTTTTGGGAAGTAGCTCTTTTACGAGGACTGTTACAACATGATAATAGACAAGAACTTTGTTTGCGTGAAGCTTCTTTATTCCACATGCCTCATGAAATGAGAAGGCTTTTTGCTACACTATTAGTTTATTCCTATCCCAATGATCCTAAATAACTTTGACTGAATTTTGAAAATTTTATGTTTGAAGATTTTTTAAAATGTCCAACATTAACAAGCAGACAAGTTAGACAAAAAGTTTTGTAGCAAATTAATGGTTTTCTACAATCAATGGGAAAACATATAAATTCTTATGATTTGATCCCAATAGATTTAAACTCTATTCATGTAGAAAACCAAACCAGGGAGATAAGAGCAGAAAAGAACCTTACAGTTTCTGAACATCATATAAATTGAATGCACACGTTAAATACAAAACAAAGAGAGGCATTTCAAACTATATCTCAAAAATATATGAAAATAAAAGTAGAGCTTTTTTATGTCAAGAAAATAAAATTGGAGATTATTCCAGTAACCATCTTTAGGGGCCAAATCATTTATATTGTGATAAACTTGCCAGGCACTCTAAATGTATAAATTCCTTTATTCCTCCTTGCTAAATTTTTATCACACTGAATTCCTAAAAGGCTAAAAGCAAGATAAAATTATATGTTCTTATGTATGTTCTAAATGCTTTGGCCTTTTCCGATGATGATGTTAATAACTCTGTGATAACATCAAGAATTTTATTTGCAGCCAAAGTTATGTCCCCAGTTAAACAACAAAAGTTTGCGGCTTCATGAACAAACTTCTTTGCACCACAATGTGGGCAATCAAGTTGAGGGTTGTAGAACATCAGCATTTTTAGGAATTAAGTCTAGTAGATCCCTTCCAGTTTTAATGGCTGTGAATAGAAGTTGAATGCACAAAATTTGTTTAAGAGGTTAAATTTTACTTTAGTGACATAAATAGCTTGCAAGCCAAACAATGAGAGGTTTCTAGGCTAACTAAAAGATACCAAATCGCCTTCGCCATTTTCACGATCAAGTGTGGAATATGTTGATGTGCTTCTTCAGTGTTTGACACTGAAAAAACACATG
This sequence comes from Cinchona pubescens, assembly GCA_025175665.1. Lineage (NCBI taxonomy): Eukaryota > Viridiplantae > Streptophyta > Magnoliopsida > Gentianales > Rubiaceae > Cinchona > Cinchona pubescens. The sequence goes on along the minus strand of JANKKI010000488.1, from coordinate 417,140 downwards.
CAAAAGAACTTTTAATATGGAGTTCAAATAAGCAAGTACAGTTACTTATAGAATTAAATATTAACCTATTATGACATTGGAAGACGGATTGCTCGGCTTATCTATTACTTGTGCGGTCTTTTGTTTATCAAGAATACCTAATGCTAAGCATTTTTTCTTCCATCTCAATGTAGCTTCTTTTCTATACATTTTGCTGTTTTCATTACTAAACCTTTGCAGCATAAATGGTTCTCTAAGGATCGCATAATTCATGTATTGCATTACCGGACTTTGCATACGTAGAGGGAACAATGGCAAAGTTGGATGACCTTTTTTAAGAAATTGTTCTAGTCATTTTTTTGCTAGTTCAGAATGCTCTTTAACAGATTTTCTCATGGTGTCTATGATACAAAATTTGAATAAAGTGCATGAAAAGGATTAGGAGGTGGCAAAGGACTTTCCTTTGTTATAGGAGGAAGAACTTCTGAATTGGCACAATGAGACATTTCAGAAGATCGCTGAACATTATCAGTTGTTTCTGCAGAATGACATGGCTCATGAGTAGAAAGGATGTTGTCATATTTCGTACATTTTATGAGTGAATTAGTGCAGAACTTGTTATTTTCTATTTCATGGGTGTTCACAGATTTCTGAGTACTTAAAGAAGTTAAGTCTTCATTTCCATGAGCTAGCTACTTACAAACATTACAATTTTGTGGTGATTTTTTCCCTCTCATATTGAAGATGGATACCTTTTTAAGAAAATAGTAAAATTCTTATAAAATTAAAAACAGGATACTAAGAACTTCAATAGGTAGAGGAATGATATGTAAAAAGAGATATAGCATGAGCTAAAGACAATAACTAAACATTAATGAACATGCATTTGGTAAGTTGTAAGAACAGTTAATAAGTAACATGCATATAAAATTAAGAAAAACATAATAAAAATGGGATCCAGATATTTTTGAGTAAAGCATAGAAGTTGCTAACACACCTCTTAGAGCAGAAAAGGTAGCAACTAAAGCAGTTTAAAACCAACAAAAACTACACAAAACCAACATAGATATAAAGTTAAAATAAGGCAGAACATTAAAAAAAAAACCAAAAGTAACATAACAGATACAGTTTGTAAAAAACACATTAATTGTTATTCGTTTTTACAAAATGATACGATTCATGAACAGTAATAATGGTTTCATAGAGAAGAACTTTTAACAGAACAATACAGAAGAATACAAATATCTCAATTGACCTGACCAAAAGTTAAGTTAGGTTTCCTAATTTTAACCCTTTAACAATAAATATGAAGTAAACATCTAAAAAAGTTTAAGAAACATGCACTCAATACAAAGAGAATCTAATATCATAAAAACCCTAACGTGGAACTATTGACAAAGTAACATGAGTCATGAATAGCAATAAGAATGATTTTATAGTTGATTAATGTTCATAGTATTTATGCTAAAAACCCTAACATTGAATAGTGTTCATAGTATTTTCTATTTCTATTTGATGCGTTTAGATGGCTTCTCAGGAATTAAAAAAGCTAAATGTCCTATGCTTGTACCTACTGAATCACAAATAGGTTGTCTTCTATTTGAATCAAGATGATCAAAATGATCAGGAGTTGGCAAAGTACATTGTTTTGCCACAGGAAGAACTTCTAAATTTACATAATAGGACATTTCAGGAAATTAGTCAACATTATTATTTGTTTGTACATAATCACATGCTTCATCAGTGTCTGACTTAATTTTTTCTATTTCATGAATGTTCATAGATGTTTGAGCAACTAAGGGAATTAAATTTTTATTTCCATGTACGTGATTAAAAATATTACAACTATGTGAAGTTTTTTTTCCCTACTCATGTTGATGATAAGTATTTTTTATTAAGAAAATAATACAATTCAAATAAAACTAAAAACAGTGATGCTAAGAACTTCAGAAAATAGAGAAATGATACGGATAAACAGAGATAACATGAGCTAAAGACAAACTAAACATTAACAAACATCAATTGAATATATTATTGTAAGAAGAGGAAGATGCACAAAATTAACAAAAACATGGCAAAAACAGCATAGAGATACTTTTGACTAAATCATAAAAGTTGGTAGCACACATTTGGAAACAAAAAAGCTAGTGGCTAAAGAATGCCTAAACAAACAAAACACTGTGCAAAGCTTGTATAGAAGAAAAGTTAAGAGAATTCAAAAAGTTAAAAAAACTAAAGCTAATGTATCATGTGAACCTTGTAAAAACATGTTTACTGTTAACTGTTTGACAAAATTGCATGAGTTATGAATAGGAAAAATGGCTTCATAGTTGATAAAATTAACTTGCTAATCAGTAATGTTGATGACAATTTGTATTTGATGCATTGCAATGGAGGCTGAAGCAGTAAAAATAGCTGAGCACCCCATCTTTGTGCTAACTCTGTATCAGTAATAGCTTGTTTAACATCTCCTAATTTTTTTTTTGCCTTATTTTGAAGATGGTGTAAGATTATTTTTTTAAACAAAAACATACAATACTGAAGAAGTCATAGAAATAGTAAATGGAGCACCGAAATATAAAAGCATAAAAACACTATGCAATGACAACAATATTTACCAGTAAAAAATTAAGGGCTTTTAATAAACATACACTTAGTACAAATAGGTATGCATTTAGGAAGATGTAATCAGAAAAATAAAAAAAGCTCATAACATACCTATATTAGATACCCTAACATGAATAGCAATAAGAGTTTTAAAAGAACAAATTTATCCAAACAGGAACAAAATATAGATTTGGGATTTTCTCATCAGACAAATCTTTTCCTACTCCACACGAACAATCTTGATTCTTTAAGTAAGGTGTAATTATTTTTATTTGGGATTTTTCTTTCTGTTTAGGTATTGTGATATTGGGCACTTATAGAATTAGTTTCTTGGAATAATCAACTTATTAATTGCTTAAAGGATATTTCAATTTCCATATTTAATTATCATTCTGTTAGCTTTAATTGTCTATGATACAAACCTTTACAAACTTTTTTCTCATTGAGTCTATTTTATTTTCCAGGATTTGTGCATTGTAAGAAATTTGTATCTACTGAAATTGATAGATGTATTTTTGTTCGCATATAGGCTATGATGGTATTATACTTCACGCCTAAAACTAATTTGATCCATTTCTTAGCAGGGCAATCTTGACGGTATTTTTGGAAATTTTCCACTTTTGTTGGTCCTAAAGCAACCTAAGAGGGGGAGTGAATTAGGTTTCTTAAAAATTATACTTTCAGAAATATTGAGATTTTCAAATTAAATGCTGATATAATAAAATCAATAGAACAGTAAGGTAAAGAGAGAGAAATTAAACAATCAATACTTCCAAACTAGCAAGCTTGAAGTATTCAATCACTATAATGCTTCACACACTTGGTGAGCCAATAATCTTTACAAAGTTGAGAATCAGTTCTTGCTCACACCAAAACTCTTTTAATTGAGCCAAGAATCTTACTTACAACCACACTTTCATACAAGATTATCACTCCACTCAAAGTAGATGTGTATAAGAGACTGCACACTAATACAACAAGGCACTATAGTCAATTTGTACTCAAATTACTCTTTTCTAAGACTTGTATTCAATGTATTAGATGATTTTTACTGAATGTCAAAGCAGCTATTTATAAGAGCAATAAATGGTGGTTGCAACTACGTCCTAACGGCTAAATAATAAATGCACAAAAAGTAGCCGTTGGGGTTTTGGACGTCCGAGATATTTTGGATGCGTCCGACACAGCGTCTGATCTTTATACAATTGTTGAAGAGCTTCGTTCGAACGTCCGTGCATGCGTCCGTTCCTTTGTCCGATAGAAGCTTCGGATGGTCATGTTCGTCCGAAAAGAGAGGCAGTAGAATCCCATTTCTTTCTGTCTGATTGTTCGGACGGTGCAATGCGTCCGAGAAGTTTAGACAATCTAATTCGGACGGTTCAGTGCGTCCAAAAGCCCTGTCTCTAGCAAAATAGATAACAGTCCTACAAAAACTTCTTTACAGAGTTAAGTGTTTGTGTCATCATCAAAATAAGGTTTGGAAAACATCAATCTCCCTATTTTTGATGATGACAAACCTTCATAGAGTAATTGTGTAAAAACAATTGGATATGACTAATCATTTTGCAATATAACACAATTGGATATGACTAATCAATCATTTTTCAGTATAGAAGACTACTCCCCCTTTGACATCATCAAACCAAGCTCCCCCCTGAGAATATGCAAGTAATTGACAGAAATTCAACAAGCTTCATATATATGACTAATCAATCATTTTCAGTATAGAAGACTACTCCCCCTTTTGACATCATCAAACAAAGCTCCCCCTGAGAATATGCAAGTAATTGACAGAAATTCAACAAGCTTCATATATTCAACTTAAAAGTTTAACAGTACTGAATTCAAGGAAATACATGTCCAATTTATAGAGATTTAGCAAGGTAAATCTACGGGAAGTTCTAAAAACCAAAGAAATGCTGAAAACACAACTAATGCGAGTCATTTCACTTTTTGGAGCGCTTCTCAGTCTTTTGACGTTTGGATGGAACATCTTCATTGGTGGCTTCACTGTCTTCCTCTTCGCCGGTGCGACGTTGCATGATGAAGTCAAACGTGTCGTCAACATCCTCATCGGCTTCTTCCTCGTCATTGATGTGTACTCCTTGACAGCTTCTTCGTTGTCCTCATGAGCATTTTCATCTTTAGGTTCATCACTGTCGGAAGATGATTCGAGTAGATATTTGGACTGAAGATTAGCAAACTGAACTTGAGCCGAGGCAGACATGCCAAGGCTAAGTGCCTCTTGTAAAATCATTTATCGAGTTTCAAGTTGCTTTAACTTTTGATTAGTGCGACTTTGAAAGGAACTGACTTGAGTGCTTAAAGAGGTGAGAAGGCCACAGATATGAGAAAGTGATGGTTCAAATGTAGATGGAGGAGGATCAAACGAGTGGAATGGTGGAGGTGGTTGAGGAGAAGGAGAATAGGGAATAGCAAAATCAGAGATGGAGGCATGAGATTGTGATTGTGCACGATAAAAGGCCGCCTTAGTTAACCATTGATCGTTAAAAAATAGGAGGCCTTTTCATTCAATGTAAGATTTGTTAAAATAAGGAGGAAATTGTTTGTTTCCGCTAAAAGGAACGTCGAGGAAATCAAAATTTTGGTGAGAAATTTGCCAAAAGGAATGTTTCTTCGGGTATCAGTAAGAAAGAGTTCCCATAGGGAACAAAAGAGATACCCAAAATCAAGAGGAATGCCCTTGAAAACGCAAAAAAATAAGTAAAGCTGTATTTTACCGGGCTCAGTACGATGCCCGTTAGTTGGAAATAACATATTTGTGACGAGAGTATACAGAATATTGAGTTCAGGAGTGAGCAGTGTATAGTTTTGGCTTCCAAGACCTGTTTAAATTGATGTTGAAAATAGTCCTGACCTCTTCGATGTCAAATCCAGAGTGTCCTCAGTGGGCCATTTATCCAAAGAAAAGAAATAGGAGAAATCATTTGGGTTTGAGACCTCACATTCAAAAATCGTGTTAATAGTGTTGGATGAAATCTCAAGTTTAGTGCTGTTAACCCAAGAAATTAAAGTGCGAATGGTGGGGCCTTTCCGAAGATTGGCAGTAAATTGAAGTACCATGTCATGATATACAGGTAAATCAATATGGACTAGGTGACCCCAATTTTGTTTTTCAAAATAGGATTTGACAAGAGGAAGATTATATTCATCAAACAGACTTTGAGATGCAGGACGTTGAACAATTATGGATTTATTTAAAAGGGATGTATACCGTTCGGATGCCTTGGCATCGATGAATTTTGGCAAGAATGGATTGGTGGAGACTTGGGGATTAGCAGATGATTCTCCTCGTGCTGGAGCTTTCCCTTTAGATTTGCGTCCACGAGTCGCCATAGACGAACCTCCACGAGATTTAACCATTTTGAAGGAAGGAGATGTAGAAAAAAAATTTAAATTTTTGAAGATTGGTGAGAATTTGAGGAAATGAAAGGGTAGATGAGGGAAATTAGATGTGATTTAGGTGATAGAAGCTTTGGAGAGGATAATTTTCCAACTAATTTTGGAAGAGAGAGTAAGAATTTGGAAGGGGTGGTGAAGGGACAATTTTCGCTCACAAGAAAACATACCGAGGTGGTGAGTCCGAAATGGGAAAGATGGAAGGTTTTAATCGAACAGGGAGATAGTTCGGACGGCCAAACGTTTGATGTGCGTCCGATGAAGCGTCCGAAAGCTGAAGAACGGATGGCCGAGAGAAGAGCCAGTGCGTCCGATATTCTTTCGGACGATGGTACACGTCTGGAAGAATTCCAGAGAGTTTGATGAATAAAATGAATATCGTTCAGACGATTATGAGCGTCCGAGAAAGAAAAGGAATTTTCGGACGATCCAGAGCCTCCGAAAGGAAGAGCTGTTCGGATGAACTAGTGCGTCCAAACTACTAACTCATGCGAAATTGATCTGTAAAATCCCCAAACATTTTTTGAGAGATTCAAAGCGATCTAGAGCTAAGGGTTTTGCAAAAATATCAGCCAATTGATCTGAAGTAGGCACAAAATAAACACGAATTTCCTTTTTACAAACAAGATCTCTAATGAAATGATGCTTAACATCAATGTGTTTGGTTCTAGAGTGCATAGCAGGATTTTTTGTGAGATTAATTGCACTAGTGTTGTCACACTTTATAGGCACACAATCAAAAAATACACCAAAATCTTTCAGAGTATGTTTCATCTAAAGAAGTTGAGCACAACAATTTCCAGCAACAATGTATTCAGCTTCCGCCGTAGAAAGAGAAATAGAATTTTGTTTTTTTCTAAACCAAGACACAAGACAATTTCCCAGAAAATGACTCATACCACTGGTACTTTTTTTATCAATTTTACACCCAGCAAAGTCAGCATCAGAATAACTTTTCACAATTAAATGGTAGAGGACTTTGGATACCACAGACTAAATACATTGTTCCCTGTAGATATCTACAAATCTAGATTGTATAACAGATCAAATGCGATTCTTTAGGGCAAGACTGAAATCTAGCACATAAACAGTGTTGCAAACATAATAGAGGTCTACTGGCTGTTAAGTAAAGTAGACTTCTGATCATACCTCTATAGTATTTTTCATCAACACTATTACCTTTTTCGTCTTTATCAAGTTTGGTTGAAGTGCACATTGGCGTACCAACTTGTTTGCAATCTTTCATTCCAAATCGTTTGAGTAGCTCCTTTGTGTACTTGATTTGTGTAATAAACGGTCCTTCCTTAGTTTGATGAACTTGTAGTCCGAGGAAAAATTACAACTTGCCCATCATACTCATCTCAAACTCTTCTTGCATTAAATGTGAAAAGTCCTTGCACAAACTTTCATTAGTTGCTCCAAAAATAATATCATCAACATAAATTTAAACAATTAACAAACCATTTAAATCCATTTTTGTAAAAAGAGTGGTGTCAACTACACCTCTTTTGAAACCATTTTCTATGGCAAGAAACCACTTAATCTTTCATACCAAGCTCTTGGAGCTTGTTTCAGACCATATAAAGCTTTGGAGAGTTTGAAAACATAATTTGGAAGATTTTTATTTTCAAAGCCCGGAGGTTGTTCAACGAAAACTTCTTGATCAATAAAACCATTTAAAAATGCACTTTTGACATCCATTTGAAACAATTTAAAATTATTGAAACATGTAAATGCAAGAAACATGCGAATGGATTCTAATCTAGCCACGGGTGCAAAGGTTTCATCAAAGTCAATACCTTCTTCTTGAGCATAACCTTTTGCAACAAGTCTAGCTTTGTTCCTTATGATTTCACCTTTGTCATTTAATTTGTTTCTAAAAACCCATTTAGTACCAATAACGGGGTGAGAAGAAGGTCTTTCAACCAAGGTCCATACATTATTTTTTTCAAATTAACTAAGTTCATCTTGCATAGCATTAACCCAAGATTCATCACTCGAAGCAACATCTATATGTTTAGGTTCAATTGTGAGAGAGTAATGCTCAATTACTATTCAAAGGTTTATGAGAATGAGTTGTTACCCCATCTGATAGATCACCTATGATTAAATTTTGAGGGTGACTAGAGACGAATCTCCAAGCTTTCGGAAGCTCATTTGGAATGTCCTCATTCTTTTCATCATTGATTTGATGGTTGTTGACATCAACGCTTGATGTGATCTCTTGATGGTCTTCATGAATAACAAACATTTTGAGCTCCTTTAAAATACCTACATCTTCATTTTCACATAAATTCTTTGAGATAACATCATTAGTTTCATCAAATGTAACATGCACAACTTTTTCAATCAAAAGTGTTCTTCTATTGCAAACTCGGTATGTTTTCTTGTCACTAGAATATCCTAGAAAAATTCCTTCATCCGATTTTTTGTCAAATTTTCTAAGGTTTTCTTTGATTTTTAAAATAAAACATTTGCAACCAAAAACTTTGAAATAGCTCATAACAGATTTCTACAAAAAAGGAGTTCATAACCTGCCAGGAGTTTTATTTAAAGAGGATCTCAATAAGACTCGATTCATGACATAACAAGCCGTGTTAACCACTTCGGCCCAAAAGTGTTGTGGTAAGTCACATTCACTAATCATAGTTCTAGCCGTTTCTTGAAGAGTCCTATTTTTTCTTTCAACAACACCATTTTGTGAAGGGACTCTAACAACCGAAAATTCATGAAAAATACTGTTGTGATCACAAAAGTTGGGAAAACCTCCAAATTTAAAATCGGCACCATTGTCACTTCTTAAACGAACAATTTTTAGATCCAATAAATTTTGAATTTTGGAAAACAGTTTTACAAGTTTTTCAAATGCCTCATTTTTGTGAACAAGAAATAATACCCAAGTAAACCTAAAATAGTCATCTACAAAAATAAAGGCATATTTGCAACCACCTAGACTAGCATATTGAGTAGGTCCAAATAAGTCGAAATGCAACAATTCTAAAGGTTTATGAGCAGACACAAAATTCTTTGGTTTAAAAGAAACTTTGACTTGTTTACCAAATTGGCATGCATCACAAATTTTATTTTTAAAAAATTTTAGTTTTGGCAAACCTCTTACCAAATCTTGCTTGGCAAGTTTTTCAATCAAATCCATATTAAAATGACAAAGTCACTATGCCAAAGCCAAGGATCATCTATGGAAGCGGTAAGACATTTTACATTGCTATTGCTAATTTTATCAAGATGAATCACATAAACATCATTGTGCCTAGTGCCTTTGAATAAAATAACACGATTTTTATCAAGGATAAGACATTCATGTTTGGTAAACAATACATATAAATTTTTGTCACAAAGTTGACTAACACTTAATAAATTATAGTTCAAATTATCAACAAGCACATTCTTAATCAAGGTTTCACCATTTTTACCTACATCACCAATGCCGATTGATTTTGCTTTATTGTTATCTCCAAAAGTGACTTTTCCACTGTTTTTGGATGTGAGATTTGTGAAGAGAGAGGCATCACCCGTCATGTGCCTAATGAACATCCACTATCTATGAACCACTTAACATTGTTGGTGATGTTAAGTACCTACACAATAAATCAATTGATAACTTTTGGTACCCACATTTTCTTGGGTCCATTTGAGTTAGTGAAATTGCTTTCGATCCACGCAACTTTCATTCCAAGTTTTTCGTTCTTCTTGACATAACACATATTCTTAACATGTCCATGTTGTTTGCAATATCTACAAATAATGCTTTTATTACCATATAAAGATGATTTTGGTTTTACAATACATAAGTCATCCCTTCTAAACATGACAAAATTTTTGTTGATTGCTACATTTCTATTTCTTTTCATATCAACAACATTTTCTTTCCTTCTAGTTAAGAGAGCATTCAAGTCATCCATTCTTTTCTTCAAGGAGGCTTGTTCTTCCTTGACCTTTGATCTCACATGCATTCTTTTCTTCAAATCACGATTTTCTTGTGATAGCCTATTGTTTTCATTCACAAGTTTAGATTTAGCATTCAATATATAAGAAGCATTTGACTTTTTTACTAACTCCTTATTTCTAACTTATGATTCCTTTAAGATATCATGCAATTTCAAAATGAAAGCTTCAAGATCATCTTCATCATTTTCGTCATTAGAGTCTTAGTTAGAATTTACCTCATCATCTCCAATGGCCATAAAGGCCATTTGTGCCGACTCCATTTCTTCTTCAACTTCTCCTTCGGAGTTGCAATCATCCCATATGATTTGAAAATTGTTGAATCTAGGTTTTCTTCCTTCCTTCTTTTTCTTGGAAGGCCACTCATTTGCAAAGTGTCCGAGTTGACCGCATTCGAAGCATTTTTCATTTTGCTTCTTCATTTCAAGCCTTGACTTACCTTTGAAATTATTTGAGTTTGTGGCTCCGCCTCTTCTCATTCTTCGTTTGTTGATATAATGTTTAAGAAATCCTTTGGTGATAAGTGCAAGATCACCTTCATCAAGTTCTTCATCTTCTAGATTGATGGAGCTATTTTCATCTTCTTCTTTGAGAGGGTTTTAGAGCAATGCTCCTTCTTGGCCTTGCTACTTCATCATCCACTACCTTAGCCTTTAACTTCAATTCATAACTCTCTCCATTTCAAAATAACTGTCACCTTAGACAATTTGTCTTGTTTCATATTATCTATCACTTTAGAAAATTGAGAAAATATTAAATGATATTTTTTAACATTTACCCTTAGTGCAACATTAATAAATGGAGAATTATATAGTTAGATATTAATGCAAAATGATTATTTGTCACTTAGAACTTCTTCTTTTTTTTCCATAAAATTGATAAAATTTAATAACTTTTTTAATTCGTGTGTACTAACCAAAGGTGACAATTATTTTGAAATAGAATGAATAGTAAATAATTACAGTACAATAATTCTTTTGGGAAATGAGGAAGTATATTGTGTTTACGTGAGAAATTATTCATTATTCTTTAATTTTTTTGTAATAATTTTATAAACACAATTTTTCATCAACTTTGTTATCTCACATACATTATATGTATTTTAAAACGTGCTACACTACTTATCCAAATAATATTTAGGAATTTATCATAAATAATAGCTATTCAAACCAATTGCACTCTAGTAATCAAGAAATAGAGCAAGAAATATTGGATTGTTTTTTTTGCTCATTTTTTTATCACTTTTTACTTTACTATTTATACTTTTATGAAATATTTGTTTGGTCAGCAAAAATTTTTTGGTCAACTTTTTTTTATTTTTTTTCAAAATACTATTCATTACTTATGCAATTCAAATTTTTCTTTCACTATTCATTACTTACGCACTTCAAAATTTTCTTTCACTATTCATTACTATTCAATCAATTATTTTACTATTCGTCTATACGTGTATTATACTATTCACATATATTAGCATCAAAATTTTTGATATTATCCATTACTATTCATTTGTCTGAATTTTTTTTGGGCAAAGAAAAAATAAAAATGTAAGTTCAGACTTCCGAATGTAGGTTCAGGAGTTTGAAGTATAGGTGAAAAAATAGAGTTTAAACATAAATAGTATATAAGGTTCGAATTTCTGAACTTAGGTTCGAGAGTGTAAATATAGGCGAAAAAATAGAGTTTAAAATAGTATATAAGATTCTGACTTTCGAACTTATGTTGGAGAATCCGAACTATGGGCAGAAAAGTGTAAATTTTAAATTGTATTTTTATTTTGTATTAAATAAATACATATTTAGCATATGCATATGGATATATTTCGTGCACTCAATATTCGGATTTCAAACGATGAACAGAACAACTTTCTTATATACATTTTAATAATTGATTTGATGGTATAAAAATTTGAACTGGATTATATATTTTGATATTAATAATTGATATGGCAAATTTTATCTACGTATTTTGTCTTTTAGTGCACAAGATACTAAGTAATTTTTAAATTGTATTTTTTATTTTATATTAAATAAATATATGTTAGTATACATGTATCAGTATATCTTATTTTTTAAGATTCGGATTTCAAATGACGAAAAGATAACTATATTTGTGTGCGATTTTTTTTGTACTTGATTTGATGGTGTGAAAAAGAAAGTGAACAGAATTATGTTTTTGATATTGGTAATTTCGTTCGACTTTTGCGTACTTTTTTTGTCTTTTAGTGCAAAAAACACTAACGAAACACTTATTTATAAAAGTTTATTTGCAGTATTTGCATTTCAAACACTTACTCAAATTATTCACTTTTTATTATTATTTGCCAAATCACTTAAATAATTTTTCAAATAATACACCAAAATAATAGTCCAAATAATACAATATACATGGGGCCAATGTTCCAAATAGCAATATATTTTTAGTGTTAGTTTTGTGATCCTTATGTAAGATAATTAGATAAATTCTCTTGCTCTCATAAGCTATTGTTGGGAATTATGGGGACATTGAAGTACTTGCTTAATTTAGCAGGGTAAATCTCATACCTCTCACTCGTCTTTGTTGATACTGTCTAAATGCCTAAATTATTTGGTTCCATGGTTTATCAAATAGAAATTTTTTTTGCTATTCACATCTACATTGCTAAGTGAGTATTACAGATCGATGCGGGGGCGGACTCAAGAGTTGAACTTTGAGGGGCAAAAACTATATATACATATATTTGGAGAGATAGTTTTATAATTTTTATAAAATTTTATGGTGTAAAGTCTAAATTTTTTAAACAAAGTTATTGAATTTTTTAAAAAATATCAAGAAAAATAATATATTTTTGAAACTCTTGAAGAATAAAACTATATAAATATATACATAAGGATGTGTTTAAGATATTTTCTAATTTTTTTTTAGAGGGGCAAAGTCTAGTTTTTATAATGGTATAATAATAATTTAAAAAATTTTAAGGAGAGAAAAACATAATTTTAAAAATTTTGGGGGCAGCCGTCCCTCCCCAATCCCTCTATGATCTATTCCTGGTTGGATAATTAAAAAGTCTAATTACTTTTAATTTTCAATCATCAGGACCGTTAAGCTGTCTCTTATACATTGAGTAGTCAAGACTTATTCTTCCAAATAATGGAAGATTCTAACAATATAAATACTAAGTCAAAGGAAGAGGTGTGGAAAGATATTTCAAACCAATGACAAGTGGGCAAGTAACGGAACAAAAAACTAGGCAGCTAAGTCACCAGGTAGCAAAGTTAATAACCAGTTGCAATTAAAAGTTATAGGGGTAACATGTGGATTAGTCTATAAATTAATGGTTATTGTCGTAAATAAGATGTTAAAAATGTAAGGCAACCTTGTACATTGGAGCGATGAACATTGAGTTACTTATTATAATTAACTTAATCAAATGAACTTAATCAACGATTAATTTGATATTAAAAATTAGTTTAAATGATTATAACAATGATTAAAATAAATTTAAAATTTGACTAGTAATCATAACACAAAAATAATTAATATATATTTATATGACTAACATAAGCTATAATGTTAAAAAATCAAACTATACTAATTCATATACATATAGGTTATATAATTAAATAATGCTGTTACTTTCGTTATATAATATAATTAGTAATATTGATATAGTGATTCATATTTGTTAATATAGTTAGTAATTCAATGAGAAATTTTATTTTGTTTGAGCAATGTATTTGGCATAAGAGATAGTAACTTCGGAACCAATAACAATTTTACATGTGGAATAGGAGGCCTAAGCATTTAGGATTTTTCTGTTTTTTTCACTCAAAGAGTACTCCTTACCCAAGGCTTCAAGATCATTTATAATGTCATTGAACCTACAGTACATTTTGTCAATGTTCTCATGTGGTTTCATCTTGAAGGTCTCATACTTGGCAACAAGTAAGGATTTCTTTTGCTCACGAATATCATCGCTCCCTTCATGGATTTCCTTCAACTTATCCCATATTTCTTTAGCGGAAATGCAACCATTCACGCGAGTTGATTCATTTGCATCCAAGGCATTATACAACACATTCATAGCTTTTGCATTTAACGTCAAGTTTGCCTTGTCTTATGGAGTGAGCTCATCCCTTGTCTTTTCTCTTCTTCTATTTGTGTGATCACGTCAATGATAGATGCTTCAAAAGGACCTTCATTGACAACATACCACAAATCAACGTCAATAGATTGCAAAAATATTTTCATTCTATCTCTAAACTAATAAAATTTGCCCCATTAAACATAGGGGGCCTAGTAACGGATTGGCCCTCAAAAAACAGAGCATTGTTGGTTGCCATAAAATTTCTTTTCTCAAAAGCAGTTTAAGCAATACAATGAGACCAAGCTCTGATACCAATTGTTGGTCCCAAAGCAACCTAAGAGGGGGGTGAATTAGGTTTCTTAAAAATTATACTTTCAGAAATATTGAGATTTTCAAATTAAATGCTGATATAATAAAATCAATAGAACAGTAAGGTAAAGAGAGAGAAATTAAACAATCAATACTTCCAAGCTTGCAAGCTTGAAGTATTCAATCACTATAATGCTTCACACACTTGGTGAGCCAATAATCTTTACAAAGTTGAGAAGTTCTTGCTCACACCAAAACTCTTTTAATTGAGCCAAGTGTTTCTGAATCTTACTTACAACCACACTTTCATACAAGATTATCACTCCACTCAAAGTTGAATTGCACTCACAACTGCACACTAATACAACAAGGCACTATAGTCAATTTGTACTCAAATTACTCTTTTCTAAGACTTGTATTCAATGTATTAGATGATTTTTACTGAATGTCAAAGCAGCTATTTATAAGAGCAATAAATGGTGGTTGCAACTACGTCCTAACGGCTAAATAATAAATGCACAAAAAGTAGCCGTTGGGGTTTCGGACGTCCGAGATATTTTGGATGCGTCCGACACAGCGTTCAATCTTTATATAGTTGTTGAAGAGTTTCGTTCGAACGTCCGTGCATGCGTCCGTTCCTTCGTCCGATAGAAGCTTCGGACGGTCATGTTTGTCCGAAAAGAGAGGCAGTAGAATCCCAGTTCTTTCTTTCTGATTGTTCGGACGGTGCAATTCATCAGAGAAATTTAGATCTAGTTCGGACGGTTCAGTGCGTCCGAAAGCCCTGTCTCTAGCAAAACAGATAACAGTCCTACAAAAACTTATTTACAGAGTTAAGTGTTTGTGTCATCATCAAAATGAGGTTTGAAAAACATCAACTTTAATGCAACTTGATTTTGTAGCTATGGCGGAGCAATTATCTTTTTGCCTAATTTTTAGCATACCTGAGCCTTTCTTTAATCATATCCACATAGATATAAAGTTAAAATAAGGCATAACATCAAAAAAATTAAAGCTAATGTAACAGGTGCAGCTTGTAAAAAACATGTTAATTGTTAGTCGATTCTACAAAATGACATGATTCATGAATAAAAATAATGGTTTCGTAGAGAAGGTTTAGTAATAATAAGAATAATTCATTAATTGATACATTTAAACGAAGGGAATTGTGCCTAAATAACCCAGTAATATTCATAATATTTTCTACTTCGTGTATTTATGCATGTCTTTGAGCAATTAAAGGAGCTAAATAACCCATATTTGTACTAACTACAACAATAATAGTTTGTTTAACAACAACAATAATTGTTTGTTTGAAAAGGAGGTTAGTAAGCACTTAACCAGTTAGAGGTGTGGTATGGAAAAAAAATAAGATATAATATGATGAAGAAGAAAAAGGTAAGCTGACACACCTTTGAGAATAGAGAAGATAACAGATGAAGGAGTTCAAAAGCGAAAGTTACTATCGAAAACCAACTGATTACATGGTAAGATAAGTTAGAATATTAAAAAAAGTAATGGTAATATAACATGACTCATGAATAGTAAGAATGACTTTATAGTTGATAAATTTAAGCAACAAATAAGTAATGCTCATAGTATTTTCTCCATGAAGCATTTTGATGGGTCCTCGGAAACTAAAAAAGCTAAATGGTCTATGTTTGTACCAATTGAATAAAAAATAGCTTGTCTTCTATGTTGTAATATTTTTTTTCCTTTGTGAAGATGATTAAAGAAATATATTTTTTAAGAAATCAATACATTATTTACAAATGATTTAAACACAACAAGCTCTATAGAGAGCCCTTCCTCATCCACGAATCTCCAATTAAAAAAGAGTCTACTAAGTATAATAAATGACATTGTGACTAATTATGTTATCTGTGAACTTCCAACCATCCAAAATTCTATGAAGCAAAAGCTTCAGGTATAATCCATCATCAAATGAATTTCAGACCAGAAAATGGTCGACCAATTTCTTCAATTATGTCAATCGTCCCATTTATGTATATATATTTTTAATAGGTGTATCTTCACTTTAAATCACAACTTCCCTTATTTAATTTCAATTTTGTCGTATCATATTTCAATATATGAATTCCAATTTTGCAGTTTAGGAATACAAAAATTTCAAAAAAGAAAAGAAAAGAATAATACTTATATCTTAATTCAACCAACCATAAGTTAAGCTAGATTTCCTAATTTTAATCCTTCACCGACAACTATGAAATAAACATTTAAGAAATTTTAAGAAATATACACTGAATACAAAGACAATTTAATATGTTAAAATCTCTAACTTATGCATCTGCTGTAGAAATTTAAAGAGAATAGTTCTCAGAATTTTTTTTTTTTTTTTAAAAACGTGAGTTTATAGCAATTGAAGAAATATACATGAATATATGAATTGCAATTTAACAGTTCAACAATAAAAAAATGTATTTAAAAAAAAATAGAACAATACAAATATCTCAATTGAACCTACCAAAACTTAAGTTAGGTTTCCTAATGTTGACACTTTAGCAATAAATATAAAGTAAACATCTAAGTAATCTTAAGAAACATGCACTCAATACAAAGACAATCTAATATGTTAAAACCCTAACATAGAACCACTGTAGAAACTTAAAGAGAACAGATCTAGGAAATTTTTGCATTGAAGAAATATATATGAATATATGAATTCTAATTTAGCAGTTGAAGAATACAATTAAAAAAAAAAAGGAATACAAATATCTCAATTGAGCCAACCAAAATTTAAGTTAGGTTTCCTAATTTTAACCCTTTAGCAATAATATGAAGTAAAATCTGGGTAAGAAAATTTAAGAAACATGCACTCAATACAAAGACAATCTAATATGTTAAAAATCCTAACATGAAACAACTGTAGAAAATTAAGAGAACAGATCTGGGAAAAATTTTTCTTTAAAAAAACATGAGTTTAGAGCATTGAAAAAATATACATAAATATATGAATCCCAATTTAGCAGTTCAACAATACAAAAGTCTCAAAAAAAACAAAGCAGAACAATACAAATATTTTGATTAAATTGACCAAAAGTTAGTTTTCCTTTTTAAGTTAGGTTTCGTAATTTTAATCCTTTAGCAAGAAATATGTACTCAATATAAAGACAATCTATATATAATATGTTAAAAACCCGAACATGGAACAACTGTAGACACTTAAATAGGAGAGATTTAGGGAAAAAATTATACAAAAAATGAGTTTACATATAAGAAATTTTAAGAAACATGCACTGAATACAAAGACATTCTAATATGTTAAAAACCTTAACATAAAACAACTGTCGAAACTTGCTCAATAAGGGAATAGATCTGGGAAATATTTTTCTTATTAAAAAAATGAGTTTAGAGCATTTTGAAGAAATATACATCAATATATGTATTGCAATTTAGTAGTTCAACAATACAAAAATCTGAAAAAAAAAAGAAAGCAAAACAATAAAATATTTTGATTAAACCGACCAAAAGTTAGTTTTCCTTTAAATTAGGTTTCTAATATGAAGACAATCAATATATATAATATGTTAAAAACCCTAACATGGAGCAACTATAAAAACTTAAGTAGCATAGATTTGGGAATATTTTTTTTTTTTTTAAACATGAGTTTATAGCATTGAAGAAATATATAGAAAAGATTCATTAAATGATGTTTCATCTACTAAATGGAAGAAGTAAAATTTTATATTTTCTGTAATATTTTCTTAAATCTTAAAAAGAAAATAGAAGAAGAAGAAGTCTCACCAAAAAGCAAGAAGGAAAAATCAAGAAATGGAAACAGAGATTTAATTTGTCTCTCGTCTGAGGAACTTTGAAAGCCATTATGGGGGTGTAAAATCGAGTAATCATCAAATACCATGATTTACCGGGATGTTGTTGGTACAAAGGAGCGGTAAAGGATAGGTTGTAGTACATATGGGTGTGGAGATTTCTGACACAAAAGTCATGAATCAAACAGAAAGTAAGTAGGAGAAGGTAGAATGAAGATGAAGAAAACCTATAAGGGAGGAGAAAGAATGGAGGCGGTAGGCGACTGTAGAGAAGGAGCAAGGAGAGAAAAATCTGGATCCTCATCTCATCATAATTACGTTATGTTAAAATTGAAAAGAAAAGAATGAGGATCTAATAGGTATGGTGTTTACTGTTCTAAGGGAGATTAATTAGGAATCAAAATAATCCAAAGGTTGATATTGTGTGTAATTAAGTTAAAGATCAAATCCAATGGTCTATATTTTGACAAAGGGTTTAGTTTAACACATAAGTGTAGGGAAATTTTAGATTAACAAAAAGTTTAATTTTCAAGATAATATGTATTTATAGAATCTTTCCAGGTATAAGGTATCATAATTTTACACAAATACCAGCAGATTTAAATAGTAACTTTTTGTTGTAAAAAGACATCATGGTAATTTCACCACAAATAAGGAAAGGGTAAGTATCTCTGCATTAAGAAGAAACGTTGAAGCAGTCCAAAACTCCTACCACATCAGTGCCATGTCAGCAAGAATTGTCCAGGTGGCAGACCCAGGAGATGCTATAGTAAGCAAACTACCTTCTAATATACTTGTTAGATATATTGTGTATTGGCTATTTATTATATTATGGTTTTGTTATATAATTTTGTATATATTAGGTGATGTTGCTCAAATAGAATTATATATATTTAAAATATATGAATTTTTTTACTTTTTGAGAGAGATGTTGTGATATGGTCTAACCCAATTTCAACCCAAAATTCATTTAATTTTGTGAGTTGAATGTGAGCCTTAGACGTGTGACCTTTTGTGAGTTGAGTTTCAACCGAGCTTTGTCATTTTAAAATAGCTTAATTATAATGTGCTTGGACACATAAAAATGCGACTCATATAACCCGACTGATAGCCCTATCCATGATAGTGGTCATTTGTGTGCCATTTTGGACTTCCATTCCTTGAATCTATACTATCTAGTATAGGAAAGATGTGGTTTGTGAGAATCTTTAAACAGATAACATGTGGCATACTATAGTAAAAATATGCATGGCAATTAGTAACCTTAAAAAGAAATATTTAACCAACTGTTTCGAATTCAAATTACTTTATCTAAATTTTATTGTTAACAACTTTTGTTTATTCAAAATCCATATTTTATGTGTGTGTATATATATATCTTATAATTAATAATTTTTTCTCAAAAGTGTTACAAAATTAATATTTTATATAAATTATTATATATACATCACGTATTAATAATGCATGTTAAATATAGATTTATGTTATTTATATTAAGTTAGGGTAATAAAAATTTTGTTTATTTGGAATTTTGGCACATAATATTTAACGGGTTATTCCTAACAATAAATGAAAAAGGAGTAACCTAATTATGTATGAGCAATATCACATATTAAATTCTAATTAGATAATCGTAATACTTTTACCAGAAAATTGAGAAGGAAGAATTGAGGAAATCTGGTCAATGCAATACTATTTCCAAATCTCATAAGATCCCTCAAATAATTTTTTTATTTTTTATTTTTTTCCCTCGACTATTCCTGTCTCTTATACACATCTAGATGTGTATAAGAGACAAACTTTTTTGTCCCTCAATTATTTTCATAATCATAGAAACCTTACATTTTTTTGATTTACCTCTTTTGTCCCTCAATATTTATAAGAGTTGGTACCACAACTAATCACTACTTGAATAAAGGAAAAAACTTGAGAGACCTATTTGTATTATTTGAAAGCCTTCATTGAGATAAACGAAACTTGGGATTGGGATAAAAAAGATAATTAAGAGATGGAAAAGTTGAAGGTCTTGCATAAGATTTTAAAATTTGTTGATAAACTGAATTTGTAATTTTTAACCAACTCCAGGCTGATATTATGGAAACAAAGTTTTGAAATTAATTTTCTTTATAAATTCTTCCAACCTTATGTTCATTAATAATTAACTATTTAATATTTATAGATGTTATTCTTAGTTGAGAATGTAAACATATTATGTTAAAAACTAATTCTAACACTTTTTCTTCATTTTTGTTCGAAACCACATGTTGTGGTCATAGTTGCCCCTTTGTTAATAATAATAAAAAATGCATTCTAATGAAATAGTTCAAATAAGTCACAAGTGACAATTTAATACTATTTCTTCTCTACTTTTTGATTTGTTTAATTAATTACATTTACATTTATGCTTTATACACTGAGTTGTAAAATCAAGAGCAAAATACACCAATAGTCACTAAACTACCGGTTGCTGTATACAAGGTCACTGAACTACCTTCAATATATGTTTGCAGTCATTCCTTCTATTTCCATGGTGACTGTAAACGCACACTTAAGGTAGTTCAGTAATCAAATTTGTAGATAGAGTGACCCCAGACACACACTTAAGGTAGTTCAGCGACCAAATTTGTAAAATAAATAGTTCAATGATTTCGTATGTAACAACCTAAAAGTTTGGTGACTATTGATGCATTTTTCTCTAAAATCAATTGTTAGAATTTTGTCCTTTTCATTCAGCTAATAAATCATTGTTTCATACTTTCTTTTGTATTCCATATAAGGCTTAGTTTATGTGTTTAGGATGGAAAAGAAAGGCAGAGAAAGTTTAAGTTAGGAAAGAAAAGAAAAGAATAAAAGGGATTGTAATTTCCTTCTATGTTGTTTGGGAGCTTGGGGAGGAAAATAAATGAATTTACAAGTTTATCCTTTTAGTTAAATATTTTGTTATACATTTAGTGAGTAAAATTGGCAAAACAAAAAGTTTTAAAAAATGATTTTAGCTTTTCTTCCATTTCTCCATATTTGGAGAGAAAACTTGTTAAGTTTTTTATCCCTCTATTTCCCTCTGAACCTTCTCTTTCCTTCTCTCTTAAAACATCCCAAACAAAGGGAACACCATACAAAACTGTCCCTTCCTTTCTCTTATTTTATTTCCAAATCCCGACTCCTAAACCAAGCCAAAATGTGACATTCTTATTTTCTATAATTTTGATGGAATTAACACTTATTAAAATTTTGATCTTATAATCTAATATAGAATTTTGATTTCTTGAAATTTATATGTAATATTTCAAAAATAATTTTATTAAACAAATGTGAAATTTTAAAAGATTGTTATATAGACGAAATAACATCTTTAATTATGTAATGTACATAACAATTAAAATTCAACAATCGCTTTCAATTGCACAAGAGTATAATAGCATATCCAACAATCATGCTTCTTAAATGTCTTCTCCTTATTTTAGTTTATAATGTTGTTCAACTTACTAATTAATTTACTTTGTCTTATTTGTCTTTATTTAGTTAATTAAAAGTTTCAAGTAACTACACCATTTCGTTAATATTATTTTATTTTAAAAATTGAATGTATTTATACTTCCCGTGCATTGCAAGAGTTATCAACTAATCTATATGATATAGTAAAGGCTTGATTTGTGAGAAGTTCTAAAATCTTGACAAGTGACAAGTATATCAAGAAATCTGCATACTAATTAGTAAAAGTAAGAGTATAAAATAAAATACTTAATTTACCATCTTAATTCAAATTAATTACTTACATCTTATCCTTAACTATTCTGCACATTAAATACTAAAAAGTAAAAATGAAATAATTAGTTAACAATTTGAATTCAAATTAATACTTAGATCTTATTCTTACCTACTAATATTTATTCAAGATACTCACATTGTGATTATACAACCCATCTCTTAAATTAATTTCTTCCCAAAAAAGTTACAAAACTAAATATTATGGATCACTATATAAGTATTAATTATTTACATACATATCAAATATAAAATTATATAATTTATATTAAGTAAAAAATAAATATTTATTTATTTAAAAATACTTTACATATAGGGTTAATCTTTGAAAACTCAATTATAATACTTCTACAAAAATTAATAAAGAAAATTGCAAATTTAATCCCTAACTATTTTTAAAATCTCATGGAGATCTCTCAAATTATATTTTTAATTTTTTCATCCTTAGCCTATGTTTTAATCACAATAAGTACTCCAAACATTTTGTAAATTTTTTTGAGTTTTTTGTCCCTCAAGCATTTTCATAATCGTCACATCTACCCCACATTTTTTATTTAATTCTTTCACACATCAAGATTTTGTTTTTTAAAATCATGGCCAGATGACTACTTAGATAGGAAAAAAAAAAAACTTGAGGGACCTCCATGAGATTAGGAAAATAATTGATGACGAAAAGCATAAATAAAATTTGGGGAGACCTTCCTGAGATTAGGGACTTCCATTGTATGAAATCAATGCGGAGCTAGGACCCGTCTTAGGGGGGGTGAACGATTTTTATAAGTGTTCAGTAATCATAAAAGTATAATAAAATTTTAATATAATTTTTGATATATATATGATTTTAGGAATATAATGGTGGTTGTCTTGACATTAAAAAAAAATAAAAAACATATATAATAGAGTAGACGATTTTAAAATTGAAGAAACCACACAATACTCAAAATTTTTTTTTTTTTTTTTACAACAAATACATGAAAATGAATTTAAATAATAATTATATATCCATTTTATATTCTAAATTTCGAAGTTTTTAAAATTTTTATGTTTCATGTGGCATGCTTGATTTTTTTCCTCCAAACACTTATTTTTCCCCGTTTGATGCTAAGAAGATTTTTGTTTTATACTGGCCGAATGCCCTATATAAACTTTATACTCATTAAGAGACTTTAAAAAGGCAGGAAAATTAAGTACTATGATACTAATATATTTCCTCTAAAGGGAGTGAGAAAGAGGAAGGACTTGAAGATGGATGAATCTTTCCAATTGTATTTTTCTTTGCAAAATACATTTTTCTTTGTTTCTTGGATGTACTTTTCGTAAAATACAAGTTTTTCCTTCCAATATTAGGATAGATATGTACATATTGTGCTTGTGGCATGCATAGATACGACCATTCATGCAAGTTACTCAAGTCTCCTAGATTTGGTTGATAATTAACAATCTAGATGTGTTTGACAATGTCAGAGTCAAGAGCGGCATATTGAGCTGCATGTGTAAAATCTTGGTGGTTGTCGCCGCCCACAATTTTAAAATATTTCCTACGATTTGGTCTTTGGTACCAAACGCTTTAGAACACGGAGATGCTTGATGACTAAGTACAGAAAGAGGAAAACAAATTTAATTTGCCAAAAAGATAAATCTTTTGTAATCGAATTAATAAAGTAGATCAAACAAAAAAAATAGGAAGGAATTTTTGTATCTATCAAATCGACTAAACAACATCTTGTGACCATTCTAAATAGTCTATATTCAAATTTTCAATTTGAAAATTTCCGATTACGTACCTTTTTCATAATGTTCAAAGCTATTTATCTAAAAATGCAAATGATGAAATGATTGCCTAGCTACACTAGGAAACTAGAAATTAAAGAGAATCAAGACAAATTGACGATATAACATTAAAGAGCCTATATATAGCGGAATATCCCGTGTTATGTACGAGAGGATGAATATTTACATTCAATTAATGCAACAAAATAATATTAGTAAGATAATATTAATGATATATAATCTTTAGTAATTAAATTATATAAATACAAAAAAAAAATTAAGTAATAATATCTATAAATTTTACTAATTAGAAAATATAAATTAAAAAATAATTAAAAATATACTTTAGTTTATGGAACAATTAAAAATATACTAAATGTTAAGTATTCTATAAAATGTTTATAGGACTAATTCCATTTTTCACCCTTAAACTTATACTTAATTCTCACTTTGCACTTCGAATTTTAGTTTTGGATACTTTGCACCCCCAACTCTCAAATTTGTCCTAATTTAATTCCTATTTAACACTATAAAAAAAGTTAACAAAATCTTTATTTTTGCCCCCAAAAACATTGTTGTATATCCTGCTGAATTTCGATATACTAGATTGTACACACGAAAAATTTTGTTAAATTTTCAGATGGTGTTAAGAAAATGATTAAATTGGGAGGAATTTGAGTGTTTGTGTATAAAGTATCCAAAATTAAAATTTGAAGTGCAAAATGAAAACCGAGTATAAGTTAAGTGGTGCAAGATCAAATTAGTCCAATGTTTATATTTTTATGATATAAAAATAATTAAAAAGTAACTATACAACTAATTATTAGGTGAAATTAGATTAAATATGTATATTATAGTAACTATATTTCTATCACTTGGATATATGGTTGTGTTGATTACCTACTTCAACTTTCTATGCGAAAATAAAGGATAAAACTCATTTTGTTGAATGCTAATCAACATATTTTTATTTATAATGATAAAATAAACACAATAATTTAGAAGTATTGATTTGTTTAGTATAAATTAATTTAATTGTGTTGATATTATATAATCCATAGATTTACAATTAAGAAGAAATGGAATTTGTGTGGTTAATATAATCATTATATGTGTATATTTTGGCACTGTCATTTTTTGCATACCATACAATTAAGCATTACGTTTGCTTGTGCATTGGCCAAAATTGTGTCTAGAAACATAATCTCGATTTTTTAAAGTAGTACGATTTTCGATGAAATATATATATGTATAATATACATATATATATATTTGTATATGTATATGTAAATTCATACTATCATAGAAAAGTTACTTCTGACGGGTTTCAGAGAAAATAAAAGGGAAAAATATATTTATAGGGAAATTCTATGGTCCCTTTTGGGGAACCATTCTCTTGTGCTTTAAATGCTTGTACAGTACAATACCATGTGCTTAAAAAGCTTGTACTATATAAACTTTCAAAGCCAAGGGAATTTTTCCCGAAAAGGGACTGTAGAATTTCCCATATTTATAATATTGGGGAATTCTATAGTGCTTTTTAGGGAACCATTCCTTTAGATTTAAAAGTTTGTACAGTACAAGCAGTTAAAGAATATGGTATTGTACTGTACAAACATTTAATAGTATAACGGAATGGTTCCCTAAAAGGGACTATAGAAATTTCCTATAATATTATCTTTCTAGTTGCCATTACTCAAGTTTTGTAGTAGTGTTATTAATTGCTATATGTAAGAAAACAAAGAAAAAGACATGCATTAGTGCATTATTTGAAAATTATGTATTTAAAGTGAAGAAAAATAAATAAATTGAATATCCAAATAGAGAAAATCACATTTTACAACAATGATGAAGCAAAGGTGGAGATTGGCTTGATTGGATTTGAAAATATCGACATGCACAGGAACGTATACACGCATATGAAACAAATTATCGTATGTGCATAGGAGTTAAACTTAAATTATTTTTATTTATTTATTTTTTTTTTTAGTAAAAAGTTTGGTGATTGTACATAAAGATAGACTAATTGGTCGAGATATGACAAAAACGTTTGAAAAAAAAAAGTTATATGTGTATGAAAAGTGAAAAATTAGGTATCTGTATTTTAATCAGATAAAAACTAATTGAGGGAAGAAAAGTAGGCAATGAGAATAAGAATGATGATTGACATGATGACTGATTAAAGAGTGCTGACATAATATGTTTATTAGCAAGCAAATGTGATATTAAACAAAAGGCTTGTAAACTACTATGTCAAAAGTCCAAAAAAAAAAAAAAAATTACTATTTTTCCTTCTAGTCTATTAGATATATCTCTAAATCAACAGAAAAAAATGTAATACAACCAATGGTGAGGCCAATTATAATATATACTGTTAAAGCTATTTTTTAATTTATTACAATTACATGATCACTTAAGAATAATGTGTATTGACATTGAATTATTAATTACCATTAAATATAAAGTTTCAAGAAGATGTCAAAAAAAAAATGATCTTACAACCTTTTTATCTTTTTTGATATAATAAATTATAGTTCTTTTTGATAAATATTAAGTGGATGTAATTAGGTTGCAAGAATGATATCATTTAGACATAATGGACTCAATGTCTTCCTACTTTTATGAAAGCTTTTTCTCAAATATATATCTAAAATTAATTTCTTAAAAATAACATATAGATAAAAGTTTTTTCATAATTAATAAATATTTATTTTCTTCACTTATTGTTAATAACGATACTTAGATGATGATTTATAATACGATTTTAATTTTGTAACTGTTTTTAGAAAAAATTTAACTATAAAAGGTGTGATAAAATTAGGATTTTTAAAAAAAATAAAGTTAGTTAAAGGTAAGATTTAGTTAACTAAGTAAGTGATTTTTTACCTCTATTTTTTACCAAATAATTTCTTTTTACTTAATATGCCACATGTCAACTCCTTATATCTTTCCCCAAAAGGGGTTTAGCTATAATATATATATAGATATATATTATACCAAAACCCCTTTTGGGGAAAGTTATAAGGAGTTGACATAAACATATTAGGTAAAAAGAAATTTACTTCGTAAAAAATATTTATAAAAATTAATTAATTAATTAACAATAAAATTCAAATTAATTACCTAAATATCATATTTAACTACCATTTTTTTAAAATCCACAATTTATGCACACCTCTTATATATATATATATATATATATATACACACACACACACACACACGCACACACACACACACACACTATAAAATAACCCTTGCTATGCACGGGAGAATGTATAAAATTTTTGTAATGATAAAGTTGTTAACTAATGTCTATCTATTTTTCTAATTTAAAAAATGATAATATGAAAAAAAAAATGAATCTCTTAATCTCTACCCTTTCATCATTTTTCTAAGAGATTTCAACCAAAAGAAACAAACATCAACTAATGAGAATAAAAATTGGCAATCCACTTTTTTTATCTTTAATAAAGAGATAAAACATTTACAAAAAGAAAAAGAAGCCCGTTTTGGTATCACAATCCACGTAGTCACACATTGATACTTCGATGCTGAGATAGCACCTTGTAGAATCATTTTTTATCATTGAAAAAATAGAAAAATAAATAGCTCTGTATTACAAGTGAATATCATCTTTTTTTGATTAATAAATGTGTATATGTTGAGAAAATCAACAAACAAAACTCCATCAGAAAGCTACTTAACTTATCTATCCTAGAAACCTTGCATATCAGAAAAGCTAATCCATTATAGAAACAAACTAACAAACAATAAAAAAAAATGATACTTTAAGAGAATGTCAAATCAAAAGTAAAAATTTACCTTCATGGATAAAGAATAAATGGAATAGATTATGATCCCAATCACTTGAGCAATCTGAAAAAAAAAAAAATAGATACACACACAAAATTGATACCTTAGGAGAATGCCAAATCAAAAATAAAAATTACATATCGAAAAAGAAAGGATGCAGATCAGAGATTCTACAAAATCATGATTCTGTCTCTCACTCACATCTACAAAACTATAAATATTTTTATTTTTATTTTTGAGTCAAAAATCAAATTCAAATCTTATGTAAACATGAAGAAAATATTCTTAGACAAGATAATTTAGTTTGTGATGGAAAACCGTTTGAATTTGAAAAGAGATAGATGGATAAGTGGATTGAGAGCCTATGGATTGAGTTTTTTATTTTTTTGAATGTTAAATTATTATCTAGTTCGTTGTATATTAAAAAATATTAATTTATTAATTAATTAGTTAGATGATACGTAAATATAATTGTCAATAGATAATTATTGTGTATAAGAAAAATAGAGTAAATTATATGATATGATAAGCTAGACAATAGTAATTGTTGTTTTGAAAAAATTTAAAGTTGTCAACAAATAATTATTGTTTTGAATAAAAAAATAATTAGTTGTAAGATATATTAATAAGTTAGACATTAGTTAAATGTTATTTTGAAAAAAAAAATAGTTGTTTGCTATGATTAATGTAGATAAAGATTTCATTTTAAGTGGAATTGGTTTAAGATAGAGTAAACTGAATCAAGATCTCTTTTTTTTTAAAATATAATTGTAACATATATTTCTTTGAAAAAAAGTTATTAGTAATGATTACTATTACTGATTTTATAACGATAGAGTACGCAAATGGTTGAAATTGGTTAAAATAATTTTCTAGATAATATCTTCGTTATAAGATATACTTTTTAATAGTACTGCATTATTTTATAGACATTATCTGCATAATAGAATTGATATTATATTTTGTTATAAAAAAATGGTAGTAGAAAAATAAGAGCATGAAAAATGCCGTGAAGAAAGGTAGATACAGTTTTTTTTTTTTTTTTTTTTTTTTTGAAAATGGACTAAATTTTTTGATGAATATAAATGGTCTGACAATATAAAATTAAGAATTATCTTTTAGAATGCCTAACTATTTTGTATTCATTTTTCCTAATAAAACTACTTGATAGGCATTAATTATGTATTTTAAATATTTATTTTATGATAAAAACTCATTTTTTTTCTTGAAAATAACCTAAACTTTTTACGAATATAAATAGTCAAACTATATACAAATTAGAATTGTTTGCTATAGTTTATAATTAATTTGTATTCATTTGTTCTAAGAAATAACTGCTTAATATGTATGAAGATAAATTTAAGATTTTGAATATTTAAACCTATATTATTTTTTTAGTTATCATATCAAATATAGTGATAGAAAATAAGTAATATATGTATATATATATATGTGTGTGTGTGTGTGTGTGTGTGTGTATATATATATATATATAATACAAATTAGAATTGTTTGCTATAGTTTATAATTAATTTGTATTCATTTGTTCTAAGAAATAACTACTTAATATGTATGAAGATAAATTTAAGATTTTGAATATTTAAACCTATATTATTTTTTTAGTTAATTAGTGATAGAAAATAAGTAATATATGTATATATATGTGTGTGTGTGTGTGTGTATATATATATATATATATATATATTCTTTGGGTAAGTAAAAAATAAAATAAAATAAAACTAAATAAAATTATCAATATGATGTAACTATAAAGCAAAGAGAAAAACATATGTTTAATTAAATCAGTATTTAGTATCAACTCAAAATTTTTGAATATTCAAAATTTATTAAGCTTGTTAAGAGTAAAATCATTATAATTTTTGAATCAATTATTAATAATTAATTAGTCATATAATATGTTAGATAGCAAAGGAATAACAATGATGCCATGTGTCATCCCCTCATCACTTGTGGTGAAAAAGGGTTTTGAAGGAATAACAATGATGCCATGTGTCATCCCCTCAGATCTTGTACAGAAACAGATATATTATATAAGATACAGATATATATATATATATATATATATATAAATACTAGCAGGAAAAGCACGGGTAAACAAATATAATTAACTTATAAAATAAAATAATGCTAGTGAGATCATGATGATGGCATGCAATTTTTAATAATTACATAAAAATAAATAAACAAATTTAAGTAACAATAGTTATAATAATGGAAGATATTATGAATTTTTTTTACATTATTTAGTTCTAAAAATAATAGATTTTTATGGATATGTTTCACTTAAAAAAAATATTTTTTCATCAATTAGAAAATAGTATCGAATCAAAATTTGAAAACTTGGCACACTAAATAATACGAACAAATATAGATATTGATCTTACGTGATAAAAGTCACATGACTATTTTTTATTCTTTTTCCTTTTAGTATGTTTGTTATATCTCTAAATCAGTGAACAAAAAGTAATATAACCAATGGTGACACCAATAATAATACATACTATTAATATTTTTTTAATGTATTATAACTACATAATCACATAAGAATAATATTTATTGAACAATTAGTTACCAATAAATATAAAGTTGAAGAAGATGCAAAAAAAAACAAAAAAAAAATTGTAGAACCTTTTGATCTTTTTGTAGTATAATAAATTGTTATTCTTTTTGATAAATATTTATTGAAAGTAATTAGGTTGTAAGAATGATATCATTCAAACATAGTTAACCTAAATAACTTCCTACTTTTATGAAAGTTATTATCTAAGTATATATATCTAAAATTTATTTATTGACACTAATATATAGATAAAAGTGTTGCATAATTAAAAAAATATTTATTTTCTTAACTTATATTTAATAATTGATACTTATTTGATGATTTATAATACATGATTATTTTTATAAACACTCTTGGAAAAAAAATTAACAATAAGAGATGTGCATAAATTGAGCATTTAAAAAAAAAAAATAAGGATAGTTAAAGATAAGATTAGGTAACTATTTGAATTTTATTGTTTCATAGGTCATTTTTACCCATCTGAAAACCCCATACTATGCACGGGGAAGATAATATATATAACTAATGAAATGATATATATGTTAGTAGGAATGATGATGATATAAAAGTTTTAATAATTCAATCCACTTAGAAATATATGTTACAATTATATTTTAAAAAAAAAGAGATCCAAAACTTAAGACACAAATAAATAATAAAATTAAGGAACTTATAATTGTTAGAGTTCATTACTTATTTTTTATTCCTTATTTAGATCGAAATATATTTGATATTTAGGAAAATCTAATCGACTTTTTGACTATTGAAAATTTTATCTATTAAAATATAACATAGAAAAGGCGAAGGACTTTTTTTATTTTTTATTTTTAATTTCTCTTTTTTTCATTAGCAAAAAAAATAAGAAAAATGAACATGTAAATATAAGGTGAACCTTTTCTAGATAAGTTCTAAATCAAGAAAAGAAAAACAAAAGACAAAATGTAGGGGAAAATGTTTTTCTCTATATAACACAAAAAAAAGGATTTAGTCCATTCTTAATTTTATCTAATGTGTTACCATCTATTAAATATGGTGTGTTTAGAGTTCTTATTAGAGTGCCAAAATAGTTGGTCTAAAATTATTCTATTCTTTTAGAATAGAAATTGTTTATTATTTTTAATTGCTATGTACATAACTTAATCATAGATATTATTCCATCTATATGATAATCTTTTAAAAATCATATTTTTTTAATAAAATAGTTTTTAAAATATTACATAGTACATATTTATAACTTTTTTGGGAATAAATGATCAATTATAAGAAATATATAAATGAATAAATAAAAGTAGTTAAAAATAAAATTTAGTTAAATTAATTAGAATCCAACACAGTTAAATATTTCATTTTTACTGTTACTATTTACTATGTAAATTTCTTGTATCTAAAATATGCCACATGTTATCCTTTTACGCCTATCTCAGAAAAACCCATTCTCCTGTACTATATATATATATATATATATATATATATATATATATAGATATTGATATATAGCACAAATTTTATGCCTATGTGTTACCTTAATTATATTAATCTATAATGAGAGATTATAATGTTCTACACAAAAAGAGGCGAGATGGGAAGGGAAAGGATCAAAGGAGTCAGTGAGGATTAAACCTTCCAGACGAAGAATAACGTTTACTTTTGTTCCATGTTTTGACAACTTCTACATTAATTTTGCATATGATAATCCTTTAGATCTTTGATTTTGTAATTAAGGAGCTTTGAGTTGTGGCTTGAGAGTGAAAATATTATATTTATCACAAAGAAAATACCATATTTGTTTGTATTCATCTCCAATTTTCTTTCTTGAAGCACCTTTCCAAATGCGGCTCTAAAAATTTCTACCGACTTCCAGATTATGATCATTTTGCCTTTATTTCCCATGTTGCGCACTTTGTACTAAATTTTTGTTAAGGATGTTCACTGTAAAGCCCTGTTTTATACTGAAAGTATGAAGGGAAATATGTATGGAATATAATGCCCGAATCATGAGTTATTAATAATTTGTTTTAAATATTTTGACTGAGTTGGGTGGACATCACTCTACAATATAGGCTAATTATGCATGTGAAATTTTTTTTTTTGACATGTATTTAGTTTCCACTTTTGAAACAAGTAAACTCTATTTTATTCTTTCTTCTTTTGAAGGCTTGATTGTTCTATTCCTGAGCTGAAAAGAATTACTTCTCAATTTTACCTTACAATAACTTCTCAATGAAAAGCAAATAAAAGCATTCCTGATAGGAGGGGGGAAGAAAAGGTGAATTGATTTGTAAAATTATGCTCCTTTTCAAAATTGTATTTTTTTTATGCCAATTTCAAAAGTAGTTTCCGGGCGAGCGGAACTCGCATTCGGAGGATGCGAGTTCCATGAGCTAGCTAATTCCCCGAATGCGAGCTCAATCGTGAGTTAAAAAAAAAAATAAATAAATAAAAATTATTTTATCAAACCTCGCATTCGGTGAATGCGAGGTCTGAAAATTATTTTTGTTAAAAAGAAAATTGACCAAACATTATTGTGGCTTTCATCCAGTACGTTTATATTTTGGGGAAAAAAATTCTTCAGATACCTGATTGTGTTCATCATGTGTTTCTGGGATCATTTCCTTGTCCAAACATGCCAAACACTGAAACATGGCCCTCTGATAATTTCTTCTCTTCAATACGATCCTCCTTCATTTTCTCATTTCTTTCTTTTGATCTGCTTTGGAGTTGGGGGAATTTAATATATTTTGTTTCCCGTAATTTTTTTGTTGATTGGATTTTGATATACTATCAGCAGACGATGAGGTACTCGGATTCCCCTTCAAGACATCATGGATGATGCACACCTATCAACTGATTTTATAAAATACAATATGTACCTTTTTATTGGGTTTTTTTTTTTTAGCTTTCTTTCTTTTTGGTTTTGCCAAAGAAGAGGTCTCTAGAAGTTTTCATATTCCTCCCTCCCCATACTATTAGAATTTCTAACTGATGTGAGTTACCCACATTCCCCTTCAAGACATCATGGGTGATGCACAAACCGAGTTTCTGATGCAATTTGAACTTATTTAGAAAAAGCAATACATACCTTTTTTATTGGGTTTGTTTGGCTTGCTTTCTTTTGCCAAAGATGGTCAATTTTTTTTTTTAAAAAAAAAAAATTCAGACCTCGTATTCGGTGAATACGAGGTCTGGGAAAATATATATATATATATTTTTAAAAAAAAAATCATGATTGAGCTCGCATTCGGGGAATGCGAGTTCCTTTCGCCCGGAAACCACTTTTGAAATTGGCATAAAAAAAAGAATAATTTTGAAAAGGAGCACATTAGAAAATTTTCAAGAAAAGGTAGAACTGCTAGTTATAGTTGCCAAATTAAGAGTATTTACATTCTCAATACACACATGATCTTCTCAAGATAGGAACTTTTTTGGGGACCATTTGGAAGAGGAAGTAGGAAACAAGTGGAGTAATTTTACCAGCACTTGTTCTCATTATAGCAGCTCAACAAAAACAGGTCATTTAATGAAAGCAAATTGGCAGACTCTAAATGATTTGATCATGCTATCAGCATTAGTTGGTTCAGAATGGTCCTCTGGAAAATGAAAGAAGACAAGGGGATTCCATGGTCCATTGCAACATAATAATCAGTTTCTTTGCATTTAAGGGAACATGACATGTCTTGTACTTTCTAAGAGAAACCCTTTATGTTTATTGACAAATTAGTGTACCAACTTTTGATACGTGATGTATATAGATATTAAAGTAGTTAAAAAACATATTAGTTAGCAAATAATTGCAAAATGTTATTCGAGAATAATGAATAAAGCTCCTGTTCAAACGGAGGGTAGGGAGATAACTAGTCTGTCATCGAGCATACATGGTGTGAGAAGAATTTAGTAAACAATATATACTTCAGAAACTTTGCAATGACAATACTAAAACTCTAACACCGTAGAAGCTAAGATGACCAGACTGCATCACCTAAAGGAGCTGTTATGAGTTTAAGAAAACAAGTAAAAGACAAATAAACCAAAGGTTACCAAAAACTTAACAGTGGCGAGAAGAAAATAGAATTAATAAGGACAAATTAATTGCCAATTCACTACCAATCATGTTACATTTAAATCTCTAACCTACTATCAGGAGATGTGAATGATTTGGGAAATCCATGCGATCGGGTAGGCATGCTTGTCTGAGTGCTGTCCAAGCTTGGAAGATAGGAAGAAGAAGATGAGTCCAGGTAGCTTCCACCGTCAGCTTGCCACTGATTTAGGGCTTGTGCCTGTGACATTTCAAGGTCAGTGTTGCTTAGTTTATTATTCTGAGATGGTCTCCAGAGCTCTACTAGAGAAGATAGTGCATTGACAACTTGGCCCATTTCAGGCCTTTGATATGGTTCCTGTGCACAGCAGTGGCCTGCAAGCTTCGCAACAGTGTTGATGCTGGCTAGTGCATTTCCTGGTTGATGTCAATTGTTGGGTCAATTGCCTCTTGAAACATGTCCTCGTTGAGGTGCACTCTTTTGAACCATGTAACAAGATGCATACTCTCCTCAGGTTGGCTTCCATCAAGGGCTTTTCTTCCTGTAATCAGTTCCATCAAGATCACACCAAAACTGAAAACGTCGACTTTTGTAGTCACTCTCCCAGTAACTGGCAAAGCATGAAAAAGGAAGACAAGTTAGAATTTCGATAAATTGACTTCTTTGCATTAATTTATTAAATAACACAGAAATTTTCTGCTAAAATGTTCAACATTCTCAGAAACCGCAATGGTAGCGACTGAGTGCTAGCCATGGAGTTAGCAATACATCTAATGAATATCGTTTTCTTTGATCCTGAAGTCAGCATTATATTCTTTAATTATGATTTAGTTGACAAAGAAGAAAAAAGAACCATCTCCATTCAGGGACTCAAACCCTTCCCCCTCTTACGAAGACTACAGACTATTCTTGTGTCCAATTATGGTGAAGCACCAGCTTATATAATAAGACTTCAGGTGCTAGTGCGGCATGGATCAAGCAGCAATTAGAATGTTATACAAAATTTGAGTACCAAAACAAATGAACCTTAAACAGCAAGTTTGACATAAATTCAGCATGATTATATTACAATAATTAGAGGAAAATTTTACCTGCATATTCGGGTGCCAGATAACCAAATGTTCCAGCAATTCTTGTTTCGATGGAACCTTTTCCTTCTGGAGCAAGCCGCACAAGTCCAAAATCACCAACTTTAGCCCTCATATTATGCCCAAGCAGAATGTTGGAAGGCTTTAGGTCTCTGTGTATGAAGCTTTGATGAGCTAAACCATGTAGGTACTCAACTCCTCTAGCAACATCCAATGCAATAGTCAACCTATTTGTCCATCCCAGCGGTTTCAATCCTTCATATGCCCAGTTGAAGAGATGCTTGCTTAACGTCCCTTGAGGCATGTATTCGTAAACAAGAAGTTTCTCAGCTTCCCATCAAGACAGTATCCAATTAGCGCAACAAGATGTCGATGACGAACCTTAGTCAAAACAGCAATCTCAGACCTAAACTCATTCAAACCCTTACCAGAAAGCACACCAGACTCCATTCTCTTTACAGCAATTTCTGTTCCATCATTCAATACACCTTTGTAGACGGTCCCAAAGCCTCCTTTTCCCAGTATATTCTCTTCGCAAAAATTATTCGTCACATTCTTCAGTAGTTGAATGGGATAGTGCATGTATCCTTCCTGAACCATTTCAATGTCGCTAGTTTCACTGGTAAAAACAGTTGGAAAGTCACTGATTGCTTCAACACTTAGACTCGATCTTGCAACCGTGGTCTTCCTTCTTTCATTATCGAATCCTGGATGATGAGGATGAATTACCATGGCATTTGGGTGTTGTACTCTTTTAAAACGCTTTCGTTTGTTTCTGTGCAAATAAAAAGCTGCCATCCCAATCAAACAAAGCACAAAGATACTTCCAATTACCACACAAAGCACCACAGTTTCTATCCATTTCCTGACCATTCTTATGACGAAGCTTATACACATCTGCTTCCCGAACTTGGTGAACTAGATGTACCTGGAGAAGTGGCATTATTCATCTCCTTTTCAATATCAGGGTTTCCAATATTTTTGACGTTCAAGTTAGTTCTAAAAGCAGGAACTTTCCCATGAAGGCTATTGTTTGATACATCCAGTTCACCAAGCGCAGAGAGACTAGTAAGCTCCTCTGGGATAGTACCCGTGAGATTGTTGTTAGCAAGAACCAGTCTTTTCAACCACTTCAGAGAAGCAAACTCAGGAGAAATGCTACCACTTAGACCCATATTCCCAAAATTGACAGTGGTAATGTTCCCATTACTACAAATAATCCCGAACCAATCAGTACAAGGGTCATTTGGGGAGAATTTCTCCCCAAATGACCTTTGATAATGATTGATTGCACAATCGAAAGTATCGTATTCACTCTAGGATCACAATCACCAGGAGAGTTGGCAAACAGAAGCTATTAGTATCTTTAATCATATCCACAGAAACCGAATCCTTAAACTTTGGCATTGGTCCTTGCAACAAATTATTAGTCAAATTAACAACTTTTAAGGACTCAAGATTCACCAAGCTCAATGGAACAGGACCGGTAAATGCATTATCCCTAAGACTTAAGGTCTTCAACTCCTCCAATTTGGAAAAATCAGGTAATGAACCCGAAAATCCATTAAAATGCAACCAAACCTCCTTCAAAGATGTCATGTTCTGAACCACGTCAACTCTTCCGGTAAGATTCTGCCCATTTACCCACAAAGACTCTATTCGCCAACCCGAAAAACTCGAGGGTAGTTCACCATTTAAATTATTGAAAGCTAAATGCAAATGTAACAAGTCAGGAAAAGCATTAGGACCTAAAAATCTTGGAATTTCCCCGGTTATATTTGCAGAATTTGCAGAGAAGTTCTGCAATGCGACAGAATTATTCAGACTTTCAGGAATTTAAGAGCCATGCAGAAAAAGGGTTGTTATCAATCTCACAAGATATCAAAGAAGTCATTCCAATAAAAAAATCAGCAGGAATAAAAGTAAATTGATTGCCAGAAAGCATTAAAACCTGAAGAAAACTCAGCCCTTTTAAGCTTGGTAATGGGCCAGAAATGTAGTTCCATTGCAACTCTAATCTTTCAAGTTGGGTAAGATTTGAGAGGCTTTGAGGGAGTGTACCTCTCAAGTTCTGGTTTCCTATTTGGATCCGGGTGACCCGTAAATAGGAATGAACATCCCACATGAGTAATAATTTGCATTGATCCGGGTCCGACCAACCAAAAGTTACGGGTGGGTTCAGGCTGTTCTTGAGAGCAAACATCATGTCAAAATCATTGGAAGTTGTCTGGGATTCTGCATCTAAAAGAGAAATGCAGAGAACCCAAGAAAAAAAAAAGCTTGAATCTTTATTAATTTTGTTTCCATTTTGGTAATGATTGGAATTTTATAGCAAAAAAAAGGCTTTTTGGTTGATTGCAGAAAGCCTATGGAAAATTAAAGAAAATGCATGAGTTTCTTTGGGGCCTACTAAAACTGTAAATAGGAGTCATGAGTCCTGAAGGTTCATCTGTAGAGGAGTTTTGTTTCAAATGAATTGAATTCATTTAGTAATATTTGATTATCCACAGAAGGAAGAAGAAAAGAGAGATTGCCAATGCAAAAATCCTGGAAATAGATAGGCTGATAAGGTGCTAATGTTTTGGAGGTTTGAAATTTAAAAATCTTGAGTTCTGAAGCTCTAAACAGATAATCCATTGTGTACTCTTGTGAATCTTTTTAACAATACATAATTATTGAATATGTGATACTCTCTGATACGTGTTAAACATAAATATGTATAATTTAATAATGTATTAAAAATATATAATGTATATGTGTGTTAGGTTATATGCGATAAACGCATCAATCGTATGCAAATATGCATTAGTAGTACCATTGGGAAAATTAAAGGAAATTTATGCACTTTCTGGGTCCATACTAACATTGGAAAATGAAGAGATGATGATGATGAAGTGGGTTGATTGTTTGGAAAATGGACCAAAATACCAAGTTGGAAATGGCAGTCACGAGTCCCAATATTATGAGAGTTCGTTTTTTGAAGGAGTTTGTTTGACAGTTTAAGTGAATTTAATTCAATTAGTACTATTTCATTATCCACAGAAGGAAGAAGAAAAGAGAGATTGTCAAAGCAAAAATCCTGGAAAAAGATAGGATGATAAAGTGCTAATGTTTTGGAGGTTTGAAATTCTAAAATCTTGAGTTTGAAGCTCTTATGGATAATCCAGTGTGTATGCCCGTGAATCTCCCTATAGCATATAGGAAAGCATGTAGAGGTGTTAAACTACTCATTCCGTACCATTTTATTTGGCATAGTCAATCTTACACACAATTTAAGACTAATTGATATTTGACCAACTAGTAGAATAGTTTTTCCATTATTATCCTTCAATTAAAATTCAAAATTTGTTAGTTGATTTTTTGTTTTCAAAATTTGAAATGGTTTATGAGAGTAATTAATGTTGAAACATGACATTAATGCTCTCTTTTTTGAAACTTGCATGAAGGGTAAATTAGGTAAATTGACATTTATTTATTTACTATTTTAAAGAGTGACAAATAATTTAAGACAAACTAAAACAGAAAGAATGACAAATAAAATGGAACGGAATGAGTCATAATTACTGATGTTGAAAGAAGTGAGTAAGTCTACTCATTTCATTGCAGAGTGAACAATTAGATTGTTAGATGGACTGAAAATAAAGTTTTTACATTTTTCACTCCAACTAATGACGACGTTGGGAACTGCATTTAAGAATTTTTGGAAAGAAGTTGATAATTATGGTCACTTTGCTGGACATGCAGCTGAATTTGCGAGAACCATATAATAAAAAGGAAATCCAAAAAAGAAAAAAAAATTATTTTGACAATATTGCTATTTCTCCAAATCCAATAGCCAGTGATAAAAAATAGCTACGGGTTTCCTTGTCTTTGATCCATGTAAAGCTACATTACCTTGTAAAGTAAAGTGTAGTGATGTATCTTAAATTATACCAAGTGGTTCCTGTATAAATTTTTCCAAATGGATGGTTAACTTTTCTCATAATTGGTCATAAAAGCATTTCAATGCTATCCGTAGCTTATAATGCTATCATTTTAATGCCAACCACTATGTGACTTATTGCTTGGCAAGAAGCCATGAACGTTCAAATCTAATTAACATTATAAATAAGGGTGTTTATGGATCGGATATACGGTTCATGAGTTAAAAAAAATATTCGATCTTCATTGACAGATTAAAAAAATTTCGACTCTCTATCTGATCCATACAAAATGGGTACCCAACCTATTAGGTACTGTCAAAAGAGTGTCGGGTTGATCAGGTACTTTACCTCACTAGTTACAAAACATAAATTTTTAAATAATGATAGTTAAGTAAGTTTATCTCACAATGAAGTGAACAACAATTAAATTTAAATTACAAAATAACATTCCAATAGCAACAAACTAACAAGTAGCAACAGGCTAATAGCAACAATAATTAAATCGCAAAATACATTTCAACAGACGCGAGTGTGAGAAATGAGGATGCGAGGAAGAGGAAGGAAAGAGATGATTGAGGCAGAAAAGGAAGTGAAAAATAAGAGATAAGAAGCTACCAATAAATCT
The DNA here is from genome assembly GCA_025175665.1 of Cinchona pubescens. Taxonomy (NCBI): domain Eukaryota; kingdom Viridiplantae; phylum Streptophyta; class Magnoliopsida; order Gentianales; family Rubiaceae; genus Cinchona; species Cinchona pubescens. The sequence goes on along the minus strand of JANKKI010000488.1, from coordinate 377,400 downwards.
GGTGAGTATTTACTTCTAATAAAACCTTATTAATCAAATTTATAAATTACCTCTAAAATGAACCGAGTCGGGTACCCAACGAATCACAAAAATGTGACCTGCTAGCCGACCCTCAACCTGAGTGATCCGACTCACTTTCAGAATGCTGTTCGAGTATCCTCTTTTTTTCGGTTTGAATCGGATTGATTCAACGAATTTTTTAAATCAACAGGTCAGAATGAACACCTTTAATTACAAATACTCATGGAATCATTACAATTAGATAGATTACAAATAAACACATTGTAAAGACACAAGTGGTAAAAAATAAATATTAAAATAAACTAAATAATTAATATATTAGCATAAGCCAAATAGAACTCACGTTTAGTGAGACAAATAAACTACCTACTACTACACTAAATTTACCAACTTTAGGTAAGCAGAAAATCTTTTGACAAGTTTTGCCGTTAAATCGTCAGAAAATAAGGAGCTCCTAACCTAAACCTTTTCACATTAAGACCATTTGGGAGAGCTAGCTGGTTTTTTAAATCTAATCTCAGCTCAATCTTTGTTGACTAGAAACTTAAAGATGAAAAGAAATACTCAATGGTGAAAATGAAGGGATAAAATCCTATTATAAGTATAGATTTGCAATCCCTAACCTTTTTATGTCATATTACATTAGCTTATTTTGACTCTTCTTATTGTTCTGGCAATGTTTGAGAAGTTCCAGTGGTAAAATCCCAGGCCAATTGTTTTTCCCCCTCTTTTACTGCTTCGGACGATAGTACGTAGGGTAAGGAAACCATCACATCAATTTTCATTATTGTAAATTTCACTAGTAGTGAAAATTCATCAAACTTGTGTAAAAAACAATTACTATAACCCATAGAAACGAAAATTTTACTCAATCATTTTACAATCCCTAACCTTTTTATGTCAAATTACATTAGCTTATTTCAACTTCTTTTTCAGTAGGCTTCCTTTTCAACTGTATAAATATCCTTTAATTTTGTTAAATGCGAGTAACTAACAAGACACGTTATTCGCTTTGAGTCTCTTGAGGCTTCAAGAGTATTTTTTTTTTCTTTTTGTTTTAAGTCTTTGAAGAGGATATAACCCCAAAATCTCTCATGGTTTGGATATTATTGCTTGAGAGGTCGGTAAATTAGTATTTTCTTCCTCTCTAAGAAATGCTGCCATTATAGTTTCGGTTGATGGCAAATCGGTTACAATTGATCCAAAATAATTTTCTCGGCTTTGATGTTGACCTCCTTAACATGTTAACAGCAACATAACCTTTGTTGGACTTTGCAACGATAGACTCGCAAGATCACTATTGAATGGGATTTGCACATCTTACCCAGAGCTATTTTAGCTTGCTCATTACGAGCATTTATATTTGGGACAATTTTATTTTGTCCCATTGATATTAAAGTAATTTCTCTATGCTTTTTATGCAATGTCACTTTTGAAAAATTTATTTTATACTCTTTAGTGACTTTAAGTAGCAGTATCACTTTTTTTTTTTTGCCCCCTCACAATCTTAGCGATTGGGTGTAGAGCAATTTCATTTTGTCACCTAACATTCTTGAAAATGTTAGGTGGAGTAAATTTTATTGGCAAGTGATATTTACATTATTAGCCTCTTACACACCCTTATCCTATTTTATCAAGCAAAAAAACTAAATAACCCTTCATTCACACCACTCCTATTTTTTATACCTAAAGTACCCTTTTCCCATTGCCCGCCAAACACCTCTTCGTCTTCTCCCCCAATTACGTTTTGGAAATCTTCCCTTATTGCTCTTTCTCCTTTTCTTTTCCTACTTTTTTGCATGTCAAGATTTCCTCTAATCTATTCCCAAAAATAAAATGGATGAATTTGAAAGTCTTGAAGAATTTGAAGATTCTACATATTCCCTGGACATGGAAGAAATAGTAAAGATTTTGACCAATAACAATGTTGAAAAAATTTCAAAAAATCCAATCCTAGAATCTTCATCCACCAATTTACCAAGTAAATCTCTGCACTTTGCTCCAGTGTTTTTGTCTCTGTCTTTTCGAAATATTAATTTCGTGGATCTAGTATGATTCTTAAAACTGTATAGTATATATTCTTGTTTTTTTTTTGGTAAAATTGTATATGTTTCATAGTAGAATTGTTTTACTATTAGTATTTACATCCAATTAGACTGAAACATCAACTTGGAGAATGTAAGGGGGTTCTAATTAGAAATACTGTTTGATACATGCATATCTTTTCCCTTTTGAGGAAGCACGTGCTTCAAAATTGACTATTTCTGTTGACGCTTGTATCTCAAAATTTTCAACCACATATGTTGGGTCTATTTATTATTGTAGTTGGGTCTGTTACTATCTAATTGTTGTTGAGAATATTTAATTATGTTGTTTATTTATTTGTTAACCCTTATAAGGGTGTATAAACTGCAGTGTGCACTTGACATGGATCAAATCAATGTTTTGATTCATATAAATGACTTACTAGATGTTAGCCCCTAGACGTTGGACAAATTAATCCCAGTCATTGAACCGACTTGTAGTATAGTTTGTTGTCACGTTTCTTTTCTTATTGGTTGCCATGTTAACTTCTGTTTGTAATTGGTTGTTTTGGTCAATTGTTAGTCCATTGCTTAGCCGCGTGTTTAGCTGAATCAGTATATTTTCTTGATTTCTTCTTCGTTTAGTGTTTGCCGTCTTAGTTATCTATAAATAGACTAGAGTTTTGGTCATTTTGTAAGCCAAAATTTTGTTATGTTAGTTCAATTTGAGTTGATGATATTATTTTGTAAAATTTGCCTCCCTATACTAGATTCAACTAACCAAACTCTTAGTAAAATCCTTACTTTTGTGAAGCCATTTCAATGGTTACCAATAATGAGTCAGACATTGCATGAGTTTTAATTGCACTTTTTCTCAAACTTTTGATTTTCATTCTCAAAATTTGTATTGGAATCTATTTATTTTTATCATTTTTTTAGGCCACTATAAGTAAATGTGTATTGCTTTAAAGGTAGCTACTCTGTTGTATTACTTACTTATTAGTGAAACATTTATTCATCTATTAGATTATTGGTTGTGAATGGGTAGGGAAACAGGATTCTTAAGTAATATTTGGGATACAGTATCGATTTGGTATTGAATTGATAATTATGGTTTATGTTCTCAAGATGAAATTTATGCAATAAAAAAACTGAATGTGGTTATATTGATGAGATTGTCTGAGAGACAGCCTAATTTATTGTTGTACAAAAGGAATGATTTGTAAGACTGAAATGGATTAATTTTAAATTTATAGAAATTAAAAAGTGTGAAATGTATAATTTTAAAGAACTTTCTAATTTGGGTTGATTTGAAATTCGTCTATTTTGACTTCACAAATCCTTCTAATAAATGGACGGATTTTAAATCACGGATTTTAAATCTTTCTTCAAATCTATTAATCCAAACACAATGTATATGTCATAAATTTCTCTAGTATGTAATATAAGAGTTTAAGCATTAAAGCACATCAAATGAAAATTAATTAATACATCATTAATTAAACACAAGTTTAAGGAGTAAATGCTCTACCCCTGGCATTGGTTGTTGGTTATATATGATTATTTAGTTGATCTGTGAAATGTTTACTGCTAATATTAATTTCTCATTATTACATCACTTTTCACATATGTTCTCTAATTTCAATAGAAATTGCAAAGTTTCCAGTAATGGCCGTCTTGCCAATTCCAATCTGTTTGTGCCCTAAAAATTAGTTAATACTTACATAATTTTTATATTAAAAAAGTTTTCCACTGATTACCAAATTCCAAACTCTTATCAATTCTATCTACTTAAACTGCAATTTTAGTGTGATGTGTGATGCACATGTGAATGGCCATGCAACTTTGATTATTTTTGTTTACATTAAACTTCAACTACTAGTTGGAAACTTTTTCTTTTTCCTCTTTTCTAATGGTGCCTAAAGTGATTTGTTATGGAAATCTTTTTTCTGCCAAACGTGTGAAATTGCTAAGATTGGCATTATTATAAAAATATTTCATCAATTTGGATATAGTTTTATACACATTATTTTCAGGAAAGATGCCAAAGGATTCTTATATGTTACTTTTGCCTACTACCGAAACATTTACCACTTGAAAAGAACTCATTGAAAGTGTTCAAGAAATTGCTTTGTCACAAGAATATGCCATATCTATAAAAAGATCCAAGAAAGAATGTTATGTCTTAATTGCATATGATCGACAGGGGAAATATTGTGGCTCCAATATTTCTGCAGACAATATGAAAAGATTAACTTCATCTCAACTAATAAATGTTCATTTAGAGTGTTGGGCAGGAAAAAAAAGTATGAATTGTGAAAGTTGGAGATTAGAAACTTACAACATAAGTGTATAAGAATCATGAACCATCTAATGATCTGTCAGGACATCCTTTTTGTCATAGTTTTTCTAAAGAAGAGGTGCAAGATCTGTATAAATGTAAATGTTGGTATGTCCCATAAAATTTGCTATTGATATCACTTTAAAAAAGTAATCCAAATCTTCAAACAATATCTAGAACTCTATACACATCTAAATGTGTATAAGAGAAAGCTTGATGGGGTGTACAGTAATTCAAGCTATATTGTTTGGTTTTTATTTTTGATATTGTACGTGATAAAGAAGATCATTTGGCCCATTTATTCTTCGTTCATCCTTATTCCATTATGCTAACAAAAAGTTATTCAACTATCATTGAGATGCATTACACTTGTAAGACAAGCAAATACAAGATGCCACTTTTAGAAATAATTGGTATTACAAGTTTTAATACCTCCTTTTATTCATGTTTTGTGGCATTAGGAAAGGAAGGGGAAAATGGCTATATTTGGGCATTGGAAAGGTTTAGGAAAATCTATAGGTGTTGGAAATGATCATTTAGTTATTGTTTCTTATAGAGAACTGGCTTTGATGAGTGCAATTAAAGTTGTCTTCCCATGTACTAAAAATCTTTTGTGTGTACGGCATATCGAGAAAAATGTTTTGTCAAAATGTAAGAAATATTTTGATGGAAAAAGGGAAAGGGATGCATTTCAATTACACTAGAGAAACTTGATTAGTCATTTGATAAATTCACTTTTGGAGAGACATGGCATTTTCTTGAATCTGAATACAAAGAGAAGCCATTAGTTCTTGATTATTTGAAAAATACTTGGCTGCCATTGAAGGAGAAATTTGTCTATGTATGGTCTGAGAAGCATTTACATTTGGGAAATCATGCTAGTTCAATGGCTAAGGGTGCTCCTTCAATGCTCAAAAAATATATTCAAGTTTCAACTAGTGATTTTCATGAAGTAAAAGAAAAGGCACACTTTGCCATAGAAAATCAATATAGAGAGGTTAAAACAAGGCTTGCTAGTAAGAAAAAATCAGGATGCCTCCTAAGTTCTGTATTCTTTTGTTTGAAAAGATTAAAGTTCATGTTTCTACAGATGCTCTTAAACAACTCTTCGAGCAATATGAATTAGTTGTCGTTGATGGACCACTTCTAGAATGTAGAGGTCATTTTAAAAGCAACATGGGTTTACCTTGTGCACATATTATTAGCGAGAAAAAGAATGGTATTCTAGAATTGGATGATAAAAATCCTTAGTAGAGGATATACAATAGACCATTTGATATTAGCAGTGAAAATTTGGAGAGGAATAAAGATAGAATCCATACTGTTATCAGAGAGTTTCAAGATAAATGTCAATTTACGCCCCTTAGCCAAAAGGAAGCTATTTTACAGCAAATATCTCAACTTGCAAGTGACTCACTTCCATCAACTTTGAAACTAAAGATTTCTTCTCATAGAGGGCAGCCTGTGTATCAAAGAAAAGGAAGAAAGATAATTCAACGAAACATGAATATTTTGCAATTGACAAGATTATAGAAAAAGTTAAAAAAATGTAGTGGATGTGGTGCTTTTGGACATAATTTTCGCAGTTGTCTTGATAAAAGTGGAAAATCTTAAGTCAAGTACTCTAATTAACTACTTTTCTTTATTGATCTTGCAGGTCGTGACAAGAGTAAAGAATTTTTGTGTGCATTTCAAATGCTCTTTTTAGATTTATTTTTAACACATTTTTGAATTTCATTTTAGTGAACTGATCTTATAGATTTTCATTTCTTGCGCTGATAACATCTCTCTCTTTTTTTATGACAATTACGATCATTTTTTTAATATTTTGAGAATGAGAAGTTTTAATTCATTGAATACTTTATTTTGAGAATGAGAAGTTTTAATTCATTGAATACTTTATTTTATTTAATATATAATAGCCAGCTGGGACTATTTGATTGTATTTATTGATTTCAGTATTGATCTTTTCTTTTCATTTATGAGGTCCATACATTCTTTAAAACTTGAAAAAGGGTACTTTAGGTATAAAAAATAGGGGTGGTGTGAATGAAAGATTTTTAGTCTTTTTGCTTAATAAAAATGGATAGGGATGAGTAAGAGGCTAATAGGGATGTGCAAATATCATTTGCCATTTTATTTTCCCATCGACCTCCTTGGTACTTGGAGTGCAACCTTGATGGTCACAAGTGGAACAATATTCTTTTGTCACCTAGTAGCCTTTGCAGTTTCAAGTGGAGTAAATTTTATTTACCCTCGAACAACCTTAGTGGTAGCATGTAGAGCATGTTTCTGTTGCTCCTTTCCATCTTGGATAGTTGGAGTGCTCTCTCTTAACCCCCTCACTGCCTTAGCAGTTGCAAATATAGCGGCTTTCTTTTTCTCTTTCCAAGTTTTGATAGATGGAGCGAGCTTCTTTTTGCCTCCTTGTAGCTTTGGTAGTCACAAATGGTGTAAATTTCCTTTGTCCCTTAGAAGCCCTAGCGCTAGCAAGCAAAGAAAATTAGGAAGTGGTTAATTCCAAAGAAATTTTTGGATTGTTTATTATAAATGTCACCACATAGTCGTCTTTCCTTAGTCCTTGTCCCCTTTCTCGTTTGGTATTAGGATGCTCATCAAGTGAATTATTATCTATTGTGTCATCTTGAACCTTTAAGACACAATAAAGTTAATTAAATAATTAGAAACGAAAAGGAGAATGGGTTCCACCGAGAGTGCTAAAAAACTTGTTAGGGAAAAAACTAATATTTTTTGTGAATTAAATTTTCACCCAATTTTATCTCACTCGTCTAGTTTGCTCACACGAGTTTTTATTTGTTTGAGTCAGACCCATTCAAGATATTAAATTTCTTAATTACATTCTCTTGCTTCAAAGACATACCTTTTATTTCTAATTGCAAATTAATTTGATGACTCCTAATATAAACAAACAAGAATAAGGGGAATATATATACATACATACATATATATATATATATAGCATATATATATGTCTATATATATATAAGGAGGTTGCACCTAAGTCATATACTCAAATCTGCCTACATACTGGTTGTCAGAATCAAACCTTACATAGTTCATGTAAATTAAAATTCACTTACTTTTTGGGCACTAAATTCAGCCTATTTTGAATTTTATGAAGGGTTATTTGAATTTGACCTATTTTCTATTCGATAGAATGTTAATTGATGGAAAGTTTTACAAATTAGTATACTTTTGTAGTTCTTGTAGTTGAATATTTGGAACAATTTCATACTTATTCAAATTGAATAAAAGTTAAACGTAGTTTTAAATAAACTACAATTTTTAAGTATAAATTCTTTGAGGCCTTTTAAGGCAATTGACATGCAGATTTTGGCTATTAAAGGTAAAAATATTTTAGACGAATTCAAAGACCGATCCAATTATTTTATTTTTATTTTTAAGGCCTTGAAAGGTAAGTTGGACATAAATGTCTTAATTTAATTCATGTTTTTTAATCACCGTAAATGGAAATAAAGGCACGAAGGCCAAAGACAATTAATTTGATTTATTACTTTAAAATATAATTTTGGCAACAAAACCAATTAATTTAATTTAATATCTTAAAAGGCAATTTTAAGCACTAATCCAATTAATTTGATTTGATGCCTTAAAAGACATTTTTTTTGGGAGGGTGGGTACTAATGCCAATTTAAACACCTTAAAAAGCAAATTTGAGAAAATAAAGCACTATGATCAATTTTAAGACAGTAAGGTCAATTGATTTAATTTAATATTTTATAAATAATTTGAGAGGCACATTAGACCTAAAATTAATTTTATGGCCAATTAATTTAATTTCTAGTGCCTTAGGAATTTGAGAGAGTACTAAGGCCAATTAGTTTAATTTTATACCTTGAAAGGTGTATTCGGAATTAAAATAAAATAATCGAGCATAATTTTGTGCTTTGAGATTATTTAGAACTCCTTATGATTTTGAAAATATAGCATAAAAAAATAAAAATTGTTTGCATTAAAATATTAGAGCAATAGATTGGCTTTAGTTTATGACCATGGACGTGCATAGATCAAATAGACCAATTGAGCTAACTGTATATTTGTACACAAGAAATCGGATCTTTTATTGAATCACTCTAATTTATTATGCAAACAATCATGTGTGGAAATGAACCAAGGCCAGAAGTAAGATCAAGAAGAAAAGGTAGAAAGAATTAAAGTACTATATCTAGGCTATCCTTAACTTGAGTTAATCCTTCATCCCAAAATATACAACTATAAGATTGGAGAGTTATCTTTGATCCCTCTTTGAAAATCTTTTTGTAGCCTTGTGTTAATTTAGTTTATGCTTTGGTATTATGAATTGAATTTTGATTGTAGTTGAATAAATTTGATCAAAGCATAAACTTTGGTTTACCAAAGCATAAACTAAACTAACACGAGGTTGGCTACAAACCTTTATTAACTCACGGAACTCTTAAACTAGATATGTAAACTAAACTAAAACATTGTAAAAGGTAAGGGAAAGAAAAACACCCCTAACAAAGCCAAGAGGGCTTTCTAAGCATGCCAAAAGGTCTTTTGTAAATTTGTTCTACTGATTTCCACATCCAAAACTCTCAAGAACTTGTAGGACTTCGGCCTAAGAAGATGTATCTCCAACTCCCTCTAGCATGTGTCTAGATCATGATTCACTCCTTTAACTGTTTCCATGATATCACCAAATAGTACCTCTTGATTGATCATCGGAGTAATCTCACACTCATTCAATGTACATATTGATGATGCTTCCATACAAGTGTTAACTAACTCGATTGTTGAGAATTCAAATCTAAAAGGTCCATCACATCCGGCTCGAGTACTTTTACAATCCATTAACTTCAATTACTCTCCATATTGATTGACTCTCCCAAACTTGCATTGGTCTATCGATATTTATGAGTCTTGATTTAGTGGTTCTACATTAACTCATTCATCACCATACCATTCTTTAGTCTTTGGGTGGACCATGGGGTCATTTTGAGTTTCACCCACCAGCTGTGCTAATACATCAACTTGAATTTGAATGCACTAGAGACTGAGACATTCGATTCCTTCATATAATTATGCATTCAAATCTCACACTTTCCCCTTCTTTGTAAGTTAGTGAGGCTTGATGATTACTTCGGTTGGGAGGGTTATGGGAGTTTCTTGAGCTTCACCAACTAATTTTTCTACAATTTCGGTCAAATAGAACTATATCACATTCAAGTAGTAGGCTCGGAGCTCTAATTAGCATATCGTTTCTTTCTTAAAGTTATCCATTTTATTCTTCCATTTTGTCTCATCTAATTCTTTTTTAATTGATGGAGATTGATACCCAGGGTTGGTCTCCGCATAGCATTTCCTCATTTCAATTGTGAGTTTCTCCATTTCTTCAGTTAGAATTTACATTTAGTGACAAAAATTGTAACTCACAATCAATTTTCCTTGACCTTGAAGTGGACAATGATTGAATTGACTTTGAAACTTCTAATAATAAGGATCTGAGTGGTTGCACCATCCTATATTATAGTTTAAGGGGTAAGGAGAGTAACAACAATCCTTATAAGAAACATGCTCGTTGGATATTCCTCTATCACCATAAGAATGATGATATGGCCCCAAAAGCAACCTAAGAGGGGGGTGAATTAGGTTGTCTCTAAAAACAAACCTTTTTATGTGCTTAATAGAAATTCAAACTTTATGCACCAAATAAAAACTTAAGCACAAATGAATACAATGGATATTCAACAATTTAAGCTTAAAGAACAAATAAGAATATTGAGATTAACAGAATCAAACCAAACTCCCAAGCTTCTCAAGTACTGTCTCTTATACACATAAAGAGCTTCTTACAAGGCAACTACCAAGTTCACAATTTGAAGTTTAGCCATTAAAAGTCTCTTCAAAGTAGGTGAGACAATAACCTCTTGTACACAAATGAGGATCACTCTTGCTCACACTAATTTCCTTTAGTTGAGCCAAGAGTTTTACACTCACAACCTCCCTTTGTTACAATTGTTATCTCTCCACTCTTATACTTGAAGAACTCTTACACTTCTAAGCTCTTATTCACACCACCTACACTATTACAACACTTGTACCCACTATTTCTCTCAAATAGCTCAAGAATTATTTGTAATCAATGTAGAAGTCTCTTCTTGCTTAATTCAGACCTAGGGGTATTTATAGTTGCCAAATATCTGCTTCCAACAATTTCCCAACGGCTATTTTCTGTTTACTGGAAAACTAGCCGTTGGACCTTTCGGACGGCCGATGCAGCAAGAGTGCGTCGAACAAACTAGCCGTTGGACCGTTCGGACGGCCGCTGCTAAACCTTGAGTCCGACACTGCGTCCGTTCTCTGAGGGTATTCGTTCGGACGTCCGAGGATGCGTCCGAACATGCGTCCGATTGAAGTAAAGTCTTCTGGAAATATGATCGGACGCTGTTCTTCGTCCGAGACTTGCTTCAATTTCTTTGTGTCGGACGATTACCATCGTAGAAAAAAGAAGACCATTTCATTTGCGTCCGTGGAGTCTTCTGGTTGTTTTGTTTTTCTGCACACTTTTCAGACCATATAGTGCGATTTGATCATCATCAAAATATGATTATCATAACTGGGGTTCAACACTTGACATGAATAATTCAGATTCATTCCTATGCATGTTCTTGAGAAAAAGGAATTAAAAATAATAAGAACAAGAAAAAGACTAAAAACAACACAAATAAGAAAATATAGGAGAGTTTAGACCACTGATTTGACTAAACTATCCATCAAAGACATCTATCTTGTAAAGAGATTTTTTAAGACAATTAAACTACCAAAGCTAGAAAACCTATTTGAATTTTTGAAAATAAGACACTTAATTATACAAAAATGAAAATTGTTTTGGATTTTTAAATAGGTAAAGCAATTATACAGAAATGACAAATAACATCAATATAGTATTCTAACTAAATTATATCAATGCTGATAAACATTCCCTGATAACAGAGCTAAAAACTTGTTGGTTCTTAAAAGACACAAACATCTAATTATAAAATAAAATACCTAAATCAACTAACCTTATCTAGATGATAAAACGCAAGTTTGGCATACGGTGTCACATAGTTGTGAATGGAAGTAGGAATCGTTCCCACAAGGAATGGTGTGCAATTATCGATTATTTGGTTGGAACACTACTTGAAAGGTTTTGATTAAAGAGAGGAGTTTAACTAAACTAGGTTTTACAATAAAAGACGATAAAAGGGGTTAGAGTTTATACTAGCCAATTTCTCGAGTTTTGGTTCATTATGTTAATCAAATGATCCTACATACCAAATTAGAGGTTGATACCAATTGTAACCTAATCTTGATCCCTCGTCAATTAAATCTATCAATATAATTAAGTATAGATCCTCCTACTCCTTAAACTAACCAAATTTCATTAACTACTCATACAATTCAAACAACCAACTAGATGAATTAATTCATCAAGATTTAATTCTAACCCTAATTCAGCATTAATCTAGGTCTATAGTGGAGTTTCAATTCTCATATCCCCTCAATTAACCCTGATTAACTAAAGAATAGCTAATTTCTCTAATAAATCCTTAACTTCAACCTATTAATATTGTTTAATTAGTCCATTCTACCACTTAATCAATCTATTAACTTCTACCAATTAGAAATTGATTTTTGACACAGCCTTAACCATAAATTAATACATTTTAAACTAAAAGGATGCAAGTACAAGTATTAAATCTAAACTAGGCATCAAAATAAAGAAAGCTAGTAAGAAAATAGTAAATGGAAACAATAAATGAAGAGCATTAAATGAGAGTTTTGTAAACTAAGAAAGTATGAAATTAATCATAAAATGAGTGTAGTAAACACATATAAAATGTCTTACAAGTAGTAGAAGGAAGTTACAGAACACTAGAATTGAAATCTAAACTAGAAAAGTGAAGAAGGGCTCAAAATTCCTCCCCAAGTAAGGAGGAAGAAAAGAGAAGAAAAAACTAAGTGATTCTTTCCATCTCTGCCCCAATAATGCATATTTATAGTAGGGTTAGGGGTTGGGTGAAAGGACATAAATGCCCTTGAAAATGGTCAACATAAGGAATTTCCCAAGTGAACTTAGCTGGCAGCGAGCTACTTTCTAGAAGAGCTCATTGGCAGCGAGCTGCCTGGCAGCTAGTTGTCGGACTTCTTTGTCATCCAATTCCACTTTGTCCTGCACCTTGTTTTTCTCTGTACTATCCAAAATCATATAAACAATATAAAAATATATTAATGGAGGTTGAAATGAATTATTAAAATACATATACACTAACTAAAGTAAGCTCAAACATTGAGAAAATCAATCAAGAACAAGCTCATACAAAACTCTAATTTCATACGGAACTATGATAAAACCTAATAAATTTAAGAAACTAGAGTTATACATACCCTAAATTTAAGTATTTTTGCCCTAGTTTTAAACATTTTTAGGGTTTAAGTATTATTTTTGCTAGTTTTTGCGTTTATGTTTTAAAATATAGTAGTTGTGTTAATTTAGTATTTTTAATATTATTTTAGTATTTTTATATAGTTAATACACTATGTTTATTTATAGGGTTTGACAAGAGAAATATGACATGACAATCGGACGAGAAATGGATCACTTCAAACCATCAAGCAATATTGACCGGTGTCAAAATTTTGAAGAAAGGAAATTATTGACTGGAGTCAATATAGAAAAATTGCTACTGGAACTTTCAGCATGCTTATTAATTGGGGTCAATATTTTTCACCATTTTCATTGATAGCAGTCAATATTTTTGAGAGGCAAATTTGTTCATTAGGTCACAAATTGTGGCTAATGCTTTCTTCTCCAATCCTAGGCCTAAAAATATACATCTTAAGCCCCTTTGGAGGCCAAGTAGTGTAGAAGTAGGGTAGAAATAGAGTAGAAGTAGGATAGTTTATTTCTCTATTTTCTTCCCAAAACGAGGGGGATTTTCTTAGATTAGATGTAGTTTAGTGTAGTTTCTAAACTTCTAGTTGTAGATTGAAGACTCTTAGTGTAAGTTCTCTTTAATTTATATATAATTCTATTTGCTTTATGTTAAATTAATGTAGTTTAGTTTAAATGTAACTCTCCTTTGATTGCTGTCTTAATTTAATTGGTAGAAATAGTGTGATTACTTACATTAAAATGCTCTCTTTACTTGATTTCTTAGATCAATTGGTAGATTAGTTTATGGGTTTTCTTTAAAAATACTTTCTTATGGATAATTTGTAGTTATATTAGTTAATTAAAGTAGATTAGTTCATAGACTTTTCATATAATTGCTTTCTTTGGTTGTTTACTTAGTTTAACAGATAGATTAGTTAATGGGTTTTTCCTTAAAAATACTTTCTTGGTAACAATTTGTAGTTTAGATTAGTTAAGTAGGGTACAATAGTTAATAGGCCTTTTTTTTAATTGTTCTTTCTTAGTGATAATTAGTAGTATAGATTCATTAATTGTTTCCTTAATTATTTCCAAGAAAGAAGAAACTCTAATTGTCTCTAAAAAAGCTTCATTGTTACATGCCTTTTTTATTTAAAGGGGTTAGATAGACTTTAAATTGTCACTTATTAGATAGATGTTCTAATTTTAGAACCAATTGTTTTAAAATCAATTATTGTTAGTATCTTAAACATCTAGATTTAGTTAAATCGCTTTAAAATCAATCATTTCAATCATCAACCAATCCTTGTAGGTTCAATCCCTACTTTCCTTCACTAGTTGACAATCGCATACTTGTGAGATACTGCCTATTGAGTAGTAGGAGTTAGGTATTTTAAAAATGATATAACTGGGTGTTTTTTAAAAAGGCATCAAGTTCTTGCTGCCGTTATCGAGAATTGTCTTTCAGTGATATCAGTATAAATTGGTTGGATAGTAGATTGAAGTCTTCTGTTTTCTTATATAGTTGTCTTATCTATTCAAAAACCAAAATGATTTTCATTTTGTAATTATTTTCTTATTTTAAAAAATCCAAAAAGATTTTTCTTGTAATAGATAGTTTAGACTAGCTAGCAATCTAAACTTTCCTAATTTTCTTATTGTTGAACCCCTTAATTATGATAATCATGTTTTGATGATGACCAAATCGCACTAATAGTTTGAAAAGTGTGCAGAAAAACAAAACAACCAGAAGACTCCACGGACGCAAATGACTGTCTAAAAGATAGAGTTTCGGACGATGGTAATCGTCCGACACAAAGAAAGTGAAGCAAGTCTCGGACGAAGAACAGCGTCCGATCATATTTCCAGAAGACTTTACTTCGATCGGACGCATGTTCGGACGCATCCTCGGACGTCCGAACGAATACCCTCAGAGAACGGACGCATTGTCGGACGCTTAGGTTTAGCAGCAAATGAACGGTCCAACGGCTAGTTTGTTCGGACGCACTTTTGTTGCATCGGCCGTCCGAAAGGTCCAACGGCTAGTTTTCCAGTAAACAGAAAATAGCCGTTGGGAAGTTGTTAGAAGCAGATATTTGGCAACTATAAATACCCCTAGGTCTGAATTAAGCAATAAGAGACTTCTACATTGATTACAAATAACTCTTGAGCTATTTGGGAGGAAATAGTGGGAACAAGTGTTGTAATAGTGTAGGTAGTTTTGTGAAAATAGCTTAGAAGTGTAAGAGTTCTTCAAGTGTAAGAGTGGAGAGATAACGATTGTAACAAAGGAGGTTGTGAGTGTAAAAGTCTTGGCTCAACTAAACTCTAATTAGTGTGAGCAAGAGTGATCCTCATTTGGGTACAAAAAAGGTTATTGTCTCACCTACTTTGAAGAGACTTTTAGTGGCTAAACTTCAAGTTGTAAACTTGGTAGTTGCCTTGTAAGAAGCTCTTTGTAGTTGAAAGCTCCAAGCTTGAGAAGCTTGGGAGTTTGGTTTGATTATCTTAATCTCAATATTCTTATTTGTTCTTTAAGCTTAAATTGTTGAATATCTATTGTATTCATTTGTGCTTAATTTTTCATTTGGTGCATAAAGTTTGAATTTCTATTAAGCACATAAAAAGGTTTATTTTAGATACAACCTAATTCACCCCCCTCTTAGGTTATTGCTTTGGGGCCAACAAGTCTTATTTGTATTGTTTAATTTTTTTTTTCTTATTTTTCTTTGTGTTGTTTACACATTCAAGAACATATAAGAGACAGGAATTGCAATGATTTATACCAAGTGTAAATTATCATGTATATGGTAATGGAGATACGCCCAATAAGCATGATTCTTGTTATAGTTACAATCCTTACCTCTTAGATTATCAAGAGGGATGGTCTAGCCATCAATATCCTCATGAGAATTATTGAGAAAATTCTTATTCTTTCCTCTATCTCAAGAGTCATTTTATGAACTAATAGTGCCCTAATTCTTTTACCCACCAACCCAAGAATTTGCTGAGACAAGATCAATAGAAAGGAAGATGATACTTCAAGAAATAGCCTAACTCCAAGAAGAAATGGCTCGATTTCCAAGAAAAATGGTTATTTTTGAAGACCAAACCACACATCCAATAATAGGTTACAACACCAATATGCTGAAGTTCAAGGGATGGTAAACAATGAAGAATAACGGACTCCAACACTCCTACCAATGGGTGATGAACTGGTTCAAGAAGAAAAAACTGAAAAGATTTTTGCAATAAATTGGTTTCAAAAAGCCTCTTGAAATTGAAGCCACAACATCCAGGTCACTCAACACTTATGTATATTAGTGTGAGTTTGTCCCAATTACAACTAAAGATATGCCATTTGGGTGTTCGTGGACAAAGAAGTGACTCAAAGATGAGGGGAAGAAGAAGATTACTTCCTAGATGGTGCCAAAAAGGCACAATCCACTTATGCTGGAATTCAAATCCTTGGCGACTTCGGAGGAGATCAACAATGGTGCAAATTCACTAAGGATTACAATATCTTTGGGAAGCCTCCTTGGTGTTGAGAGAGTACTTCTTTCCCCTTTATTTATTATATTTTCTTATACTTTATTTGCTTTAATTTTAGGATATAGTGGGTAATAAATCTAGATGTGTATAAGAGACAGATTTAGTTATGCTTTCTTATTAGTGAATGATGTTTGGACGCTCTTGGACAAATTTGGTTATTTATGATAATGTTGATGGCAATGCAGGACTTGTGAATTTTGAGTGATTTATGATTTATTGGTTGAACTTGTACTTGATTTTATCATTTGATTGTAGGTATTCTAGTTGTTGATACACTTCATGTACTAAATATTTGAACTTATTTTGAGGAAATCATGTGAATGATTGATTTGATTTGAGAGTAGTTTGGTGGTTGAATATCTCTTCGAAGCCAATTTTGTGTGAGACTAAGTTTGGGGAGATAAGTATAAGACCCATTTGTTCTGTTAAACCTTGTTATCTTTATGTGTTTTTTTCCCTTTAATTTTTTAAACCCCGTGAAATCCCAAGGACCTTTCTTTAGTGTAACCTGGACTGGTTGTTGAAGGAAAATCAATTTCTAAGACTCATGTTTAACTATAACAACATTTATATGATTTACTTGAAATTGCTTGTTATTTTGCCTTAATAGTGCTGTGTTTATTCATCAGTAATGTCCATAATTAAAGAGTAGAATTTAATATCTTGTTTATAAGTTCAATTTGTGTTTAATGAGTTGAATTTGCATTCACTTGATTAACATATTATCCAGCTTCTATATTTAGTTTTTATTGTCCAAGTATACTTCAAAATCATTGCCTTAGATTATGTTTAGCTAGCTTTATGCATTTTAGTTATATATTTTTATTTCTTGTGATATGGGTAAGTGGTATGATGAGTTGTACTCATCATTGAATAAATTCACAAGTATGGCGGTGTCTATTGTCTTGTTCATTTGGAATGGTTTTGTTGTTGTTTTTTATGTTGTGATAGTTGGAAACGGGTGTTAAACATAGGTAGCATCTCATGTGAAAAATGGGATTTAACTTTTGAAACTCAACAATGTTTTCAACTATTTCATAAAATAGTTTTGTCAACTAGTTTTAACTTCAATCTTTACTTTTTCCGTAGAAGTTTTTAAATGCCAAGTTCAATTGATAGTTGATACGTTAAACATTTCAAGATTTTTGGGATTGATTTTGAGTAGTAGAAAGAAATGACTTAGCCTGACGCTTGATCATGTTGTGTGAAATTTGCATTGTGAGATATTTTGTGAGTTTTGTTGAGCTTTGATTTGGTATATTGATTGAGATAGTGAAAATTTCCCATTTTAGGCAAGTTAGCGGCTTTTGAAAATAATCTAGGCATTTTCTTAGACTGTTTGAACTAAAAAACCTACCTTACATTGATATTATCCCTAGCATCCTCATTGACCCTTATAGCCTAATTTCTTTTTAACCACATAACTTAGCCACTCCACTTTGTTTATTTATCCTCTCTTCCTCCCATTAAATTAGTCATTGTGGAATTAATTTTAGTTCTCTAATGTAATTGTCAAGATTCGTATAATGGTTTTATGAAGAGTTTTTGTATATTTGTTGGGGAGTGGAGTCAATAGCTCAATGTTATTTATATTTCCCCTTGCATAATTGTTGTTACGTTATTGCTTTTTTTTTTAAAAAAAAAAAAAAGAAAAGAAAAGAAAAGAATTGATTATGCAAGTGTTATATTTTTATTGAACAAAGAAGGTTCACCTTACCTTCAAAAGTTGATCTAGTGTGAAATAATATATTTATACTTCAAATTATAAATTAGTTAAGTAAAGTTAGTTTTGGCACTTATATGTTTAGGATAGTTGTCCAAGAGTTTGTATTGGATTGACTAAGGTGATTTGTGTCACTCTTATCTAAATTTATCCTACCTCATAACCTTAGCCTACATTACAAGGTTTAAAAGTCCTAAATGATCCTTAATTTGGGCTAATAGATATTAGAGAGTTGGGGGTGAAGCATTGCTTGGGTTAATGTTCTTAACTAAACCTTGCAGTTCCAATAAATATCCTTGTATTGATACACACTCTTCATAATAAGTCCTAATTATCTTTTATACTTGGGATAATTTTTGGGAAATAATTTTTGGGAAACTTATCTTATTTACTCTTGATCAATATATGTTTGAATTGGTATTCAATTAACTCTTCAAAATGAAGAGATTGATAAAAAATGTTGAGTTTGTTAAGTTGAAACTCCATTTTTATTTTTGACTAGTGCACTAGAGTTCAACATTTCAAATTCAATTTCTTGGTGGTGTTATGTGTTTTGTATTATTCGTAATTGTAATTCTTTAATTATCTCGGAACAAACAAAAGCCTAAATTTGGAGATATAATAATTCTAGGAACCTCGAGTTATATGTATTCTAAATTTAAGTATTTTTGCCCTAGTTTCAAACCATTTTAGGGTTTAAGTGTTCTTTTTGCTAGTTTTTGTGGTTATATTCTAAAATACAGTAGTTGTGTTAATTTAGTGTTTTTATATAATTAGTAGAGTGTATTTATTTATAGGGTTCTATCGGAGAAAACGACGTGAAAATCGGACGAGAAACGGATCAATTCAAGCCGTCAAACAATATTTACCGGAGTCAAAATTTTGAAGAAGAAAAACTATTGACTAGGGTCAATATAAAAAAAAATTGCTAATAGAACTTTGACTGCACTCATTAACCGGTGATCAATATTTTTTACCGCGCTTATTGAAAGTGATCAATATTTTCAAGGGGCAATTTCGTCTATTCTGTGGCAAAATGTGGCTGATGCTTTCTTTCCAACTCTAGGCCTATAAATACATAGCTTAAGCCTCCTTGGAAACCAAGTAGAGTAGAAGTAGGATATAAAAAGAGTAGAAGTAGGTTAGTTTAATTCTCCATTTTCCTCCCCATTTGGAGAGGATTTTCTTAAATTATATGTAGTTTAGTGTAGTTTCTAAATTCCTAATTATAGATTGAAAACTCGTAGTGTAAGTTCTCTTTAATTTATATTTAATTCCATTTGTTTTCTGTTAAATTGATATAGTTGGTTTAAATGCTCTCTTTTAATTGATTTCTTAGTTTAATTGATAGAATTAATTTAATTGCTTTGATTAAAATATTCTCTTTGCTTGCTTTCTTAAATCAATTGATAGATTAGTTTATGAGTTTTTCTTAAAAATACTTTCTTAGGAATAATTTCAAGTCCAATATTATATTAGTTAATTAAAGTAGATTAGTTCATGAGCTTTTCATAATTACTTTCGTTGCTTGTTTGCTTAATTTAATAGGTAGATTAGTTAATGGGTTTTTCCTTAAAAATGCTTTCGTAGTGATAATTTGTAGTTTAGATTAATTAGTAGGGTACATTAGTTAATGAGCTTTCTTTAATTGTTCCATGTAGTGATAATTAAGTGTAGAGATTTTAATTACTTCTTTAAAATTCTTTCCCTTTTAATTTCTCTCTAATTGCTATCTAAAAATGCTAGCTTTTTACATGCCTTCTTTAATTGCTTTTTTTTTTTAAAATGCTTTCTTAGTGTTAATGTTTTATTTTAATATATTGGATAGACTTTAAATTGCTCACTTAGTCTCTTAAATTCTAGTTTTAGTTAAATCATTTTAAAATCAATCATGTCAACTAATAATCTAACAAATAATAGATAATTACCAACCAATCCTTGTAGATTCGATCCCTATTTTTGTTGACTACTCAGTTGATAATTTTATACTTGAGGGATGTCGTTTAGTTAATAGTAGGATTTAGGTGTTTTAAAAATTATATACTTGGGTGTTTTCCAAAAAAAGCATCAAAATATTAATATAAACCTAAACACATACCCATATAAATATAACCTAATTCACACTAATTAAATACTAAAACCCATATCAAACACATAAAACAAAAAATGCAAGAAAATGCATACTTCGACACTAAAATTACTTGAAACCACGGCAAAAACGGTTAAAATTAGTTACCAAAATTAACGGATGTTCTAAGCGTATGCACTATGCACCTAAAGTGGAACATTCGTTGAATGTTTTGACACAACTAAAAATTAGAGCAAAGTGGGACTGTTTAAGAGTTTGGGGTGCAACTAATGTGATTCAGAATTGAGGGTGTAAAGTGAGAATTGATTATAAGTTAGAGGTGCAAAGTAAAATTAACTAGTCATCACTAACTCCACTATTATAATACTCTCTTAACAAATGCGTTTGTATGCACATATCTGACATCAGTTAATTCTAGTAATGGTATTAATAATTAGACAAAATTGGTATAAATCTTACCATTTGGGAACAATTGCCTTGACGGGTACTTTAGAGGCCCTAGCTAATAAGTCTAAAATTGAAGTTTGGGATACAAAATGAAATCAGGTGCAAATTAAGAGGTTAAAAGGAGAGTAAGCGCTTCCTTTTGATCTATGCTGAAATTTCATCTTCACTGCTTCAAATTTCAAAATCATAGCTTCATAAGTGGGGACTTGTAATTAACTAAAGCTAGTGCATGATCTCTGCTGAAATGGACACCCTGAAACTAATTGTCATAAGAACCTACGATGCAACAGCAAAATGAATTGGATTAATTAGTTCTTTAGTACGCAAAATGATTTCTGAAGTTTATGGTGTGGAGTGTCATGTGGATATTATTGAATATGCCTAAAATCAATCCTTTTCCTTTTTTCTTAAGAGATGAGGTAGTGGCACTTATATCATATGTAAACAGGATATGACAGTGTGCGAACTTGAAGGAAAACATATCCAAAGCTTATATCGATCATCTGGGATTAGGGAGAGTATTGGTTGGTCACCTACATTACAAATGATTAGTCAGAACCATTAAATATTACAAAAATTAAGAATTTCACCTCAAGCACGTACCCACCTTATAGGCATTTGATAATATAAATTACAAGGGTTGTTTGCAATGGCATAATCATTCTAAATTATCTATTTGTTCCTTCTTTCTGTGTCCTTATCAAACAAGTAGTCTTTTTGGCATTTTAGTCATTGCTGTACCCTACAAGCATGTATTTCAAATTTTCAATCAATAATATCAACATATTAGTAGCATCTTAGGTCGATAAAGAGTTAACATTTAATGATCTTTTGACAGTACTTAGTAATCCTATAAGGTAACATCAGTTGATTAGTCAAAGCTCGTGCCATAGATACTGTTCTCGATCTTTTGTAACCCATGTTAACCTTGCACCTGCTTTCACATTTACAATGTCAAATGATTACATCCCAGGTAAGATCCGACAATCTTGTTTCTAGATTTTATTGTTTTTTGGCATCAAGGGCTTTAGTATTATTACTTCAAGTTATTTTAATATTTTTTTAAAAATTAAACTTTTTAAGAATAATGTATTGATACTAATTAGTTGTTTAAATTTTTTTTTCAATTTTACTCTTCAATATTTAAAATTTGAATGATATATCACTTATCTCCAAAAAAAAGATAAAAGATAAAAAAGTTATAATCAGAGTACTTTTACTTTATTGTATTTCTTTTTTCTAAAATAGATTGTATAGTTGATCTTTGAATATAACAAACATTTAGAAACAAGTAATTAAAAATGAGAATCACCATACTTTAATGGTGGGAGTATATTTACATTTTACTTATATTTGACAGATTTCTGGAAAGATATATTAATCATATGACACCTTATTCTTCAACTTTCTAGCACGGACTCTTGACACCATCAACCTCAGATTTTACTTGGTCCTTTTCTTTGGCTTACAAAGAAAAATAGCACCAACCAAAAAAAAAAAAAAAAAGTCAAATGCCCCATCATCCATGGCTTTTTATAGTCCATCTAGATATTGTAAACAAATTATTCAACACACGCCCTTCAATCCTGAGATCGATGGACTTCTCCATCTACGAGAATAATCCAACCTCGGAGTTCTTCAAATCAGATGAGTACTCATTCCCGTGGCATAACATTCTTTTCGACAACAATAAGGTTCTTCCTAAACAAGAACCTGCAGAGATGGCTAGGGAAGCTATAAGTCTCTTATTGAATATTGTGTATAAGAGTCAGTAATCAAGAAGAGGTAACTTCCAATTTGATCAAAAGGGATTCCAAAACAAAGCTAGAAAAGCATTATCTTGGAGTAAGATCGCGTCCGTGGGGTAAATATGCTGCGGAAATTAGGGATTCAACTAGAAATGGTAGGAGGGTTTGGCTGGGAACTTTTGACAGCCCTGAGGAAGCTGCATTGGCTTATGATCAAGCACGCTTTGTCGATGCGCGGTCCGATGGCTTACCTAAACTTTCCGATGGATCGAGTTCAAGAATTATACTTGAAGGTATTAAGCATAAGTGGGAGAATCAGAATGGTTTTAAAGTCACCGGCTGAGGTTCTTAAGGCAACTCACAAAATTACAAGTATGATAAAAAGAAAGAGAAATCAAAAGAAAAAAGTGGTCAAGGAAAAAGAAGTTGTTTTGGAGCTAGAGGACTTGGGTGCTGATCTCTTGGAGGAGCTCCTGATCAGTTCATCATCTGAAAGTGCAACTACTAATTAATTCGGAAGTTCAACTACTAATTAATTCGGAAGTTTGCTTAAATTTCATGAAAATTTTACAGTTTTTATTGTTGTAATTTAAATATTTGTATAATATAATATCGAAATTTTATATGATATAAATTTTTAAAATATAACAAAATAATTTCTAAAATTTTCAATACTTTCATTTTACTGTTTTATGTGGTTTACATTCCACAATTCCAATGTAAGCCTATGTAAACCTTCACAAAATGTAATTAGCTTTCTCTTTTATATATAATTATCTAGCTACTTTTATCCTCCTTACTCATCTCAGCACAAGTATTTTCTACTTTTATTTTTAACTAAAAATCACCTAGAAGCTTCAGTTTTTGTATATCAGCATAAACACATCTGCTGTCTTCTTTCTGTAAATTTATATATAAAAGCAATTAACAAGCTAAATTGTAATTTTGGCTCCCCATTATAAATTCTAGGCACTTTATAATAGAGTTGACACGATACAAAATTAATAGGTCATGATACGATCTAAAATTTATCGTGTCATTATTGGATCAACCCATTTATGATATAAAATTAAATGGAATGGGTTAGTCAATTCATGGGTTGGCACGATAACTCGTTAGGATACTGAATAAACATATTTTGCTGTAGTGTTATCTCGATTATAATTTAATAAAGCATAATTTAAGATTGTGAATAATAGATTTAATATAAAATTTTAAATTAAACATAAGTATAATTTTTTAAATATTATTTAAAAAAAATTTCAATAATTCTAATTATGTGTTCTAAATTGTTATGATAATAAATTTAGTATTAATAATTGTTTAAATTATTAAATAATTAAAATTTGAGATTTTCATTTAAATATATCGCAAGTTATTTAACTTGTCAAATATGTTAATACATATTTGTTAGGAATAAACGGGATAGAGATTAACACAACACGAACATGAATCAATTAGACACAAATACGATACGATAAGAAATTAGTCATATCAGACATCGATACGATAATGATATAACTTGATCCATTGTCACCCCTAATTTATAATAGATAAAAAAAGAATAGATAAAAATGGAGTCCCTGAGATTTATTTTAGAGTGCCAGACATCATTTACCGGCACTTTATTTTTTATTTATTAACACTACTATTCTTGCTTCATAATTTTTTTTATTGATTGCCAATAACAAAAAGTAAATTGCTAAAATCAAACTCTACTATTGAATCTTTAATATGGTATCTGTTTTTGGTAAACTGAAAATCGACACTTGCTCTCTCCATCTAGGTAGATAGATAATTACATGCTTTCAATGTTTTTCTCTCCTATCATTCTCTTCCTTATGCTTTGTCTTTGTCTCCGAAAAATATTTAAGTGGACGGACTCTTTGATCCATATAATTAAATGACATTAATTAATATACATAATTAAATTTCATAAAAATTTAATTTTCATAACAAAAATATAAGAGTATAAAATTAAGTAGAGCCCAGTAATTTGCACTTTCATTTCAGCCCTGACCCCAAGTGTCTAGTTCCAGCTTATAAGCCATTGGACAATTTTCACAACTTGCAATACTTAATTCATTAGATGAATATATATATATAATATATAATATATGTCACATATATATATATATATA
This sequence comes from Cinchona pubescens, assembly GCA_025175665.1. NCBI lineage: Eukaryota > Viridiplantae > Streptophyta > Magnoliopsida > Gentianales > Rubiaceae > Cinchona > Cinchona pubescens. Next base: position 352,895 of record JANKKI010000488.1, on the reverse strand, counting down.
TATATCGTGTGTCCCGGTCAGTATTAAAAAGCCAATCAAGCCAAAAAAAAAAAAATCGACTTATTTATGTGACATTATTATAATTAGTTACGAAAGAGTGGTGACCACTTAGTTATAAATTTTGACCTTTGCATGTCCAGGAGATCAATCAGTAACAGTGTTATTTTTAATTTAATTTCAGAAATTTAAAATGATAAGACGAAATTATATACGAAGGACCCAAGGATATTAGTAAAGTCAATTTTCAACCATAAAATGGACAAAAAGTTTGATGTCACTTTTTTGTACCCACCTTTTAATGGACAAAATTAAGAGGAGTATATAGCACTATGAACAGTCCAATAGATAACTTAAATTCAAACTCTTCCTTGTCTTAGCTATTTAATTGCAATGATACTTTTTTAAGGTTTTGCAATTTCCTATTTCTTGTATAAATAAATTAAGATATGTCTATTGATACCGGAAAAAAAAAATGACACATAATTATGTTCAGATAGTCAGGCTGCTTCGTGTTCGGAGAAATTATTTGGCATGTCTTATTTCTTTCAAGTTATTTTGATATATATAAAAATTAGAAAAATTCTAAGGCTCCTTAGCGGAATTATTCTTCTAGTGTGTTTTAAAAATTTATCCAATACATTATAACGTACTTTAAAAACTTGTACTAAATGTAACTGAAAAAATTTATTATTTTACTTTATTGGGCTTCGGCATAATTAAACATAAACCAAAATTTAAAAAAAAAATTAAAGAAGCATGAAGAGAGAGGGTGATGCTTCTCATGAATTAATACATGGGATATGGTACATATCTAAGTTCTTCAACCTTCATAAATGTTGAGTTTATGGGTAAGTTTATATTGTCCTATATTGATTTGAAATATGAATAAAGAGTACTTAATATATATGTTGGGTTGAAAATCTACTGGCTTAATTTTTTAGATCAAGGTTGGATTTCAACTTATGTATTGAGCCTCTTTCGATGGGTTCTCTCTTGATTTTCCCCAATAATAGCATCAGAGATTCTGATTACGAGAGCTTCTGGTTACAAGCCTGCTTATTCATTTACAAGTGATCGATGTTTTCTCGATATTATACTGTAATGTTCTCTTCTTAGTATGTGGCCACTTGTACAATGGCTAGGGATCCAAATTAATGTGCAGCAGAGTGAAATTCTAGAGTAGTTCCTGAGTTGGTAAACTAAGTTTCAATGTGGGAGTATGTCCATGAAGGAAGAGATTGTTGAGTTTATTGGTGGGCTTAAATTGTCTCGCATTGGTTTGAAATATGAATAAATAACACTTAATATGTTTATTTGGTTTAAGACCCGCTGACTTAAATTTTAGATCAATGTTAGATTTCAACCTATGTATTTGGGTCTCTTTCGGTGGGTTCTTTTTTACTTTTTCTCCCAACAGTAAATTGTATTTAGAGGTTTCCATTTTCTTCCAAAATAATCTATTTTGAAATAAAATGATGGCCGGTTTCAGTGGAATGCAGCTTCCGATTCCATCTTGAAATTTTGCAACACTAAAACCAAGATCTTGTTAGAACTTCTACGGATTTCAAAAACAGAAGTCCTTCTAATACCCTTAAATGCATCCTCAATACATATATTAATTATTAGTGAATAAAAATACATCAATCTTGAAATGACTTCAGAAATAAGATCCTGATCTAAGTGAAGGTCAGGTTGCCTATTTATTTCTATGTAGTACTGGTTGATAAAGTGTTATACATAATCTAAATTGTATCAAGGATACTTCTGGTATATGATGAATCTCATGTTCCTAGAGTAGGATGATCTAATTGTAATGTGTTAATTGTGTGCTTGTCTGTCTTAGAGAGAGAGAGTCTCCAATCTGAAAATGATTCAGCTTTCAGGACAGAAAGAACCTAGTTTAAAAGGATTAAATGCATTATTTTCTAATTATACTGATAATTATACTAGGTTTTGAAATATTCTTCTAACCCTCCTTCGCACACCTGCCATTTCCTTTCCCTAGCAAGTAGGTAGAGTTCCCTAACAAGAACAAGGTTACAAAGGTTCCCATAGCCCCTTAATTAAGCATATCAACTAACAAATTTTATTTTGCTTATCAAAATTAACAACCACCAAAATATCGATTTGGATTTATGCATTGTTCTTTTAGTTTTTGTATGTGGTCAAATTATTCTACGTTTATATCATTATCTGCTCAACTGTCATTTATTCTACGTTTATATCAGCATCTGCTCAGCTGTCACAGTCCTAAAATAAAATAAAAATTTGTACCACTATATATTGGTACCAAGATCTAGATCCATTTGGGAGACATGAAATTTCTCTTTCGGACAAATGAGAGTTGTATAAGAGACAATTTATCAGGACCCAAAAAAAAAAAAAAAAAAAAATCAGCACAATTCCTTCTTAAATTTTAGACCATAAATAAAAGTTTAGGAATCTTCCACTATTTTACCTAAACAAAATTTGGTGCACCACAAACACTCCATGAATATATGTCTTCCCGAAATGTAATTTAAGAAATATAAGGTCACATGTTAAACAAGATAAACCAGATCAAGAAGTTCAAAATGTAAAATACTAAGATTACTGAAAATCAAATATTACAAATAAAAAATGAATCTAGTACAAAATGATAAATAAACCATGCAATGTATTATATATTTTCTCTAATTCACTTTATATTTCTCTAAGTACTTAGGTTTAAACATATGAATTTGCTATTCTTTTACTCAGTTGTCATAATGCTTATATGGCTCTATCATTTCTTATGTTATTTTTAGTTATTCATTGACTCCATACTACCCCCAAAAAAAAAAAATGTGCAAGATTGGTCCTGTCTGCCAACCAGAGTGTTTTTTACGTACCTTTTGCATTGCTCTTAGTATCATGGAGATTGAAGACTAGAATCCGGTCTGAGTCGTTTCTGGTGGCCTAATTAATGAGGTCTAAAACAATGAACCTAGCAAGAAGAAGAATGCTGGAATTAATTTAATTTCCTGTCCTTCCACTAAGATAAATTACCAAGCAGCCTTAAACGATTGGAATTAAATAGTAATAAAGGAAATAAATTAAAAAAAAAAAAAAAAAGATCTAATACAATTTTTTATTGGGTTAGTCCTAACTTTTGATGATTTAATTCCCTACCTTCTAAGGAAGATGTCCTCGTGCAGAGCCCGCCGACGGAAGAAGACAAAATCCAGGGCCTCCAGGGGTCTTAAGTCAGAACCAATGTTAGCACATACTAACAAGTTGTACTAAAATATGGTTTTGTTCCCCTCCCAGTACTAGGATTTGAAAGATGCATTTTGAGGTTAAAACAATTACTCTAGTAGTGTTTATCACAGGTATATTGTACCATTAATTCAAGGGATTTAACTGGATCTATCTGAACAATTATTATTTATAATATTATTTTAATTATTATTTAAAATAATATTATTTTTATTTTTAAAATGTAATATATGTGAAATAAAAATATGGTTAAAAAATTGTATTTGAGTAATGATTAAGCAAAATATTATTTGAATAATAATAAAAAACTAATAATCACAAGAACACATCCCTGATTTTCATACTTTAATGTTTTTGACCTAAATTTACTAAGCTCCATGTTTTTTTTGTTGATTTGCATTGTGTCATTTAAATTAAGGGAATTAATTAGGAATAACTAATTTTATCAACAATTTGTTCAGATTTTTGTGGTCCTAATTAATGTATGATCAATTGATAGAAAGCTAAGTATCTAAGATGCTGAAATACTATTTTATTTCACAATGGTTATATTTTAGATAATTTCATTCTGGCTAATCACTGAATGTAGAAAGATTCATCAGCACCTTCCCAATATTTTTTTGACAGGATAATTCATTAAAGTTAATTTCAAAATCCGTGCTCTTGTAACGATACGACCAAGTTCATCTAATTTGTTTATTCGTGTCCTAAGTCATCTAATTTGTTTATACATGCCCTAACTCAAGTGAAATGCGGACTTTATTGCATTGTACACATTATGCTGTGTTTGGGTTAGACATTGAACAATGAAGCTAAATAGAGAAATAAAGTACTTCCTCCATCCTATTTATTGGGTCACGGGTAATATTTTTTAGTCATTATGTTTAGTTTTAAAAGTTTAATCTTATTTGATTTTCTAACTCATACTATAATGGAATTTTTAAGTATATGGTTATGGTTAAGGTTAGTGTTAGGGTTAGGGTTTAGGTCAAATTATTTCCTTTTATTAAAGCCATCATAATTCGGTTAGGATATATGTAGTCCAGTACATAAGTGAGACTATTATAGGAGGTAAGTGAGGTTAAACACTAGTGGGACTTAGATATAAGTTGTATATTTGTATAAGGTTTTCTCTCTCATGATAGAGAACGCGTTTTCTTTTTTGGAGTGTAGACTTGGTAATTAAATTGAATCACATTAAATATCATGTGTCACTCACATTTTTTGTAATGTAAGTTATTTTTTATTAATTATCATGTTCCTGATTTCTCAATAATTATGTTGATCCCGACACGTTGTTAGAAAGCTCCATAAGAATTTTGTCATAGTAACACTGAGTTGCGAAATGAAACTTTGTTAAGGTTTAGTAGTTTGGCTGCCTTCGAATCCCATTCGATTTTCCGGTCAATTGTGTGAATTTACATGAGTTCTTGGCTGCCTAATTAGTGCAATAAAAGTCAAACGTATCTTCGTACTATGACGACTCGAGATTTTTTTTTTTTTTTTTTTTTTGTACCTTTTTTTTTAGGGGAATAATGTGGGGTGTTCGAAGTTGCTTAATTTTCTAGTGAGGTTTGATTTTGAGACATAATCACCATTTCTCTAATGATAGGTGCTTTATGTAATATAAAGACAGAGAATTTGGTTCTTCTTAATGATTTTTAATTAATATATTTTATGGTTTTTGTTTTAAAAAATTTTCTTCTTACGTACATACAAATAAAGAATTTTTTTTGTCTGAACGGGGGAGTGAATTCGGTTTGATGCATAGACAACGTAAAAGAGGCTTAATGAGTTCTTCCACACCACCTCCGGGGCCAAAAAAAAAAAATCATGAAATTGGGGTCCATCAGTATGGATATGCATCTTGGATTGCAGTTACAGATAATTTGATGATCAGAACGTGATCGCACATCAATAAAAGTTCTTAACCGTTAATGTAACATAGGGAAAAAAAATTTAAAAGAAAAAAAGAAAGCCTTCATTTTGTATGGCATAACTTGTACTGAATTTTCAGTTCGTACTTTATAAGTATTTTTTGAATATATTGCTTCCTGAACTCCAGAGATGATAGTGGATCGGGCTCACTCATGGACTTAGCCCCATTTTTTAACCAGTTCGGCGTAATCTACAAGTTACTAAAGCAACTCAACCCTAGCTCGTAACCATCTATAGGGTTGTGCGAGGGTTGGCAATTTCTGACACGATCCGATAACACGACAAGAAATTAATAGGTTACGACACGACCCAAAATTTATCGAGTCATTATTGGGTCAACCCGTTTATGACACGAAATTAAACGGGTTAGGTTGGGTCAACTCGTGGGTTGACACAATAACCCGTTAAATTATTGTATGAACATATTTTGCTGAAATTTTTATTTTATTATAATTTAATATAGTATATTTTAAGATTGTGAATAATAGAATTAATATTAGATTATTAAATTAAACATAATAATTATTTCCTTAAATTATCTAAAAAATTTCAATAATTTTAATTATGCGTTTTAAATCACTATAATAATAAGGTTAGTATTAATAATTGTTTGAGTTATTAAATAATCAAAATTTGAGATTTTAACTTAAATGGATCAAGTTATGTAATTGTTAAATAGGCTGATACTCTCTGTCAATAGTAAATGATTCAGACACGAACTCGACATGAACCCGAATGGGTCTGATGTGTATACACATCGAATGTGTATAAGAGACAGCCATATCATACTAAAGCTTATCAGTAATAATTTGATAACCCGACCAATTGACACCTGTGCTCGGGCCTAAATTTTTCAACCCTTGGCTTGGCCCGCATGATAGCTTGACTCAATCGGTTCACCGATCAACGGGTTGGCCTGTTGACCAATCAACTCGTTGACTGGACTATTTTTTACATTTTTAAATATATATATATTTTTAACATTTAAATGACTTTTTTCTGCACATTTATAATTTTTCTTCTTAGAGTAATAAATAATAATTTGTAGAATCCGAATAAAGATTAAAGTGCACTAATAAATAATACTTTTTTGTATACTTAGTAAATTGGACTATTTTCTTGAAAGAAGTACTATAACATTTATGCACTTTCCTCTTGGAATAATATGTAACAAATTAAATAATAAGTAATAAATTTGGATAAAACGGGCAATATTTTGTACTAATATATATTAACTTAGAAAAAAATGAACATTAATTATTGGGTCTAATAACTTGAAATAGTAATATGTAATCACATGTACAAATAAGTATTGAAAATGAAGGTAGTAATTAGTAATAATTTTAAATAATAAGTAACAATTTGAAATAATAAATAGTAACCCCGAATATTGTGTAATAGCATGATTTATTAACTAATAATTTGTTTCTCTTAGTTATTACTAATTAATAATTATTTAATATAATAGGTAATAATTTGGACTATTAAGTATTATCTTTGAATTATAAGTAATAATTTAGATTATTAAGCACTAATTTAAAAATTAATAATTTGATCAATTAATTTTGATTATTCAAAAGTGGATAAACTCGTGGATCAACTATGGGCTAAACCTTGGGCCGACTTGGGCCCAACCTACCTCGTCAATTTGTGGGCCTAGCCCGTGGGCCGGGACCGAGGTAGGCGTTTTCCATTACGGCTAGGCTTGGCCCATCCATCTCCCCCATCCTGCCTCATGGAAGCAATCCGTGGGCTTGACTTGTCGGGCTTTAGGCCCGACCCATTGTCATCTCTACTAAACTCTCAGAATTATCTCATTTCAGTTCATTTAATTTTTATGTCATTATCAAAATTAACGGACATTAAATAAGTGCATATCACATACTTGTTTGGGGGCGTATGATACCAATATAAGTAGTCATGATCAATTCTATTTTGCATCCCCTAATTTATCATCAATTCTCACTTTGCACTCTCTATTCTAAATTTTGGACACAACTCTTAGATTTGTCTCACTTTAGTTCAATTTTAATTAGTGTTAAAAAATTTGGCGAATGTTTTATTATATTAGATGCGTGGTGTGTACGGGAGGAACATCCGTTAACTTTAGTAACGATGTTAAGAATTTGTCTAAAATGGATAAATATGAGAATTCAGGGTGCAGTATGTTCAAAAATAAGTATCGGGTGTAAAGTAAAAATCGGATATAAGTTAGAGGGTGCAATGTGAAATAAACCCAAAAAAGTATGTACAATTCCTTTTGTCCCCATCGAAAACTTTTCTTCAAATTGCTTTTTTTTTTTCCCCACCCTATTCAAACTATTTTATGTCACAATTAATAAAATACCTAATCACAATTGTGAAATAACAATTACGTTTTTCAACGTCGCAAACTTTTTTGGAATTTATTTAGCAGTGATCACCAAGAAAATATCTGTGAGAAAGAAATTTTATTTATCTTAAATATACGATAGAAGATATGTCTTCGTCTTACGCTTGATAATAGATTACCCAAAAGTAAGTTGCTGTTGCTGCTGCTGCTGAATTCGCTTCTCGAAAGTCCAAACAAGATGATAAAAACTAATAACTCTCTTCCTCTGTTATAGACATTCATGGGATGGGCCAACTTAAAACTATAATTATAATTTATTTAATTTTTTTTGACTTTCAAATCACAAGGTGTGTAATACTACTAATACTGAAATAATACTCGTATCAGTAAACCCTACCACAAGTTCTTAAGGGCAACACTACATTTTGTCCAAAATCTTGGAAATAAAATTACCTATGAAACAAACACAAAAAAAAAAAAAAAAAATGGCAAATAGGTAGAATATAAAAGGTAAAAAATAGCGCATTTATAGAAATTGACAAAATGACAAAATCACTTATGTGTCAATTCAGAAAAGAATGAACGAAATCTGACCAAATTTATAAAATCAAGAGTTAGTGATTCGATGTGATCTTGTTAAGTGCAATGCCTTTGGAAATTGGTTTTGAATTTGTAGTTTTATATATCATTTTTAAAAAAAAAAAAAAAATGTGTATATTCAGTCAAAAGTGAAAAATAAATAAATAATAATCAAGAGTCAATAATGTCCTATTTTGTTTTCTTTTCCTTTCCATGTTCATCACACTAGATACTCTCCTAGTCCTATACAATAATTAATTCAAAAAAATGCCGTCACACATTTGATTTACGTCACGACAGTCCAAACAATTTGCCATTAAAAGAGCTTCAATGTACCATGTATTCTTGAACATATTCAAATTTGGCTATCAATTAAGTAATATTAATTTCCATGGATTGTTAGTTGTCAAAGAATCTTGCCACTTTGCAGCCAGCAATTAACTATTTTGATCCAACATGTATATAAACTTCTTATTTACCAAACCTCTCAGATCGACAGTTAATATCTGAGAATCAATTTTCCTACTTACCTGGGAAGAAAAAGATACAGACATTGAATTCAAGAATGGATTTTTCCTGGATAGCAGATGACAAGAATCTAGATTTCTGCAATCCTATAAATTCCTCATTGGAGAGTAGTTCATCAAGCAAAAAGAACATTAGTACTACTGGAAAAACAGCCTGAAAAGGAGAAGCACTACATAGGTGTTCGAAAGCGGCCATGGGGGAAATATGCAGCTGAAATAAGGGATTCCACAAGAAATGGAATGAGGGTATGGCTTGGAACTTTTGCTACTGCTGAGGAAGCTGTCTTTAGCATATGACCAAGCTGCGCTTTCGATGCGCGGTCCAACCACTGCCCTCAATTTTCCGCTTGATAAAGTGCGCAAATCGCTACAGGATATGGTCATCGGTAGTTACCAAGATGGCTCATCATCATCGCCGGCTATGGCCTTGAAAGAAGCACACAAGATGAGAAGTTGCATGTCAAAAGGTAGAGGAAAAGGGAAACAGCAGATTAAGCAAGACAATGATGTTTTGGTGTTTGAGGACTTGGGACCTGATCTGTTAGATGAGCTATTATCTGAAACTAATAGTAATTCCAGAAGTAAGTGAATTGGGCTACCTTTTTGTGTATCAGTTTGTTTGCACTATAAATCTTCTGTCTCGGTGTCAATGATTCTTGTCTCATTTTGGATTTTGTTACCTATATCCTGGCATTATAAGTATTACTATGTCAAAATACAACATATATGATGTGTGATAGAAGATTGACACAGATAGTGATATAGAAGATCATGTGGCGATTATAGATGCATATATTTCCATCTTCTTTTTTCTAAATTTGCACATTTTTTGTCATCTCAAATTCTCAATCATTTTGCCTTTTCTGTGACTTCTTTCCCCATATATCACCAATTTCTGCAACCCTAATGAATATGGGGGAAATTGTATATATAGCTACCAGTGTCACTACCTCCTCATCTTTTGTTAATGTATAATGTAGTATCATATGACTATTGTTCAAAGGCAAAACATATGAATCATTGTCAACGATTGTCAAATGAACTCGAACAAGAAATTTGATCAATTCAGAAAAAAAGAGCATTTAACCTTCAAATAAATAGAAGTTAAACTTCGCTGCTGCCCGAAGGATTGTTTCATCAACATTCGTACCCTAACTTAGGTTTGTTTTGAACATTGCCTTTTCATGCTCTATGTTCCTATGTTTTGATTATGACAGTTAATGTTCATACATTCTACTCGATTTGTCAACAGTTTGATTCTCATATAGTTCATTGTTCTCTTTGTAGATTCTTTTCTTTTATTTTCTGTTTGAGATTATAACAAACTTAAACGAGTTTTGATATCAAAACAAGATAGCTAGAAGGCTTCAATGTATATTGGACTAGTTTCATCCTCCTTAGCATGATGTATCCTGCATCTAGATTCTCTACTTTAGAGAAGGTGTTGTTAGTAATTTGTAGTCTCACTTTTCCTTATGTTCTTCTAGACTCGATTACCTCCAGCACTCAATTGCTTCTTATACTGCTGATCATGCTATTTGATTTAGACCTTTGGTGGTGGGTTCTCATAATTAAGGACTTGGTGAAGCATAAGAAAATCAGTTAAAGATATCAAACGAGAGTATACAGTAAACTGTAGAGCATACCATAATTGTAATTTGTGGATAAGTTAATTGTGGTTACAGCAAAAAGGAAATTCTTCAATCATAACCGATAATTATGAAGATATATTCAATAAACGGTTTGATTAATGCTGACCGGTAAAACCTTCATGACTTTTTATTAATTTATAAGGGCAAAGAGTAGAGAAAATGTTTTGTATTGAATGATGATAAAGTTAAATTTATGAGACATGAACACTATTTATAGGTTTCAGAGAGACGATCTCAGTTCTCAACTGTTCTAACTTGTATAACCCTTTATCCAAGGAGGTAAAAGTACAATAATCCTCTTAATGAGCCTAGCCGCGTAGGCGGCATATCAATGTATTATCAGTATAAAAGTCTCCCATTTATGGTGTTAAAACTAATGGCATCCATATAATTGGTTGTGAAATCTTTAATGATCCATCTGACATTTTGGAGTCCATGATGTTTGGAACCTAGAAGTACTTAGCTTAGCTTGTGCTTGTCATGTTCCTAAGTGATATCAAAAACCTCATCCCAACAATCCTTTCTTAGCTTGGACCATCATCCTTGACTAATTAATCCTGCTATCCATATTCCATTGTCTATCTTTTTGCTCAAACCATTGGTAGTTATATAATTTCTATTCTGAACTTAATTGTTATTAGTTGATCTTAACCTTTTCTCTATTTCAAATATATCATCTTCTATGATATATCCATTCTCCCTCAGTCCATCACATAATACTAAACAGCCGTTTAACATCAATCTGATATCATAATATCTTGTCTTTTACTTTCTAATAATTTTACCAAATCTCAATCTTAATTAATAATCTAATTTTTGTTTCAGCTAGAACTTTAGTTGGTAATATACCATATCTCTTGATTGCAAGTGTCTACCACATATACATCACACAAAACTATTCATTGTTGCTATCTTTTTGCTTTTTAACATAACTACCGACAGTGAAGTGATACTGTGGAAAGCAAATAAAGATAACTAGAACAGAAAATTGATAGTATAACAAGTCCTAATTTATGTGTAGAACTCATTTAACATGAGTACTAGTAAGGAAAGGGAAATTTTGTGGAAATATAATCAATTTTTTGGGAGCTCCTAAGCAAATATAACCTCTTAAATATTCAAGAAAATAAATAATCTTTGAGCATCGTTCTCTTTACCTTTTCATCTTCAACCTAGGAGAATTGGAATTTTCTTTCTTTTCTAAACCCTAGTACAAGGAAATAATTCAAATGATAGAAAACCAAACAAAAAACTGAGATAGAATAGTGTATATCATGCCCAAAAAATAAAAGAATATTGTAAATCATGATGTAAAGTTATTTCTTGGATTAATTACTTGTTATTTAGATGCGGAAAAAGGTCAAAAGAATTGCAAGTAATTAATTACCTGAACATGCAGTTAAAGCTTTTGCATAATGAATGTTGAAGAGGACCTACAAATTTTCTTTTTCCCTGGTAATTGCATATTTCCATTTGCAATAAATTTCTTGAAGCTTGGAGTTGATTCTATTAGTCTATATATATAATGCTCTTTCAATAACCTAAGTATTATTTGTCAAATCATTTTGTAGTTGTAACATATTGGAAAAAGTTAAAGCTACTGGCATTGGTTGGGCCAAAAGCTCACTTGAGTGTGCTAGTCGAGGTAGAATAGATACAAAAATGGGGCGGCCTAACACCACACCACTAATCCTCCTCTGAATTTAAATTCTGTTTTTAGCAAAAAAAAAAAAAGTTTTGTGGAATTTGCAACCTAGGCTAAAATTCATCAGTCCAAAGTATTTTCTGTATAATATACAAATCTAATTGTAAAGAGATAAGAGATTTGAACCTGTCTATTATATATTTATGTGGTAAGAGAAATATATACATTCACGGGTTAATGTTTTATACATTATAAGTGTAGAAAATTTTCTGCTCCAACAAATGTAGATGCATGTTACATGTGTAAAAATGATATTTAAATATATATACTTGATAATGTAGAAAATTTTATACATCAACGAGTAAGGTGAATGAAAAATTAATCCTATTTTCACATATAGATTTTTCTACATGAGTCACTTTTTAATTGTAGATAAATAGGTCAAAGCTAAGGACTCACGTAAGTAGCAAAAGCTATTAATTAAGCAAATGAAACCCTGCTGTAAGACTAATCTAAAATTCTAATGAGTGTATCAAGGTTTTTTGTAGTTATTTTGGGCAGGAAAGTTGAAAGATTTACGGGGTCAATTGTTAGAACTGAAACATGGAGGGGGTAATCGATGAAGGACAACAGTTCGAGGGTTATTTGGAATTAACAATTCTTATCAAAAAAAAATTAAGAATTGAAATTAATCATTTTTTACATTATTGGTTGTAAATACATGCCACATACGTAAAATAATATTTGAAATTTTACAAGACATGTATCTAAAGATGTAAAAAAATTTCTACACCATCAATATAGAAGAGTTTACTCTTTTACTTATAAAAGAGTAACAAAAATTTAAGGATGCAATCATCATCCAAACATTTCATGATAAAACATTTTTGTTCAAATTTTTTAAGGTATGCAAGAATGCAAATATTTAAATATTCATTACAAGAGATAAAACTGCGAAACTTACCTGAACAAGATATATCTGCAAAATTTATCTGAAGGTGCAAACTCCATTTCAGAAATGATGACAAGACTCCAAGTATGACAATCAAGAAAAATCAGAGTGAATTTAATTTAATTAAACAAAAATGTATTTCCTTCAAATATTCACTATTCAGACCTGATATTCAGTTATGTATCTAGCAATTCATTATTAATTACTAGATCATTAAAATTTAAGAAAATTCTACGATTCCTTTTAGATAACTATTCTCTTGTGTTTGAGATACTTGTACAGCATAACGTCATGTGCTTTAAATGCTTGTACTGTAGATGTGTATAAAGAGACAGAGAATGATTCCCTAAAAGGGACTGTAGATTTCCCCAAGAGGTATAATTAATATGGGAAAAAATCACCCTATTAGTCATTTACATTACGCATTTGTGTTTATATAGTTCCTCGTTTTTAAAATTATAATTTTTAACTTCTCATAAATATAAAACGTTACATTTCGATCCCTGGATCAAATCCCAGTTACTATACACATCTAATTTTGTCACGTGCTATTTACATAACATATTTTTTTAAGAAAAATTCAGAACTTCACCTTTCCCTCCCATAATATAAAGCATGAGCATAAGTTCGGATCATAAAATTTGGAAAAAGTTTAGGATTTATAAACATAATCCAATTGAATAGGGGAGGGGTTAATTCTAGAGGATAAAATCCCCAAATTGACATGGATCAAAAGCTTATCTTCTGCTGTTGCGGCAAGCTAGCAGAATTGAAAATGCCATGGGCAAAGATAATAGTAAAATGTTCTATGAGTGTGAAAGATATGAAGTAATTGATTAACAATGTATTTGTATTATATAACTACCAATGGTTTAAAATCATTTAAGAATTGACTTGTGATATTTTTTCTCAAATTATTACGACTTGATCTGATACTCATATTTTGTACTGGGAGCGAAAAATGAGTTTCTGAATTTTTCTTAAAAAATATATTGTGTTAACAATATATAGCTTTTAATTCAGGCCAAAAAGTACCTGACATTTGGTCCAAGAACTGAAATGTAACATTTTATATTTGTGATGAATTAAAAATCATTATTTCAAAAGTGATGAACCAATAGAATGGTTTTCCCGTTAATATATAGTTGGGTACTTGCGAATTGTTGAATAATTTTCAATTCCTACCAAATTGTAGGTGGTAAATAGTTCTCATTTTTGTATTTGCAATATCCATTCACAGTAACAGAAGTGAAAAGTCCCTAGTATTATTCCCTAAATCTTGTCCATCTATTTTTCTTATTTTATGCTCTCCTAAGAGGCTAACGGAATGTGATTAAATCAAGTGTGGTAAGACATATCCCAAAATTAACTTTGATCATAATTGTTTCTTCTATTCGATCATTTAGAAATTGTTAAACTTTGAAATTTCTTGACTGTGTTCCTATTTATTAAAGTTTACAGATTTTTTACATATACTTATTAAAGTCTTGATAAAACATATATGACTCACGTCATTTCCACTAGAATTAATTACAGTTTACCCCTTTAAATTTATATCCCAGTTACACTTTATCCCAGAACTCAAATAATATATACTACTATAATGATGTTTGCCATCTGAATTGCTGCCAAGACTAGTGATTAGTGAAGAACTGTCATCGACTTGCAAGCCGCTACCAACGCATAAATAATATTTTAATTTCAAAATGACTATCACTTTAGATAACTTATTTTGTTTCAAATTATCTATTACTTTAAAAAATCAACAAAGTATTTAATGATATTTTTTTTCAATTTTTATCTTTAGTCCACATTTGATATGGAGGAATGGCCTGAAATGGAATAGCCATTCCAAGGAAAATGTGTTTCAACCGGTAGGCAAAAATACTTATTCCCATTTTATGTTTGGTAACTGAAGATAGAATGAAATGAGTATTCTTTTTTTAGTATTTGGTAAAATGATTTTTAGGATGTAAGAATGGAAAGGATTTTATAGTAATTTGACTTACATAGCCAAGATTTTTTTAAGAAATATGGAAGAGAGGGGTAGCGGGGCAGGGTATGTTATTAACATTTCTATGGGTGGTAGAAACTTTAAATATTTTGTGTTAAGAATACAATTTTAAAAATTATATAGTAGTAATTTTTTGCATTCAAATACATATTAAATAGTAAAATTTATTTAAGTTTATAATACTATATGGATTTAAAAGGTTTGTATTCATTAAATGTGATAGTTATGCCAAAAAAATAATTGACCACATTGTATTTTAATTAATTAATTAATATGTAATTATATTCTATTTTTAAATACATCTAGAGGATTCAAATTTTAAAATGAGGGGATATAATTGACATCCCACAAATTTCTCTTATCAAGTTGGATATGAAGTGAGCTTTTCTCAAAAAATTTTAAGAAGCTTTACTAGATTTTGTTGGAATACACTTTCTTGGTGGGATGTACTTTTCAATTTATTAGGTCTAATGTCATACAAAATTAAAAAATTGAAAAGATAAATTTGAAAGGTCTTTCTATTTCAAATCATTCTTGCATACCAAATATGAGATTTGTATCATATTAATAGAGAGAGGATTATGCAATTGAAATATTAATATAAAAATATAATTTAGTCACTTTAAAATATATTTTTATGAAATTAATACAATTTAATAATTTTTTCAGTTTGTGTGCACCAACCAAAGCGATACTTATATTTAAAATGGGAGACTAATACAATAGTTAGCCCGGTCAATTTAGGCAAGACCTAATTAATTCAACTAGTTCAATTTTCACCTCGTCTCAAACCGAAAATGATGACTATAGCGACTCATGCATACACATTAAAGAAAGAGTCAGAAAGATTGTTCATAATTAAAAATTGAATTGTCCGTAAGGTTATATATAGATTGCATTTTTCAAGTGAATGACATTAATTGGGCATAGTAGTATTGGTTTTTCAAATTTCTTTTAATTAAAAAATGTCTTTCAAACCTCCCAGGTTATCCACACTAAATAAATTATGCATTAATCACTAAATAATGGATTAATTATTTTATTTTAATTTTATAAGGAAATAATGAACGATAAGAGGTTTTCTACTTCCTTTGATTTTTAATTGCGTTTGGTTTCGGTAGAAAAAGGGAATAGGAAAAAAAGGACACGTAGGATGAACAAAAACAAGTTGGACACTCTAATATTTAAACTTGTTTGAATATTTTAACCAACTTGAAATTTTATCTAATTTTGACTTGTTTATCTTTTGAGTCAAATTTAAATTAATTTTTATTGAGTCAAAATCGAATCGAATTTAATAATTTAAAATTTTTACAAATAAATTTAAAATTTTAACTTACCGACTTAAATTTGAATCAAATATTAGCAAATGTTAAATATTATTAAAATTTAATTTAACTATTAACAAATTAGATTCTCTTTGCGAATTGAATTAAATTCAAATATTGATGTGTTTAAATTATACAGCTTTAGTGACGCGCACTGGATTATCCGCCGACGGAAGAAGACAAAGTAGGCATGCGAGGTCAAATTGCCTTTAAAACATCACTTTCAGTGCGTCACGTCCGACATTTCAGATTTTCCTATTCTTTTTCCCAGAAAAGAAAGAGATGCTTTGTCCCATGTTTGTCCGAAAATATTATGTAAATTTTATAATTTAAATTAATTTAAATTAAATGTTATAAAATTTATAACACTGTCCAATGTACTAATGGCTATGTTTAGACAGCAAAATTATTAATTATTTTTAAATAATATTTTATTTCTTCATTTATAACTAACTAATAATTTATTGATTATTCATACATTTTACTCTTTAAATAATCTCTTGAATAATTGTCCAATGAGTCAATTTTTTTTTTTTTTTTTTAAAAGTTGGATACTATCACTGCTTTGTTTGTGCAGACATAATCGATAACAATTGCAAAGCCTAATTTCTGCTTCAGTCATACTGGTAAATACAAATTGATTAACAAATTTAATATTTTGGTAGGATAAAATGCAAATAATCTCTTATCGTCAGTCAAATTCGCACTTTATTCTGTTATAATTACTAAATTGGCATAAGATCCCCTTGAGCTAAATTTTATTTTTTATTTTTTATTTTTTGTAAAATGAAAGAAAACTGTTAAACTTAATCCTGATTGAAAAATATCATATATACCCTAACTAATTTATATTTCTTACAAGTTTTGAAGTCAAATGAAAATTAAAACAAAAAAATAATACAAAGTTTTGAGATCTGTTTGAAAATTAAAAAAGGGTCAAATTAAAAAGTAAAGAACAACTTTAACCTTTTTCCCATCCACCACAATGACCACCCCTCCCATACCCTACCCTGCCCCGCTACCCCTCTCTTCCACCCATCCCAATTGCCAGCCATCCATTGTCCCCCACAATGCCACGCTAACCCTGCGATCTCTCTCTCCTCTTTCTCTCATCCCGATCTAACTCCCTCTCGATATCTTGTCACGATCCAAAATTTGGGACCATGACACGCAGGGTTAGCGCTGACTATACCCTTAGATAGACCAAGGCGTACAAGACTACAGTAACATACAGGTAAAATAAAAAGTAGTACAAAAATATCTATCTAACATACAGGCCACAAACCTAAGTCAACTATAAGTTTAGAACAATAAGAAATAAGACACGATCTATGTCACAAACCTGCTCAACGATAGACTTGAGCCCCTTACTAAAATCATACGTGTTCTAAAAAATTACAAAATATTAAAATAAATGGTGCAACATATTTGCTCAATAAACAGTTCATATTACTTTTTACCGAATTAAGCAAGTCATATATGATACTAATAAAAAATGCATACATTCTTAACATGCGACAGAATATGTCAGAAATCATATAGAACATATTATATATCACAGATGGATAGCAGAACATATAGCTCATAGATTTCAAAGGTAGACTGGCTACTAAATCCAGGTCTAACTGTTATACCTGCTAATCAAGGGTCATACAAAATCAGTCCATTGCACTGTAGAAATAAAGACAGAATAAATGATAATATGTTCTCTGTTAGTTACCAGAGTTCACCATGAGTTAAACACACAAAATACAATTATGCGTCACATATAATATAACAGATTACATGCATTCGCCAAACATATATATACATATTTCTAACATATCCAAAAAGCACATATATTACATGTTCAATCCACTTTAGATAATAACATACTTTTTAGTTGCAGAAAGAGTTCTAAAACATTTACAAAATAGTGAAAAGAGATATGAAACACTTACCTCAATCCATAGTTACACCTCTTTCATCATTTTCATTTTCCTAAACACAAACTATAGCTTCTCAATCTAAAGGATACAATAAGTTAAAAAATATCACAATTCCCTTTCCTAAATGACACTATTATGATCTAATAATCATACTTATTTTCCATCGTAAATCCTATTTTAACTATCGTAAAATATCAAACCTCATAAACATACAAGATAATACAAATAATTTCAATACAAATATTTTTGTATTAAGCTAACTGTCGCACCCCCTAGGTGAATCATTTAGGCCGGTACCTTTGGGACCGGCATAGTCGCTAATGTAGGTGCTTAAGAAATAGATAACTAAATGCAAAAGTCTTATTTACTATTACAAACATAAATTACCTACTTACTATTACAAATTTAAATGAATCACCTATTTACTATTACATAATGGGCTTTAAATGCGACTATGAATTGTACAAAAATAATCTAAGCTAGGGAACACAGGATTGGAGTCGCTACTCGGTGTGCATTTTCATCCCCGATAAACGAATTTTGGGTTTCCATTTTCATTAACATGATAAATGAATTTCAGATTTGCATTTCTGTATCACCCGATAAACGAATTTTGGGTTCTCATTTCCATCTCCATTAACCTGATAAATGAATTTCAGGTTTGCATTTTTACCCGATAAACGAATTTCAGGTTCTCATTTCCACTTTCATAACCTGATAAACGAATTTCAGGTTTGCATTTTTATCCACGATAAATGAATTTCGAGTTTCCATTCTATTAACCTGAAATAAACGAATTTTAGGTTTGCATTTTCATCCCCGATAAATGAATTTCGGGTTTCCATTCCATTAACCTGATAAACGAAACTTTTCGGTTTGCAGGTTCTGCATCACCCGATTAACGACTTTCGGGTTCTCAAGAGAATCTCCGTTAACCTGATAAACGAATTTCAGAAATGCATTGTCATCCCCGATAAACGAATTTCGGGTTTCCATCTTCATTAACCTGATAAACGAATTTCAGGTTTGCATTTGCACTCCCAATAAATGAATTTTACCGTTCTCATTTCCATTTTCAAAACCTGATAAACGAATTTTAGATTTGTATTTTGATCCCCGATAAACGAATTTCGGGTTTCCATTTTCATTAACTTGATAAACGAATTTCAGGTTTGCATTTGTCATCCCCGATAAACGCATTTCGGGTATCCATCTTCATTTAACTTGATAAACAAATTTTAGGTTTGCATTTTCACCCGATAAACGAATTTTGGGTTCTTATTTCCATTTCTATTAACCTAAGATAAACAAATTTCAGGTTTGCATTTCTGCATCACCCGATAAACGAATAATGTGTTCTCATTTCCATCTCCGTTAACCTGATAAACGAATATCAGGTTTGCATTTGCACTCCCGAATTCGTTTATCGGTTCTCAATGCCAACCTCATAACCTGATAAACGAATTTCAGGTTTGCATTTTCATCCCCGATAAACGAATTTTGGGTTTCCATTCTTATACACTCTTATACACATCTAGATGTGTATAAGAGACAGTATATATTTGCATGTTATGGCAAGTTAGTTTTCTTTGTCATTCACAGCTACGTTTCATTCTAAGTCTCTGTGACCCGATAAACACCAGATCGGGATTTCATTCTTGTTTTCAAGTTTCATTTATGTCTCTTATGGTTCATTTCACTGGGCGTCTTTTTATTCACTTTCCCCCAATGAAGACACACCTGCTCTGGATGAATAGATAGACCTAATCTCCCCGGTGTGTTTGTCAAGATGGTGAATTTCCTCTTCCATGACCTCATGAGCTTAATGTTGACATGTGGCAAATTTTGTTGCATAATTGGAATCATCCAGTCATGCGGTGTCTACAATCTTTGCCTAGAGTTTCTTCTATCCTTTTCGACACTCTGGCAAAGAGGGGCAAGCTGTAGACACCTATATTTGTCCCTTAAGTTCTCTCCTATTTTCCTCTTAATTTGACTCTCAATTTTCTTTTTAATTTCCCTTTTAATTTCTTTTTAACCTGTTCTTTGATTTCCTCTTAATTTATCCTTTAATTCCCTCTTAATTTGTCTTATGGTGTTTAATTATTATGTGTTTTATACATTTGAAATACTAAGAAAGAGTTTTAATATTATTAAGTTTTTAGATTTTTCAAAAAAAAAAAAAAAAATTTCAGCTCGTGAACAGTACCACGCGTACTGTTCAAGCCCCGAACAGTCAGCTCGACAGAGCTGTTTTGGCCTCGTTTTTCTCTGCATTTTTTCACCCATTCTCACCAAATTTCAGATGCCCCATGCTCCGAACATGACAAGGAATGGTCTTTGACCATTTTTACACTCAATCCACCTCTTTAAAGAGCAAAAAAATCAGTCTAAAGAGGAGGGGAAGAAATTTAGATGCAGAAAAGAAAAGAGAGATTTTTCTAAGTCTTAAAATTTTCTAGATAGCCAGATGAGAGGTTCCTTTGAAACTCTTAAAAATTAATTAGACTAAACTCAAATGTGTAAAAGTTGTAGATTAAGTGGAACTACAACTTCTCTTTGTAAAGTTCAAGCAAAATCGTTCTATCTGGTGGGTCAAAAATGTGGTATAATCAGGTTGGTGGCCAGGAAAATCTGCAGAAAAAAAAGAGAAATTTTTTTTTAAGTTTGGAAAATTTTCCAGATAGCCAACTTTGAGCCAAGATTCCAAGCTATCTAAGAGGAATTAGACTAAAATCAAAGAAGAAAATTTGTAGAGGGTACCTGCGACTACAACTTTTTTTATGTAAAGTTCAAGCAAAATCGTTCATCTGGTGGGTGAAAAACGTGGTGAAAGAAGGCTGGTTCATCAACTGGAAGCTTGGAGGTGCCGAAAGCAAATTCGGCTCAAACGCACTCCAAGCCAAGTATAACCAATTCTACCACATTCCTGAGGTTGAGATGAGTTAAATGGGCTTTTGAATCAATTTTTTTGGTGACAAAATTCTTATCTTACTATTTTTACATTATTTATGACTTAATTTTTGAATTTAATGTTATAGATCATAATGTTAAATTTAATGTTTTTATTGGCTTTAGAATATTTTTTGGAGTGTCTCTAAAGGTTTACATGAAAATTTTGTGGAATGTTTTATGCAAGTTTGTGTTTGGTTCACATGCCCACTTTCACCCTTTGATTTGTGTTTATGTAGTTGTTTATGTTAATTAATTGTTATATCTTCATGTTTTATGTAAAAATTAGAAATGCCCATTCGTTTATCGGGGATCAAAATCGGTCTAGGTTTGAATTTCACTTTTTGGGGTGGTTATGGAGTTCTTAGAAGTTGGGGGAATGTAGAGAAACTTTCAAATGTATAAATAAAAACAAACTGAACCATAACCCAAAAATGGCTTTGGGCTAGTGGTTCAGCAGCTGGTGTTCCTTCTTGGTGGCTTGGGTTCGAATCTCCTTGCCCCCATTTTTCTTAAAAGCCCTATATTTAGGCCCTTAAGAAATTTTCTTTAATATTACTGTTTTTTTTTTCTTTTTCAAATTTCTTCTATGTTACATTTTTAATGACATTAACCACCAAGCTTTAATTTGATTTTTGTTTGACATTTTAATATGTTTAATTACCCTTTGATTGTGAAATTACCGTTTTGCCCTTATGAGTATTAAATTGTAAATAGGCTCTGATTTTGACATATTTTTTTATTAAATTCGTTTATTTTGTGATGATTTGTGCTTTATTTTTATTGATGTTTGTTGGTCTCGATATAATATTTATGTTTTTTCTTACTTGTTAAATGATTTGAATTTACAAAACTGTCCTCAAATTTTGTTTAGTTGCACGACTAGAATTAAATATTTGAATCAAACTCAATTTAGTCCATGACTTAATAACTGTATCAATATTATAAAATCGGGCTAGAAGTAAACTCTAGATGTGCATGACAAATGACTGTTTTGCCTCTTGGGAGTTAAAGGGCACTACAAGTTAAATGTGGATATGCAACTTTAAATTAGACCCCGGGCTAAATTTACCTGTCAATGTTTTTATTTACCATTTATTTTCATTTCCTCATTAATATGTACATATTTTATTACTTTTAAACTATCTTAAACACACGTACGCTATAAAGTCGGCAATAATGAATACTAAAATTGAAAAGGGAAACGCGATAAAATCATGCAACCGGTCCAACGCCGGGTAAAGTGGGTGCCGAGGGAAATTCAAATCTATCCCAAACCTTCCCATTTTACAACAGGATTCCCGAACTCGTGTTTTTTGAATTACGTGGACCAGGAGTCAATCTAGACTAGGATTTATTTTTTCTTTAAATTTTGATGTATTTTTGTGTCCCGGCGCACCAACACACCAGGTGGCGACTCCAATCCTGTGTTTCCTAACTTAGATTATTTTTGTACAATTCATAGTCGCATTTAAAGCCCCGTTATGTATTAGTATATAGGTGATTCATTTAAATTGGTAATAGTAAGTAGGTAATTTATGTTTGTAATAGGGAATCGTAAATAAGACTTTTGCATTTAATCACCTATTTCACGAGCACCACATTGGCCACGGTGCCGGTCCCAAAGGTGTCGGCCAGACCACGGGTTGTGGGGGGCGACACTAACTTATTAAACATAAATCATTACCAAAATACACCAATACATGTAATAATTTCTATCAACTAATTTTCATTTATTAGACTGAAATATCCGATTGAACAATTTATGAACATAAAAGTAGGATAATTCGAACAATTTTCAAATTTGATACTGTTTAGAAAACAAGTATACATTGATATGTATAAATTGTATATGTGCGATTTTTACACTGATAGAAAATATATTTAGAATACTAAAATTTTATATGGGAATTATCCTCAAATTAATTCTTGGATTAATTACTTGTTATTTAGTTGCGGAAAAAGTTCAAAAGAATTGCAAGTAATTAATTACCTGAACAAGCAATTAAAGCTTTTGCTTAATTAATGTTGAAGAGGACCTACAAATTTTCTTCTTTCCCTGGATCCTTTTAAGTAAGAAGGAGATGATCATTAATTGCATGTTTCCATTGATAATAAATTTCTTGAAGCTTGGGAATTGATTCTGTTTGTCTACATATAATGCTCTTTCAATAACCTTTGTATTATTTGTCAAATTATTTTTTTAGTAGTATCATTCTGGAAAAAAGTTAAAGCTACTGGGATTGGTTGGGTCAAAAGCTCAATCGAATGTGCAAGTCGAGGTAGAATTAGATACAAAAATGGGGCCGCTTAACACCACTAATCCTCATAATTTAAATTTTGTTTTTTTTTTTTAAAAAAAAAGTTTTGTGAAATTTGCATCCTAGGTCAAAATTCATCGGCCAAAAGTATTTTCGTATTTACTTTCAATCTTGCTCAAATCCATAACTGATGTGTTACACTTTGACTGTTACTATATTTCTTGGTACTGCTAAAGTTATTTTCACAGGGTTAATTTTACATATACTATCGGTATAAAAGAAAATTATATACTATACTTGAGTAGATGCATGGGCTCATATGTGTAAAAAGGCATTTGAAATTTAAAAACTAAAACGTGACATGCATCCACATCCGATGATATAGAAAATTTTCTACACTAACGATTAATGAAAAATTAATCCTCTTTTGACATAGAGATTTTTCTATATGAGTAACTTTCCTTTTAATATTACCTCCAAAAAAAATTTCCTTTTAAAGAGTAAGTAGCAAAAGCTATTAACTAAGCAAATGAAACCCTGGTATAAGGGTAATATAAAATTCAATGAGTGGTCTTTTGTAGTTATTTTGGGCAGGAAAGTTGAAAGATTTAGGGGTCGATTGTTGCAATTGAAACAAGGAGGGGTTAATTGATGAAGGACAATGGTTCGATGGTTCGAGTGGTATTTGGAAATAACAATTCTTAGCAAAAAACTTAAAAAACGAGAATTATGATTTTTTAGTTCATCATTAGATTATAGCATTGGTTGTAGATGGAAATTTTTATTTTCGACTAGAGTAACTGCTTAACATTTCTAATTGATTGCTCTTGAAATAATGAAGGTTTTCATGTAGAGTAAATTATTTAGTCATAAAAAAATAATGGCCATCGATTTTGTAAAAAGTGGATCTCTCACTGAACCATGCAAGGCCCTCATTAGTTCAATAACAACTACTAGGCAAACTAAGTAATTGTATCAATCCAAAATAAAACTTCTCGTTGTAGATGAATTATCACTTGTGTATTTCAAATTCAAAAATTAGTACATACATACATTTACAATTAATGACGTAAAAAAAAATTTACAGAGCCACTGTAGAAAAGATTAACTCTTTTATTTACGAAGGAGAAACAAAAAGTTAAGGATGGAATAATCATGTAGTGAGATTTATGTGTTACTATTTAAACATTAATATACAAGAGATAGATCTGCAAAATTCATCTTAAAAAATCTGCACAATTTGTCCAAAGGTGGAAAACTCCATTTCAGAAATGATACCAAGACTCCAAGTAGGACAATCAAGAAAAATTAGAGTAAATTTAATATAAACTAAACAACAATATATTTCCTTCAAATATTCACTATTCAGACCTCATATCCAGTTGATATGCATAACAGCAATCCATTATTAATTGGAAAATATTTTACAAAGTCAAGAAATTTTATCTCGGTTAGGAGCAACTACTATGTATGTCCAGTAGTTGCTCCTTAACTAATGGGCGCCCTCCACTTGGAGTGGGGGCTCACATTTCTAAAAAATAAGGGGGCTATCTTATTTAGAAAAATGGGTCATCCACTCCAAATGGACAGTTCTCATTGATTGAGGAGCAACTACTGGACATATTTAGTAGTTGCTCCTACCAAAATAAAAATTCCTACAAAGTCACATTTTAAAACCACTTTCTAAAACCAGTCTACGAGTCAATCCTATTGAATGCCCAACTTCTTAATTTTAGATCCTTGGTCAGATTTCGTTCCTTATTTTTCAAATATAATTACACATCGATGGCTTTTATTTGTCACTTTGTATTTGTCATTTTGTATAACTACACTCTTATTAATTACTAGAACATTAACCTATAGATGGCATATAGTTCTCATTTTCTACTTGTATTATTATTCACTGTAACACAAACGAGAAAACCCTAGAATTATTCCCTAAATCTTCTCCATTTGTTTTTCTAAATTTAGATCAAGTTTGATAAGATATATCCCGAAATTAATTATTTTTTACAATAATGGTTTCTTTCTATTGTATCATTTAGAAATTGTTAAACATTAAAATTTTGACAATTTTGACTACGTTCTCCTACGTAATTAAAATTTTGATAAAAACATATACGACTCAAGTCATTTACACTATAGCTAGCAACGCAAGTATTAAGTTGTTGGACTATCTATGAATATTCTGAACAAAAGCAATAAGAAAAGTAAAAAATGTTAACTTAAGTACTTGTTAAGTCAGTGTTTTAACCAAATATTAAAAGTTTTTTCTGTTGCATGCTATTTTTCTATCAAGTGTCCTAATTCAGTAAAAATTTTAAAAATGATGGATGTGCATTTGTTTTTTTTATAAAATTTTGGAGATAAAAAATACAACGTATTTTTTCTTCTGGGTTATCCACACTAAATAAATAATAATTTTTTAATAAGATTACAAACACCCACAATGGTAATATACAATTGAAGAACCAAGACTATGTATAGTAGGACAAATACATTGAAATTCACATATAGTGAGAGAACTTATACAACAATATCTCCACACTATATTAATTGTCACAAGTCTTCTTCTTGACATGAAACCAATGTGTGCCAAGGCGGAATAAGAAGCCTATGATGGCACCAAAATTCTCCCACAAACTTTGAGCAGCCTTACCTGACACTCGTGTTTAGTTTTCACCCATTTTTGTTAATCCCAAACACACAAGAACTCACCAAACACTAGCACATAGGAAGTATAAAGCAACCAGCAAGAATCTTAGCACACACAAGTAATTTACGGTCAAATGGCTAACCTTTGTAACACTTTTATAATATAAAAGCTTACAACTAGAATTTCAACAGTCTTCAATGGGTGGTGTGCAAAAAATTCTAGAGCCTATACCACTCATGGTTGCCAAGTTTTTGACTACCACCCTTTAAATAAGGGCAAATACGATTGACAAGCCCAACTACTAGCTCAACTAAACCTACATGGGCAACAAACAAGGCCTACTAAGTTTGGTAACAGCCCATGATCAGAATGTCCCATGAAATGTAGAAACCATGTGAGTAACCACCATGCAACTGCTACTAGTTACCAGCCCACTCACATGTTAGCTTGTTTCCTGCACATGTAGCCAACCCCCAGGGACTCAGCTCCAAGACAACTCTTGTCCAGCCCCAAAAAGGCCATGCCTAGCTCAAGGCTAACTTTCATGCAATTGCATGCACACGTCATGCATGCTGTCTTGCTAATGCTTGCAACTGTTTAGCATGTAGGCAGCTCGTTGCCTACGTTTCTCGGTCAACTCCTTTGCCAATGAGCCTTGCCACCCACAAGACTCTCCTTGAACTCCCAATCTGCATGTGTGCAAACGCCTCGAGTCCATTCGTGCCACTGCCCGTTTTTAGCAACCAATCGCTAGCCAACATTATCATTTTTACCAATAGGCCATGCCTTGCCCCTTTAAGGCATGCAGGAGGGTTCCTAGCAATGCCCAAGGCATGCCCAAACATGCCCAATCTTAGCGCCACCTAGCGTCCAGCTAGCCATGTGAGACTCTCATACATCCCTTATATAAGGTTTGGAAAATAAATTCCAAATGACAATAGTAGACACTCTTTTATTGAAATTTAGTAAGCCCGTAAGGTGCTCCCAGGGCACCTCCAATGTGCCCACATGTGCAGCAGGCTCATTTTCAACTTGTAAAAAGCCTTCATGCCTACTTGTTTGCCCAAGCCAACAGTCGGCAACCTCCCGTTCCTAAGCGCCCACGTTTCCATTGATTGGCTATCTATGCCAGCACGTTGCCTAGCTGACGACAACGTAAATGCCTAGTCTACCTGTACCAAGCCTCAAGGTTTTCATGCCAACACCCAACAATGTTGATCCACCATCCGCCCACACATTTGCCCCCAAGGTAAGAATACCCATGCTGCCTAAGTGTGTCGAATGACTTGCCAATACGTACCAACCTTGCCAACACCCCATGTGCAAGCCCGGTTGCACATTTTGGTGCCGACCCTTGCTGAATGCACGAAACCTCTGGCCGAGGTCTTGCGTGTTGGGGAATGCACACCAGTTTTACCCGATGGAAGAAACAAAGGGACTAACACTAATCTACTATAACTTGCGATTTGAGTGCTCCTTTTTCTTTTCGCTCCTCCTTTTTCTATATTAATTCTATTTTTCACACCTCAACTTATACCCAATTCTCTCTTTGCACTACAAATTTCAGTTTTAGATACTTTGCATCCCCAACTCTCAAATTTGTCCTACTTTATTTCCTTTTTTAACCCCACAAAAAAGCTAATGGAATCTTTATTTTTGCACGCAAAAACATTAATATACATGTAGACAATGAAATTTTATTTTAATTAAAATTATCATTTGCTGTCTCTATAAGTAAATTTAATTGGATATTTATGGTCCAATTAAATAATGCCATATGTCATATATATTTTGGAATATTGGTTAATTTAAAACCAATTATATTATTCCACATGTCAAGATGAGGTGGTTCGACCAATCAAATAAATTTGTGTCGTTCTTCCAATTAAATTGTGCCATGTCACATGTCTACAAGACTTGGCCAATAAGGATATATGTACTCTAGTATTTATCTCTTTATTAATAAATTAAAATAAGGAGATAATATCAAAGTAGTACAATCCTTATGTATTAATATCTCTTATGTGTGTAAAGAGATAAGAATTTGTTTCTTGGTATGCAAGTAAGAAGTTACACATGTACTACAAGTCTTCTACCTTGCTCCCTTCCATACATGTATAAATAAGGGTCATCCCAGGGATTCAAGATTCGGAGAGACGGAGACATATACACAGATACACAGACACACATATTTCTGAAGTCTGCAAGCTGTGGAAGCTCTGAGTCTTCTGCAAAATTTTCTCTTCAAATCTTCCATATATATCAAGGTTTGAAGATCTTCATCAAGTGTTCTTCAGGTCTCCCATATCAAGATTTGAAGAATTCAATATTTGATTCGGGAATAAGCTGTGAAGCCCTCGGATCGCATCTGAAGCAAAGAATCGAAGGAATTTTCTCCACATATTGAGAATATCCTAGAGATTGTCTCCCATATCAAGATTTGAAGAATTCAATATTTGATTCGGGAATAAGCTGTGAAGCCCTCGGATCGCATCTGAAGCAAAGAATCGAAGGAATTTTCTCCACATATTGAGAATATCCTAGAGATTGTAATCTTTTATTCATATATTCATATTTTTATCATTATATTTCTTGTTTGTTCAATTTTTACAGACTCGAAATATTTTGTTGCTCACAACTTTGGCACGCCCGGTGGGACCATCTCTACCTTCCATCTCTTTGTGGATATATCGCCAATTAATAAATCTAGACCAATGGCTCTTTGTCATAAGATTGACAGGTTGGTTTGATCCTCTAGAGTTGATGTTTGCGCTGTCTCTTATACACATCTAGATGTGTATTGAGACAGAAAGCGCATACAAGATCAAGATGCCGTCATCACTCAACTCGTCAACAAGAAAGACAGGTACCGCGGAAGGAAGTCAAATTAATTCAAAGGCACCTGGCGAACATCAAGAAGCTGAAACTTCACAACAAGGAAAGGCGAAAGAAG
This sequence comes from Cinchona pubescens, assembly GCA_025175665.1. NCBI lineage: Eukaryota > Viridiplantae > Streptophyta > Magnoliopsida > Gentianales > Rubiaceae > Cinchona > Cinchona pubescens. The sequence continues at coordinate 323,941 of JANKKI010000488.1, read as the reverse complement.
TGCATGTGACTTCTGGTGGAATGATTCATGCCGATCAATTGAAGGAGTTCGTTGAAGGTATGATCAAGGTGAGATATGAAGATGGTTCAAAATCAAACCCTATATACGCTAAGCCTTATTCCGCAAGAATCGATGACTTGATGATGCCTTGTGGATATCAACCACCCAAGTTTCAGCGGTTTGACGGCAAAGGAAATCCAAATGACATGTGGCACACTTTAGGGAGACATGTAATAATGCCGGAACTTATGGTGATTTGTTGGTCAAGCAATTTCTCCGCTCACTAAAAGGTAACGCATTCGACTGGTACACTGATCTTGATGCCGGTTCGATTGATAGTTGGGAGCAATTGGAGCGGGAATTTCTCAATCGGTTCTACAGCACTAAGAGGATTTGTTTCTATGATGAACTTTCCAACGCCCGTCGGTGGAAAGACGAACCGTTGTTGATTATATTGATCGATGGAGGACTTTAAGCCTTAATTGTAGAGACCGACTCTCCGAGACGTCCGCCATCGAAATGTGCATTCAAGGCATGAAGTGGGGACTTCGTTACATCCTACAAGGCATCCAACCTCCGACATTTGAGAAATTGGCGACAAAAGCTCACATTCTTGAAATTGGCCTTGGAAATCAAGAACCGCCTGTTCCTGATCCTCGCAATACTAAAGAAAAACAAGACTTTAAGAAAGGGGGCAAGCCTTCTCCCAAGTCTGGAAACAAAGAAACTATGACAACGGATGAGATCTCGAAAATCAACGCTTATCTTTGATGGAAGACGAGATTCTTTACCATTCTTCAATGGTTCGTCAAGCATTAGAGTTCTTGTTTTGTTTTTAAAGATAAGGTGATGGAGTTAGCCCTGCCATCTTAAGATTTTCTTGAAGATGATAAAGCAAGTGCAAATCAGACCACTATAATTCCTGAAGATCAAAATTTATTGAAGAATGGTAAAGAATCTCGTCTTCCATCAAAGATAAGAACAATACAGCCTACGATAAAATTTGGAGATTTCAATCCCGTTCCATTATATGACAACCCCTTTCCGCAAGGTGAAGTACCTTTTGAAAAGCAAATTGAAAAATTATTGAAGGATGATGATGCCACAAATGATCAGTCAGACGAAGGATGGACACTCGTCACTCGCAAAAGAACCAAAAAAATTAAAGCGCAAAAGACTAATCTTCATCCAAAATTTCGGATGGTAAATAATACGGGTTGCAAAAAGAAAGTCTAGAAGAATCTGAATGAGAATTTCATCATCAATCCCTCCAAGTGGTGTGATGTTTCAAAATATCCGTCGACCTATTACTTTGAAAGAATTCATGCCAAGAGGATACTTGAAAGATGACGACGTCCTTGCATCTTGCCATGTTGTGGACATCGATAAAGTTGATGAAGAATTTGAGAAGAAACTCTCTGTGGCTGATAAAGTCCTTGAGGAATGTGCCACAACGATTATTTTTGATGATGAAGATTTATTGCTCGGGACGAAAGCTCACAATCGACCCTTGTTCGTAAATGGATATGCACGTAAGCAAAAGGTGAACCGGATACTTCTCGATGCTCCTTCGAGTGTGAATATAATGCCTAGACGTGCAATAAAGGAGCTTGGAATCACAAGTGATGAACTCTTACAAAGCCGTCTCATGATCCAAGGATTCAATCAAGGAGGACAAAGAGCCATTGGTCTTATAACACTTGATTTATTAATTGGCGATTTATCCTCAAGTGCACTATTTCATGTTATCGCTATGCAAAAGCATCTTATAATATGCTTCTTGGGAGACCATGGATTCACGAGAATGATGTTATACCTTCAACTCTTCATCAATGTTTCAAGTATTGCCATAACGGCGTCATAAAGAAAGTAGTTGCTGATGAAAAACCGTTCACTGAAGCCGAGAGTTACTTTGCTGATGCTAAATTCTACCTGCAGGGTAACACAAAGAAAGAGTTAACAAAAGAAGATGGTCAAAAATCTAAGACACATGTCTTCATCTATGTTCCAAAGTCGAAGAGAAAAGAAGGTCAATCTCCTTTTCATACATTATGGCGATTTGTTAAATGTAAGAAAGGAAACCATCATTGATATATATACCAAGGAGGAAGACAATGATCATTGCCTCCTGCAACCATATCACTGTTCGAAACGAAGAGCCTTTAGAAGAAGAAGATGCCGAAGATGCTCCTCCTGAATTGGAAGAAGGCATGAAGGCAACCGTTGATGAACATGGGTCTATAAGGACATTCTCTATTTATAGTTTAGTAATTTTCTCCACACAGAAATATGTGTGTCTGTGTATCTGTGTATATGTCTCCGTCTCTTGATATCATTAAAAATGTGAACCCATCAAGTTTTCCTAGACTACGCATGACACATCTTGATATAATTACTATTTTGCTCCAATTGCTGCAACCATATCACTGTTCGAAACGAAGAGCCTTTAGAAGAAGAAGATGCCGAAGATGCTCCTCCTGAATTGGAAGAAGGCATGAAGGCAACCGTTGATGAATTGAAGGAAATCAACCTTGGCACAAATGATGATCCTCGCCCAATCAAGTTGAACTCCACAACTGGTTATGGCTCTCATATTATTCCAACAGCCATCGCTTAATGGCCAAGTTGAACTCCCCGAGATGAAACGGCCAGATCAAGCTAGGCGAGTTAATGATCCAAACTATTGTTGCTACCATCGCCTGGTTGGTCATCCCATCACAAGGTGTTTTGTTTTTAAAGATAAGGTGATGGAGTTAGCCCGCTAAAGGTTCAAGGTAAGATTTTGCTTGAAGAAGATAAAGCAAGTGCAAATCAGACCACTATAATTCCTGACTCCCAAAATTTATTGAAGAATGGTAAAGAATCTCGTCTTCCATCGAAGATAAGAACAATACAGCCTCTTATAAAATTTGGAGATTTATTGTCAACCAATATGGACATCGATAAAGTTGATGAAGAATTTGAGAAGAAACTCACTGTGGCTGATAAAGTCCTTGAGGAATGTGCCACAACGATTGTTTTTGATGATGAAGATTTATTGCTCGGGACGAAAGCTCACAATCGACCCTTGTTCGTAAATGGATATGCACGTAAGCAAAAAGTGAGCCGGATACTTCTCGATGGAGGATCAGCTGTCTCTTATAATGCCTTTACGTGCAATAAAGGAGCTTGGAATCACAAGTGATGAACTCTTACAAAGCCGCCTCATGATCCAAGGATTCAATCAAGGAGGACAAAGAGCCATTGGTCTTATAACACTTGATTTATTAATTGGAGATTTATCCTCAAGTGCACTATTTCATGTTATCGATGCAAAAACATCTTATAATATGCTTCTTGGGAGACCATGGATTCACGAGAATGATGTTATACCTTCAACTCTTCATCAATGTTTCAAGTATTGCCATAACGGCGTCATAAAGAAAGTAGTTTCCATCTAGATGTGTACTGCAGGGTAACACAAAGAAAGAGTTAACAAAAGAAGATGGTCAAAAATCTAAGACACATGTCTTACGCTATGTTCCAAAGTCAAAGATAAAAGAAGGTCAATCTCCTTTTGTTGGAAGCGATGAATTAAAGGAGTTCACCATACCACTTACCAAAATTGAGGTGGTCAAGCATAGCGAAACTCTTCTTGAAGGCTTTGTTCGGCCAAAGGTGGAGTCCGAAATAGAGCACAATTCATTACCTAAAACACGAACCGACGAGCGATTTGGTCCAAATGCATACAAGTTGCTCGTGAAAGCTGGTTACGATCCTAAGGAAGAAGGAACTTTTGATTAGGCCTTTCTTCTTGTGGTTGGAGCAACAATTCTTGCTAATACGCATCATATTACTATCAAAGAAGAAACTGCATTGAAAGGTTCAAGGCGATCAGTCTTTGATAGATTGAGAAAAGTTACACCACGTGTTTCGGTGTTTGATAGGCTTGGCCCACGAGGAAGAGTTTTGACGAAGCAACCTATTCATGAAAGGTTGAGTTTTCCAAAGGCACAAGAGTATATTTTTAATACGAAAGGAAACAATACTTCCTGCAATTCGATGCAATAAGAAAACAAGTTACTAACATTTTCATACATTACGGCGATTTGTTAAATGTAAGAAAGGAAACCATCATTGATATATGCACCAAGGAGGAAGACAATGAAAGCATTGCCTCCTGCAACCATATCACTGTTCGAAACGAAGAGCCTTTAGAAGAAGAAGATGCCGAAGATGCTCCTCCTGAATTGGAAGAAGGCATGAAGGCAACCGTTGATGAATTGAAGGAAATCAACCTTGGCACAAATGACAATGATCCTCGCCCAATCTACATAGGTACTTGGTTGACTCCTGAAGAGGAACAAGCATATGTTGAACTATTGCTCGAATTTAAGGATGTTTTTGCTTGGAATTACAAAGAGGTCTTCTTCATAAACTCAATCAAGTTGGATGCCTTGTAAAGAATGTCCTTATACGAGGTCAAGATGTGTTAAGGAGACAGGAAGAAACTTCTTCTTCTTGATTGCATCTCCATTAATGTGAGATGGAGATCAAGCTCATAGAAGCACAAAACCTTCTCGGACACCAAGTTTGATTGACTTTTGTCGCGTGAAGAAAAAGAATGGACAGATTCGTGTTTGCGTTGATTTTCGAGATCTCAATGAAGCTTGTCCGAAAGATGACTTTCCTCTCCCTATTACTGAATTGATGGTCGACGCCACAACTGGTTATGAAACCTTATCCTTTATGGATGGATCCTCGGGATACAACCAGATCCGAATGGCACCAAGGGATGAAGAACTTAACTCGCCTCGTTCGAACTCGCCAATAGGCATCTCGGGTCATCTTTCGGACTGTGTCGGATATTGGATAGATGTGTATAACATACAGTCTCGAACCCATTTTCGATGACAAACTTCACAAGAATCTAGAGTGCTATGTTGACGATCTCGTTGTCAAGTCGAAGAAACAAATTGACCATGTCCAAGATCTTAAAATGGTGTTCGAAAGACTTCGAAGATACCAACTCAAGATGAATCCTTTAAAGTGCGCTTTTGGAGTTACCTCTGGAAAGTTTCTTGGGTTTATCGTACATAGCCGAGGAATTGAAATTGATCAATCCAAAATCGATGCTATCTCGAGGATGCCCGAACCGCGCAACATTCATGAGTTGAAAAGTTTGCAAGGAAGATTGGCTTATCTTCGAAGATTTATCTCCAATTTGAATTATACTATTGGTGGTTGCCGTCCACACAGCACACCTCTGTCCTGACATACCTTTAATTCTGTATATTGCTGCACAGGAACGGTCTGTAGGAGCATTACTTGCCCAAGAAAATGGTAAGGGTAAAGAAAATGCACTATATTATTTAAGCCGGATGATGACACCAAATGAGTTAAATTATATGCCGATTGAGAAGTTGTGTTTGGCTCTCATATTTGCCATTCAAAAGTTAAAGCACTACTTTCAAGCTCACACTATCCGTTTGATATCCAAGGCAAATCCGATCAAGTATGTCATGACTAAGCCTGTGCTGTCAGATCAACTTGCAAGTGGTACCTTCAAATTCAACAATTTGAAATTGTTTACATTCCTGCAAAGGCTGTCAAAGGACAAGTTTTTGCTGACTTCTATCAACTCGCTACACATCGAGACCAAGGATCAATTTTGGTGAGTGGTAAAGTTCCTGATGAAGATGTTTTCGTGGTCGAAGTTCTTCCGCCTTGGATAATGTACATTTTGATGGTGCCTCACATCAAGGGGGTGCTGGAGCTGGAGTAATATTCATCACTCCCGAAGGAGATATGTTGCCATATTCATTCACTTTAACACATCAATGTTCAAATAATGTCGCTGAGTATCAAGCACTTATCCTTGGTCTCGAAATGGCGGTTGATATGAAGCAACTACAACTTAGAGTTTTTGGAGATTCCAAGTTAGTAGTCAATCAGCTCCTTGGCAAATATGAAGTCAGGAAACCTGAGTTGTGGCCATATTATAATTATGCTAGGCAACTAATGGGGTGCCTAGGTGATGTGATTATAGAGCATGTTCCAAGGAGGGACAATCGACAAGCTGACTCTTTAGCAAGATTAGCTTCAACGCTCATCTTGCCTAATCAACAAGTTCAAGTCCCCATATGTCAAAGTTGGGTTGTGCCTCCTCATTTTGAAGAAGGAGACGATGTGAAAAAGGAAAATACTCACGTGGTTTCCATTTATGAAGTGGAGAAGGAAGAGATGCAATTGGCGACAACCAATAATTGATTATCTCAATTATGAAAAGTTACCTGACGACGCAAAAAGAAGAACAGAAATTCGTCGTGCACCTCGCTTCATATACTATAAGGACCTTCTTTATCCGCGATCGTTTGATGGAGTTTTCCTGCGATGTCTCGGTGAGGATGAAGCTATGCAAGCAATGGAAGAGGCTGTCTCTTATACATATGTCCCATGCTCATCAATCCGGCCCTAAGCTGCACTTCCGCATTAAAAGGATGGGGTACTACTGGCCGACCATGGTGAAGGATTGCATAGACTGTGTAAGAAGATGTCAAGCTTGTCAGTTTCATGCCAATTTCATTCATCAACCACCAGAACCGTTACATCCTACTGTTTCTTCTTGGCCATTTGATGCTTGGGGATTAGACATAGTAGGACCACTGCCAAAGTCTTCTGGTGGACATATCTTTATCCTAGCTGCAACTGATTATTTTTCGAAGTGGGCTGAAGCAATTGCACTAAGAGAAGTAAGTAAACGAGAAAGAAAATGTGGTCGATTTTATTCGCGTGAACATTATCTATCGATACGGGGTTCCACGATATATCATCACCGATAATGGAAAACCTTTCTGCAATGCTGCAATGAATAAGCTTTGCGAGAAGTTCGGCTTCAAGCAACATAATTCTTCTATGTACTATGCTGCTGCAAATGGACTTGCTGAAGCTTTTAACAAAACTCTATGCAATTTGCTAAAGAAAGTTATTGACAAGTCAAAAAGAGATTGGCATCAAAGGATTGGTGAGGCTCTTTGGGCATATAGGACAACATTTCGAACTCCTACTCAAGCAACTCCATACGCACTTGTCTACGGTGTCGAAGCAGTTCTTCCACTCGAATGTCAAATACCTTCTTTAAGGATTGCTGTGCAAGAAGGACTTAATGAAGAAGACAATGCTCGTCTTCGTCTTGAAGAGTTGGAAGCACTTGATGAGAAAAGGTTGGAAGCTCAAACACGACTTGTCCATTCTTTTTCTTCTTATACACATAGCCCGCATGAGCTAAAACTGTGGACGGCAACCACCAATAGTGTAGTATGTGGTTAAACTGCTGAAACACTCTACCAAGTCTAAGGTGGTAAACAAACGGATATTCCTGGCCCGCAAGAGGTTAAACTGTGAATGGCAAACCCCCCATATTTTTTCCCACAAAAAAAAAGGAACTACGTGTGACTTGATTCCCTTTTGGGATACGTAGGCAGCTTAGAGGGCAGACTTCTAAGTTCAGTTACACCCCTTTAAAACCAACTCATTTTCCTTAAAGAAAATGTGATATTTCAAATTAAATCCATAGATGTTAGCTACTTTACTTATTTTGCAAAAAAAAAAAAAAAAAGAAAAAAAAAAAATAAAAATTGCAAGATAAGAAAAAGTAATTAATGTCTTTATTATTGAAAGAAAAGTGTCCAAACAAATGAAATTAAGGGATTTGATATGATTCAAAAATCAAACTTGAGATCCACTACAGCTATCTTGCTTGCTTCAAGGATGTTGCTCATCTTCTCAAGCTCCCTAGCGTCTTCATTTGTCAGGAAGGTAGTACTTTGGATGGAAGAAATTTGATCTTGTGCTCTTAATACTTCAACTTGCATTTGCTTGAGATTTTCATATTCTCGGTCAATGGTCAAGCTAACTTCCATGTTTTGCTTCTCCAAATCATTAAGATCTTTTTGAAGAATGATTTTTCTATCCTCAATAGATTCCCGCTTTCCATGAAGAGAGAAACTTTGTAGATGGTTGGTTACCTTTTCCTCCATTGCTTTGACTTCCGAAAGGTGTGCATGTGCCTTGGAGAGAATTTCTGTATATGCTTCTTTTGAAATCTTCTCCGATGCTAAAGCTCTTGAAGAGTCATACTTCTTGGCTTTTGTGAGCAAGCCTGCTAAAGAGTCTATTAGAGGAAGGGCAATTGAAGAATCTATCCTTGTTATTTCTTCAACTACCTCATTGATGCATTCCTCCAAAGAAGAGATTTGGTCTACCGAAGTGTTTGAGATATCATTGCAAAGTTCTTCCCACAGGCTTTGTATGTATTTTCGTTGGCATGATTTTATCACCTTGCGGCCATGAAATTCAGAAATTGGTGTTCTAACTTGCTTGTGGAGACTTCCATGGTGATTCAATGGCATCTGTGATGGAGCATAATCCCCTGCCGGTTTGTCAGTTATGGATTCACGCATACTTGGATTGCCAGTAACATTCTCATGCAATTTTCGATCCATATTCGCACATCTCATTGATTATAGCGTCTTGATTACTGAATAAATGGTCACCAACTCCTTCTACGGGCGCCTCAATGGTAGCGAACTAAAAAAAAAAAAGAGATAAATGGAGAAGAGACACATGGCATGACTTCTACCCAAAAGATGTTGAAAGACAAAGGATATGCTGTCAACAACCTGTCAATGGGACTTGGGTATAGACCACCTTCTCCTGTGCGTATAGCAATAAAAAGGGCTAATACGCATCATATTACCATCAAAGAAGAAACTGCATTGAAAGGTTCAAGGCGATCAGTCTTTGATAGATTGAGAAAAGTTACACCACGTGTTTCGGTGTTTGATAGGCTTGGCCCACGAGGAAGAGTTTTGATGAAGCAACCTATTCATGAAAGGTTGAGTTTTCCAAAGGCACAAGAGTATATTTTTAATACGAAAGGAAACAATACTTCCTGCAATGATGGAAATTTAAGAAGACAAGTTACTAACCTTTTCATACATTATGGCGATTTGTTATGAGAATGTAAGAAAGGAAACCATCAATGATATATGCACCAAGGAGGAAGACAAGGAAAGCATTGCCTCCTGCAACCATATCACTGTTCAAAACGAAGAGCCTTAGAAGAAGAAGATGCCGGAGATGCTCCTCCTGAATTGGAAGAAGGCATGAAGGCAACCGTTGATGAGTTGAAGGAAATCAACTTTGGCACGCCCGGTAGGACCATCTCTACCTTCCATCTCTTTGCTTCATATATATATTCAACTGCAAATCTACATCAATGGCTCCAAAGAACGACAAATCTATGCCTGCTCGTTCTAATGCTGCTGACTCAAAAACCTTGTCCATCGGATCTGCATAATGATTCTGCGAATCCACGAATTGTTGGTCCAACCACAAGAAGCATGACGAAAGCCCTCTCTCAAAGTAATCCAGAGGTGCAATCTGCATCAGCTCCCGTGTTTGGCTCGACACCACCCAAAATCACTTCTCCTATGTTGGGGCTCAAAGATGTTGGAGCTTCAATCGAGACAAACCCTCGGATCGCATCTGAAGCAAAGAATCGAAGGAATTTTCTCCACATATTGAGAATATCCTAGAGATTGTAATCTTTTATTCATATATTCATATTTTTATCATTATATTTCTTGTTTGTTCAATTTTTACAGACTCGAAATATTTTGTTGCTCACAACTTTGAAGAACACTTGATGAAGCAAAGAATCGCATTGATTATATTGATCGATGGAGGACTTTAAGCCTTAATTGTAGAGACCAACTCTCCGAGACGTCCGCTATCGAAATGTGCATTCAAGGCATGAAGTGGGGACTTCGTTAGCATCCTACAAGGCATCCTCTTATACATTTGAGAAATTGGCGACAAAAGCTCATAGTCTTGAAATTGGCCTTGGAAATCAAGAACCGCCTGTTCCTGATCCTCGCCAATTTCTCAAAGACTGTGAGCTTTTGTCGCCAATTTCTCAAATGTCGGAGGTTGGATGCCTTGTAGGATGTAACGATCTCGGATCTTCATGCTTCTTCTTCACGGATCCGATGGCGACGCCTCGAGAGTCGGTCTCTACAATTAAGGCTTAAAGTCCTCCATCGATCAATATAATCAACAACCGTCTTTCCACCGCCCACGAGGAAGAGTTTTGATGAAGCAACCTCTTATGTAGAACCGATTGAGAAATTCCCGCTCCAATTGCTCCCAACTATCAATCGAACCGGCATCAAGATCAGTGTACCAGTCGAATGCGTTACCTTTTAGTGAGCGGAGAAATTGCTTGACCAACAAATCACCATAAGTTCCGGCATTATTACATGTCTCGACAAAGTGTGCCACATGCTGTTTCGGATTTCCTTTGCCGTCAAACTGCTGAAACTTGGGTGGTTGATATCCACAAGGCATCATTGAAGCTGTCGATTCTTGCGGAATAAGGCTTAGCGTATATAGGGTTTGATTTTGAACCATCTTCATATCTCACCTTGATCATACCTTCAACGAACTCCTTCAATTGATCGGCATGAATCATTCCACCAGAAGTCACATGCACTTCTTTCGCCTTTCCTTGTTGTGAAGTTTCAGCTTCTTGATGTAAAGCGCAAAAGACTAATCTTCATCCAAAATTTCGGATGGTAAAAATACGGGTTGCAAAAAGAAAGTCCAGAAGAATAACAATTTCGTCATCAATCCCTCCAAGTGGTGTGATGTTTCAAAATATCCGTCGACCTATTACTTTGAAAGAATTCATGCCAAGAGGATACTTGAAAGATGACGACGTCCTTGCATCTTGCCATGTTGTGGACATCGATAAAGTTGATGAAGAATTTGAGAAGAAACTCACTGTGGCTGATAAAGTCCTTGAGGAATGTGCCACAACGATTATTTTTGATGATGAAGATTTATTGCTCGGGACGAAAGCTCACAATCGACCCTTGTTCGTAAATGGATATGCACGTAAGCAAAAGGTGAACCGGATACTTCTCGATGGAGGATCAGCTGTGAATATAATGCCTTTACGTGCAATAAAGGAGCTTTTATGAAGGAATCACAAGTGATGAACTCTTACAAAGCCGGCTCATGATCCAAGGATTCAATCAAGGAGGACAAAGAGCCATTGGTCTTATAACACTTGATTTATTAATTGGCGATTTATCCTCAAGTGCACTATTTCATGTTATCGATGCAAAAACATCTTATAATATGCTTCTTGGGAGACCATGGATTCACGAGAATGATGTTATACCTTCAACTCTTCATCAATGTTTCAAGTATTGCCATAATTCATCGCATCCAAGAAAAGGAGATTGACCTTCTTTTCTCTTCGACTTTGGAACATAGCGTAAAGTGTCCATCTGCAGGGTAACACAAAGAAAGAGTTAACAAAAGAAGATGGTCAAAAATCTAAGACACATCATCTTACGCTATGTTCCAAAGTCGAAGAGAAAAGAAGGTCAATCTCCTTTTGTTGGAAGCGATGAATTAAAGGAGTTCACTGTACCACTCACCAAAATTGAGGTGGTCAAGCATAACGAAACTCTTCATGACAGATGGTTGAAGGCTTTGTTCGGCCAAAGGTGGAGTCCGAAATGGAGCACAATTCATTACCTAAAACACGAACCGACGAGCGATTTGGTCCAAATGCATACAAGTTGCTCGTGAAAGCTGGTTACGATCCTAAGGAAGAAGGAACTTTGGGCAAACTTCCTGCAGAGATAAATGACTTCACATGGCATGACTTCTACCCAAAAGATGTTGAAAGACAAGGGATATCTGTCTCTTATACACATCTAGATGTGTATAAGAGACAGTCCTCATACCAACAAAAGGAGATTGACCTTCTTTTCTCTTCGACTTTGGAACATAGCGTAAGACATGTGTCTTAGGTTCAAGGCGATCAGTCTTTGATAGATTGAGAAAAGTTACACCACGTGTTTCGGTGTTTGATAGGCTTGGCCCACGAGGAAGAGTTTTGATGAAGCAACCTATTCATCAAAGGTTGAGTTTCCCAAAGGCACAAGAGTATATTTTTAATACTAAAGGAAATAATTGGAGATACTTCCTGCAATGATGGAAATTTAAGAAGACAAGTTACTAACCTTTTCATACATTACGGCGATTTGTTAAATGTAAGAAAGGAAACCATCATTAATATATGCACCAAGGAGGAAGACCATTGCTTGCATAGCTTCCGCAACCATATCACTGTTCGAAACAAAGAGCCTTTAGAAGAAGAAGATGCCGAAGATGCTCCTCCTGAATTGGAAGAAGGCATGAAGGCAACCGTTGATGAATTGAAGGAAATCAACCTTGGCACAAATGATGATCCTCGCCCAATCTACATAGGTACTTGGTTGACTCCTGAAGAGGAACAAGCATATGTTGAACTATTGCTCGAATTTAAGGATGTTTTTGCATGGAAGATACAAAGAGATGCCTGGCATCTTTCAAGTCCTTGTTCATCACTTGGCCATTAAGCGAGGTGCAAGACCCGTTAAACAAACCCAAAGACGTTTTCGGCCTGATTTGATCCCATTAATTGAGATGGAGGTGAACAAGCTCATAGAAGCTGGTTTCATCCGAGAAGTAAAATACCCAGCGTGGATTTCAAGTATAGTCCCGTGAAGAAAAAGAATGGACAGATTCGTGTTTGCGTTGATTTTCGAGATCTCAATGAAGCTTGTCCGAAAGATGACTTTCCTCTCCCTATTACTGAATTGATGGTCGACGCCACAACTGGTTATGATACCTTATCCTTTATGGATGGATCCTCGGGATACAACCAGATCTTCATCACCAAGGGATGAAGAACTTACTGCTTTTTGAACTCCCAAAGGCATTTATTGCTACAAGGTCATGCCTTTTGGCTTAAAGAATGCGGGAGCCACATATCAAAGGGCCATGCAAAAATCTTCGATGACATGTTCACAAGAATATAGAGTGCTATGTTGACGATCTCGTTGTCAAGTCGAAGAAACAAATTGACCATGTCCAAGATCTTAAAATGGTGTTCGAAAGACTTCGAAGATACCAACTCAAGATGAATCCTTTAAAGTGAACGCTTTTGGAGTTACCTCTGGAAAGTTTCTTGGGTTTATCGTACATAGCCGAGGAATTGAAATTGATCAATCCAAAATCGATGCTATCTCGAGGATGCCCGAACCGCGCAACATTCATGAGTTGAAAAGTTTGCAAGGAAGATTGGCTTATCTTCGAAGATTTATCTCCAATTTGGCTGGGAGATGTCAACCATTCAGCCATTTGATGAAGAAGGGTGTACCTTTTGAGTGGGATGACAGCATGTAGTAATGCTTTCAAAAGCATATTGTTTTATCTCACGAAACCACCCGTATCTAGACGCACCTATTCTGGTAAGCCTTTAATTCGTATATTGCTGCACAGAACGGTGCAGTAGGAGCATTACTTGCCCAAGAAAATGGTAAGGGTAAAGAAAATGCACTATATTATTTAAGCCGGATGATGACACCAAATGAGTTAAATTATATGCCGATTGAGAAGTTGTGTTTGGCTCTCATATTTGCCATTCAAAAGTTAAAGCACTTCGACTTTCAAGCTCACACTATCCGTTTGATATCCAAGGCAAATCCGATCAAGTATGTCATGACTAAGCCTGTGCTGTCAGATCGTCTTGCAAGGTGGTACCTTCAAATTCAACAATTTGAAATTGTTTACATTCCTGCAAAGGCTGTCAAAGGACAAGTGTTGGCTGACTTCTTGGCCGATCATCCCATACCAGCTGAGTGGGAATTGATTGATAAACTTCCAGATGAAGATGTTTTCGTGGTCGAAGTTCTTCCGCCTTGGACAATGTATTTTGATGGTGCCTCACATCAAGGGGGCGCTGGAGCTGGAGTAATATTCATCACTCCCGAAGGAGATATGTTGCCATATTCATTCACTTTAACACATCAATGTTCAAATAATGTCGCTGAGTATCAAGCACTTATCCTTGGTCTCGAAATGGCGGTTGATATGAAGCAACTACAACTTAGAGTTTTTGGAGATTCCAAGTTAGTAGTCAATCAGCTCCTTGGCAAATATGAAGTCAGGAAACCTGAGTTGTGGCCATATTATAATTATGCTAGGCAACTAATGGGGTGCCTAGGTGATGTGATTATAGAGCATGTTCCAAGGAGGGACAATCGACAAGCTGACTCTTTAGCAAGATTAGCTTCAACGCTCATCTTGCCTAATCAACAAGTTCAAGTCCCCATATGTCAAAGTTGGGTTGTGCCTCCTCATTTTGAAGAAGGAGACGATGTGAAAAAGGAAAATACTCACGTGGTTTCCATTTATGAAGTGGAGAAGGAAGATTGGCGACAACCAATAATTGATTATCTCAATTATGAAAAGTTACCTGACGATGCAAAAAGAAGAACAGAAATTCGTCGTCGTGCACCTCGCTTCATCTACTATAAGGACATTCTTTATAAGAGACAGGTCTATGGAATCCTTCCTTGATGTCTCGGTGAGGATGAAGCTATGCAAGCTTGGAAGAGGCTCACTCAGGAATATGTGGTGCTCATCAATCCGGCCCTAAGCTGCACTTCCGCATTAAAAGGATGGGATACTACTGGCCGACCATGGTGAAGGATTGCATAGACTGTGTAAGAAGATGTCAAGCTTGAGACAGCTATGCCACCTTCATTCATCAACCACCAGAACCGTTACATCCTCTCCAAAGTGTTTATTTGATGCTTGGGGATTAGACATAGTAGGACCACCGCCAAAGTCTTCGGTGGACATATCTTTATCCTAGCCGCAATCGATTATTTTTCAAGTGGTGAAATTGATTGCACTAAGAGAAGTAAAGAAAGAAAATGTGGTCGATTTTATTCGCGTGAACATTATCTATCGATACGGGGTTCCACGATATATCATCACCGATAATGGAAAACCTTTCTGCAATGCTGCAATGAATAAGCTTTGCGAGAAGTTCGGCTTCAAGCAACATAATTCTTCTATGTACTATGCTGCTGCAAATGGACTTGCTGAAGCTTTTAACAAAACTCTATGCAATTTGCTAAAGAAAGTTATTGACAAGTCAAAAAGAGATTGGCACTCTCAAAGGATTGGTGAGGCTCTTTGGGCATATAGGACAACATTTCGAACTCCTACTCAAGCAACTCCATACGCACTTGTCTACGGTGTCGAAGCAGTTTGGTGCCACTCGAATGTCAAATACCTTCTTTAAGGAATTGCTTCTGTCAAGAAGGACTTAATGAAGAAGACAATGCTCATCTTCGTCTTGAAGAGTATGAAGCACTTGATGAGTATAAGAGGAAGCTCAGCAATGACTTAAGTAAGAGACAGATGTGTCAAGATGGAGCAAATGAAGATGAAGCTCAAGAATCAATGTCTCTTATACACATCTCCACAGTTTTAGCTCATGCGGGCCAGGAGCTCCCGTATTGTTTACCACCAAAAGGGATGGCCTCTTTCATAGTTGATACCAAGAAGTCTATACAAATGGCTCGTACAGTTTTAGCTTTGTTTACCATGGATTAGAGTGTATAAGAGACAGCTCTTCATGGCATTTATCTTGAAGCGATATTACGCATGACAAAATGCTCCTTGGCGCACGAGCCTAAACTGCATGTTGCTCCTGGCCCGCATGAGCTAAAACTGTTGACGGCAACCACCAATAGTGTAGTATGTGGTTAAACTGCTGAAACACTCCACCAAGTCTAAGGTGGTAAACAAACGGATGCTCCTGGCCCGCATGAGCTAAAACTGTGGACGGCAACCACCAATAGTGTAGTATGTGGTTAAACTGCTGAAACACTCCACCAAGTCTAAGGTGGTAAACAAACGGATGCTCCTGGCCCATGAAAACTGTGGACGGCAACCACCAATAGTGTAGTATGTGGTTAAACTGCTGAAACACTCCACCAAGTCTAAGGTGGTAAACAAACGGATGCTCCTGGCCCGCATGAGCTAAAACTGTGGACGGCAACCACCAATAGTGTAGTATGTGGTTAAACTGCTGAAACACTCTACCAAGTCTAAGGTGGTAAACAAACGGATATTCCTGGCCCGCAAGAGGTTAAACTGTGAATGGCAAACCCCCCATATGTCACTTTTTCCCACAAAAAAAAAAAAGGAACTACATTTGACTTGATTCCCTTTTGGGATACGTAGGCAGCTTAGAGGGCAACTTCTAAGTTCAGTTACTCCCTTTAAAACCAACTCATTTTCCTTAAAGAAAATGTGATATTTCAAATTAAATCCATAGATGTTAGCTACTTTACTTATTTTGCAAAAAAAAAAAAAGAGAAAAAAAAAATAAAAATTGCAAGATAAGAAAAAGTAATTAATGTCTTTATTATTGAAAGAAAAGTGTCCAAACAAATGAAATTAAGGGATTTGATATGATTCAAAAATGCTCTTGAGATCCACTACAGCTATCTTGCTTGCTTCAAGGATGTTGCTCATCTTCTCAAGCTCCCTAGCGTCTTCATTTGTCAGGAAGATTCCCGCTTTCCATGAAGACTTTGTAGATGGTTGGTTACCTTTTCCTCCATTTCTTTGACTTCCGAAAGGTCTCATATACCTTGGAGAGAATTTCTAGATGCTTCTTTTGAAATCTTCTCCGATGCTAAAGCTCTTGAAGAGTCATACTTCTTGGCTTTTGTGAGCAAGCCTGCTAAAGAGTCTATTAGAGGAAGGGCAATTGAAGAATCTATCCTTGTTATTTCTTCAACTACCTCATTGATGCATTCCTCCAAAGAAGAGATTTGGTCTACCGAAGTGTTTGAGATATCATTGCAAAGTCTTACCACAGGCTTTGTATGTATTTTCGTTGGCATGATTTTATCACCTTGCGGCCATGAAATTCAGAAATTGGTGTTCTAACTTGCTTGTGGAGACTTCCATGGTGATTCAATGGCATCTGTGATGGAGCATAATCCCTTGCCGGTTTGTCAGTTATGGATTCACGCATACTTGGATTGCTAACATTCTCATGCAATTTTCGATCCATATTCGTCTCATTATTATACATCTAGATGTGTATAATAAATGGTCACCAACTCCTTCTACGGGCACCTCAATGGTAGCGAACTAAAAAAAAAATCTAGAGAACAAAAGAGAAAAGGAGAGTCAGACCAATGTTAAGACACATCAAAAAATAAAAAAGGGAAGAAAATATATGACGTATATTTACGTATTCTGCCAATTCTTTCGGTGACATCTTTGAGGCAGGTGTTGTTCCTGAAAATAATGAATTAATAGAAATGTGTAAACTAGAAGGTTTTGACTTTTTCAGTCGGTTCCAATGACGATCATTATTACAGCTTTCTCCAGAATGTTCATCCTCTACTTGAACAAATTCTCTATCATCCAATATCTTGATCGTATTATTTTTTGATGCTTCCCAAGAAGTTGAGTTTGGGAGGACCTCATGATTCTTTGGAGATACGATATTGATATTTATCTCCACATCCTCGATGCCTTTCAATAAGGATGTTTCGATAATCTCTGGAGCCTCAACATTTGTGGATTTGACCGAAGTTGATCGCCCTATCTCCGTTACTTGCTTTCCTCTCAAGCCAGTTGATGCAAGATTTTGGCCTTTTTGCCTCATTGAACGAGGTTTGTCTACTAAGCAGTTCTTGGGAAGCCTTCTCAACATTGATAGTGGAAGAACATATCAAATCCCGTCCGGCTTCCTTTCTCTTGATTGTATTATAGTCATTTTCTCCATGCTTTAAACACTATGGAGCAGGCATTGTGCTTGAAGTTCTTTAGACATGGTGACCTTTGCACCCGTATCTTGAGCTTATCTTCATTTGCTCTCTTGAAGAGGAAGTTTGATGATTGTGCTTGGAATGCTCTTCGATCGCATCGACCACCAAGTGTCATACTCTTTTGTAACTAATGGATGTCTTCTTTGCGGAGGTATGGTCGACGAGAATGAGTTGATGTACGAATTGAAGATTCCCACAATTGAACAGTTTCTCCCAAGGTGTGAGTATGAGTTATCTCCTTCAACTTGTTTGGGATATTTTGGCAAAAACCAAATTGCCTGCTGAATCTGCACGGATCATACAACTCGATGATAAAAATGTTGTCCCGTCGAAAGGTCAAAAAACATGATCGTTGACTGATGAAATATTCCATGGATTGCGGTGATAAATTTTCATCATCTATGAGGACTTTTTCCTCTTCTTGGGTCATGCGTAGTCTAGGAAAACTTGATGGGTTCACATTTTTAATGATATCTTCTGCGTCCGTAGTGTTGAAAAATTGTGCCATCTTTTCCCCACTAAATTTAGCCATTCAGGCAAGAAGTTTGTTCGATCATTTATGTGATAAGTATCAAAATATTGACCGATCCATGTATAAGAGACAGGTCCAAGCGTCTTCAAGGGGGCTCTCGTAAGTTTGGAGCTTGAACGACCTTTCTTAAGCCGTCATAGATGCTGGCAAGTACCGGGATTGCGAGAGAAAACTTCACTCCCATGGCCATTAAGCTTGCCACCTTGAAGACGCTTGGACGTATGTGATCCACCTCCCTACTTGGTAAGAGAAATTTGCAACATGTGTTTATTTGTGCTAAGAGAAAGGCTCCCACATACACTTCACCCCTTAGAGAGTCCTCGATGTTCAACGTATCAAATGGAATGTGTTCGTTATTAATTTTTAGTAAATAAGAATTGTCCACACTTCCACATGGGTTGAAAGTCTTCTTGGGCTTTGTATTGGTGCTTCGTCTTTGACCCCTTGGAGGCGGAGTTCGATATCTGGATTGTCCTCGGAACCAAAACTGCACCCAGTCTTTAATATGAACTTCTTCACGACCATTTTTGGTAAGTCTGTAGTATGCCGCAAACAAGTGTCTACAACTTATTGGAAGTGCAGGTTTTTCGTCCCCATTAATGTTGAGAAGTTCTTTGGCTGTTGGCACAACCTCATCGTAGAATGAGCCACAGATAGGAAGACCTCCAAGCTTATAAAGATCCCAAAGGGAAATTGATAGAGCACAAGATCAAGTATGAAGACTGTTTGTTGAGGGGCACCAATATTTGCAGAAGGCACGCAAGATGTTATCACAACGATCATACGAGTAGCGTGACGCATAAACAGCATCATAGACATGAGCCCTCAAGAGTATCTCCTTGTGTCGCACGAGCACGTCTTCTGACCATTCCCAGTAGTTGGAAGTATGTCTTGCTTCACCAAAATATGAGGAAGGACCATTCCACGTGGTTTTACCAAGATTAGAACTCAAAAAAGGAAGTGAGAACTTGGCGGCACTCGGCTCCTTGGTATGAAGAGAGGAATTTAGTATGAACACTTTTTCACTCCTTCTTTGCGAACCATGTGACGATGCAGCGATTGTCTCTTTGTTTGGCTTAATTGTCCAATTTTTAAGATGAAGCGAATCATCAAGAGGAATGTAAGGTTGTGCTAAGGAACCGATGGCTGGTTTCCAGATATACAACGACAAACTCTTGGACCGAGATCCTTCTCTTTCATCGAAGAGAGAGATGTGTGGTAACGGTGTATCATAGTCCTTGATTTGCATGGTTGATGTGGCTGCATCACAAATAAAATTCGAATATTAAAAAAATATATATATATATATATAAATAAATAAATAAGTAATAATAAATAAATAAATAAATAAATAGATAAAATAAATAAATAAATAAATAAATAAAAAATAATAGATCAACAAAGCAAGAAGAATGCGGCAAAGCAAAGAAGCGGCGGCAGCGGCAAAGCGGCGGCAAGGCAGCGGCAAGGCGGCAGCAGCAGCGGCAAGCAAGCGGCAAGAAGCGGCAGCAGCAGCGGCAGCAGCAGCAGCGGCAGCAGCGGCGGCAGCGGCGGCGGTGGCTAGGGCAATGACGGCGGCGGCAAGCAAAGCAGCAACAGCAAAACAATGGCAGAAAAAAAAAATTCAAAGATAGTAAATACGATACCTTGCCAAAGAAGGTTTCTCAATCTATGTGATAAGGAACAAGGCTTAGAATTGTTTTATCTTATACACATAAGGATGTCTCAAATTGGGATACCAGTTGGATGGAAATAGTTATTCTAAGACTTCATATGAAGTTAGAATTGTTATTGGAATCCATCCAACTTGATCTTTCGAAGAGCATTCCAAGCACAATCATCAAACTTAGCGTCAAAAAAAAAAAAAGAAAAAAAAAGATACGGGAGCGAGGACACCCCCATCAAAATTCGAAAGTTCGGCGTTCGCAAACAAGTTTCGAGGGGGCATTTGTAGACAATGAAATTTTATTTTAATTAAAATTATCATTTGTCTATAAGTAAATTTAATTGGATATTTATGGTCCAATTAAATAATGCCATATGTCATATATATTTTGGAATATTGGTTAATTTAAAACCAATTATATTATTCCACATGTCAAGATGAGGTGGTTCGACCAATCAAATAAATTTGTGTCGTTCTTCCAATTAAATTGTGCCATGTCACATGTCTACAAGACTTGGCCAATAAGGATATATGTACTCTAGTATTTATCTCTTTATTAATAAATTAAAATAAGGAGATAATATCAAAGTAGTACAATCCTTATGTATTAATATCTCTTATGGTGTAAAGAGATAAGAATTTGTTTTACTTGGTATGCAAGTAAGAAGTTACACATGTACTACAAGTCTTCTACCTTGCTCCCTTCCATACATGTATAAATAAGGGTCATCCCTCAGGGATTCAAGAGACGGAGAGACGGAGACAGATACACAGATACACAGACACATATATTTCTGAAAGTCTGCAAGCTGTGGAAGCTCTGAGTCTTCAAATTTTCTCTTCAAATCTTCCATATATATCAAGGTTTGAAGATCTTCATCAAGTGTTCTTCAGGTCTCCCATATCAAGATTTGAAGAATTCAATATTTGATTTGGGAATAAGCTGTGAAGCCCTCGGATCGCATCTGAAGCAAAGAATCGAAGGAATTTTCTCCACATATTGAGAATATCCTAGAGATTGTCTCCCATATCAAGATTTGAAGAATTCAATATTTGATTCGGGAATAAGCTGTGAAGCCCTCGGATCGCATCTGAAGCAAAGAATCGAAGGAATTTTCTCCACATATTGAGAATATCCTAGAGATTGTAATCTTTTATTGCATATATTCATATTTTTATCATTATATTTCTTGTTTGTTCAATTTTTACAGACTCGAAATATTTTGTTGCTCACAATACATCCTGCTAAATTTGTTGTACACACGAAAAAATTCGATTAATTTTTTAAACGACGTTAAAAGAAGGACTAAAGTAGGACGAATTTGAGAGTTCAGGGTGCAAAGTATCAAAAACTAAAGTTTGAGTTACAAATTGAAAATTGGGTACAAGTTGAGGGGGTGCAAAATAGAATTACTCTTTTATATATTGCTCATTTTTCTTTCTAGCTGAGGCTCTTACTTTCTCTATATTTTTCATATTCCTCATTGCTTTGAATGTAGGTGTTAGGATTTTATTTAGGGACTCTAGCCTCATGAAAGATATAAATTATACATTTAGAGTATACATTAAATAATCGATTATTTAATTTTAATTGTACAAGGAAATAATGAACAATAAGAGGTTTTCTACTTCCTATGATTTTTAATAGCATTTGGTTTCACTAGAAAGAGGGGATAGTAGAAAAAAAAAAGTGACACGCTGCGGACGGAAGAAGACAAAGAATACATGTAGGCAATAGGGTCAAGACTCATTTAAAACATCACTTTTAGTTCCTATATTTCAGATTTTATTCTTCTTCAAGAAAAGAAGAATTTTTGGACTAGTGAGTAAGCCATCAGAATTTTCAGTTTGCGATTCAATCGATTAAACTGGACAGATCAATTTGCGGTCAAGTATATTTTATCAAAAGTTATCATTGCTGAGTTGGTTTTGGTATTTTCATTTATCCACCAAAGGTCAGAAGTTCTAATCCCTCGAGCAAAAAAAATTGGTGAACTCTTTATTTTGTTTTATTTATTTTAATATTGATACTTTTCTCATGAAAGTCCTAATTTTTTACCCTAACTCTTTTTTTCCCCTAGAAAAAGAGTTAACCCCTTCCCTATTCTGTATCCCCTTGACTCTACTTCCTTTCCACCTTTTTCCTAGCTCTTAGTCTGTTTCCTCTCACATCTTCATCTTATCTTCTCCCTCTATATTCCTTCCGCCTCTCCTCTCCTTTTGCCTTCTCTCCATACTTCACTTGACCCCCATCTCCTCCTCCTCTACCACCACCATCTTTATCCCCATCCCTTTCTCTCATTTTGGATCTAAAAAATGCCCAAAAAAGTAAGATTGCTTAATTTGGGTCTATAATTGTTGAGTGAAAACAACTAGAATAAGGTGATAAATGTATTATTTCCATCATTCCTTGGTTAATATCATATGAAGATGATTTATTTTGGGAGAAAACATGGCTAGTGATGGGACATGATTAGTGTTAGAGTTCATTTTGGTTATAAAGTTCAAAGCACTAGTCATAATTGGTTTTCATCAGTTCATACCGATTCATTGGTTTTACTAGTTTTGATCGGTTTTTTATATTTCTGGCCACTATACTCAACCGAACCTGTGACCTATCTGATTTTCAATTGAACTGGACCAGATTTCAAAACACTTCTTAAGTTTCCAACTTTTCATTTAGGCAATATTGTGATATTGCCACTACAAATATCTTATTTCCACAGCATATATTTAGTTAATGATAGAATTACCCCATTTTCACATGTTTTGTGGACCCCACAACCTTTAGCCTTCCACTCCCTTTAGCCCTTCCTTCCGTTCTCTTTTCCCTAACAACCCCTACTACGCTTATCCCTTTATCTCTCCTTTTCATACATACCACTATTATCCTTTTGCACTTTATATTATCAAATCAAAACAAATTCTAAGGTAACCAAATCTTTTTTAGAAACTAAAATACCTGATTAGAACTCAAAATTAAAATACAGTAAAGTTATTTTTTTTTTTTTCAATTTTCTCTTCTATTCATGAGTCAAGTTGACATCATAGTGTTTATAGATTAATGGATTTCATTGTCAAACTGTACAATTCCACACAAATGAAAGAGAAGCAATATGTTATTTGGCTTGACCATTTGATAATTTCTTAGCCAGGTACAAAAATGCACACAAGGTGTTTGATCAATTTACAAGCTCTATTATCTTTCTAGTTCCAAAGGTATCCGTCCTCATCTAGCTATGGGACCGAAAGCACGATGGAGGTTTTTGTAGAAATCTCTCCATCAGAGGGTGTATGAAGGGGGGAAAAGGAAAGACAATGGTAATGATGGGTAGAAGAACACCAGAGAGGCTGCTTATGGTGGTGGATTCACAAAACAAATGGAAATAATTTAGGGTACATCTGTCATTCAACAAGAAAAATAGCTACTACAATAGGCCTTTTGTTGTGGCAATATCATTGCTCTTTTCATTTTGGAACATCTCAAGATATTTAAAAGATATCTTCTATCCCATTTCCCAATATTGGCCTCCCATTACTTTTGTGCAATACTTTCGAATTCAAAATTTGGAGAGATAAGTTGGAAAGAAAAACACTAACGTCACAATCAAGCCACTATTTTTAACACACTAGATTTCCAAAATATGACAAAAAATATGGGATAGAGAGAGTAAGAAAAATACTTAGATAGGTTTGGTATAAGACCCCAATTATAAATCTCGTGGTTATTAAAGAAGTTAAATAGACAATGTGAAATCGAATATTACCACGTAGGATATACTAATGTCATTTGACATTACATTACTAATGTAGCTTCTCTAATAGATAGCAACAAAAATCTACAAGTAGGGTCATAAACAAAACCTATCTAAGTTTGTTAAAAAAAGTATACAAAACCTATTGGGAAATTCTTTAGTCCAATTGAGAGAACCATTCAATTGATTTTAAGGGTTTGTATTGTACAAAATTTTAAAATATATAAGGGTGTACTATACAAATCTTTAAAGCATAGTGGGATAGTTTTTTCAATAGAACTGTAGAATTTTCCATAAATATTTCCTGTCCATTAATACTACCACTTCTTTGTTTGTTTTGAAGTACTGGTAAATATAAATTGATTAACAACTTCATTTATTCTTGATAAAACAGTTACCTTTAAGAAAAGAAAAAGAAAAAGATTAAAAAGCATGATACATTAGTGCATTACATACTAACAGAAGAATATCGTCTCCAACCAAATTTTAATTGAAATCCTAGTCATTAAAAGATATGACATCTTTTTTTTTTTTAAGGAAAGATTTGACGTCTTCTTGATATTTATAGATAAAAATAAGGAAAATTATTTTCAAAATCACAGCTTCATAAGCACTTACCAATTGGTTCCATGGCAAGATCTTAAAAAAGTATTAATTCTCTAATTTTAAAATCTTAGCGAATTTCTTTTATTCTTTTCTGAATCTGGTGACACATAAATAGTTTTTATTTGTCATTTTGTATTAATGCACTTTAAAAATAAACATTGTTAAGTAAAATCCCTAATCATTCCAAACTATAGATCTTTTTCCTATTTTTAGCAGTCTTCATAAACCAATCGGCCAATATGGAATTCCATCCTCAAATGGCCGCTTTTGGATGGATATGATCCATGGGCACTGTGTTATTAGTCTGGTCTATTTTAAAATTTTAGGAAAAATTAACGTTTAAAATTTATGGGTTGTGATCCATTTTAATTCATAAAATTCCAGACAAAATACATTTAGTTCTCAAAATTTTCAATTTCTTCCAATTTAGGAAATTTTTGAAAATTCCATCAATTACAAATGAAAAAAGTCAACATGCAATGCATGCGATTGTTAAATTTCAAGTTTCAAAATTTGAAAATTGCAATTTTGAACCTCAAATTTTGGGTTGTGATCCATCTTGATCCCCAAAGTTACACATAAAATATATTTAATCTTCTAACTTTCTAATTTCTACCAATATAGGACAAATTCAAAATTTCTGTTAATTCCAAATGAAAAAAATCATGCGCATTTCACATGATTGTTAAATTAACATGGGGTATAACACCTTCCAAGCGATTTTAGCCCATCTATGTGTATTTTCACTTTTTTCTCTGACTAACAATGCCTAACCATTCAACATTCTTATCTATATCAAGAAATATATCATCATCCTTATCACTATCATATCATAATCAAAGTCAGATAGGAAAGAATCTTCTATTATGTAGAACCATCAAATTCATTGTCATTATTGCTATTTGTAGCATCATCATTTTACTACCACTCCCATTATTAGACCTACCAGTCCCACATTCAGAACCAACACTCCCATTTTCAGAATTGCCACTACCTTTTCCAAAATCAGCACTCCAATCTTCAAAACCTATTATCTAAATTTTTTTAAAAATTATAACCCAACTCTTGAACCCTAACTTCATGAAAAAGGCACCTGCTTTGTGTCAATTATAATTAAAAATTTATTTGTGAGTAAGATTCTTGTGGAACCACTCCACTTGCACTGGTAAGAAGAAGTCTTCCAACTAATTATTTAAGAACTACTTTTGAATATGACAACTTCATAACATTAGAAGATAATAACTACATAACTGCGCTAATGCATATTAGAATATTAGGAATGTAACGAAAAAAATTACCACTAAAATTTCTCTCAACTCCAATAACTATTTTATATGGTCTAAATACTACTATAAATAGGAGTCTCATTCACAACAAATATATACATCTGATACAATACAAATCACGTTACTTCTCACTCTAATTATACTCTATATTATTACAACCACTATACTAAATTACACGCTACTAAACTATGTATCCAAATAATTGAGTATAAAGGTAATATCAGTTCATGGCTAATTTTGTTATATCAAACTTACTTGGGGGTCATTGTATTTTAGGAAATGAATGTCATATTAACCTAGTACAGTAAGGAATGTATCATTCCTAAAGAAGGCAATAATGAATGTGCCTCAGCCATAAGTAGGTTTTTCTAATCCTTGAATTAAATTATTATTTTAATTTATTAATGAATTATTATTGTATTATTATCATTCTTTTTTTGATATAAGTTTTCCAACCCCAACTTAAATAGGTGGAAATCGATTGGGAGGTATTGTAAACCAAGTTAGATTTAACAGTCAGATGTACATGACTTTTTAGTTTGTAATTGACAGAATTTCAAATATGTCCCAAATTGGTAGAAATATTAAAAAGTATGAGGGCTAAATGTGTTTTATCTGGAACTTTAGGGATCAAGATGGATAATGACTCGAACCCTAAGGGTTAAAATTGTATTTTGCCCACGAAACTTGAAATTTAACAGTCAATTGCATTACATGTGATTTTTTTCGTTTATAATTGATGGAATTTTTAAATTTGTTTTAAATTAGTAAAAATTGAAAAGTTTGAGAACTAAATATATTTTACCTAAAATTTTGGGGACTAAAATGCCACAACCCAAACTTTTTGGACTAAAATTACATTGTTTCCAAAAATTTTCATACTCAGAAACATAAGCCTTTGTCGGTTTGCATGATTGGTGATATTGATAAGGTATCTTGTAGCAATGATGGTCTATCAATAATGATCTACATTTATTCTAGTGGGGCACGTGTACTAAGTAGTATAATTTTATAAAATTATTATTTATACACACACTAATTTATTTGACCTAATAATTTTTAACCTAACTTGACCCATCTAATGGAATTACAAAACTCCACTTTATTCTTATTTTTCATTCTCCATTCTTGTATTCACATAATAGTCCACTAATTGATTTTTTTATTTAAAAAGTAATTTTAAAAAATCCTTTAACTTCATTCTCAAAATGAAATCTGGTAATTTCCAATTATATAAAGTAGTGAATGAAGGTATTTTTAGATATTTATAATATTATTGATATAAATATTCAATTGATTCAATGGTAAGAAATTGGAAGTTTTTTTTTTTTTTTTTTTTTTTGTAAAATAAGTTGTCTTATGAGTCTTATTTATTTAACTTGTTTGCTATCTAATCTAGTAATTTTGTTTTTATTTAGTTATGAAAAATATTTAAAGAAAAAGAGTCTAATGTTGAGCAAGAAGTAATTAATAAATGATAAGAAAATATGAAGACTCCTAATAGATGTGTGAAAAATATATTTGTGAATGAATTTGATCTTTTCACTGTTTCATATTTGTTATCTATTAAGTACATTATGTATTGCTACTACTTTTTCCATATGAATATTGTTTTTATGAGCTATATTCTTTACAAAATGATAAAATTTTACAATAAATTTGTACCCCTAACCGGTGAAGTCTGGCTCCGCCTTTGTGGTCTACGTTTATTTTTTACTTGGGTAGAGGTAGTATCATAGTTGTTAGAATCCCAATCTAACCCTTACGACGTACAATTCTACAATACTTAATATATAAACTTAGTCCCAATATAAGAAGTGAATAAGCAACTCTATGTAAACGATAATTGGGCCATCTAGATTCTAAGAGATAATTTATGATTGTATTTACTACGTTAATTTAGTATTTTTGATATGCTATATTTCATGATGATAAAACTGTCTGCATATTATTTTTTTAATTTTTAATCGAAAAAAATTGCTCCTATAGGTTATTTTATTTGTTATTCTTTCTGTTTTAGTTTGTCCCAAATTATTTGTCACTCCTTAAAATGGAAAATAAATAAATGCCAATTTACCTAATTTACCCTTCATGCAAGTTTCAAAAAAAGAGCATTAGATGTCATGTTTCAACATTAATTACTCTCATAAACCATTTCAAATTTTGAAAACAAATAACCAACTAACAAATTTTGAAGATTCAATTTGTAAGGAGAATAATGGAAAAACTATTCTACTAGTTGGTCAAATATCAATTAGTCTTAAATTGTGTGTAAAATTGACCATACCAAATAAAATGGGACGGAGGGAGTATTAAATTTACGACGACACTGAACTTTTTATATCACGAATATATAATATAAAATATTACAAATTTAAGTTAAAAAATATATTTTGTTATGAATATTAAAATTTTATATTTATTTGTATAAGTTTTTATTGAATATTAGCTTTAGAAATGAATAAAATTTTTATTTTTGTATTTTCCGTATGATTTTATGATTCTATGATTCTATCTATAATCTGAGCTTACAAATCTCATAATGATCCTACGTAGCATCCCGATTCCACAAACCTTGGGTAGTATATAGATGTGCTTTCTATTGTAAGAAAAAAGAATACAGACTGTACAGGTCAATCTTGACGTTAAGTCGTCATCAATATAGAAAGTTCCTCTCTGTTTTTTTTTTTAAGGTAACATAGAGAGTTCCTATTCACCCGTCCTCTTTAAACTCCTATAACTGTCGTGATTGATATCATGATATGTGCCGAGATGGATGTTATGAAAAGAGATGCTTTTTGCCCAACGGTAGATCATGTCTTTAGAGTCAACTCAAATGTTTCCAATAATAGATTACACGACATCAAATGTCTATAAAGAAAAAAAGAAAAAAGAAAAACAAGAGGTAACTCTAATTCAATGTTTTGAAAATCGAACCGGATCGACCGGTTCGACCGGTTGGACTGTGAACCGGAAGAGGCATCGGTCAGTTCTAACTATATATACGATTTGTATAAAAAATCGGACAGAACCGGTAAAACATCAGTTCAACCGATTTTGGTGGTTTTTAAATTTCAGAATAAAAATAATAATTTAAATAAAAAGAAAAATTAAAAAATGATGAAATAAACTCCAAGTAATGGCAAAATATTGAACACACTAAAGCCTAAACTATTAAGTTATTATTTTTTTGATCTTTTTTATACTTATTTTTGTATAAATTTCATTTTTCTTATTAGAAATTTGACTAGTATTTTTGAGTAATAGAACTATAATGCTCCAAAAATAGTATTTTTCTTCTATTTTAGATTTTATATAAATATATTTTAGGTCATTTTAAATTATACCATACTTTAGTAAAAACAAAATAAAACAAAAACCTAAATTAGTGAATTATACCAGTTCAACCGGTAAGGACCTCTTATACACATCTAGATGTGTATAAGAGACAGCCCGGTCCGATTTTCAAAATATTGCTATAATTTTGTATTTATGTAACAATTCACCATTTGTGGAATTAATAAATTTGGCAAATAATTGTGTTGTATCCAAAACCCACAACATTAATGAATCCTCTAGGAGTTCTGTGGTTGGGGGCCACTTTTGTAAGAATTTGACAATAAATTTGTCACCCAAGAACTTCAATTGCCCTTATTTTTTCTTTTCCAGAAATGCATCACGTTACGGGGCAAAAAAGCCAAAACTCTGGTGGCTTCATAAATCTTCTATTTGACAATCATAGACAATCAAAACTCTAGCCACTTGGTCGAAGGTGACATCAGACCATGTGTCACACCTCTGACCCGCACTTATCAGGCACATGTCATTCGCCGTATTCAAAAGACCATACTCCCATGAATACAAGGTATCATTCATATATAGTAATCTCAAATATAAATTACGTAACGAAAATATCTACTCACAAATGATATCCAATTTAATGTTGTACTTATTCAAATAACAAATCCTAAAATAAATAAAAAAACATAGTGTCACGAGCACACATGCTCTACTTATTCCAATAGATGGACTATTCAAAATCAAATAACTATAGTAAAACCCTATTACTAAATAACAATTTTCTTTGTTCAAGTGCATCTATGCTTCATCCTCTATGATGACGTACTCGTATTCATCGTCCGTAATCCAAAAATATAAGGAATGGGGTAAACGACAAGTCGCCCAGTCGATAGCACTTACACCCTGCTGAATCATACAGTTATATACATATACATTTTTGTAAAGATAAGTCATACTATCATACGCAAATGCTTTTATCAAAATTATCTTTCTAAATCGTATGTCATTTTCATTACATATAGTCACGTAATTCTACTTACATTTCAAAATTCATGTATCATTTATCTATATCAAACCATATAACATATACTTTTCAAATAATCTATGACATATCACAAATTCAATTTCAAATCATGTACACTTTCTTATTGACTCAAAACAATACATGCCTTCATCGGTTCTGAGTAATCATCCTAGTGATGGACCTCATTAGAAAAGATTGTCAAAAAGTTTCCATGGAACCACTTGACCTATCATATATCGTTTATTATTTATCAGAATATCAGTATACCAGTATATCAATATAAATCAGGACTATAAGCCCTACTGATTATTTCATGTCCATTTAGAGTGCCTTTGTCCATTAATATTTACCCATTCGTCACATGTATTTCATACATATAAAAAATCATGCATATATAACTTTTTTATAATTTAAAAATCAAGCAAGTCAAATAGCCATACATGATCCAAATTTTCATAATCGAATAATCATTTCGTAAAACACATTTCATAAAACAATTTAGAAAACATGCAAGTTCATAAAACAATTCAAGAAAATATATGAGTTCGTAAAATAATTTACAAATCAGAGGATAAGCACCACCTATCTCGGTATGTCAAAGAATCATGTCACTCTAATACTTGCTCATTTTTAGTATTTCTTATAAAAAATTCACGTTTCTATCACTTAGTACGTATTTGGTATTTACTTAAATATCCTACAACAATTCCCTGAATGATCTAGACCTTTGATATACATCTATAGATTCTCTTATACATTCACAGATGTGTAATATTTACGATAAAATGATATAGTTATCTTGTCTCTTATAATGTACTCTAAAATGTGTATTATAACCTTGGAATATGACTTACTATGGTTAAGAAAACTCATATATAATATTTATAAAAAAAAAAAAATTGAACTCTATTTGAGTTAAACAAAAAAATTTAGAATAGTTTACAAATTTAGAAATCCATTTGAGGTCTTTTCATAATTTTGGAAAACTAATTTGGGCTTTTATGTAACTTTTAAAACACTTGAGGGTATTTTGGTCATTTCAAAAAGTTATTAGGGTCTCTATATATTCTATAAAAAAATTTTGGGGTTAAATATGTACATCATTTAAACTTTTAGGGGTCAATTTATCATTTATAGAAACTTTCAAGGACTTATGTAAAATATTGACAAACTATAAGGGCATTTTGGTAATTGTAGAAGCCTTCTACGAACTGATGGAGTACTTTGAAAAATCATTTGGACTTATCTATAATTTCATAACCTCAAAATGACTCAATCTGTCGATATAAAAGTTTCTTTGGGTCTTTGTAAACATTGTATAAAACTTTTGGGGTTAAGATGCAAGTTTGATAAACTTTTGTTAACTTTCTTCTTCTTCCTCCTGACAACTCCATCGTTGCATTCATGGTTTCTTCCTTTTTTTTTTTTTTTTTTTAGCATTCTAAAGGAAATCAAATCTATGTAGTCTCAAATACACTCTCTCTTCAAAATCATTGACTATTACTTTTTTATACTATTTTTTTTTAGCAATAATATAATATATTCTAGAAAAAAAAAGTATAATTTCCATATACATAAATCTGATTTTAATTTCAAGAAAATAATCTTATAAATTAACTAACAATAGTAACTTTTACATTAATTGAATTGACTTCCTAAGCAAATAATCTAATAAAGTGAATAACTAATATTCAAAATAATGAAGCATCTAATTTTTCTAAAATTTAAAATGAAAATAATTAATTAAAATCAAATAAGAAGAAGACTAACCATTTATATGGCTGAAATTCTCTCCAATGTCTGTGTTACATAAAAAAGAAGAAGAAGAGAGAATCAGATACTCTACCCTATAGTGTATATAAGTATATATATATATATATATAGCCTAATGTTACTTGTAGAAATATGTATCGTTGTTTGCAGATATGTACTATCGAAGTAATTGTACTAGGAGTAGGACAGTACTATTCTAGTTATTTCATCCCTTAGTACTTTTACACGGATTTATCTTCTAGTAGGTTTAAGTATTTTATTTTAAATAAATAAAATAAAAATCATGGGTATTACACCATGTACAACTATCATTCTATCATTTGTCATGATGATACAATAATTGTTTGCCCACATGGCACAAAGATATTTATATACACTGCTTATGTGGTAAGTTCATTAAGGGCATTTGTGTAATTAGCCACTATGTTTTGTTGGCAATATTATGGTCTGGGCACCCCTCGATGTTATCTATAAATAGGAGGTTCTTGAGTCTAATTTGTACATTAAACGTGCTTTAATCTTCACTCAATCTAAAACATTTTGTCAAATTTTTTTCACATTCTAGTTTCATCATTTGGCGCTGTCTGTAGGACATAAACTGCAACAACAAGC
This sequence comes from Cinchona pubescens, assembly GCA_025175665.1. Classification (NCBI taxonomy): domain Eukaryota; kingdom Viridiplantae; phylum Streptophyta; class Magnoliopsida; order Gentianales; family Rubiaceae; genus Cinchona; species Cinchona pubescens. The sequence continues at coordinate 291,637 of JANKKI010000488.1, read as the reverse complement.
CATCATTCTCTCTGTTTTTTGCTTAGTTCTCCAATTTTTCAATGAACTCCATTATACCTCACAATTTCTGATAGTTCTATCGATTAAAATTCCAAAATTAGCAACTTTCACTTATTGAAATTTAGAAAACATGAAAAATCTTGGAGGAGCTCGCCGTGCAAACAACAAAGAGTTTGAAGATGGTAATCAACACCTTTTCCTTGAAAATGCTGGCCAGGATCAAGACAAAGTTTCTCTTGATGTCTAGTAGAAGCAAGATAATGTTTTGCAATATATTTTTTAACACTTCCAAGTTATTCAGAGCATCCGTCAAGTAGCACAAGAACTACACACCTTCTGGTCAGAACAATCAGCCGAAGCAACCTCGAGCTGACCAACAACACCCTAGTCGCCGCCTTGGCAAGTAGCTTGAGATTTCCATGAGCAGCGTAGATTTGAGGCACAAAATTGCATGCTCGAGATCCTTGTAATGACCAAAATAATTGTAGACAAATCTACGCTGCCCTCAAGTAGGCCAAACAAAACCCTAGTTCATAAAAGAATAGGTTCTCAAAGGTCCAAATCCTTGGAGCGAACTGGCCCCTCTCAAACTATTTCTGAACAGCTCAAGGAGTAGAGCCTAGAGAGAAAAATACAAGAATTTCTGAAGAAAAATAATTTGGTGATACATTCCTCTTTTCTCTTCTCTCTGAGGTAGACAATGATCTGTCCACTACATCCATAAAAATGGATCCCCTTCTAGCTCAGTTCAAGCAACTAGACTTGGACAAATACAAGGGTGACTCTAATCCTTCTGATCACATTTCTCATGTAGTGGTAGTAACAAGCCTCTATGGATATAGTGACGCCATCAGATGCAAAATTTTTGCCACTACTCTCTGAGGTCCGGCCTAGAAATGGTTTCACGAATTGCCACTAAACTAAGTGGCCACTTTCCACAACTTGGTGAAGTCCTTCTTGAGACATTTTCGAAGCAAATCAGTTCTATAGAAAGACACTTCCCATCTACTCGAATGAATATGAGGTAGAAATTTGATGAAAAACTGAGCCAATATATGAATCATTTTAAAGATGAGGCGATTCAAATTAAAAATGTTGATGAAAAAAATAATGATTGCTACTTTTTGCAACGAAGTTTGGCTTGGAGCTTTTAATGTTGAACTGGTTAAGAAGATGCCCTCCACATTTTTGGAATTGTTGGATGAGCATTTGATCATATTCAAGGAGAAGAGTCCAGCAGGACCAAAGAGAGCTATACAAATCCTTAAAAAACATCCCAAAATTTGGTACGGATTTTTTCTCAAAGAAGGCAAAAATTGTAGAACGGTTGGGATACCCTAGCCGATGATCGCTAATAGATTGCGTTGTATATTTGAACAATAATATTGGAGACAGACCACCTCGGACTAAAATTTTACCAAAAAAAGATTTGACACCTCAAAACACTTCGAGGAGGGAAAGTTTGTTTCAAGTTCAACACATTGGAATCTTGGCACCCCTTCCTCCGATGCAAACTGCCATAAATCAAAGGGACAAGTTAAAATGTTGTGTTTTCCATAGCCAACACGGTCATGATACTGAGGTGTGCAACCACATCAAAGTCAAGATTGAAAGGGCCATTGAGGATAGCCACCTCCAGCAATTTATCCAGAGGGCCGCAGTGGAGTTTAGGCGAAATGATAACCAGCGAGATAACTGAGGTCCACTTCAGTGGTATTTTCCTCGTCAACAAAATCAGCCAAGAAGTAATGATCGCCCTTAGGAAGAACTTCATACAGACATTATTGGGGTAATAAAATCAATTTCTAGAGGACCGATGACGAGGAATTCATGAAGGTGAGGAAAAAATGTGCCTGATATGTCCCAGAGGACAAAGACAGAGAAAAGAGACTGATGTTGTTCGTGAGCCTTGGCTATACTTCTAAGGACCCCATCCTTAGCCGAATGCCATACAATGATTCAGTAGTGATACAGGTCTAAGTAGATGGTATATGAGATTGATAACTCTAGGAAAATAAGTTATATACTGTACCCTAAACTAGAGTATTTTTTCTTTAGTTTCAAGCATTTTTATGGTTTAAGTGTTGTTTTTGCCGATTCTTCGATGTTTGAGATTATGTTAGTTTACATTAATTTAGTGTTTTCAATATTATTTTAGTATTTTGTGTAATTAAAAGAGTGTATACATTTGTAGGATTCAAATCAAGTTGCCAAGCAACCATTGACTGCGGTTATAAATTTTAAAGAGGGAAATTATAAACCAAGATCACGGGAGAAAAATCGCTACTAGAACTTTGACCGCACTTAACAACCATAGTCGTCATCACAAGGTATCAGTAACCGCGGGCATCAACATGAAGAACGAAATTTATTGACCGCGGTCATCATAGTTAACCGCAGTCACCAAGCTGTCAGTAACTGTGGTCATTGAGAGCGGTAGGAGTAATTTTGAAGTGAAAATTCATCTATTCCGTGGAAAATTACAGTTGCAACTTCCTTGCCGACCCTAGCATATTAATACACCTCTTAACTGACTGCCTCTTTGAAAGCTAAGTAGGAAATAGAAGTAGAAGTGGGTAGTAGTAGAGACTAGAGTAGAATAGTCTAGTGTTTCTCCCTTTTTCCTTCCCATTTAGGAAGGATTTTCTTAGATTAGAGTAGGTTAGGATTTATCTCTCTTGTAATTTTCATTTCGTAGCTAAAGATTCAACCTTTTTAGTGGTAAGTATTTGTTCTTGTTCAAAATCTTCTCGTTAGCCTTTAACTTCGTGTTTATTTAGTTTAATTGCTTTCATTAAAAATACTATCTTTACTTGCTTTTTTAGTTTAATTGGTAGAATGAGTTCATGGGCTTTTGATTTAATTGCTTTCTTTATATGCTTCTTAGTATAATTGTTAAATTAGTTTATAATCTTTCTTTAAAAATGCTTTCTTAGTGGAAAATTGTAACTTAGATTGGCTAATTCGGATGAACTAGATTATGGGCTTTTCTTTAAAATGCTTTGTTAGTGGTAATTTGTAGTTAGGTTAATTAATTCAGAGTGGATTAGTTTATGAGTTTTTCATATAATAAACTCATTTACTTGTTTTCTTAGTTTAATGGGTAGATTAGATAATGAGTTTTTCTTAAAAATACTTTCTTATACATAATTAGATGTTTAAATGAGTTAATTTGCGCACATTTGTTAATAGACTTTCTTTAATTGTACTTGGTTAGTGATAATTAGTATGTAGATTAGTTAATTGCTTTCTAAATGCTTGCTCTTTTCCTGTTCTCTTTAATTGACTTTAAAAAATGCTTTATTTAGAGTTGATGTTTACTCCAAATTCCCTTCCTAGCCTTTAAATTGTTTTCTAGTCTCTTAAATTCAAGTTGTAGTTTAATCTTTTCTTAAATTCAACTACTTCAACTAATAATCTAACCAAATAATTGGTATCACTAATCAATCTTGTAGGTTCGATTCCTATTTTCCTTTACTACTAGTTGAGAATCGTATATTTGCAGGATGCCGCCTAGTTAGTAGAAGGATTTAGGTATTCAGACTTTATAAATGATATAACTAGGTATTTTTCCAAAAGGCATCAACATCCTGGTACCGTTGCCAGGGATTGGTTTTCGATGATATTGATACAATCTGGTTAGGTTACGGGAATGAAGTCTTTGTTTTTTTCCTTATATAGTTGTTTCACCTAGTTGAAAAATTGAAAAGATTTTCATTTTGTAGTTGTGTTCTTATTTTGAAAAATCCGAAAAGGTTTTCTTGTTGATGAATAGTTTAGACTAACTAGTAGTCTAAACTTACCTCTTGTTTGTGTGATTTAGTTTTTTAGATTGTTTATATTCGTGTTGCTTGTTGCTTCAAGATCATGTAAGGACCAAATTAGAGCAATGCATACCAAGGAAATTATCATTTTTATGATAATGTAGGTATGCCCCATGAGCATGATTCTTGTTTTGATTTTTCTCTCCACTCCTTAGATGACTAAATGGGATGGTTTAGCCATCCACATTCTTGTGAGAGCTACCATGAAAATTCCTATCCTTTTTTCTGTTCAGCTCAAAGCCATTTTATGAATCAAGGAAGCCTCAATTCTTTCACCTACCAATCCAAGAGTGTGATAAGGCAAGATCAATAAACATGTGGAATGAAATTCAAGAACTTCGAGAACAACAAGCCCAACGCCAAGAAGAGATGGCTAAACTTTGAGAATCCACCAAGAGGTTACAAGACCAATTTGCCCAAATTCAAGGAATGATAAATGGTGAAGTACAATGGACTCCACCCCCTACCAAAGAAGAATAAATTGCAAATATCTTGCAAGAAACCGATTCTCAAGAGCCTTTTGAATTTGAAGTCACCACAACCAGGACACTTAACACTTATGTAGGGGAATTACCAACTCTCCCTTTACAGGAATGTGGATTTCTTCCGGTTATAATAAAGAAAGTTCCATTTGGGGTGTTCGTGGATAAAGAAATGGATCAAGAAGTGAGAGATGAAGAGGGATACGTTCTCGAGAGAGTCAGGGGGGCATAATCTAGTTTTACAGAAGTTCATACTTCCTTGGATACTTCGGAGGAGCTCAACAATGGTGTAAATCCACCAAGGATTACAAGATCCTTGGGAACCCTCTTTAGTGTTGAGGAAGTAGTTCTTTCCTTGTTCTTTATTATGATTTCTTTACTTTACTTACTTTACTTTAAAAACCCCGTTGGTAATAAAGGCTTGTAGCCTTACGTTTAGTTTAAATTATGTCTTGATGTTGGTTATTGATTTTGGATGTTCCTGGTTGAAATTGGTTATTGATGATAATGATTGATAGCAATATACTATTCTTGTGAATGTTGTGATAGTTTTTGGATGAAATTGAACTTGGTTTGCTACTTGATTATAGAAGTCTACTTATTGAGACATAAGACTTGCTAAGTCTTGAGTTAATTTTTGAGCAAATGATATAAATGCTTGACATAGAACTAAGACTAGTTTGGGTTGTTGAAAAACTTTTTTTAAGGCTAATTATGTGTGAACCTAAGTTTGGGGGAAGAATGGGCATATAGATAGACCCAAAAAACCGTTAAGCCCCGTTAACCTTATTTGTGTGGACCCCATGAAGTCCTAATGACCCTTCTAAGTGTAGCATTTTTTGCTTAGGAAAGGATAAGCAACCTCGAGACTCTTGTGTTTAATTTTAGTAGCATTTATATGACTTACTTGGAATTGCTCATTTCTTAACTTTGTTTAGTATTGTACGTAATGTTGATGAAATCCGTAACTAAGGGTAAAAATTCATGTTCTAAGTTCAACTTGTGCTTTGGTTGTATTAACATTCATTTGATTAATATGTTGTCCATCTTCTAACTGAGCTTTTTGATTGACCAAGTGTAAGTTCAAAGTTATTTCCTAGTATTATGTTTAGCTAGTAGCATGCTTTTATGCTCTTAGGAGTATTTTTGTTTCTTGTGAATGGGTGAGAGGTAGGATAAGTTGTACTCATCATCGAAATAATGTGAAAAAGTGTGGTTGTGTCTATTATCTTGTTCTTTGGAAATGGTTTTTTGTTTTTGTTGTTCGTGAGAGATGAATTGGATGTTGAACATAAGTTGCACTTCAAGTGAAAAATGGGATTTAACCCTTGAAACTCAACCATGTTTTCAACTATTTCGTAAAATGGTTTTCTCAATTAGTTTTGACCTCAAACTTTACTTTTTCTGTAAGTGTTTTTCCAATCCCAAGTTCTATTAATTGTTGACGTGGTTCAAACATTTTAAGATCTTTAAACACATGGTTTTGAGTATAGGAAGAGATTAATTAAGCATCATTTGTCATGTTGGATGAATTGCATTTCGGATATTTTGTGGGTTTATAAATTTTAGCTTGGTGCATTAGTTGTGGTAATGTGCATATCGCATTAGCAAATAGCCAGATTTTGAAAATAATCCCGGCAATTTCTAGAACATTTTAGTCAAAAAGCCAACATTGAACTAATTCATCCTTGGTAACCCCATTGAGTCCTATAGCCTAATTTCATGTCAACCACATAACTTAGCCATTCTATTTTAATTTTTCATGCATTTCTTCGCCCTATCACGTTAGTCAATGTAGAATCTTCTTAGTTCTTCAATGTAATAATTAGAGGTTATATGATGGTTTCAAAGAGATTTTTGTGCATTGCTTTGGCGATTGAAGTCGAGATGTCTAATTTTCATTGTATCTCCCTTGTTGTAATTGATTGATTGTTGTAATTGTTGTTCCATATGAACTTCTTCTCTTAAAAAATGTAAAAATAAATAAATAATTAATTAATTAAAGAAAAATAAAAATTTAAAAGTATTTTGTCTTATTTCATAAAGAAGGTTCATCTTACCTTCAAGAGTTTATTTAGTTACTAATAATGTTTGTCTTCCAAGTCTTGGTTGGTTAAGTCATGTTAGTTTTGGGACTTGTTTGTACGGGATAGTAGTCCAAGAGTTTGTATTGGAATGACTGAGGTGATTTGAGACTTATTTCCAAAGGCATCCTACAATATTACCTTAGCCTACAGTACAAGCTTAAAAATCCTACATTATCCATTAATCTAGGCTATAAGATCTTGGAGATTTGGGGTTGAAGCATGCCTTTGATTGATGCTCTTTGTTGAACCTTGCGGTGTCCACAAATATCCTTGTGTGTTCATTTGCCTCTTTTGTACTTCCTAAAACAAGTCTTAAATATCTTTCTATACTTGGAGCAAATTTTTGAAAACTTGACTTGTTTTCTTTAGATTAACTTACATTTGAATTGGTATTTTATAAACACCTCATTAGTCAAAGTAAAGTTTGTGGCTAAAACTAGTATATACTTTTTGTAAATGGAAGGGTGGATGAACATGCTGATTTTGTTGAATTAGAACCCCATTTTCACTTTTGACTAGTTCACTAGAGTTCGACATTTTAATTTCAATTTCTTAGTCGTGTTATGATTGTTATGTTTTGTATCTTGTGTTATGTGTTTGTTCGTGTGTTTGTTGTTCTTTTTCTTTTCTTTTATTTTGCTCGGGACGAGCAAAAGTTTAGTTTAGGGCCTTGATAACTCCTAGGAAACTACAGTTATATGTACCCTAAACTTGAGTATTTTTTTTTAGTTTCAAGTATTTTATAATTTAAGTGTTGTTTTTGCCTTTGTTTACTTCCATGTTCTAGATTATGTTAGTTTATGTTAATTTAGAGTTTTTAATATTGTTTTAGTGTAATTAAAAGAGTGTTTTTATCTGTAGGGTTCAAATCAAGCTATCAAGCAGCCATTGACCACTTCATAACTTTTGAAGAAAGAAATCACAAACCGCAGTCACCAGAGAAAAATTGCTACAGGAACCTTAATTGCGCATAATAACCGCAGTCATCATCACCAAGTATCAATGCCACGATCTTCAATATAAAGAAGGAAATTTATTGATCGCAGTCATTAGGGAAATTCATGTGAGCATTAGAACTAAGGTCGAAGATTTTAAAGAAGTAAATTTGTTAACCGCGGTTACCAAGCTGTCAGTGATCGCGGTCATTGAGTGCAGTAAGAGTTATTTTGAAGGGAAAATTCATCTAGCTTTCGTGGCAAATTCCAGCCACAACTTCCTTCCGAACCCTAGCACATAAATACACCTCTTAAGCCTCTTTAAAGGCTAAGTAGGAAATAGAAGTAAAAGTAGGTGGTAGTAGAGACTAGAGTAGAATAGTATTGTTTTTCTCCCTTTTTCCTCCTCATTTGGAGAGCATTTTCTTAGATTAGAGTATATTAGAATTTATCTTTCTTGTAATTTTCATTTCCTAGCTTAAGGTTCAACCTTTTTAGTGGTAAGTACTTTGTTCTTCTTCAAACTTCTCTATTTTGTCTTTAACTTCATGTTTCTGTAGTTTAATTGCTTTCATTAAAATACTTTCTGTACTTGCATTTTTTAGTTTAATTGTTAGAATTAGTTCATGGGCTTTTGATTTAATTGCTTTCTTAGTATAATTGTTAGATTTGTTTATGAACTTTCTTCAAAAATGCTTTCTTAGTGGAAAATTGTATCTTAGATTAGCTAATTGGGATGAACTAGTTTATGGGCTTTATCTTAAACATGCTTTTTTAGTGATAATTTGTAGTTATATTAATTAATAGGGTAGATTAGTTCATGGGCTTTACTTATAATTGATTCATTTACTTGTTTTCATAGTTTAATGGGTAAATTGGTTAATGGTTTTTTCACTAAAAATGTTTTCTTAATGATAATTAGTAGTTTAGATAAGTTGATTCAAGCACATTAAGTAATGGACTTTCTTTAATTGTACTTGTTTAGTGACAATTAGTGATTAGATTAGTTAAATGCTTTCTTCAATGTTGATGTTTACTATAATTGCCTTCGTTGCCATTAAATTGCTTTCTGGTTTCTTAAATTCTAGTTGTAGTTTAATATTTTCTTAAAATCAACCATTTCAACTAATAATCCAACCAAATAATCGGTAATTACTAACCAATTCTTGTGGGTTTGATCCGTACTTCTCTTTACTACTAATTGACAATCGTATACTTGTGAGATGCTACCTAATTAATAGTAGGATTTAAGTGTTTTTACATTAAATGATATAATTAGGTGTTTTTCCAAATGGTATCAAAGATGTACTGAGTCGTTGCGGACATGGGCAGTTCCACAGACATTATTTTCTGGAATGCCTGGGAAAAGATGCAAATTTATCCGAGCTCATCAAGCCCTTGAAGACCCATTTGGTCGGATTCACTGTGGATTCGGTCATGCCTTAGGGGCAAATTACATTTCCTTTTACCCTTTGAACTCCCAAAAGCACCGGGTGGAAATAATAAATTTTGAAATTTTGGAGGGACAATTCGTATAACATGATTTTGGGGAAACCAACTCAGTATACCAACAGGATCTTACCCGTAGTGTTTCACATTGGAATCAAATTTATGTTGAGGGATGGATCGGAAGGAAGTGTCATTAGCAATCAGCAAGAGGTTCAATCCTATTATATGATGTCTCTTAGGTCAAAATCTCAAACCATGTTAGTAACAAATAAGGACTATCTTGAACAATTTGATGCTAAGCCTTCCACTTCATAAGCATGCCCAAACTATCAATACTACTAGAACCAAAGTTTAAAGGGAATGCAAAGCTTGAACCAGAAGACGAGGTCCTAGTTGAAGAAATAGCCATTAATCTAAGCCTTCCGGATCAAAAAATCAAGATATGAGCCATTCTACCAACCAAACTAAAAGGATTGCTAATCCAGATTTTGTATGAGTATAGGGATATTTTTGCTTGGATTGTGGAAGATATGACATGCATTCCTTGGGAAATTATCAAACACAAGTTGGGCATAGACCCAGCTCACAAACTATTTAGGTAGAAGAAACACCTTTTCAGGCCCAAGTTTAGTTATTGAACCAGAAGTAGATAAGTTTCTTGCAGCCAAGATCACTAGAGAAGTTTTTTATTCACTTTGGCTTTGTAATCTTGTACTTGTAATTACCTATTTACTTTTAGTGAATGTGCCAAGATTTTACCAATTTTAATAAAGCCAATCCCAAGGACAGTTGTCCTTTACTCTGGATTGATACTGTAGTAGATTCTAACATAAGAATTTTTTTTTATTTTACACTTTTTAGACGCCTTCAAAGAATACCATCAAATCTACTAGCAAAGGAGGATGAAGAAAAAAACCTCCTTCATCACTGACCGAGGCACTTATTGCTATCTTACCATATCTTTTAGGCTTAAAAATGTTGAAGCGACGTATTAAAGGTTGGCAAATATGACCTTCAAGTCCTAGATAGGTCAAAATATGGAAGTTTATATTGATGACATGGTTGTTAAGAATAGGACCTATGAAAAAACAATTGAGAACTTAAAAGATACCTTCGACACTCTAAGGTTCATTCAAATGATGCTGAATCACAAGAAGTGGACATTCAGAATTCTCTTAAGAAAATTCTTAGGCTTCATCATTTCACATCGAGGCATTGAGACAAACCCAAAAAAAGTCAAAGCAATGCCTTGGTGAAAGACGCACAGAGGTTGATAGGAAGAATAGCTGCCTGAATCGATTTCTGTCTAAGTTTGTTGAAAAAGGGATATTATTTCCATTTTATCAAATAATTAAGAAAGCGGACAACTTCCTATGGATGGATGAGGCACAAAAAGCTTTTGATGAACTCAAAGATTATATTAGTAATATACCGAAACTTGTCTCACCTCAAAAAGACGAGTCCCTATATCTATATCTCTCCACTACAGATCTTGTTGTTAGTTCGGTCCTCCTTAGAGAAGCAAATAATAGAAATCAACTGCCTATATATATTTACAAGTAAAGTGTTGCAAGGACCTGAAAAGAACTAGCTTCTAATTGAAAAAGCAGCCTTGCATTGATAACTTCAGCTTCGAAGTTAAGGCCATATTTTTAGGGACACAAGATAATTGTGTTAACTATTTTTCCCTTGAAAAATATTCTAACTAATCCATATGTCTCCGGTTGGATGCTAAAATGGTTTGTTAAACTGTTCAAGTTTGATATTGAGTTCAGATCTCGGACAACTATTAAAGCTCATGTCCTTTCAGATTTTATTGTTGAAAATTGCAGGATAAGTCTGAAAAATTGAAGCCGGTAATGTCTCTTGAGCCTGCTAAAGAAGCTGAACCACAAGAAGACCTAATCTAGGAACTGCACATTGATGGGGTTAATGTGAATCAGGATCTGGTGCAGGGATCATCATCTGAACCCTAAAAGGAGATCATTTTACTTATGCACTCAGGTTTGAGTTTCAGGCAACCGATAACGAGGCTGAATATGAAGCACTTATATCTGGGATACACCTAGTTCATAAGATGGGGGCTCAAACATTAAAAGTCCATAGTGATTCACAACTGGTTGTCAACCCTAGTCTTGGTAACTTTGAGAATCGAGAAGTACTATTATAGAGAAATATTTGGACGAATTGAAACAGTGGGAATCACAGTTTAAAAAGTTGGAGCTCATAAAAGTACCCAGAGCCAAGAATACACATGCAGATGCGCTGTCTAAGTTGGTTTCAGTAATATATTCTCACCTTAAAAAGGAGATACTTGTTGAAGTGCAAATGACAAGATCTATTGAACCCAGTGGAAATAATTATGATATTGACACAGACCTCAGTGGCATAAGCCCAATAATGCAGTCTCTTTACAAACATTTATTTAATAGCATTTATTATACACACTTAGATGTGTATAAGAGACAGCCGGTTCAGGTGTCCTTTACAAGAAATCATATATACCTTTGCTTAGATATTTACGACCATCCTAGGTGAAGTACATATTGAGGAGAATCCACAGAAGAATATGTGGAAGCCATGTATGTCCAAGAAGTTTAGCCAGAAAAGTATTACTTGTTGGGTATTACCAGCCAACTTTACATTCCGATACAAATGATTTGGTTCGAGCCTGCCATAAGTGTCAAATTTATACACCAATACCTTGGCAGCCCGATTCAGACATGATACAATTCAAAGTCCATGGCCATTTGGCAGTGGGGAATTGATTTTCTAGGTCCCTTGCCCAAAGAATCGAGAAAGGTGGAGTTTTTGGTGTTTGTAATTGACTGCTTTAGCCAAATGGATTAAACCTAAACAGCTGGCATCTATATCGGCTAAATCAATTGAAAGATTTTCTAAAAAAACACCATTTGCTGATTCAGTATTACCTCTGTTCTTGTCCAGACAATGGGAAATAGTCTAAGCAAGAACTTTTTGCCAGCTTCTATGCTGGGCTCACGATAAAGCAACACTTCACTTTGGTAGTTCACACAGAAGCTAATAGTCAAACCGACGTATGCAATCTCATAGGTCTAAAGGACGATTTGAGCAAGTTAAAGGAGATTGGGTGGATGAATTACCAAGTGTTCTTTGGGCTTACAAAACACACCTCAAACAGTTAATGGCAGCACCTTATTCAGCTTGGTGTATGGCTCCAAATCTATTATACTTGCAGAAATAAGTCTGCCCTCTACTCGGACGACCCTACATGACTGCCTAAGAATAATGATGAAGCATTGATGATTAATCTTGATCTCCTTGAGGAAAGAAGACTTGATGCTTCCATTCAAGAAGAAAAATACATGATCAATAAACAAGTAATATCTAAGCATTACAACTCCAATGTAAGACATTGTTATTTGAAGCCAGGAGACTTAATCCTCAGAAAAAATAGGGCCAGCCAGGTCAAACAAAAACTAAGAAATTAGATCCAAATCAGGAAGGCCCACACAAAGTAGTGGAGGCTCACAAATCGGGCTATTAGAAGCTTGTTCACATGAACAGGGACTTAGTACCTCAAATGTGGAACATTGTAAATTTGAAAAAGTATTAACCAGGGCAATAAAGTCCGAATTCGTGTTGAAACAATAAAAATATCATTGGGTAATCATTTATTCCTAGGCATTTTTTGCTCTTCAAAAAAAAAAGAGCTGTCCTGGACCGTCGAAGTGCTAAAGTGCCCAGGATAGGTTCGGAAGAAAGCAAATAAAAAAAAAAAGAGCAATGAGTGCTAGGAAGGTTGAGACCTAATGGTCCTCTCTCCGCCTAAAGTAAAGGAGCCATCCTAAACCCATTGAAGTGCTAAAGTGACCAGGATCAGGTTGCTCGAAAAAAAGCAAATAAAAAAAAAAGTAATGAGTGCTAAAAGGGCTGAGACCTAGGGGTCCCATCTCAAAGTAAATAAGCCATCCTAGATCCGCTGAGGTGCTAAAATGGTCAGGATTATGCTTGAAAAAAAGCAAATAAAATAAAAAGGCAATGAGTGTTAGGAGGGATAAGATCTAATGGCCCTCCCTTAAAGTAAAAGAGCCGTCCTGAACCTGCCGATGTGCTAAAGTAGCCAAGATTAGGTTCGAAAAAAAACAAATACAATAAAGAAGTAATTAGTGCTAGGAGGGTCGTGACCTAGTGGTCTCATCTCAATGTAAACAAGCCACCCTAAACCCACTGAGGTGCTAAAATAGCTAGGATCAAATTTGGAAAAAAGCAAACAAAAATAAAAAACAATGAGTGCTAAGAGGGTTGAGACTTAGTGATCCCTCATCAAAGTAAAAAAGCTGCCCTGCATCGCTGAGGTGCTAAAGTGGCTAGGATCAAGTTCAGAAAAAAGCAAATAAAAATAAAGAAGCAATGAATACTAGGAGGGTTGAGACATAGTGAGACAGGTCAAAGAGCTACTAGTTTACTTGCTGAAATATTAAAGTGGCTAGGATCAGGTTCAAAAAAGGCAAATGAAATAAACTAAGAGGTGAGAATTGAGAATCCCCTTCTTAAAAATGAATAGAGGACTTTCTCAAGTCCTATTTATATAAACATTCTTATACGTCATCAATGCCCTTAGAATCTTTATGGCAAAGAAATAAAGTGTAAAGGTTATACATACACTTATAAATTTTTAGCATGAAAAGTGTGTAAGGGTTTTACACTTGTAAATTTTGATTATGTATGAGGTATTCTACACTTAGAATTTTTTTATCATGCTTAGCATCTTCTTAGCCATTGAAGTTATCCATGTAAAAAGAAAGGCATTTTAGTATAATTTGAAAGGAAAGAAGGTCAAAGAGATATAAAAAATGACGATGATGAATAATTTCATTTTATTCAATGAATAATTTTTTACTGATAAAATACAAAAGGAAGTTCCTATAACTATTACAAAAGCAAGACCAATGGGCTAAGAAGTAGCAATAGGATACTTTTATAATTGCATCTAGAAAAGAATTCTCCACTGCCAAATGGCCATGACTTCCCTGACATCCAGATGCTCAAGAAGTACTGAACCAATACCTGTATCTCATTCAACTTTTCCACACTAATGCTGCTATTATGAAGAGTGTTCTTGTAAAGATCGGGATTTTGAACTAAAAGGTCACATGCTGCAGAAAATCCCATGATAAAAGCATTCTGGGTAAACTCTTTAATACCCTGATCAACTTTAGCTGAGGCCAGAAATTCATTCTAACCTAAAATTTTTGTCTCAAACTCTCAACCAGCAAATCGAGCCCTTGAGGCCATAGCTTCCCCCCACAACCTTAAGAAGTTTTTTTTCTCTTTCGGCCACATCCTTATCAAGAATAGCCTTTTCAATCTGGACTTGACTGAGTCTTTCCTTCAGGTCGGCCATATCTTTTTGCCACTCTCCGTACCTGACTGCTGCTGCTTCCTAGCACTTCATGTCATGTGCCTAAATAGCCTTTTGCGTCGCATCCCTGATTTTCTTTGCAGCTTTGGACTTGAGGTGCCTATTTCTTGTCCCAATCAGTTCACTTCTATAGTATGGCCTTCTTCTCTCTCCACCATGGCAGGAAGCATGGAAATAATCTGTCAAAGAAAATGTCAAGTAAATGAATAAACTGCTTAAAGCAAAAGGTTGGAATAATTTACATTCATGATATGAGAGGGGTAAATCAAAATTAACATGCTTATACTTACATTCATGGTGGAGACGTGCACCTTGTTCAATTGTTGTTGAAGAGTAAGACACTTAACATCCTCCTTATCTCATGGAAGGACAATGACCTTTGCTTGGCCATGGGCCACACGAGCGAACTAGAACTGGTCATTTATCTCCTGGTTAGGGTACGGTCTAAATTTGGTACTCTTGGTTGTGCAAGTACTAGGCCATGGCCTTAATTGCCACCTCAAAGGCCCACGAGACATCTTGAAAGCCAACTAAGGCTCGCTCTTCTCACTTGCACGTAGGCGTCATTCTATCACATTTGAATTGTAGGGAATACAAAAGATAGTCAACCAAGCCCAAGGATAGGGACACTGAACTTAGGAAGTGACATATTGAAGGGCTAGGTTTTTGCTTTAGTTTTCTTCAAATCAAGCTAATTTCTCGAGAGAACCGTAGAGTAGCTGCGTCCTCCAACTGTCGCAATGGCCACAGTAGCAATTTCTCTCTCCTTCACAACATATGAACTCTTACTTGGCTCGATAATAATTTGGGCTTGAGATCACCTTTCTTTACATTGGAGTTTATCTGTGTGGCTAATAGATGACTACTACTGATAACGGGATGAATCATGGTGGCATCCACGTCGATCAATGTGGACATGGGCCCAGCATCTATTACTAAGGTTAGCAAGATGTTAACCACAATCACTTCAGTTACCGCAGTAGCTAAGGTGGTTCATCTTATTAATAAGTGGTAGAAGGAGCCACAGTAATCTCGAGATTGGATTGAGAAGTCAGTTGAACAGAAGTACTGACCTCTACAACTGGGATAGAGGCCACCAGACCATCAAGGAAATCACCAAGTTCTAAAAAAGTAATAACAAACAAGTTCACACTCAGATTCAAGAATGCAGTAGTATAAATGAAATACATTCATAGAGTGACTAACAACCTATCACGTAGTCAAAGTTCTCTAGGATACTTTGACCAGGGAAAAGGCCAGCCTAGGCCAATATGTCATTTCCCATAATGACAAATTGGCCTCAAAAGTTTACTCAGATAATGGCTCTCAAAAGTTTCTTTGCATTATCCGAGTTCTTAGAGGCGGCGTTCTGAGCTGTGAAGGGCTTATACACTAACTAGAGTTCTAAGGACAGCGAGCATCACAAGGTTTAGGTACTGAGCATTAAAGAACTCCTTCCTCCAGTCATGAATGGAATAAGGATTTCCCATTACTAATTGCTGGCTTGTGGCTCGGTAAGATATATAGAATGTTGAATCCATTGTTTTGGTTAATTTTTACATCATCCTAAAGGTCTTTAAGGATAAAGGGATTCTACATAATTTACACATGATAAAAAACCCAACTATAACACAAATACCATTTGGGGTCAGTTGAGATATACTAATATTCCAACAATTAGATAGCTGGCATAGAAGAGGATGAATGGAAAGGCGAAGAGCCGCCCAGAGCTATTCTTCATAAATGGTCATATAGCCAGGGAAAGGTCATTGACCTCGGTCCTCATCAAAAAAAAGTTTTAGATGAACATCATCAGAGAACTAGTAAATATCCCTGAGATTTTGAATTGCTTGGGCAGATAAAGTGTTTTGAAGTTTAATAGTGTGTAAGCCTTCATAATCACTCACAAAAAATTGAGAAGATGATTCCCCTGGAAAAACTAGAGGAATTACGGCAAGAAGAGAACACCAAGGTTTAATAGCAAATATATTAGATCCTTATCTATTGTGGTTTGTAAGAGCGCTAATAAAAGAAGAAGGAGTGTGAACTTACCAACCATTTTCTTGAATTTGCTAGTGTTGTAGAAATTGAAGTGACTAAAAACTGAGAAAAAAAGGAAATTGCATAAAGCAAAAAGCCGCAATAAGGAAGGGCAGCAAAGGCAAAAATTAAGGCAAAGTGGAGAAAAACTCTAAGTCATGGCATTTATACCTAGGGGTTTTGGGCTAATGGGCCCAGCAAATGGAGTAAAGATAAAGGAGATGGTGTTAGTTGGGCCAGGTCGACCACGGAAAATGGCTTTTACCGGCCTCTAACCAAGTAAAATTGTTAATGGAAAAGTGGCATTAAATTCAAATGTGGAAATCGAGGAAGGCTTTTACAGTTAGCAAGAAAAGGAATCATGATCAGGGGTGTTTGAAAAGACAAGAGATTTAGATGTAAGGAATATCGAGAGGCCAACACTTGTAAACATTAACAGACATTCAATGGGAAAGCGAAGGGATTTCAGAATTTGAAACAGAAAGCTCGAAATGTTTCCAACCCTAGCTCACTATGACGGAGCTAAGCTACAAAAGGTTCAAAAAGGAAACAATGGAATTGGAGGACTTACGCCTCAAAATAACGGGGTTTGGAGAATGACCTCAATGTGTGGGGCCTTGTCTCTTATACACATCTAGATGCGCTCAAGAGACAGCTCAAGGACTGAGGCTTGGGAACTACGTTGTATAGAGAGCTTCAGCTCAAGAGTGATATTACAAAGAAAGCTTTGGTTTGGAGACTTTGCTCCAGTAAATCAAGAGCTTCGATTCGGGGGCCCATTGCACAAAATTTCAGGCTATAAACTCTAGGCTATGGAGCCTCAGATGGAAACTTTAGGAGCATACATCAACTCGGTTATGAGGCTAAGCTCAATATCAAGCTGGGAAGACTAATGATGACAATAGTTGGTTGCCACATCGCACAAAGATATTTATGTACATTGTCTATGTGGCAAGCTCATTAAGGACATATATATATAATTAGCCACTATGCATAACTGGCAATATTATGGCTGCTATTGCCTATAAATATACAGAGGGGATCTTTAAGCCTAATTTGTACCTTGAACGTACTTTAATCTTCATTCAACCCAAAGCGCTTTGCGCAATTTCTCTTACATTCCACACTCATCACGTTACTTGTCATTTAGCTGGTTGAGGTCTCGTATGACGCAATGTGTTGAATGTGAGAAATTAGGCTGATTAAATTCAGGATCCTTTACTCAAATGTTGGAATCAGGCATGTTTGATATTGTTAATGTCTAAATTCTGAGTTCTGAAATATGATTTTTGAGTATTAAAATTATTAAGGAGGTGCTTGGTTCGCATTCGTGAATTTGAATCGAAATAAAAATCATAAACTCTATTATTAGTATTGATTTATATCGTTCCCCCTTGCTTATTTGGTTTGAATAAAAAATGGGGTTTCATTAAATTGATAAGTTAATCAATTTGAAATTCAAATCACAAGTGCTGAATAAAAATTTCTAACGATAGAGTTATATCTAATATTTGTCACTTTGAATATCATAGAAAAAATTCTATTACTACTCGCTCCGCAAAGCAGAGTGGACATCCTGTACTGTTTGATGATTTAAAAGTAATAGGATTCTCATACTTTTTAGTTATCTCAACGCTTGTAATACCCACTCTAGCAAAGACTTACTCGAATCATAGCGTATGTGATGCTAATACTTCTCTTATATTATGGATACCGATTTACTTGTCATAAAAATCTAACATTTTGACATAAAATATTTGTAGCCGGTGTAAATTTTATAATCGGTGTAAACTTTTGTGATGTAAATTATATATATGAGATGTAAAAATGTAAAATTTGCAAAAGATGACCTTAAAATTCAACATTTTTAAGTAATTTTATCAGTTAAATATAAGGTGTCACAACTTATGTTGTATGCCCATGTCCACCGTTTCCATGTTCTTTGAATTTCATTTAGGGCACTGATAGTTGGATTAGACTAGGGATCTCAATGGGTCATGTCAGATCCTTACCGGGTTCCTGTCAAAAAATCTCAACCTGGACATGACTAATCCATTAAGTATTCGTGTCGTGTCGTATCATGACCCGTTTATTAACGGGTTGACTCGACACGACCCATTAACCCATTAAAATTTTTACACTAATTCAAAAGTTACTTAATTTACTCGAATGACACGATAACCCACAATTAAGCCGTTAACTCGAATGACACAATATGCCATTAAATGGTGTATTATTGTGTCAAATTTCTATAAATGTCCCAATTAATTAATGGGTTAATCAGGGTACCCAATATTTTAACGGATTAAACGAGCTATGTCGAGTTACCCTATAAGATAACAAGTTATCAGGTCAACTCGTGGATTGACACAACACGAACCGTTTAATTTTGAGTCATTAACAGGTTGACCCGATAATAACCCAGTTAAATTTGGTTCGTGTTTAGATCTATTAATTTTGTGTCGTGTTCATGTCATATTGTTATGTTATGTTCGAAATTACCACCCCTAGACTAGAATGGTGACTGTGGGACCGTGGCCTCTCAACTTCAAGAACTTCATTAAATATTAGTACAACATTTGAAGACTTTTTTCTTTTTGCTCCTTTTTTTATGGTTTATGATGCCATTTTCTTGGTCAAAACTTTCTAGCAAGGACTCTTGACTCAATCCTTTTCTTGTACAGTACATAATTAGAAAAAAAAGATTGCCATATATAATCTCGCATTTATAGTTATTTATACCACCTTTTAAGATTACATTTCTTTACCATCTTTTAACCATACATCTCTTATTTCTTAGACACTTATTTGGTGAAATGAAAACTCAAATATCTTATTAGAATTTTAAGAAGTTTCTACTTATGTATACATTACTTTAAAAATCACAATGTGCAATGTTACTATCATTCAAACAATTATCGTTCAATAAACAAGTACTAGTACTCCAATTAGCCAAGCATTCTAATTGTAGATAATATAATATATATATATATATATATATATATATATATATATATATATATATCCTTATTTCAAGGCCCCACACATTGAGGTCTGTCTCTTATACACATCTAGATGTGTATAAGAGACAGCTCCCCACGGAAGCTTTCCTACTCCTTGAAGTTCTTCTCATTTGAGTCCCAGCTTGGCATAATGTTTTTCTTGAAAATAATATCTACTCATGAAAAAGTGGAAGCCATAGAATAAATGAAAACACTTTTTTGCATGAAAAAGAATTCTAACAAGAAATTAGAAAAGAGTTACATAGGAGTAGGAAAGCTTCCGTGGGGAGAATACACAGCATAAATTAGGGATTCAACTAGAAATGATAGAAGGGTTTGGCTAGAAACATCTGATAGTCCAAAGGAATGAAGCTACATTTTTAGTGACGGGTCCTATGGCATACTTCAACTTTCCCACTGATCGAGTTTGAAGGAATCACTCAAAGGGATCAAGCACAATTGGGAGAATGGTTCTTCGCCGGCTACAGTGCTCAAGGAAACCTATAAGATTAGGAGTTTGCCGAAACGTAAATGAAATAGAAAGAAAAAAATGAAGCAGAAAGTTATTTTTAATTGAGGTTGAAAAAAATGAAGCAAAAAGTTGTTTTTGAGGTTGAAGACTTGGCAGTAGATCTCTTGGAGGAGCTCCTAAGTTCATTATCTGAAGGTACAGCTACTACTTACTAAATAAGTATGGATACCCAATGTAGAGCGGATATTATCACTATTGAGATGACTGAAAAGTAGGTAAGTCTCACTATTTTTTAATCATCCAATAATTTAAGATATTCACCCCGCAATGCAGAATTAATAGCAAAGAATTTTTCCTACTCAAGATATGTGGTTATTTTGGTTTTCCTATATAATGTTAATGATATGTGATTATATCCACAATACCTTGTAAATATTTTTGTTGCACACAATCTAATAAATTATTTTGTTTTCCTCTCTTATAACTGCATTCGTAATTAGTATCTGTATATAAATCTCTTTTTCAACATGGGCATCGTGAATTTAGTGGATCTATCATTCATCAGGCACCATTAACATTTTCATTTTCATATCTGATCTGACCACTTTATGATTTTCAATTGACCAAATAATATTTAACAAAAATAATGACTTTAGTAGTCTAAAAAAATGACCAATAAATAGTATGCACAATATATAAATGTATATGTGATCGTTTTGAATAGGGAACATAAATCTAGAGTAATAGGCAACTAAAATAATGTACCCACTAAAAATATTATACATGGCTTCGGATTCGAGACTAACTGGAGGATTTTAGTAATTTTACCTTCGCAGTTCAAATATGCTTAAATGGGTCAAGTTATAAGTATTTGAGATGAATCAGTTTAACCCAACAGCCACAGCTATAAATATTAAAATAGCAGATCAGATTCTTTAGTCACTATCTTAATTTTCATAAGTTCTTATTTCTGTTTGAAATTTACTCTCTTGTCGAAATACTGACTTGAGTGTCAGAACCTATCCTGGGGGACAAAGCCTTGCTCTTTTCTTTTCAGGTTATCCGGATCCATGGGTACTGCGCGTGGTACTCAACTTTCACTTTGGATGATATTGCACACGAGTTAACCCTAACTCAAATTTTTGTAACAATATTTGGCACTGTCTATGGGAACAGAACTAAAAGCCATACTTTAGCATAGCACCTAACACGCGTAACACTCACAGAAGCAATGCTGGTAAGGAAAAGGAAATTTCAACTCAACATCACTCTGACCGATCTCGCAGGGAGATATATTGGTAGGGTAACAGGAGGAGGATTCTGGTCCCCGAGTTGTGGATAAGGACAAGGAAATTATCAAGTTGAGGCAGCAAAGTGCTCAACTAAAGGAAATGCTCATTAGACAGCAATTGGAGCAACACCTATCTCATGGCGAACAACACCTTTACCATTCTGGTAGCAATCCCTAGATTGTCTACCCCCAACTTCAGGCTGGCGAGGGAGAAAGAGGAACTCAAGGAGAAAGGAATAGAGAGGAACAGAGGACCAGGGAACCAACTCCTATTGGGTTTACCCGACAAGAGCTTTATCTTTAGTCTGCCAGGCAAGAGTATATCGGCCGAACTCCTGTGTCCGACCAAATTCTAGAAAAGCGGCCTAATCAAGGCCAAGCAATACTAGGGAAAAGAGTCTGGATGAAGCAGCATCTATTGCTCATGAGAGAAGAAGATGCCAAGAGGGAGATTGTATCGTGTTGGTAGTCCCAGAAAGATAGGAGGACTTGAGAAAGAAGTTGGAAGAATTGTAAGCCAGAGTGGACAGATAGATGAAAGAGAAGGAAGGAGTACAAGATACAAGTATTCACTTTCTTTCACCGATGATATCATGCAGGAACCTCTTCTTAGAAGATGACGAACACCTCATTTTGATTCTTATGACGGAAGTACTGATCGATGGGAGCATCTAGATGCATACTGCTTCAAAATGTGCCTCCAAGGGACGTTTTATACCATTCTTTGCCGAGAGTTCCCCGATACCCTCAAGGGAGTTGCCTAAGACTGGTTTAAAAGGTATGAGAAGGGCAACCTCAAAAATTTTGATCAACTGGTAAACTTGTTTTTGAACAAGTTTGTAAATGTCAAAAGAGAATCCCAAAGACGAGAACACACCTGCTTACACTTAAGAAAAAACCCGATGAATCACTTATGGATTATATGGATAGATTGAAAAATGAGACTATTGGAATCCAAGGAGCCACAGAAGATATGCAAATCAGGCCTTCTAGATTGGGGTGAGGCCAGGAAAATTCTCTTTCAAGCCTCCTACTACTCTCAGTGATATTTTTCATAGGGCTAAGAAATTTTCCCAAGCAGATGAAAGTAAGAACAAAAAGAAAGAGACTGGAGTAGGTGAAGCTGATGGCAAGAAGAGGAAGGCTAATGGTGTAACTAACAAAGTAGGGCCTTCAAAGAAAAGTAACGCGAGAGACCGGCTATCTGTAGCCATGCCACGTAGGAGAAGTCCTGACCCACCTAAGGCTTACACTATGCTTAATACCACATTTTCACAAATTGTTGCTGTGATTGAGAAAGAGCCATATGTGAAATGGCTTGGACCAATGAAGAGAGACCTAGAACATCACAGACAAAAATAAATGGCGCTACTTCCATAAAGACCACGGGCATGATATTAATGATTACATTTCCTTAAAAAATGTAATTGAGAAATTGATCCAAAGAGGATGTTTGAGGCAGTTCATCCAAGGAATGGATAAAGGAAGGTCACTCCAGCGATAGACCAGGAGCCTAGACAAGAGAAATCGAGGTCCGTCTCGGGGAGACGAAGTAGCCGGGGTAGAGAATCAAGGAAGAATAGTTATAACACTATTTCTGGTGGAACATTGAGTAGTGACTCCACATCATCTCGCAAGGCTTATGCTCGCTAGCTGAACTTAGTCTAGTTAGACTTGAAGCATCCTAAATTATGTCAAGACATTATCTATAGAGTAGAGGAGACACAATAAGTACTCCATCCTCACACTAATCCGTTAGTAGTAATGTTTACCAATGGCAAACTATGACGAGAGGAGGACACTTATTGGCAATGGCAACACTATTGATATACTATTCCATTCAATGTTCAAGGAGATGCCTTGTGTAAAATTGGAGAAAAAAGATCTCAAACCTATGACCACGTCCTTGGTAGGCTTCTCTGGTGAAACGGTCATTCCGCTTCCTGTAATATTTGGTATAGCTCCACGAAATGCCCAAGTGATGGTGGATTTTATAATAACCAAAGCATAATCTCCTTACAATGCCATAATTGGCTTACCAACCATAGGGGCACTTAGTGCATTCCATCTTCCCATTATACGAAAATGAAGTTCCCTATGAAGAATAGAACAGGGGAGATTAAAAGAGATCAAGCAGCAGTTAGGCAGAGCTACATTGCCTCATTGAAATTAAAGGAAAAGAAAGCTGCCCCTACTTACAAAACCAATGCCATGGAGGAAGTTGAGGAGTACCCACATAAAGGATAACCAGTTGAAGAGTTAAAAGATGTCATCTTAGATAAATATGGACCCAATAAAATGGTAAACATTGGAAAGTCCTTCCTGGGGGAATTGAAAGAAAAAATCATTTTCCTACTTAGGAAATTTAAAACCTCTTTGCTTGGAATCCATCAGACATGTTGGGAATTGACCCCAAGGTGGCCATGCACTTCCTAGATGTACAAACCAATAATTTAGAAAAAGAAAGAACATTGGTAGGGAAAGGGGCCAAGCAGTCGAGGTAGAAGTAAATAAATTGCTGGATGCCAAGGCCATCGAGAAATCCAATACCCAGAGTGGCTCACCAATGTTGTAATAGAGCCCAAGCCTAGGGCAAGTGGAGAATGTATGTTGGCTTCACTAGTCTGAATAAGGTTTGCCCAAAAGATTGTTATCCTACCCCCACATTGACCAAGTAGTAAACTTAACCTCCGGGTTTGATGTCTTGTCTTTCTTAGATGCCTATAAGGGGTATTATCAAATTTAGTTAAATCCTAAAGACTGGGTCTTTAGGATTTAAGCCTTTGTCACAAACTCGGCCACTTACTGTTTCAAGGTGATGCCCTTTGGACTTAAGAATGCCGAGATGACTTATTAGCGGATGGTAGATCAAATGTCTGCCAATCAGTTAGGATGCAACATGGATCGTACATTGATGATATGTTTGTTAAAAGAAAAAAAGAAAGTTGATCATGTGGAGGACCTTCGAAAAACTTTTACTACCATGAGAAAATTCAAGATGAGATTTAACTAGGAGAAGTGTGCCTTTGGAGTGGTAGAGGGCAAGTTCTTGGTATTCATGGTAATTTAGCAAGAAATTGAAGCAAACCCAACTAAAATAAAAGCAATTCAAGACACAGAACCTACTAAAGGAGTAAATGACATGCAAAAATTGACAGGCCATCTTGTAACTTTAAGCCGATTCTTGTCCAAGTTTGTGACAGAAACTTACCATTTTTTTAAGGTTTCAAGAGTGCTAAAAACTTTTAGTGGACTGAAGAATGCCCAAGAACCTTTGAGGAATTGAAGGTTTACTTAGCCTCACATCCGCTCCTTACTAAGCCTAAGCTGGGAGAAATTCTATACTTGTATTTGGCCTACTCAACCGCAGCAATGAGTGTAATCCTTGTACAAGAAGAAAACAAAGTACAGAAGCTAGTGTATTGTATCAAAAAGGTGCTAAGTGATCCTGAGACCAGGTATCCCACTATTGAAAGGTTGGCTTTAGTCCTAGTGATGACGACAAGAAAACTCAAACCATATTTCCTAAGCCATCTTATAGTGGTGCTGACTAACCATCAGTTTAAGAATGTTCTCATAAAGCTAGAAGTTTTGAGAAAGATTGGTTAAGTAGTCCATTGAACTGAATCAGTATGACATCTGCTTCCAATCGAGAACAGCAATCAAGGCTCAAGACTTAGCAAATTTTATCATTGAAACTTCAGAAGAAAAAGAACAACAGGGAAAGACAACCTCCCCGTGAGGAAAGTCTGTCTATCACCTCAGTGGGTTATGCATATAGAAGAAGCAAGCAATGCTGAAGGTTGCGGTGTAGGAATAATTCTTATCTCTTCGAAGGGACTCAAGACAATCTATGCCCTAAAGTTTGAGTTCGTGCCAGTAATAATGAAGTAGAGCCTATGAGGCCTTGGTCTCTGAATTTAGGCTAGCCAAAGAGTTAGGAGTGAAGAACTTGGTGATAAATATGGACTTCAACTTGGTAGTGCAGCAAGTTATAGGAGAGTTCAAGTCAAGAAAACCATCACTACAGTTCTACCTGACTAAGGTAAAAAGTTTGATTTCGCATTTTGAGAATTTTGAGAATTTTGAGATAATTCATATGACTAGGAAGTAAAATAGAGAGGTAGATGCCTTTTCTAAAATAGACAACTCAGTGCACTCAAATGTTTTAAAGAAAGTTTTCCTTGAAGTGCTAAAAGAAAATAGTGTTGAATAGGCAGAAGTCATGGATATTGATACTGCTCCAAATTGGATGACGTTGATCATTCAGTATTTTAAAGAAGGTAAACTGCCTGAAAACAAGGTAGAAACTTAAAGAGTGAAAGGAGGTTAACAAAATATTTAATTATTGGAGATAGCATGTCTCTTATACCTGCACAATGCCTTATCTCCAGTGTCTAAGTCCAAATGATGCGGGGTATGTCTTGGTTGAAGTGCATGAAAGAGTTTGTGGACACCATATAGGCGGCCGAGCACTTGTACAAAAAGTGCAGAGGCAAGCCTACTATTGGCCAAGGATGTTGGAGGACGCAATGGACTAGGTGCAGAAGTGTGAAAAATGTCAACTCCATTCCAACCAACCCCTAGTCCCAACTAAGCAATTGACTCCCATCCTCACCTTTTGGCCTTTTGCCCAATGGTGTATGATATCCTAGGACCTTTCCCATTAACAGTGGCCAAGAAGAAGTTTGTAGTACTCACAATTGATTACTTCACCAAGTGGGTTGAGGCAAAAGCCTTGATAACAATCACTCCTGAACAAATCATCAATTTCTTTGGGAAGAATGTGATATGCTGCTTCAGCATTCCCAAGGCAATTATCTCGGACAATAGTGACAATTCCAAGAGAAATTTTCAGGAAATTCTGTCAAGGCCTGAGAATTGAACAATGCTTCTCTGCAGTAAGTCATTCCCAGAGTAATGGCTTAGCAGAAATTACCAACCACTCTATCTTAGAAGGGATTAAAAAAAAGGTTAGATGGTACTAAAGAAAATTGGGTAGAGGAACTTTCTAATGTCTTATGGTCATTCCGCACCACTTACATGAACACAATTGGAGAAATCCACTTCAATCTTACCTATGGCACTAAGGCAATTATTCCAATAGAAGTTGGAATGTCATTCCGAGTCTGTAATTTCAACTTAGAAAATAATGATGAAGGCTTAAGGTTTAACCTTGATGTACATGAGAAAGAAAGGGACAAGGCATTTTTCAAAATGCAAGTAGACAAGAAGCGGGTAGCTCAGTACTATAGCCGGTAAGTCCGGGACAGAGAGCTCAAAGTATACACATTGGGTTACTAGGAAAGTTGAGATAAGCCAACGTCAATCTCGTGAAAAGTTTTCACCAAATTGGGAAGGACCCTATGAAGTCATTGAAGCATCTATTCATGAAGCTTATCACACTCAGAACTATGGATATGGAAGATCTTACCTCGCACTTGGAATGCTCAAAACCTTGGAAAATTTTATTTTTAATTTCAATGTACTTTGTTTGAATTTCTTCAGTTATAATTCCTGAAGAGATTGAGTAAAACTAGTGCAATTTGTAATTTTTTAATTTTATTGAATAAAATTTCTAAGCATGTGGAACATACAATCAACTAGTTAATATTTTGTAAGCACGACATTGTTAAGCCGATCATGGACCACAACATAGTTCTCAGGGATTCTGCAGCCCTCCGGGGAAAAGTACCAATGCCTACTCTCTGAAGTAGGGATAACCTTTCTGAGGGTAAAAGTATAAAACTAAGTTTTCAAACAGCAAGACTTACCCTCCCGAGGGTAATGTTAAGGCCTTCCCATAAGTAAAGTACCTATGCCACTCCTAATCTCCAAAGTAGGACTTACCCTTCCGAATGCAATTCTAATATCTTCACAAAATGAAATACCTATACTATACCTGCTCTCCGGAGTAGGAATTACTCCTAGACAAAGGGCAACGCCAAGATCCTCCTAATGGGAAGCACTTAGGCCATACCTACTCCTCAAAGTATGACTTGTGAGGAAAAATAAAGTCTAAATCTATAAAGATAATGATGGCACTTAATCACTTCAGCTGAAGCTAAATGACTAAAAGGGGGCAGGAAGACTATGCAGTTCTAAACCCAATACATTAAGAACAAGTAGTAAAAGAAATGCATATTGCCATACGTGAATGAAAAGCATGATAAAAGTGAAGTTGGTACATGAAGAGGCCCCAACTCAAAGCCTAGCCAAGCATAGCAATGGCTATTATTGGAGAAAACAAGGTAAAAGAATAATGCATAATAAGGTTTGGGAGCTCCTACAAAAGAAAACCTTGAGCTCTAAAGTCTCAAAAAAATAAAACTAGCTAAACACTAAACTAAGCTAAGAGGAGTGACCGAAGTGTCTGCCTAGGCTCCTTCCATCTCCTCAACCACTTATGAAGTAACATCCTTTGTGTTAATTCTGCAACATAGACACTGCTTCATCCCCAGTCAGAGTCCCTATTGCACTAGGAGGAGTGGGGGTAGGAGGAACAATGCCTCGAATTAAATCACCTAGGTCCAAGTCAGGATGCACCTTCTTCACAGAAAATAAGGTTTGGTCATACCCTTGGTCGAAGAACTTTATGCTATGTTCCTCTACTAGGGCACTAAACTCTTTGCTAGCACAATAGTCCTCTAACTGTGTTTATCTAAACTATCCTGGTTATTCTTCTTCATAGCTTTAAGCTCCTCTTCATCAGATTCTGTAAGTTTCTTCATCTCGGCCCTCAGCCTAGCATTCTCTTTTGCCACCATTTTAATTTACTTGGAAAATCCTTGGAAGGCCTCAAAATGTTTATTCTTAGCTTTCACTACCTCATTGTGCTCGCATTCCAATTTAGAAATGTGGGCTAAGTATTGATCTTAAACCTCATACAAATGATAGTGAAGGTTGTCGATCTAAAGGAATGCAAGAAAAGCAATGTTAGTCTTAAGCGTCTCCAAATTAAAAGACTTCAAAAAATTTTACAAGGAATAAAGAAATGCCTTACTTGAGTAATGTGCTTGTACATCTCACTAGCATCAGCAATGCAAGTAGAACCTAAAGGCTTCCTGACTCTTTTCTATCGCTCCTTAAGCAGAGCTAAGGCCTCTACCAAGGGATGACTCACATCTTGTAAAACAGAGTCGTGGTACACTTCCCACTGTGAGCATAAACCTCACGAATGGAAGAAGAACTTTTTGGTCAGGCCGTGACTTGAACTTGAGATGGACGAGTAGCGGGCACTACCGAAGCCTCAACTTGAGGTAGTGGTGGCAAGGTAGGGTCAGAAGAGACCTTCATCTTCTTTTCGCCTGTAGTTGTGGGAGAGCAACTTGAGAGGACTTCTTGGAACCCTCTATCCCAGTACAAAAACCCTCGGTTTTCTTGAATGAACTCTCGTGCTTAGCTCACCTCTGCTTTAGAGCACGATCACAAATGGTGGCATCCACAGCATTCACTACAAAGACATCAAAGAGCAAATAAATTCCAAGGCAAAATACCTGTAAAAATTATATTCAAGAAAAAATGCATATACAGAATATAATACAAAGTAAAATGTGCATGCATATCAACCTAAAGGGATGGTAAGATCAAACAGAACAGGACACAATCCCGCAGATACTAAAACTTACTCATCCATCACTACCTGCCACGAGATTTCATCTGCTCCTAGAAGTTTCTTTAGCCCATTATACTCATGCATACTATACGGAATTGGTTCATTAAGACTCATCGTGTCCATTTGAAAATTCCAAGTAGGGAACTTTCATTTTTCTGGACCCTTAAGTAAGAAATACTTGCTCTACCATTTCACTTGTTTCGACTTCACTTCCTCGAGTAGACTCATCTTTTTATTGAAAGAGAAAGTATACCCCACTCTAATGGATGTTATGCGAAAATAATTTTTATATACTACAATTGAGGGATTGATCCATTTTAGTTCAAAAGTGATGATATAAGCATTGATACGACTAAAAGACCTGAGATAAATTTGACCAAGTCCCAGCTTGTAGTTTACCAAGATATCTTGGATGAAAGGGTGAAGAGGAAATCGTAATCTTGCCTCAAGCTGTGCTAGGTAAACTGAGATACAATTTTCAATCTCCTTGCAATGTCAATGATTTTTTCTTGGATACATAACGTCCCAATTTGGAAAGTTGAATTTCTCTAACCAATCCCAATTAACTATAGGAATTCGTAATTCATAATGTATGGACTTCAAAGTCAAGGGTAAAGATGTTTTCTTCATGCTCTGTTTCTTACAAGATATTGGAATGACTTCCTCACTCTTCCCCTCTACATCTTCTTCAGTCTCTTCCTCAACCTCTTCCCCAATTTCCTTCCCTACCTCTTCATATGTCTCAACTTTTGACCTATTCCCCCACTCATCTTCACTCACACTCTGTGTCTCATGGACTACCTTTGGATGACTTATCTTTAATTGGTTGGGTTGAGGATGTAAGAGGGGCATCCCTATAAAACGAGCAGAGGAGTTCGACAGGTGGAACTAGAGTTTAAAAGCAGAAGTCCCACCTGGTGGTAATCTGCCAGAGTACATACCCTTCCAAAGAATATCCAACGGAGGTAGCCCCTTATTGAGGTCTTCCATCCGAGTCTCTTAAGACTCACCCGAATCTTCAGAGGGTAGACTAGTAAATTACTGTTTAAAGAGCCCCCACCTAGTAGACTCCTTCTGATAATATTTTGGAAAAAATGTAAGTCTTTTTTGACTAAATTATTCCCCACTTTACTTGCTCCACGTACCCCTCTCCACTTGCTCCACCTACGCCTACTCCATGTACTCCCTCGTTACTTGCTCTACCTATGCTTACTCCACGTACACCTTCCCCATTTATTCCATCTGAACCCAATTTTTTTACTTCATATACACCTACCTTACCGACACCACCTCCACCTAATGTTTTTACTCCACATCGCCCAACACAAGTTACTCCACTTTCACTGTCACAACCTGCACCATCCTTGGCGCCGTCACTATCCATCATCATCAACTGGCCATCTTCGTTCCTTCTTCTGTTGAAGATTGATGCTACAACCGATGGAACTAAAGTAATTGATGATCCCTTTACGATATTACTGCAAGAACATATCAATTCCATTGGTGGCGTAAATGGAGGATGAATCTGATCATGTGCAACCACAAAATTAATTGCACGATGTTCCTGGTTATCATTGTTATTCATTAAGGGTGTGTTCATTTGGATTGAAAATATTTTTTTTGGAAAATATTTTACATGAAAAAATCTATTTTTCATATAATTTTTCGGTGTTCGGTTGACAAAATGAAAATATTTTGAAATAAAAATTTTTAACGGTTTTATCTTTAATTTTATGAATACAAGTTAAAAGAACTAATAACAATGGTAACAAATACCTTACAAGTAATTGTGGTTAACAAAAGATTAATTTTGTTTAAAATTAAATGATAGTACAATATAGTAGTAAAATATGCATACCCATGATTAAGAAAAAACGAATGGAGAAAAGAATTGAAAACGAAAATAAGTGTAAGAAAAAATGAAATTATAAAAGTAAGCATTTGAGTTTTAATGTCACTCTTAAATTATCCAAAACATAACTTAAATTTAAAAATTTCAAACGAACACACCATAAATCAATTGACTTTGATTGCAAAGGGACATGAGCCGTACTAGAGTATATCAAATCTAATGACTTACTACTACAATCATTCTCAAAGTCCATCTGGGAATTAAAAAAAAAAAAATAGTGCTTTCAAGTCTTTAAGATATTGATAGAATGGAAGTATGAAGAGGTGCGAGAAGGATACGATAATTACTTGAACAACGTAACTAGAGGAGTGGTGTCAATGGGCTTGAGGAGTTCAATTCCATGTAACTTCAATTGTGGAGAAACGCTTCAACTGCTGTTAAGGAATAATTTTTTTGGATGGAATCTTAAAACAACTCTTTATGAAGATTAAAAAAATATATATATTGTGAAAATAGTTTCGAAGTATTGAAATTAATTCCAATCAATTTTATTGTTCCAGTCGAGGTGTGATTACCACATTAAATATATATAAATTTCAACCCAAAAATTACGACTTGAGATTGGGGAGTAATGATGTTAAAATAATACACCCACTCAAAATATTGCACGTGATTTTGGATCCGAGACTAAGAGGAATATTTTAGTAATTTTACCCTTACAGTTCAAATATGCTTAAATGGTTCAAGTTATAAGTGTTCGAGTCATAGATCGGTTCAACCCAAAAATCACAGGTATAAATATCTAAATAGCAAATCAGATTCATTAGTCACTATCTTAATTTTTATAAGTTCTGATTTCTCTCTAAAATTTATTCTCTAGTCAAAGTAATGACTTAAGCGTCGAAACCTACTTGGGGGACAAAACTCTGCCTTTTTCTTTTCAGGTAATCCGGATATGAGTGCTATGCATGGTGTTCAACTTTTATTTTGAACGATATTGCACACGAGTTAATCCTAATTCAAGTTTTTGTAACAACAACAACAAAAAATGTTGACAAGTACAAGTATATGTCCATTACTAGATAACAAGTAAGCCAAAAAACGATATGGAAGCCCCAAAAAGAAAGGACCTGGAAATAAAAGTGACGTGCAAAATGCAAACCAAGTCTGTCTAGTCTGACCTTTGTCATGTAAGCCAACCTCAACATTACTTTGGATGAAGTATCACATTCTATCTCATTTTGTGGATCCACGCTGACCATGTACGGCAGCCGTCCTCTAAAATTTTCTATATTATGATTTTTTTTTTTAAAATTCTTTAAATTATTATTATACTATTATAAAAATTAAATTTTGTCTTTTAAATAAATTTTAGAGAATACAAAAAATTATTCTCCATGTATGTATTTATATAGTCTCATTCTCCAAAAGTTTCAAAAATATATTATTTTCTTATTTTTTTTAAAAAAAATTCAATAATACCCTTAAAGATATTGGATTTTAGTCCCTAAAATTTTACAAAAATCATAAAATTGTCTTTCCAATGATATGTTTATAGTAGATTTTACCCCCTCAAAATTCAACTCCCGGGTCTATGCTTGCCTTTGCTTGCCTTTTTTCAGTCAGAAAAGGAGGCTAAGAAACACCTAAGGCGCTAAAAATCTTCTAATGAACAGTCAAGATTATTTCATTAAAATTATTCTATAGAATCTTGATAATTTATTTGATAGTGTAAAATAAAATGAAACAAAGTATGAGATAGAAGATGACGTGGCCGCCTAAGGTAACATAACACAGCTCTTCTGAGTAGCACTCATTATTATATCAGATGATAGAACTGTCTTCACCACATTGGGCCTTTTCCATTGACCGAATTCATATTTGGACTTTTTGCTTCCCTAGTAAGGACGATGTTCTAGTCTGGGCCTGGTTTGTTGGACCTGTAAGATGGGATAATATACTGTATGAAGGTTTAATTATAAATACAGAGTATTTTAGTTTGGCCACACCCTCCAGTTGAATTCCATTCAAGTGAAGTGTTCTGCCGGTTGAAAAAACAAATTGGCTCTACTAATAAATGCCACGTTAACTTGATAATTCATCTGAAGTTTGTGAGACCATGATCTTGCATGTGACTAATTGGGATCAATTTAGGAATCTTAATTGCAAATTTATTACTTTTTTACCGTTTTTCGACTTCAAAATCTTTTTTCAAGAAAAATGAAATTTAGGCGAAGTTTATTCATTGAAACACATAAATATTCTATTATGTATATTCCTATGTGTTACATTTTGAAATCCCAAAAAGATAAAATTAGAAATTTTCTCACCCCAACAAACTAAAGAATTTGCAAGAATTCAAATTGTTTGACCGCGTTATAAAATGCACAAATAATAATAGACTCTAAGTGATTTTCATGAACAACTTTTTGCACACGGTAAATTATACATCATAAATGCAACTTCAATTGTTACAATTTGAAGTTCATGTTCATATTACATTAGACTCTTTATACAAGTCTATGTCGTTCCAATTGGAGTCTCGAAATTAATCATGGTTCTTGGAGCTTGGCTAGTCATTGTCCTCTTGTCTTACTTGGAAGTCTCCCATGAAAAAAGTTCGGCATAATCATGTCTCCATGAATTATGATGTCTATTTCCTAATCAATTAAGAAACCAACTTCAAGAAAATATACATAGACTATGATCATATCATGATTCAGTTTTATTAAAAATCCTCCATGCTACGCCATTGCGGCATTTCCCCCCACATATTGGAGAATCTAATACCAAGAAAACAGCAACTCCTAGGCGTATACTTCTTGAAAGTAGGACCAACTCATCCCCAAATATGCTACATGTTTAAGGTTAATTAATCCAGATAAAGCATTAAGGCATCTTGAATATTTAAGCAATTCTCTCTTGCACTATCAATAATCTTGGTAGAATAATGTATATTTTATTACCTAATTACTCCTAATTATTAGTACCTAGTAATTTTTTTTTTTGGGCAAACCGGTTAATTATCCTACTTCTATCTATTCTATTCCAGTTTAAGGAAAGGCTTAATTGGACCGACGGGACTAGAGAGAGAGAACTCCCACTCCAAACTGAACACCCTAACCCCGACTGAATTTGTTAACTACAAGTTGGAAATTTGAACCCTCAATCTACAGTCCAAGAATCACTTGAAGTGTACCTGACGCCCACTTGACTAACTTTTTTTTTAACGTGATATAATTACATATACCTACAATTATAAGATTGAATACAACTGAAATGCCAAAAACCTACATATTATAAGATAAATACTAGTATTTTACTATAATCGCACTCATACTAAGAGTATAACAATTATACTGCCTACCCTATACCTATTTTACTACTTGAAATATTTATATATATTTAATTTTTTACTCTACTTGTAGAACTTATGATATATATTAAATCATATGAAATAGATGACATCGATTGATGTAACCAAAATTTTATAAAATTTAATTTTGATCATAAAATTTATAAGCGAATCCCAAAATCCGATTTACCTAAGTATTTTTCATTCTACCACTATCTACCACTTGCTTGCATAGTTATTTGAGTGCATTTGCTCGTCATTTGAGTTTTTTTTTTTTCTCTTTTTTAAGAAAAAAATTTATAATAAATTTTCACCTACTCACTTAATGACTTGAATTCATAACCTAAGTCGTAGAAAAAATATAGTCTTATCATTTACTTAATGACTTGAATTCATAACCTAAGTCGTAGAAAAAATATAATCTTATCATTTATTATTTGTGTGCTTCTTTTCCCCGAGTTGTACTCTCTCTTTGTCTTTTGATTACATATGTGATTTAATTCTTGAACCTCCAATTCCAAGAGAGACTTAAAGATGTTCCTCGAATGGCAAACAGCCCAATGGGTTGTTTGTTAACTTGACTAAGTTAGTACTAGTATTCAGTTAGAGCCTTGATTATACTAACTTATCTTTGTCACTAACAAAATCGCATATGTAATCGTGTGTAAGCGGCATAAAGACTATAATTAACGTTTTTTTGGCAAAAAAAAAAAAAAAGTTTGGGTGGAAATGGTGATGGTGGGGGGACCAACTTAGTATAGGTATAGACGTATAGTTGAAGCGCTGTGGCCAGCCGACCTTCGAGGCTTCATGTCACCGATAAGAGGACAATGAGTGGTAGAAAGCGGCGTCTCGGGACCTCGACGACAATTTTAAAATCTTATCTAATTGCTATGATTAGTCTAAATTAATACTATAATGTATACTTCTACAGTTGTTAATTTAATTTCGACAAGTTAAACTAAAGTAGTAAGTACTATGTTGTTTTAATGTTTGTTTAGTGGAAATTTGGAATTATTGATCTGTCACGTGCATATTATGTGATGTAGTAAGGGGACAAGGCAAAGAATTGGGTTAACTGCATTTTGCACCCCTCAACTATATAAATTTAGCACTTTATACCCTAAACTATCAATTTCTACATTTTAATACTTTAAACTTCCAATCGTTCGCACCATAGTTCAATCTTCTGAGTTCTAGCAATTTTAGACTTTAAATGACAAATATACCCCTTAAATCCTTTCCCTACTGCCTGGTAAGTACTAAAATACCCACATGAGAGTTTGATTTCTACAAGCCCATTTGTATTCCCACTCACCACATCCAGACAATTAAGACTCTAATGGTCTCTTTATGGGGAAAAAAAAAAAAAACCTTATTATTCAACTGTAAGGTTTTGCTGACCTCTCCATATCCCTTATTATGCTTCTCTATAAATTTGGTTTAGGATCAAAAGTAAACAATTTTCCTATTACGGATTGATTGTGTTTTGAATTTTGAGATTTTGCTGCAAAAAGTGCAAATCCAATGAAGCATTACTGTATTAAAAAAAAAAAAATCGCTGCTAGTGTCATTTATCATTTGTACCAATTCTATGAAAGCAATAATTCTACACCTTAATGCATGTAACAAAATTTGTTGCAGTAAAAAATTGAAAATGGGCTGTATTAGAATTACAAAACATTTTATGGGTTTTGTGAATTCTGATTCTTAGTGGTACAATGTACAACTACACAAAGCAGTACTTGTATTGGATATTGTTTTATAGGAAGAATACAAGATCAGTTTTACGGCTTGGCGTTGTGTGGGATATGAAAAAGATTTAAATTTCCACAAATTTTACGTGGAAGTGAGAAACCCATAGTATTAAAAAAATATGACTTTACATTTTAAAATTAATTGACGATGAGTGAACTGTCTTTGAATCTTATTAATTAGTCGACAATCTCTTGATTAACCAATGTGGGATATATGCATATTTAGTACATCATCTTACACGTGATTTAGGTTGATTGAGCGTTTGGGATTGGAGAGAGAACTTGTGACTTGGGTTTGGTTGAGCTCAACATGTGTGGATGAGGGAAAACTTAAGTTTAGTTTTGATACCATATTAAAGAATAAAAGTTTTCATGTTAAAATCAATTATCAACATGTGGAATGGACATAAACTTTTTTAATTAGTTCAGAATCTCAATATTAAAAAGACAATATACTATAGAATATATGTATATTCAACAATAAAAAGGACATAATTGGTATAATACTTTGTTTTTGAGAATTGTGTGTCAAAAATGATAAAAGTTCAGGCAAAATTATTAGAGGAAGAGGAATTGTCTTCCTCACTTACCAATGTCACCTACCGAATTAGGTCCTTGAATTGACGAGGAAGAAAATTATCAAAGTAACGGAGAACCTGTCGTTTTGGACAAGGTCCTTGGCTAGGAGAGGGATGGTTTCATCAACGATGCAAACGAAATGGGAAAATGAGAAAGGCTTCTTTTCTTGGAGGGCAATTTTAGCTCAACAAAATTGCGAGCGTGCCAACGATTTTTTTCATTTACGGAAGGACAACAAAATTAGGCAACTCCCAACCGAATCTCAGCTAATTGAACCATGTTGCTAACAATTCAAAGATTGAGATTGTAAAGTGTCCAAATTGATAATTTGGAGTATAAATAGTTGAAGCAAGTAATACAATTAACCCTAAAGAATTTCAATGGTCAGATAAATTTACGTGATTTTGGAATACTCGACATTAAAAAGGAATTCCACTTAAATGCTTCACCAATTTTTTTCAACTTAGTAAAATGCAAACAAATTAGCGTTGTTAAACTTCCATATTTTGAATAGATAATTTTTAAACATAAATCACAAATTCAAATACATAGAACATGTTATTCGTGTTTTAATGACCTAAATATTATATATTAATCACTTTACTTTCAATGTAGAACGGGTATCACAACATTCAAGTTAAGATGTTCAACTCTTGAATAGCTTATTATTTTAATCTCCCAGTGCACCTAAAAAAAAAAAAAAGATAAATTACCATAAACCTCAATATAGTATAATCATTTGACCGATAACCCCTGTATGTTTTAGAAATATACCTTAAATCCCTATATAATTTGGACCAAAAGCTAAAGTAAGGAAAAATATTCAATTTAACGGAGTTTGACATACACTTGCTCCTCCTGCGAGTGACTAACAGAAAATATTGATTTTCCTCATAAAAATATCACCTTACATGGCCAAAATACCCCTTATTTTTCTATCTTCTAATAATACCTCCACCATTTTCAACCACTACCTTACTCACCAACAACACCACCAGTCCTTCCCCATCCACCAGCACCACCACACGGGACTTGACAAAACTATTGGTAAACATAAAATCAGGAAGAATAATCATCTCCAACCAAACCTTAATGTTCTATACAACATTCGAGTTGTACTAGTACTACAATCTAATAATTTTCTAAGACTTACCTACCTCTATTTCCCACCTTAGTTTTCATTCTCCACCAAATCCAATCCTTGCAAATTCCATAGCTGCTTCCTACCACAAATTCATGAACTTTCATACGCAGATGAAAAAATGTTATCATCATGTTTATTCAAGTAAATATTGTATCCAAAATCTCGAATTCATGCCCCGTGGCTTCACGATACGGTTACTTTCTCCTGCTAAAGGATGGACTCGTGTTTCGTGTAAGAAAGTAAATAACTAATAACGCAACGAATTTTAAAATTTTACTTTCCCATCACAGATCACCTTGAATAATTTATGCGTAATACAAAAAAAAAAAAAGAGAGGGAAAAGTATCAGATTATATCTTAAAGTCGCGATAAAATGTCCAATATGTTTGGAATGTCGATCTACAAGTACTCGGTCTCAAATGGTATCCACGCAAATAACTAAATCAGGATTCTTCACAAGATTGATTGACAAACCATGGAGAGCTTACTCCTTGAGTTTTTATTTTTTTTTATTTTAATCGCGACTTTCACGATTTTTCTTAAAACTCATAGTAGTACTTCTTCTTAGTACTATATATATATATATATATATATATATATGTATATATATATATATATAATGTATATAATATAATATATATATATATATATATAATAGCTTAGAAACCCAATCGAATTGGATTTAGAAAATTATAATAATTCTAATCAGTTTAGGTGAAGGGCATATAAATAAGTATAAAACTATTAGGATTTCTAACATATATTACACATTACCTCCTAAGATTTATAACTTATTACAATTAAGTTCAAAAGTTAATTTATCTCATAAATTAATCCATATAGTATCTCATACTTATCAAAATCAATTTAATCCCGAATTAATTATACTTAAGTGTGTGACCCTTTAGATTCCCAATTACGTTAGCAATAAGTATAAATTATAATCCTAAATTAATTAGGATTAAATAAATTAAAAGCTTTTAATTTATCATTAATTCTCCAATTAATTAATATATACTAATAGATCAAGATTGGCTTCTAACAAAGTATCATGACCACCCAACTGTTGAGATATGTCAAGTGGTTCGACATCACCCATTCGTGATTTAGTTCACGTGTAATTATTATCTTTTTACCAACTTATATCCCGAATAATTTAAAAGTACAAATATAAAGCCAACTCTTATTGAATTAATCAATTTACTTCTTTCTAAAATACAACGCACTTGAAATAGAATTTAAGACACTCTTAATTCTATTTTCACTTTGCGCAAAGATTTTCGAATCGTATTTCAAGAAGTGACCATACTAGAATATACTCTCCTATTATAAGGAATGGTGAGATCCTCTATTGGTCATATCTTATCTTATCATTATTCATATTATATCTAAACTCTACAGTATATGCGACTCATTAAGAGTAACGACTAATAGAACCAAAATATAATAATCCACAGTCAAGATAAACTCATAACCTCAAGTCAAGGATCATTACGCTACTATCACAAAGAGATTAATTCACTAGCGAATAATAATGCGTGTGGAATACTCTTAGCGGATTAATCCGATATACTTATTCTCAATAAGCATCCACATACACTTATGTACTAATCTACCAGTGTCAAATACAACAACTAGGGATATTCACAAATAAAATATAATTACATCATAACTATTTATAATTTCACATATATATATATTATTCAAAAAATGCCATATTACAAAATATACATAAATATAAAGTGTAATTTATCCCTAAAATAAACTGAGTATAGAGCATACACTAACAAACTCCCACTTGCACTAAAGCCAATCATTCATGTGCTTAAAACCGAATGAGTTAACGATGACTATTATGTTTATTC
The DNA here is from genome assembly GCA_025175665.1 of Cinchona pubescens. Taxonomy (NCBI): domain Eukaryota; kingdom Viridiplantae; phylum Streptophyta; class Magnoliopsida; order Gentianales; family Rubiaceae; genus Cinchona; species Cinchona pubescens. The sequence goes on along the minus strand of JANKKI010000488.1, from coordinate 252,484 downwards.
TAGTATAAGGCTTTAGTGAATGGATCAACAATGTTATCATCCGTGGGGATCTTTCTATCTTTACTTCATTTCCATCAATGATCTCTCTAATCAAATGATACACCGTAGATGTGTATAAGATCGCTGATGAGACTTGAGTTCCTTTGTTTGTGCAATAACTCCATTTTTATCACAATACAAGAGTATAGGATCACTAATGGAGGGAACCACTCCAAGTTCAGTCACAAACTTCCTAATCCAAACTGCCTCTTTTGCTGCTTCTGAAACTGCAATGCGTTCGGCTTCTATTGTAGAATCAGCTGTGGTGTCCTACTTGGAACTTTTCTAATTGACCGCACCACCATTAAGAGTAAATGTATATCCAAATTGCGACTTGCTATCATTATTGTTAGATTGAAAGTTAGTATCTATGTATCCGTAAACTGTCAATTCTTACCCACCATAGAACAAGTATAAATCTTTAGTCCTTCTTAAGTACTTAACAATATTCTTAACTACTATCCAATGACCACTTCTTGGGTTAGATTGAAACCTGCTCGTAACACTTAGAGTATAGGAGACATCGAGTCTAGTACATAGCATAACATACATTATAGAACCTATAGCCGAACCATATGTGATCTTTTTCAATCTATCTCTTTCGACATCTATCTTAGGACACATATTTTTGAAAAGATACATACCATGAGATATTGGTAAGTAACCCTTCTTTGATTCATCCATACTAAACCCTTTTAGCATCTTGTCTATGAACTTTTTCAAGATCTATTTTGCTCTCACTTTTCCTTTTAAGAATAAACTCTTTTTCTAAAGGATACTATGTTTTGAGACAAACACTTTTGTTCAATGAGATTATAGAAATGGTATTCAAAAGTCTCCTTTGGATACCCACAAATAGGCATTTATTTGATTTAGTTTTAATTTTGTCAGATTCTACCCTCTTTACAAAAGTAGGGCAGCCCCAAACCTTCAATTATAAAAGTTTAAATTTCTTGTTCTAAACCATATCTCATACGGAGTGGAATCAACAACTTTTGATGGAATACGTGTATAGTAATGGGAGATAGTATTAAGAGCATAGCCCCAATACAATTTTATTAGGTCTAAGAAAATCCTTGTCTCGATTCATATTCAATATGAATTCAGATCTATTATACACATTAATTGTAGAGTATAAGAAGAAATCTATGAGGTAGAATCCCATTCTCCTAAAGATAATTTTGAAACTCTTGATTTAAGTATTTCCCACCTCAACCAGATCGAAGTATTTTAATACTTTTACCAAGTTATTTTTTAACTTCATTCCTAAATTTTTTGAACTTTTCAAAAGTTTCAGACTTATACTTCGTTAAATATACATAAATATATCTAAATTGGTCATCCTGAAGGTAATAAAGTATGAAAAATCTCCTCTAACATGAATTGACATAGGACCACAAACATCAATATATATTAGCCCCATGTCTAATTCACTAGATCTATCACCTTTTTCAATAAAAGATGATTTGGTAATTTTATCAAGTAAACAAGATTCACATATATATCATATGATTCATAATCAAATGGTCCCAAATAACTATTATTGTATAATTTGGTAATGCGTTTCTCATTTATATGACCAAGTATACAATGTCAAAGAAAATATTGTTTTAAATTATCAATTTTAGACCTTCTTGGATTTATGTTGACAATTGAATTTTTCATATCTAGAATATAAAAACTATTATTCAAATAAGCAGTTTCATACACAATGCCATCACGTGAAAAAGAACAATATTTATTCTTTTGCATACTGACAAAACCAATACTGTCTAAATACAGAATAGAAATAATATTTTTAATAAAAGATAATATTAGTTTTTAAGTTCTAAAATAATACCACTAGGCAAAGAAAGATAATAAGTTTCTACGGCTAATGCAGCAACATTTGCTCCATTTCGCATGCGCGGGTCTACTTCACCCTTAGCCAACATTCTACTTCTCTTTAGTCCTTGCATATTTTTATCAAATATGAGATGCTGATCCTGTATCTATTGCCCAGAAATCTGATTTAGAAGTAGAAATACTAATCCAATCACAAACATACCTGAAGTAGAAGTTTCATTAAACTTCTTCTACTTCAAGGTATCTATATAGGCCTTACAGTTCCTTTTTTAGTGCCCTTTTTTTTCATAATGGTAACAAGTACCCTTGGCCTTGTCCTTCTTGATCATAGGTGTTGGTTTCAACCCAAACTTGACTTTCACAAAACCAATTGGATTTCTTTTTCTTCTTATTAGAAGAATCAACAACCATCACTTGTTTCCTTCCCTTTTTCATAGTTGCCTCAACAGTTTTTAGCATATTCAACAGTTCAACGAGTTGTGGACAATTTATTCATGTTATAGTTCATAATGAACTGTGAAAAACTATCAGGCATATATTGCAAAATCAAGTTGAAATTTAACTCATGATTTTGCTTAATTCCCAATCATTCTAATTTTTTAATTAGTTCGATCATCTTCAGTACATGACCTGCTACTAAAGTATCCTCTATCATTTTACAACGGAATAACTTTTTAGAGGTCTCATACCTCTCATTCCTTGACTCTTCATCAAACGGCTCCTTGAGATGAAGAATCATGGAATGAGCATCCGTGTTATCATATTGTTTCTACAATTTAGAATTCATAGCAGCTAACATGATACAAGAGGTAGTATCATTGTCCTCTATGTTCTTATGATAAGCATTTTCAACTGCTTCATCAGCATCATCCGCTGGGACATCAGAAAAAAGTTGATCAGGAACATAGCCATTTTTTGAGAACAATTCTCTAGTTACAATCCAGTCTGAAAATTTTGGCTCAATGAGTTTGTTGTCATATAAAATATGACGTAAATTGATGTTGCTAATCATATTCTACAATATACAAATGAAGATAGTATAAAAATTTGTTATTCATGCATAAACAAAACCAAAATATAATTTGGATTTCTTTTAATTTAGTTTTTCTTCCACTATTTTAATTCAAATCAATAATCCTCACATATTGATTCGGGAGCTATCACATAACCCCTAGTAGGTTAGGATCCCATCTAATTATTTTGATCTTGGGTGAAAATAATTTCGAAAGGTAGGTAAATCTTATCAATTACAACACTTTGTAATTCCTAGATAGTTAGGTATCAATTCTTTGATAGCACATCATATGTGACTCCTAACATTTGCCTCAAACACATATAATCTTGAGTGTGCCCAACAAATTATATGCCTCCGTTAAATCATACCTATTATTCAAAAATCTCATCTCATAGCTCAAACATGTTCAATGTAGAATAACCTTGGATTAGCCTAACAAATTAAATCTAAGAAGAACTCTCGTTTGTTGCTATAAAATGGAAAGCAACTTATTTATTGACTTAATACTAATTTGAGGGATTTTCTTTTATTTATTTTATTAGGTCTCATCAAAATGCACATGCAATATTACCATATCAACATATGATAAATAAAATATGCATAAAACTATGGATGATTATGGATTTTTACTAAACTAGTTTTCTTGAGTCACTAAGGAATCTAGATGTGTCAAAGAGATTGATAATCACGATCAATTTTGAAATTTCCTTCGTTATTGCACCTTTGTGCCATCTAGATGATCTTGTATATTACAAATTTAATTCTATCTAAATATTTTAGATATTCAATCCTATCTCTAACCTACCTCTATATACATTACATAATTGGTTAAGATACCTCGAGTTACATTCGAGGGGATTGAGATGAGAAAATAATTACATTCAGAATAATAGAAAAAGAAAGGACACGCAGACACTATTTAAAAAATTTATAACCATTGAATTTGAACCAAATAAATCAAACACAATCACATTGGTTTTAAATCCATAATCATCCATCATGCTATTATATAATTCAATAATTAAATAAAAGCATAAATACGTATTTAGTATTTAATCATGAATCACTATATTTCATAATTCCAATCTCAGTGAAATTATTAATTTTATATTATTTATGAAATAAGAGCATTATTATTTTCCAATCTCATTAGAAAATAATCCTTTAAATAATAGAATTTCAAAAATTATATTAGAAACAATTTTTTAAAAAATTTTGAACATTTATTAAATTTTAATCTCAATGAAAAATAATAAATTTCTAAAATTTATACAAATTACTTAATTCTAATCTCATTAGAATTAAATAAATATTTTCACAGGTTTCCTCCTTTCTAAATTTTTAACAAATTAAAATAAAGAAAGTTTCTAAATATTAACAATTAATTTTAAACAACAATTTGTGGTTTCAAAAACTAAAATTTAGAAAAACCTTTAATATGAAAATATTAAATTAAATGTCACTAAAAATTATTTAATTAATTAAATACTTTTAGTGACAAACATTAATAATGTCACTAAAAGTGACATTATTAATAAAGTCATCATGACTTGTCCATATCTAATATTGACTAGCCATATTGTCGTGAATCAAATTTACGGCAATATGACGTCTCTCTTTTTTTTATATATTTTTCTCTAATATTTTCATAAATAAAATTCAAAAAAAATCATATAGTTTGAACAATTCAATATCCACGACAACTAAATACATTTATATTATAAATTAATCAAGGGTGACTCTGGTACCAATGTAAGAAGGTAAATAACCAATAACACAACGAAATTTAAAATTTTACTTTCCTATCAAGGATGAAGTTGATTAATTTATGCATAGTACAAAAAAAGTATACAGATTGTACCTTAAAGTCGCAGTAAAATCTCCAATATGTTTGGGATGTTAATCCACAAGCCATACAAGTGCCCGACCTCTAATGGTATCCACACAGATAACTAAATCAGTAATTTTCACAATATTGATTGACCCAAATCACAGAGTACTAGATCCTTGACTTTTTCTTTTTTTTTTTAATCATGACTTTCACTAATTTTCTAAAAACCCGTAGTAGTACTTATGCTTAGTACTATTCTAATATATATGTATATATAATGTGTATAATATAATATATATTTGTATAATAGCTTTCTAGAATCCCAATCGAATTGGGTTTAGAAAATTACAATAATCCTAATCAATTTAGATCAAGGGCATATAAATAAGTATAAAACTATTAGGATTTCTAACATATATTACATATTACCTCCTAAGATTTATAACTTATTACAATTAAACTCAAAAGTTAATTTATCTCATAAATTAACCCATATGTATCTCACACTTATCAAAATCAATTTAATCCCGAATTAATTATACTTAAGTGTGTGACCCTTTAGATTCTCAATTACATTGGCAATAAGTATAAATTCTAATCCTAAATTAATTAGGATTAAATAAATTAAAAGTTTTTAATTTATCATTAATTCTCTAATTAATTAATTTACACTTATAAATCAAGATTGGCTTCTACCAAAGCATCATGACCACCCAACTGTTGAGATATGTCAAGTGGTTCGACATCACCCATTCGTGATTTAGCTCCCGTATAATTATTATCCTTTCACCAACTTATATCTTGATTAATTCAAGAGTATAGATATAAAGCCAACTCTTATTGAATTAATCAATTTACTTCTTTTTAAAATACAACTCACCTGAAATAGAATTTCAGACAGTCTTAATTCTATTTCCACTTTGCGCAAAGATTTTCGAATCTTATTTCAAGAAGTGGCCAAACTGAGATATACTCTCCTATTATAAAGAGTGGTGAATCTTCTATTAGTCATATCTTATCTTATCATGATTCATATTATACTCGAACTAACAGCTAAAAGAGTCAAAATATAATAATTCACAGTCAAGATAAACTCATGACCTCAAATCAAAGGATCATTACACTACTATCACAAAGATATTAATCCACTGGCAAATAATAATCCGTGTGGAATATTCTTAGAGGGTCAATCCTATGCATTATTCTCAATAAGCATCAACATACATTTATATGCCAATCTACCAGTGTTAAATACAACGATTAGAGATATTCATGAATAAAATGTAATTATATCATAACTATTTATGATTTCACACACACAGTCACACACACACACACACATATATATATATTTTATTCAAAAAATGTCATATTACAAAACATACACAAATATAAAAATATAATTTATCCTTAAAATGAATTGACTTTTGGACATACACTAACACTTCGTATTCGATGAATTGATTTTTTACTGTAAATTTTGGGTCTTGAATTGGTTAATTGACATTAAATAATGATAGTTATGCATGCCCAACAATTGTTTAATGAATTGTCGCTATGAACTCATTGGACCTAAATGATAAATTTTGATCTACTGATGGTAGTTTTGAAGTTTTTTTTCCCTACCCAATAGTGATATCAGCAATATTTAATTTGATTTGGTGCAAAGCTTGCAAAGAGGAGGAAGGCTAGTGGTGGTGGTAGTAATGGGTAATGGTTAGGCTACGGGTAGTTAGAGAACTTGGAGTTAGATTGTTGGTGGATGATGATGGATAGATAAACGGGTCAAAAATCCCCATTCAATTAATAATGGGTTGGGGTATACATGTAATAGTTCAATAAAATTCATTTGTTTGAATGATTTCCATCCATACTACATTTTGGTCCAAATCATATAAGAGTTTGAGGTATATTTCTAAGGAGAATTCTACAGTCCCTTTTAGGGAACCATTCTCTTAGCTTTAAAAGCTTGTACAGTACAATCATTTAAAACACACGGTATTGTACTGTATAATCATTTTAAGTACAGATGAATGGTTCCCTAAAAGGGACTGTACAATTTTCCTATTTCTAAAATATATAGGAGTTATAAGTCCAAACCATATAAGAGTGTAAGATATATTTCTAAAATATAGAGGGTTTATGCATCATATGACTATACCACATGGAGGTTTAAGGTAATTTATCCAAATATAAATAAAAAATTAGTTATTTTACTAGTCGTCAAATGTCTCTTCTATTACGAAGACCACCCGGGCGCAAAACTTATCCAAGAGATGTTTTTTATTTGCATTCACGCCTTTTGGAAAGAGCCACTAAATCAAGTTCGAGTTTAGGTAAAAGAAGTCTGATAGCATGACTGCCTTACATCTAGATGTGTATAAGAAGATGTTTCTGCTTATATTCATTGTAATTAATTTCCATTACTGAATTCATTAATTTTTCTATCCGCCGATCTATTCAATGCTGGAATTAGGCCAGCTATTAATGTGGGTATCTCCGTTTCTTAGTCGGGTCTGCAGCTCAAATTAAAGTCATGAAACAAGTAGCTGGTAAATTAAAGTTGGAATTGGCGCAAATTGCAGAATTAGAAGCCTTGATGGATTCGCCCTTTGATACAAGAAGTTCTAGTCTTGGGGGATAATATCAACCACTTAACGTCCATCCGAGAGCTTTTTCTCGTAAATTTCTAAATAAAGTTCAAAAAAATGAATTTGAACCCCATATTGGCATGAACTGTGTGAATCAAATACAGTGTTTGATTCATACGGTTCGTGCCGATTTCGCATAACATTTTTTCTATGTACCGTACTCCCTTGTATTCGTAAGATCCTTTCTTGAATTCAGTTAGATGTTAATGTACAGCATAAACCATAGTTGTGCAACCCTATTCCTAATATATTCCAATCATTGAATAGGTGAAACCCTGACGAATAACTAATTGATTTCTTTTCTTTCAATTATTCTTTTCCCCTTTCCTAATCTATTAATAACAAAACGGATTTTTCCAATGTATAAAATAAAAATTCCAATGGCTTTGGCTGCTATAACCTTCCCGACCACAATTTTTTCTCTTTTTTTAGGCAAAATTAAGAAAGAAATAAATGCTGGAGTCGATCCTAAAGAGATACCACTTCCTCATGAATTTATCTTGAATCGGGATCTTTTGGCTCAACTTTATTCCAATTTTTCCGATGAAGTAACCCCATTTATACCCTTGAATTGATCAAAATATGCGAAATACTTACTTTTCATGGATTATAACTACTATACTATAACTTAGTATAATAATACTCTATTATCCCGTTAGTTATGTAATACCCGGGAAAATTTCTCCTCTTTGCTCTGTACTACCCTCAACATTTTAAAGGGTACACCTAGCATTTCAAATTTGAACTTATACTGAATTCTCAATATCTTATTTTATTGATTATCAATTTTCTTTGCTAGCAAATTGGTGATCTTTGAAAAGTTTTAGGGTAAGAAATGAAAGGAATAACTACAAAAAGGGATGCAAGACATTAAGGTTATTAGTTTTGAGGTCATGGAGAGATAAAGATTATCTTAAGGGACTATTTTGTAAATTCTAAACTACTACTTGAGAATCAACCTAGTAGCTCAAAGTTCCTATTTCTCTTAACCCTTCTTCCAAAACCACTCAGAGGGTATCCTAAGCTAACCCCAAACCCCTTCAACCTTTCATCAAAATCCAGAAACTACAAGGGACTCAAGTGAAGAATTCAATGGGGGCAGCCTACTTGCTCAATTCAAGGTAAAGAAATAAGCCTTCTCTCTTACTTCGATTATTTTACTAGTTAGAATTTTTGTTGTTTGCTAGGGTATAAAAATGTTGAATTGGGTTGAATTGTTGCTTTAGTTGTGAGACATATTAATGATGTTTTGTACTTAATAAGCATGTTTGCATCAAGGATTGATGGATTATATGGATGCATGGCATGATTGATGTTTGAGAAGCTTTCATGAAAATTTTTCTCAAAAACCCGTAAGTAAATTTGTGCAGACAGCATTGCGCAGCTCATCAGAACAATTCTAAGAATAGGAATATCGGAATTGAGTTCCGTTTGTTGCGTTGGAAACTAGACTCATAGGCTTTCGAAACGGTATATAGATGTCCTTCTATTTCCAGCCCTATAAATACCAGATATTTTAGAAATTGGACTGAAATTTCTGTTCTGAAAATATATTATGTTCTGGTTTGAGAGACAATTAGAGTACGTTATGTTATGAATTGCAAAATGTTGTCTTCATGGAACTTTTAGCATCCCGAATTTAGTTTTGGATGGTCAAAAACCTTATTTATTTTGATGTGTATAGACTATGTTATGATCAGTTTTACTTACCTCTGTTATTGCTGAATTTAAGGAGGATAGCTGTGGTTTGTTGTTGGTCTTGTTCTATTAGGTCTAGATTTGACATGTTGGTAATGGTGTTTATTAGTATCTTAGAGAATGTGTTTATTTTTAATATTGTCGTGGTATTCCTAGTTCAAGGATGTGCTTTAGAGTATGTATTGATTTATCGTGGTGTATGTGGTATTCCTAATTCAAGGAAACGTGCTCCGATCGATTGACGGTTTAAAGTTTGAATAAATTCATTTGTAAGGTAAGTAGTACCGGACCCCCTTTCTATTGTTTTGATTGTTCTTTTAAAAGTATAATTCCCATAATATATTTTTCGTATGTAAAACGGGTTGAGCATATGATATTTACATATATAAGGAAATATGAAAATTGATAACTTATACTTGTAATGGTAATAATGATTTAAAATTGTACCTCCTGATTTGTGATAAGCTACTTTAATTGTGTAAATCATAAATCTTGAGCATGTGATTTTGTATCTCCTTTTGAATGATTGAATTGAACTGGATAAATCAATATCGTATCATGGATGATGTGATGGCATCATTATCCTCTATATGATACTGCATTGGTTCAAAGCTCTACATTCGTGGACTCGGTAACCGAAATGTAAATGTAATGTTGCATGCTTTGCTTGTAATGAATGTCTTGAATGTGAATCAAATGAATATGAACCGATCACATGACTCGAAATTGTAATTGTAAATGTGATGCCTTGTCTAATGGGCTGACAATAACTAGATTTGGATCCAATAACCGATAGACCTATGTGGAGCTTTGATCCTTGCATACATGCACAAAGATTTGGAATTGCATATTGACTCTTAATGAAAGAATCTCCAAAATGTTATAGTATTATTGCAATTTTATACTGTTTGTTTTAGTTTGCATGTTTATCACTAATCTATGAATTAACTTGCTCAATCCAAATAGAAAGTGACTTGTTCTACTTACTGAGTATAGTTTTTGCTCATCCCATTAATCTTAACCACTTTTGCAGCTTTAGTGTGATCTTGTGGCGTGGCGAAGAAGTGTAGTGGAACGTTTGGTCCTAATAAGATCAGTTTTGGCGCTTGTCGCGGTTTTAATTCTGGGTAGGGTTTACTCTTTTACATTAGCTTGTAAATGTAATTGTTATTGAATAAAGGAATTATAATTTATCATAGTTCCGATTTCGGGGCGTGAATTTCTATACTTGTAGATTTATCGACTTTGCTTGTTTATACTTTTTTCTACGACTTTCTTTTTTATTTCTACGACTTTTCTTTTATTATTTCTTTATATATATATATATATATATATATTTTTGCAGTAAGATAATACTATGATATCTTGGGAATTAAATTGCCCAAAAGTTTTGGTCAAGGAGAAGTAACTTCATGGAGCCCGTTGTCAAAATTGATTTATAGTGATTGTTCGTACTAATGGATATACATAAAAGATAAATTAATCAACGAATCACTGTTAAGAACAAAAGGTTATACACATCTAGATGTGTATAAGATCACAGATCATAGGTTTAATCCCCTTCCTTTTGTGTTTTGGCACAGAGAAGTTAATAGCCCGTGGTCGCTTTTTTTCCCCAGGTGTTTCCTTTTCCGTGTGCATAATTAGCTTTCTTCACACTGCCACACATGGAATTGGAAGCCGTACAACATGGTTAAATACACCAACAGATCGAATAGGATCTTGGATAATCTACACCAAATCAACAATTATCTTATCATGGTAAATTTTTATACGGATCATATTTATGATATAATATTATAAATTTTTTAGTCTATAATAAAACATATCACTTAATCTCATACAAATAAATAATGTATCGATATAAATTAAAGAATCTATAATATTATATTATAAAGTGAATTCGTATAAAAATTTCATTTGTTATCATATAATCCTACCTACATACAATGCTTAACCAACCTAGTCATAAAACCAAACACAATACATTATAGATCTGTATTTAATACAGCGGGCATGGTAACCTCTAAGGTTTTATAATTTGTATTTTTACCCCTGAAAATTAAAATAATTAATTTTAGTTTTGTTTTTATAAAATTTGTATTTCTTTGCCCTAAAAATTTAAGAAAAATATAAGTTAGGCCCTATAAGTATGTGTTTATTAAGTTTTGTTCCCTTGAGATGTAATCTTTATGTTGCCCTACGTGTTTGTCTCTCTTATATATCACCAATAATTTTAGCACTCTAATAAAAATTTAAACATTCCATATTTATTTACTTTTTAAGTAAATTAATCGAAACACTCATGAACTAAATCTTAGATCCTCCAATACCCTTTAATCTTTCATTACTATATTTAATAGGTAAAAAATTAATTTGGTTTCTTATCTTTAGAGTATCAACTAATTTGATTCTTTATCTATCACAATGACCAATTTAGTTCCTTATTCGTTAAAAAAAATTACCAATATAAGGCTTGTGACGAAAATTCTAGATAAATAAATGGAGCCATTAACAATATATCTATTACAGGTTAACAATTACGTGATTATCATAGGGCTTGGTCCATTGGTTCTTTCTCATAATTTCTGTCACATGCATTATAGATTGGTTAATTTTTTAAAGATTAGGGATTAAATTAGTTTGTTATGATAGACAAGACAAAATTGTCAATACTCCAAACATAAAAGACTAATTGGTGTTTTTCTCATATCTAAATATTAGGAAAAGACATTTTTCCCTATATTTAATAACTTTTAAATTCATCTTGTCTTGTGACCATTTTAAATTTTTTAGTTCCAAATACTTACTTTTTCTATTAACTATTTCGCTGTCTTTAAACTCATCAAAATGTGTATAAGAGCCTGTCTCTTATACACATCTAGATGTGTATAAGAGACAGATTTAATTAGTATAAATTCCTTCACATTTCTCTTATACAAATATAGATCTTAATAATAAAAGATAATTTAAATCAAAGATCTCCGAGAAGTTTTGTAAGTGGGAAAAAATATAATTTACTATAAACTCTATTTATCTCGAATAAAATTTTAAATATTATAAAACAAACAAAACACTTATCATCATATCACTTTCAAATTATTTTTAAAATTTTTATAGATTTTTAATTGTATTAACACAATTGTGTCTTGTACTCTATTGTTTAGAATTTCTTTTTTAATGAGACAAAATGGAAAATTTTTATTTATTTAAAACATATAGAATTGAGTTTATGTTTATTAGAATTAAAGTTGATATGAGTATGTAAATTATAGAATAATCGGGTTAGAGTTTTCATTATATAAAAATAATTAATTGCTTAATTTGATATGTAATATGTATTTGGGTTAAATTAATATGATATTGAAATTGTTAAATAATCTAGCTCAAGAGTGTTTTTATCAAATTAATTAAGTAGGAATTGCTGTAGAGTGTTTAAAGTTTTTGTTTGAGTGCCAAAATCATTGTCCTTTACATTATTGTTTTCTAGCTAGTACAACCCTTCAATTCTTTAATCTTTGCTCCAAATTTTATTAAACACCATGTTAACTTATAAGAAAATTTTTATATAAATTGGATTCATAATATAGTGTCCCATAAAATTTTTTGGTTAAAATTTATCACATCAATTCACATCATATAACTTATTGATATGAAGTATTTTGGACCAACAGTTTATGACATGCAAGAATTTCTCACTTCATAGCATCTATGGAAGTCTCTTTCCCATCTAAGTCAATAGGAAGAGATTTGTAACCAGAATGGAGGACGTACTTTCATCCAAATCAGTACAAATCAATGTAGCGTATGGTACTTGTGACACTTTTCTTGGTTGTAACCCGATACTTCCACTTTCTCAATTCTCAACTCACTTTCCTTCAAACTTTCATATGCATGTTTCAATCATCAATCCTTTCGAATCCAGGATAGACATCCTTTTGTCTGCCAAGTAATTACCTTAAACAAAATAGGTGCATTCTTTGCATTTTTAATAGGTGCTGAAAAAGATATCCAAGTGATGAGGTTTAAATAAACATCATAATTAGATTTTTGGAATTGTTTCGATTACTATTGTAGGCAACACAACTATTACCTCCTAAATCTCTCAAGTAATCATATTTTAGGTTGTTTATACACTGTATTGAAGTCCCTTTTTTTTATAATAAATAGATGTTGTTCAAGAGACAGTCAAAATCTGAATAGAAGATGAAATAGGATGTTGTGAGAAGAGAGTGTCATATTGCTTGAGAAAATGTTAATTTTGCCACTTGAAACAATTCTCACTCTCTTAATAAATACTCATTTTATCTTTTCTATGCAAAATCAGGAGAAAAAAGAATCCCTTTCTTTTTTAGTCTTCGATATTTAAGTTGTGTTTGTATCGATGGATTTAGAAAAAGATTTGAATTCACTAATTTATTAGAATAATTTATAAAAGATAAAATAAATAAATTTTAACTCTACCCAAATTAATAATTATACCCAAATTAATAATTATTTGAAATCAAATTTCAAACTTTTATTTTGATTAATTTAAAATTTACTATTTTTAGTCTTGAAAATTATCTTAATAAATAAATAAATTTTAAATATTTTATTAGATCTATCTATGATTCAAATACAACTTATAGCTATTTCTATTAGGTCTAGGGTGGTTGGTTTCTGTCCAAAAACTAGTAGTAATATATTCAATTAGCAGAAGTTACACACTCAAACTTAAGTGCTGTTACGTTACATGCAATATTATTTGTCACTTAATATTACTAACAGATTTTGACATTTTGTCATTTGCACAGAAAAGCTGATAAAAAATGAATAAAAGGAACTAATTAATATATGAGCCAATCCACACACATGTTGTTTTGACACGAGACAACTTGCAGTTGCATTTGATGTGTGTGACAGAAAAACCAAGAAATAAATGGCTTAACAGTGATGTCTGAACTTTATAATAAAGGAGAGGAAAGCGTTGAGGCCTTGAGGGACATGTCCCATGCATTTTGTACTTTTGTGAGCTGAGGTGATGGAATTGGAAACTATATATCTTGATGCTGAGATGCCATATACTAGTTTTGCATGGCTTGAATGAATATATAAGTTATGATGGCCATATAAGTGCCAAAAAGTACCCAAGTGATAAAATCTGAAAGTGTAAGCCATCCCAATCCCACGCTAGCTCAGCTCTGCTCAGTAGTTATCTGCAACACTTTTTAAAATGGTCACACGCGCACACAGAGATTACAGAGTATTAGAATCTTTAAGTTTGGGAAAGACTAATGAGTTAAACTGTCCTTTTGTTTGGTTTTGATTCTACCCTTACTGTACTACCAGCTAGTTGAGTAAGCACTTGTTATGTTCTTGGAAAAAGTCCAAGATTTTAGTAGTATAATAAACAAAAAAAAAATTTGTATGAATCAAATTTATATTATAATGTTATATATTTTTTAATTTAAAATATTTTATATAAGTTCATATCACTTCATTTCACGTCAAGTGAATAATGTACAGAATTTTAAATTTAAATATTTATGATTCCATATAAAAATTTCCGAACAAATCTAGGATGATAAGATGGTGGCTGTTTGAAGACCATTATGTCATCTACATGTCAATGTTAATTTATCCCCCCAGTATAAGACCCTTCCCACCACTGTTCCCTCCACTCCTTCTTACCTTTGCTTTCCTATAATAAAACATCGAACACCATCTCTCTCCCTCTTTCAATCTGTCTCTCCAACCATTCATTTCTTTCTTTCTTCATTTATTTCTCTCAAGTCAAGTGGGCCTTTAATAGCTGTTTGTTTCAAAACCAAAAGAAGACCGCAGCCCTTTTTTTGTCCTTAAATGATCATGCACTAAAACTGCAATAATCAATCACAAATCTGCATAATACCAACTGTCCCTGGTGAGTTTTACTTATTTTTCTTGTTCTATTCTTTCATGTTCTCCGTTAAGTTGCAACACATCTGTTGGGATTTTTTTATATTTTTTTATTCAGGTATTGGCTTGATATTTTATAGGATATTTGTTTTGACGTTCTATTTTCTGTCATCTTATTCAAGACTAAATTTGCAGTTGTTATATGTCAAACTACGATAGATATGATGTTTCAAAAAGATATGTAGGAAATTCATAGCTTGACATATATAGTAAAGAACTAAACTTGAATAGATTGAGATTTCCCCCTTTTCTGTTGCTGAGCTTATTCATAAGCTTCTAACTATTTGGAGTTAACTTGTTGAGAAATCCTTGTGTATATTAGGATTTGGACCTTGAAGCCTCCAAATAAATCAGGGGACTTACTAGTGATTTTGTTTCCAGATAGTTGATTTCATCTGCCAACCTAGATTTCCAAGCAATTCCTTTATCTGATTGGTTTTGTTTTTTCCCTAATTTACTGGACTTCAACTTCAAAGTGGTTTTTGCAGATTGACTGACTGCCTCTTCATATGTAGGTTCCTTTCTTATGCATCTATTATCAAATAACTGAAATTCAACCATTTCTGTTGCTTGTTGAAATTGACTTGACATTAGTTTCAAAACAAGATTCGAATAGTCTTCATACTAAAAAGAAAAGATCATGCTTTCCAATCCTTCATCCAAATCCAGAGACTGGATAAATACGAAAATTTGGCATTAGCCCTGTAAAAATTTATCATATTGTACCAGAAAAATTAAGCAAAGAAACCTTATATGTATTATTATTGTTTTTCTAGGCTTTTCCATCATTCCATGTATAAAATTTCCTGTACTCTGAATCTTCTAACGGCATTTCAAATAACAAACTTTACCTTGTTTTCAGCCTTCATTTAAAAATAAAAAAAAACAGCCGCCCCTTTTTCTACTTTGAGTGACTTGAATCCATGACCAATATGTCATAGGAGAAACGTCTTTATCATCTAAGCTGCACTTCATTGTCCAGCCTTGTTTGGTATAGCAGAGTATCTGTTTTTGGTGGATGGAATGCGAATATGTGTTATATGGTTTGAGTGATTCATTTCTTAAGATAAAGAATCCAAGTAACATATTTTTTCTCCTTTATGAAATTCATGCACAGAAATGTTTTTATCTGACTCTTATAACTTGTTCCTTGGACGCAGACCATGAGATCAATATATATCTTTGGAAACATTGACTACTATGTTTCAATTTCGTGATCAGAAATTCAGAGTATAGATTTTGCTCCAAAATCTTCCTAATCATGGAACTGCAAAAATTTGATCTTGAAAAAGAGGCCTTTTCTTAAGACAGTTCCAGTGTTAGCAGCCAGGTAGCATCCAGGGTATCATTCCAAGAACCCTTGATACCTCCTTCCAAGAACATTCTCTCAGACTATTCTCAGCCTAGAGATCTGACAACTCAATTATGTTCTGAACATTTATTACTCGACTTATCTCTCAACTTCAAATCAACAAATACTGATGAATTCCATTATCAAGAATCAAAAGGATTTTCAATTTCCAGCACAAGTGAAAGTAGCAATGGACCTGCAAACCTAGCTTAAGTAACTGCCAATGCTAATGCCACACCTCGAGTATGTTCCATGCAACTTTTGCCGGCGAAAATTCTACAGCTCACAGGCACTTGGTGGTCACCAAAATGCACACAAGAGAGAAAGAACACTAGCCAAACGCGCTCAATGAGAATGGGAATTTTCTCCGATGGATATGCCAGCTTAGCATCTCTGCCTTTACATGGATCCTCATCATTCAGGTCCTTAGGAATCAAAGCACATTCTTCAGTTCATCATGGCTTTACAATTGCTGGAGCAGGAAGGCCACCTGATTTTCGATCCATTGCACCATTTGAACACGGATACACGGCTCAGCCAATGTATATGGAGGATGAGCCAGAGCTGTTATGGCCGGGTAGTTTCCGTCAGGTAACTGATCCTGGAAACTCTCCTCAAAGTTTCATACTAACTGGAACTTCAAGCCTGGATTTTGTAGAGGTGAACCATTCATTGGAAAAAGATCATTTTACACCTGATCTCACTCTTAGGCTTTGAAAAGTTTGGTTGACACATTGTTACCTAATACTATGCAATACGTTGCTTTGTTAAAAATATATCATGTATATGTGTACTTAATACTCTTACACGGGACTAATATGTATGAAGCGGTATGCAATTTGCGAGGAGCTTACGTAGTGAATTAGGTAACTGTGGTTTGACAGCAAATGGCTGCTTTAATGTTCGGCTATTTTTAGTCTTTCTGTACAGTGAGACATGAATTTGCAAGGCTGCTAGTTCTTGGATAGAATTTATAGCTAGCCATTTCCCCCTGAAGAGCGATTATTTTGTGATTTTCAGATGATCTGCAGATACTGTTTCTGCAGTTTTAACCTTCTATCAAGGCCTGATTATCATGAGTGATTAATCTGCCATTCAGTGATCAGATTGTTGGTACTGAACTGTGTCTCTTTTTCTCAATGTACTTAATTTATCTAGAACTTCTTATGAGATTTGAGTGGAGAATGTAAGTCGAGTTTGTAATGATAATTCACTAGAGATTACAGATTTTGCATTCTGTTCAGTTCTGTTCACAATAAAATGCCGCCCCTTTCCCATTTGTTAAAAGAAAAACTGATTAATAAAAGATTTTACAATGATGCTATTTTAATAGTTAGACAGGTGATTTGTACATTAAGATGAACAACAACTTGGGAGCTGTTGGAATAACACAATCGCTGTCGCTGTAATTACTATTCTACATAGATAGTATGATATTAGTATCGAGTAATAAGTTTGTCTACATCAGTCACGTTAGTATCAGATTGATATCGGACAATAACTTTGTTCAAAATTATAAATAAAAAAAAAAAGATGAAAATTATGCATATAGATTAATTTTAAATAATCAATTAGTCAAAAATAAGTTTTATAGTATAATTTTAATTTATATTTTAAAATATATATATATTTAGTTCTTTATATATATATATATATATATATGTCAAAATAATGTATTGATATCTAATCTTGAAAGCTGTCTCGGATACAGATTCGGGCTCATCTTTCTAATACGGTTGGAACCGGAATAGTCATACGAAATTATGAGGAAAATTTATTGCAGCGGCTTTTTCAAGGTTAGAAGGGGCAGGGGTAGTGGAAATTCATTTGGTATCTATATATTTATAGAATTTTATCAATAGTACATGTAGACAAAGTGATAAAATTAATAATATATCACTAAATATGCTTAAGAAAAAAAATTAATATAATTTAATCATGTGAATTGAATTTAATAAATAATTTTTAATTTATAGTATTGGAGTTGAAAAACTTTAGGGAGGAATTACCTTCTAAGAGAATTAGGTCAGAGTCTCTTATACACATCCTCTAAAAGAATTGGAAAATAAAATACAAGTAAACAAGGAATTTATTTATTTAATATACACGTTCCACATTTGTTATTGGCAAATTCTTGTGGGGCTCATATAGGGCATCGTGCATAATATATTTTGGTGTGTACAAGAATTTTTTTTTATTATTATTAATAATACATTTGCCACGGTATGGATTAGTTTCTTTGTTCAATTTTTTGTTACTTTTTACTTTACAATTCTTTTTTTTTTTTGCTACAATTGTTAAAAGATTTAGGGTAAAAATTATTTTTACTCCCCAAAGTTTGGCCCATTAATATTTGGACGCACCAAAGTTGCATAGAAAACAAATCGCGTCCCTTATTTTCTAAATTTCTACTAAATTAGTACAAATGATAGAAAAATAACATACTTTTTGTTCAAAGTTATGTGAAAAATATGTTTTTATTAATTTAGGCAAGAGAAAGTAAAAGATAGAAGGTAATTTTTTGTTAGGGTGTAGCCATAGAAATCAAAATTATACTATTTTTATATTAATTGTCCTAATTGACTTGAAAGTTGAAAGATGAGAGATATGATTTATTTTTTGTAAAACTTTGGGGATTAAAAATGTTACGACGCCAAACTTTGGAGACTAAAAATATTTTTTATCCAAAGATTTATTTGGTCAACAAAAAAAGATTTGGTCAGACCTTTTTATTTTTTTCCCAAAACACTATTTATTATTTTCACAATTTAAAATTTCTTTCACTATTCATTACTTACACTAATCACCTATACACGTTTTACAATACTATTCATAAATATCAGTATTCATTTTTTTGTACAATTTATTACTTATTCAGTGGTTTTCCTTTTTGGGCAAAAAATAAAGGAATGTAGGTTCGGACTTCCGAACCTAGGTTGGAGAGTTTGAACTATGGGTGAGAAAAGTACAGTTTAAATAATATATAGGGTTCGAAATTCTGAACGTATGTTGGAAAGTTCGAACTATAGGCAGGAATGTAAAGTTTAAAACAGTACATAAGATTCAGACTTCTGAATTTAAGTTGGAGAGTTCGAATTAGTGGTGGAAAAGTGAAACTAAAAATGGTTTGTAGGGTTCAAACTTTCGAACTTATGTTTAAAAATTTGAACTATAGACAGGAAAGTGTAAATTTTAAATTATATTTTTTATTTTGTATGTAATAAATACATATTTAGCATATGCACAATTTGGTATCTTGTTTTTTAAGATTTAGATTTCAAACACATCTAGATGGCAAGTACTTTTGTGTATGACTTTTAATACATGGTTTGATGGTGCAAAAAATAAAGTGAACAGAATTATGTATTTTGATATTAATAATTTTATTCGACTTTCGTATACATATTTTTTCTTTTAGTGAAAAAATGTCACTAGAGAAAATTTTAACTTGTATTTTTTATTTTATATTAAATAAATACATATTTAATATACATATACGTACACGTCCCATTTTGTGAGATTTAGATTTCAAAGAATAAGAAGGTAACTACTTTTGAATGTGATTTTAATGTTTGGTTTGATGGCACGAAAAACAAAGTGAATGGGAATATATATTTTGATATTAATAATTTTGTTCAAGTTTCGACTTTTGTCTTTTAGTGTAAAAAAAATATATTCAGACACTTATTTACAAAAAATTATTTATATTTTTCACAATCCAAACATTTATTCACATTATTCAATTTTTTTCTTATTTTTCAAATAACTCAAATAATATCTTAAATATTGCAACAATAATAATACTTCATACGCATGCTTTATATTCATTGCACAAAATATCAAAAATGGTTGAGTGCTTGTAACAAGAAAAATGGAGCGCCAATGGCGCCACCCAAAAAGACGTTACACCAACGTCAAATTTGTGTAATCCCATATTTGTAAGCCCGGAAACATCCAACTTAACTTTTAAATATAAGGTTCAAAAACACATTTGTAGAATGAACGTTAATTCAATTGATAATTGAAGTCATCTCCAGGCATGCGGAGCCCAAAAAAATAATGTTAAATAGAAAATCAATTTCTAATTCGAGATATCACACTCCTAAATCCCAATCCTAAAGCCTAGAAAACAAATCCAATTTCTATAATGGAGAATATAGACTATTAATTTCCAAAAAAAATAAATAAATAAAACCAATGTTGCAGGTTTGGTGACGAGTAATGGGCCTTCTACCTGTGGACTCCAAGTCATTTCATACTGGAGATAGGGCCTGGCCTGGGCCTGGGTAAGACTCATGGGTGAGATATTTAGGTTGATGAGTTTGTAGTTTTTAATTATCGGTTATTTGAATAAAAAATTTAAAACCCTAACCTTATCCAAGAAATCCAAGTAAACCAAGAACAAGTATTACTTCGCGGGTTACCTGAAATAAAAATCCCAATGCATAAAAAGAAAAATAAATATATTATTATAATATCATATACTACAAAATATGTTTAGTTAAAAATAAAATGGTTTGATCAGCGATTAAAATTAAAAGAGAATATATTAAGGAAATGTTAGGTCATGAGAAAAAAAATACCAGTTTAAAAAAAAAATGAGATGGTTAGTACAAGAATGAAGGGAAAAAAATTATAAATAAATTATATCAGCTTATCGAATTGAGCTGAGTTGCGTTCGCATGACATAACCCAAATAATTCGAAACTTGATAACTCAACTTATTAAGATTTAAATTCATTTTGGTTGGATTAAATTTTCAAGGTGGATCGGTTTTGAATACCCCTAATTTTAATAATGCTTGATAAACAATGGCGTTCATTTAACCCTCACGCTTGATACACGAGAATGGCCTGGAATAGAAAGATCTTTCTAACTTATCTTTTTCATTTTTCTATTTGGTAGGATACTTCTAAGTTGGAAAGCCCATTCTATCAGGAAAGGTTATTCCAACTAAATCTTGGAAACTTCATTCGTCAAAAAAACTTGAGTTTCAACTCCAACCATACAAATGAAATTGTGTGATGTCAATTTTATCACATAATTTAAATTTGAATCCAAATATAAAATTGGCAAGCAAATATAATTACATATAATTAAATAAATAAACAATGTAGTCAATTATTTATTTATTTTTACATAGCTATCTCTTCTAATGAATATAAACGTTTTTAAATAAATGATTATTTAATATGTATTCGAATGCCAAAAAAAAAAAATACTATTATGTAATTTTTTAAAATTTGTATCCTTAATATAAAATATTCAAAGTGTCTCATATCCATGGAAATGTTAATAACATGAATTAAAATAAAAACAAAATAAGTTTTTTTATTTCTTAAAAAAAATCTGATGTATGTAAGTCAAATTAATATTAAATTTTTTTCCATTCTAACATCTAAAACTCATTAATATGCTGAACACTAAAAAAAATGTGTTCTATCCGTCTTTAGTTATCAAACGTAAAATGAGAATAAATATTCTTGTCTATTTCGAATTGAAACACATTCTGCCTATAATGTCCATTCTATTCTATGTCATTTCTGCGTCCCAAAAATAATCCTTATTGTTGGGTCCCGTAATTTATGATGAAAATAATTGTTGATGGAAACTGAATAGAAGAGAAGTCAAGTTCGTATATAGGTAGCGGTCAACAACAACTGTATTACGTTATTGTATTTAACCTCACAACTTTTCAATTCTCCAGATTTCAAAAGTTTCTTTATATATATATATATATCTGGACAAACAAAGATAGAAATGACAGAAGTGTAGTTTAAACAGTAATATCATAGTGGGAAATTGCCAAAATAGTCCCTCAATTTTTTCACTTTAGCCAAAATAGTCTCTTAACTTTTTTTTAGCCAGAATAGTCCCTCAACTTTTTTTTTTAGCCAGAATAGTCCTTTAACTTTTATTTTTTAGCCAAAAAAGTCCTTTTATGGTGTAGTCACCATAAAAATCTTTTTTTTTTTTTTATAAATTTCACATAAAAGGACTATCTTGGCTAAAAAATAAAAGTTGGAGGACATTCTGGCTACAAAAAAAGTTGAGGGACTATTTTGGCTAAAGTAAAAAAATTTAAGCACTATTTCAGCGATTTTCCCTATTATAGTTATTAAACTCGATCTGATGTAACAATTCAATTGCTAACCTCGTGAATTGATCACTTAACTGGACTGAATAATTTGACCAAATAAGAAAGAGATTTGTTAACTTTTCAATAAAATGGTGATTGAACTGGGAAAACCAAAAACCCTCAAATTTAATTGTGATTCTTGGGTTAATTGAATGTCTATCTGAAAATTTTAATTTTTTGTAAGATGATTCGAATCAGCAACCTCCAAGAAAAGAAACAAAGATTTTTATAATTGGATTCATTTGATGCTGATTTCAGGTCACCTTAATTGGCTTTTATTTATTAAACTTCACCATATTCTCCCTACTTTTAAATAAATTAACCACCAACTTCTTTTTTTCAGAAATAAAATTATAAATGTCTTGAAATAAGAAAATTATTTATTTTTCAAAAAATTTTAAAGACATAAATTAGCAAAACAATGTTATATATATATATATATATATATATATATATATATATATATACACATTTTTCTTGTTACAAGCACTCAACCATTTTTGATATTTTGTGCAATGAATACAATGTATGCGTATAAACAATATTATATTTATTTTACATAAATATCGTATTATGAAAAAGTAACTATCGAATAATATAAAAATCATATTCTATGAGACTGCACTTATTCATATTAAAATTACACATGCAATAATTTAAAATTAACTATGATTTTAATATACTTCATTATAACTTTTAGCTAAATTATTACAAAATTCATTAACGTTAATTAAAAATTGATACAACATGTTTAACTAATATTTTCATCATATGTCATGTATCTAAAAGTTTCATAATCTTAGTATGTATTAATAAAAATAATATATTTTAATGACCTAATGGTTAAATCAATAACCTGTTGATTCATCTTCCTTGCCAGTTCCTCTCCAGACGGGTTTAATAACTACGGATAAGATGCTTTTCTATAATTCTTAGTCATGAGTTCAAGTCACTAAGGGTAAAAAGAGAAGTGGATTTAAAAAAAAAAAAAAATCAAAGATAGAAATTTAATTAGTCTAATTTATAGTTTTTTAAAACTGAGGAGACAATTGCCCACCCTCAGCCTAATTAACGGAGTTCAGCACTAGCTTGTTAGCTAGGTAACTCAATTATAAGTATTTGCAAATGTTGTTGCAATTCAACAAACTTGTTGAATGGGTAAACTCATACTGTGTAGATGTGACTACAGTACCGATAAGGCAGTATGTCTGTATATGCAGACACGTTTTGCCACCACTCATGTTGTCACGTCGCTTACTTTTTACCTTTTTTAAATGAATAAATAAATATAAAAAAATCGGCTACATATTAAACTTGTCGTTCAAAAAAATACATTAGCTACCCCTACAACATTTGTCAAAGTTTCTCTTTAACACATATTTTTGCCAATTTGTACATCAGTTGATTGATGATATATGGACTCCATAGTGGATGTAAAACATATAATCATTAATAATACAATAATATATACAATGACGCTAGAAAAAAAAAACTAACAATAATAATAACATTCATAAATACATCGTATATTCACATATTTTTATGTGATGTTATATATAATAATCGTCAATTAATTCCTTTTCATAACTACTGATTCTACATATAATTTTTCATTATTTTGAATTTTCAAAGTAATTAGGGTTTTGAGAAGTATTGAAATCATAGTTATTAAATCCTGCCCGGGATTAACTTGGTGAGGATGGTGGATTGCTGGTTCAATCGGTAGGTTATTGGTCCAAACGGTGGGTCACTCAAATATATTTTTTATTAATATATAATAATTATAAATTATTAAATACAATATATATGGTGAAAATATTGATAAAAATATATTTTATTAAAAAATTTTAAGTATAAATGAATTTGAAATAATTCATATCTCTACAAAAATTTAATAAAAATAGAATAAAACAGTTAACTCTAAATGATTGTATATACATAATTGAAAGTATTGATTATCACTACAAGAAAATAGGTCATTAGCTACAATATTTCGAGTGGCAACTTAAAAGTTGTCTTAAAAGGAACATTTAGTGACAAGTTTTCATGTCGTAATAATAATTTTCTGGAAGCAAATCATTTTGTGACAATATGTAAAGTATCACCACATATATGTTTCCTGCCTAAGCTTTTTTCCTGCACCCAAAGACTTATTTAGATGACAATGACAAGTTATTAAAAATTGCACAATTTGGTTGTATAAGAGTAGTCGATATTTTTGCATTGTGACTATATTTTAATGAAACTACTAGTGACAAGTTTTGTTGTCACAATTTTGATTTGTAAAAAATATAAAGTCTAATTTTATTAAGGGCATTGAGTAGTAGGCAAAAAAACAGAAAAAAAAAAAAAAAAATCCAAGCTTCTGAAAAAGAGATCTTCTCTACTAGAAGCTCAAAATTACTCGGTGTAAAAAAAGCCCCAAGTAGTAGAGATCTTGTCTACTAGAAGCTCTCTTTCTCTTTCTTCACATCTCATCTCTTTCTCCTCCATAAAACTCTACGAAAGGTAAAGCTCTCTCCTGTCTTCTTACTTTTTTTTCTTTTGCTAGTTAATTTGTTTAGATTCTTCTCCTTTTTATTTGTTGCTTATAAAGTTAGATTTCAACCAATTTAAGATGGATTTTGAGTCGATTATAATAGATCTAGTCTAGGTTGACACAAAGATTGAACCTTTTGTTGAACTTTTGCTCAATTCCTAAAATTATTTGCTGTTTTTTTATGTCTATTCTCAAACGGTTGTCTATCACTATCCCTACTGTTTTCTACCGTATCTCCTCTTCCTTAGATGACCACCACTCCTCTTTTTTTTTTTTTTTTTTTTTTTAGGGTAATGGCAAGTTTTGGAAAGGTAAAGTTATTTTGTACAGCTTATTGCTACTTAGAACCCTTTTCAAATGGTTCTTTGCAATGAGAAGAAAAAGAAATAACTGTTGTATCCACCTTGCAAAACCCTTGTGAAAATTATGTCCTGTTGGATCGAAATTACTCATTATTCTTGGCTTAGTTTTTGACCATTTGAGAGTTGTTGGCTTATCTCATTTTGGTTATAGCTTAATTGCCCCAATTATTTCACTGATAATCCTATTTTGCATTTTACTATCAAATTTTGCAGGAATTTATGTCGTAGAACTATAGAGGTCACATGCTTTCTTAGTTTAAGAGACAGGTGCCGCTGCAAGTTTTTCCTTTCCTAATTTCTGTTTGTATTATTTGTACATGCATGTGAATATTTTTGTTGAAAGTTCGATTTATTTTTATTTTTTTTTTTTGAATTGAGTGAGAGATGATTTATCTTGCTTTCCAATATGTAGATTATAGAAGGTATAGGGTTTCAATTAAATGTTGATGTCATGCGGGAAGTATGTTTTTGAGTACCAAGATTAAAGTTTTTTTGTTGCATAAGGTTCATATTTTTATTTATTTATTGGGTGTTTGAAACTAAATTAGGTTGTAAATATGCTGATGATTTAGTGATATATGTTCTATTGAAGTTATAATGAAGAATAACATAGATGGTAAGACGTTTTCCAATGACTTATTCGTTATTGGGTTCGAGTCACTAAACGACAGTGAGAGGGGTGGTTCTATAAAAAATGTTCTTTTGAAGAATTTTTTTGATATATGTCAACATTTTAACGATTATATATATATATATATATATAAGTATGTATGTATGTATGTATGTTTGTATGTATGTATGTTGAATAATGTCACGTACATTCACATGATTCATGGGTTTTGTAAGGAGGGAGATTTGGAGGAGGCAAAGCAGTTGTTTGAGAGGATGGTGAAGGGTAAGATTAAACCGGATAGCTTTTGCTATTTCAGAATGGTACACTTTTTCTTTACATGTGCGGAATGGCTGCATTTAAGATTTGCAAAGGGTTGGGTTTCTAATTTCATGACCATGAAGTTACTTGTCGAGGGGCTGTATAGCATTATCGAAGGTTGATGAAGCAAAGCAGATTATTGGGCAATTAAAACAGAAGTTCTCACTAAACACTTATAAGTGGACTGAGATTGAAAAAACATTGGCAAAATAGAGATAGTGCACATGGTATGCTACTGGATTTTTCATACCATATCTATGCTGAGATCAATTCAAAAATTTTCTCCAATGTTCATCTCAGTAGAAATTTAGTTTTTGTCATGAATTCTGATTCAAGTAATGTGGGGTGATTTTCATTAAGCTTTTTGAATCAACTTTGATGATATGGTTTTGGAATATTAGTATGGAAATGCTATAATATAACTTGGTGATAGAAACAAAATGGTATAGATTTTGATGCAAAAAATAATAATAATAATAATACATTTTTTTGACAAAGTAAGAGGTGGTTAAATTATCACTGCCAATCAAGTGTGATATGCTCATAACCAAATAAATTATATTAACTTTTTGGCATCTTTTCACCTTAACTATGTCTTATACTTGCATGATTGAAGTGCATGTGTAAAATATTTTTAAGTGTATCATTAACTACACATTACTACTTTGCATGATAGACTATAAAAGTTATATGAGTTAGATAACTTAGAATTCTGGTATTATTGTATTTCTTGACTCGATGTTTAAAATGTTATCTGGTTTAAGGTTTATAATAATCAAATAGTGTTAGATTAATGCTACAGAAACTTGATAGTTGGTTTAGCCCAAATGATAAACTTGATGTCCCGGAGAAAGCTAGAATGTGATTTTTAGCTCATGAAATGCTAAGATTTCTTAGTAAGAGACAGTAGTTGTATTTTATATTTTGTTTGACATCATATTATTTGAATGCAAGTACAACTAATAAGGATAGAACTAGAGTGCCAAATATGATTAGGAGATATAAAAGGTTCTCTATCTCATGAACTTCAGTGTCAATGAAGGTAATTATTAGGTTGTTTTGGCTTAGTTTCTTCTCTTCAGTATGTGTGGTCATTTTTGGATTTCAGAAGAAAATATCATACTACCTTTGCATCCCAAGGTAAGTTTGCATAATTCTTTGACCTAGTGTTAACGCATTTATACATAAGTTACTTGTCAAACTTATGGTTATTTTTTTGTTGAATCGTTATATAAAATTTCCTTTTAATTCAAATCCTGTGATCCTCCTTCATTTAATCTTTCCTTATTTGACCTAGTAGCTACTTTAAGAATCTTTTCTAGTCTAGATAAACTTATGTATCATCAAATTATCTAAAAAAGGCATGGACTCCATAATTTCACTCTTTACAAATAATATAGATGTTAAAGTTACTCGATAGTTGTTGTCAACTGCGTTATTCTTCTTGGCTTCTAGCAATGTATGATGATTATACTCGTGCCATCTGCGTTTAAATTTTTGAATATGATAGTTTTATACCTACTTTTTGGGATTTGATTCTTATTCTTAGCCCTTTGGGGCAAAGATTATATCATTATTCCTCTTATCCAAGAGATGTTATTTACTTGATAGTTTTATACTAATTATTATATTATGTTAATGCAGAAATATGAAGAGATATGGTTGAAGTTTGTTGGTAGTAAAAAATTTACATGAAGAGCAATGGAGTTGTAATGTTTTTAGTTGATAATGTTTTAAGGTTATAGGATATTTGGTTTTGGACTATGCTACCTTTAGTCGATAGTTGTTTTTAGTTACATGTTCGTGACATACTTATCCAGATATCATTTGTAGATTGATGTTGGAGATTTCAACAACTTGATTTACTATCCATATATTATATTTGTGTTATTATTCGATTGTGTTGTGCTTTTCATAATTTTCTAATGAAAATATGGTTATCCATGAATGTTTGTTGAATTTAGATGCTATCAATTGATTGTCAAGTACAATTTGTTGTTTAGGGTTGTGGTAGAGAAATGGTAATGTTTGTTTACTAAACATTTTCTCTTAAGTGACAAAATCGAAACTATCATATGACGACCACCTTGTCACTATAGAGTAATTGTTTGTAACAATATATTCTGGTTATTGAATCTAAACTTTGTAGCGATAACAACTTGCCACTACTGAAGAATCAATGGTCCTATGACGTTTGGTAGGAGCCAGAATTCTAGTTATAATCAAGTACAAGACTCGATGACATAATGTCAAGTTTTGCATAGTTAACTTCCAATACCCTCAAAAATTTTATGCTTAGGACACAAGATTGCCATAAATTCCTCAACATTGATGATTGGTGATAGCAATTTTTGGGAACGGAAATCATCTAGCCTTTATCTGGGCACTTAAGAATGGAGTTCATGATGGTAGAGTCTAAATTACTATGGACATCCTCACTAGTGTAGTCAGAGAATTTTCTGATTTAGTCAAATTAGCGTAGAATTGTCTAACTAAATCATCATAAATAGGGTCGTTAATACAGAGCAACTTTATCCAACGCTGAGCCACAAATCCATGAAGAATTTTATCTAACCCATTATCTAAATCATTAGTCTCACACTATTGTCCATATATTATACTTTTAGAGCCATACATTTTGTACCTTTTTATACAGTCAGGGTTGAAGAAGCATTTCCTCTTGAACCAGGAGTACTCATGCACTCACATACGCGTCTGAATCCACTTAGATGATTGCTTCGAGTAGCAAAAGGCATTGTGCTTTACAGAGAGCCGATGAACACCGTTCTGGAGTTTGGGGAAAATTATTAATCCCCTAGAGCTTTGGAGCTCTACAAGATCAAACTGATGGCAAAAGAAACAATTAGAGATTTTGGTGCACTAATTGTTGTTTCTATTGCAATAACTAACACCACAAACTTGAAACCCTAGTCTATCTTACCTAAATATAGAGAAATTAGAGAATTTTGGTGAAATTTCAAGGCAAAAAGCTACATGGATTCAATTCATATAGTACTCTTTTA
Source organism: Cinchona pubescens (assembly GCA_025175665.1). Classification (NCBI taxonomy): domain Eukaryota; kingdom Viridiplantae; phylum Streptophyta; class Magnoliopsida; order Gentianales; family Rubiaceae; genus Cinchona; species Cinchona pubescens. The sequence continues at coordinate 223,120 of JANKKI010000488.1, read as the reverse complement.
TAGCTTTAATAGGGTGATGATATTTACACACCCCTTTTGGCTTCTTGCAAACTCCTGTTAATGTTTAGCAATACAAAATATTCATTTATAAGATATGTACAGAGATAGAAAAAGTGTGTTATAAAAGAAGAGCTGCTAATTTGTCTGGTGGACATTACTATGGAACCATCCCTATAATTTTTAATTTATTTTTTGAAAATAATTTATAAGTATTCATGTTGATTAATTTATTTCTTTCAAATTTAAAAATATTTTGTTAACTTACCATTGCTAATTATCTGTACACTATCCATGTATTAATAAGTAATATTAAGTTAATTTATACAAGATCTATAAAGCATTTAATTTATACAAATTACATCTAATTAAATACAATTTGAATATTGCACACGCATCGCATGTGCGTTATGTCACTAGTAGTACCTCTTAGTGAAAAGGGTTTGCAAAAGATTAGTAATTAAGTATAGGGTAAAAAATATTTTTAATCCCCAAAGTTTGGCCTATTGACATTTTTGATCCCCAAAGTTTTATAGAAAACAAATCACGTTCTTTATCTTCCAAATTTCTACTAAATTAGTACAAATGGTAGAAAAATAACATACTTTTTTGTGAATAAGCTGGCAAAGTTTACAATTGCACTAGGTAAGACTAAAGTCAAAGATATAAGATCTAGATTTTCCTGTTGAAGTATAGATTCAAATCAAAATAATGACTATTTTTATAAAAATTGTCCTAATTGAGTTGAAATACCAGAAAGATGAAAGACATGATTTATTTTTGTGAAACTTTAGGGACTAAAAATGTCACAGGACCAAACTTTGGGGACTAAAAATATTTTTTGCCCTTAAATATATATAGTTTTGATAATTTAGAATTATAATATGAACAATTTATTGCTTTTTGGTTTTTTTTTTATGAAGGTTTTTCATTTTTTTAAACATTAGAAATATATACCATCTAAATGTGTATAAGAGACAGAACCTAGTATTTTATTATAAATTCTTATACACATCTAGATGTGTATTAAGAGACAATCGACTATATTTTTGATCATAGTTCTATACCAAATTGGTATAACAATTTGAAAATCATTATCAAATTTCAATATTATTATTTGATTTATTAATCGATACTCAACCTAGTCTTCAAAATAAAAGTTGAAAAAAAAACTATACATAAAAACTATGACAATGCGTGCATTGTTTAGGCAAAAAATAGTAGAAGTATATATATTTATTCACTGATATACCACTATATGGTCTTACAAACTAATATTATTGTTTTACTTAAAAAATAAATATATATTTAGACAAATGATATCATATATATATATATATATATATATATATATAATCACTAACATAAACATTAAAGTATAATATAATTTTTATGATATTCAACTTAATAACTAATTTATTGTTGTTGGCTTTTGTCTTACATATATTTTCAAATTTGTATAAAATATTTTACTTCAATGTCATTTAACCCAATTTTTGAATGTCGTTAATCGAAATCGAGATCGATTAATAAATCCGAATTTGATTAATTGTATTGTATTCCGTGTTCAATTCCCAATTCAAAATCATTAATAATTTTTGGACTTACATTCAAAATTCGATTGAATTATATGACTATTTGACCGATCAGTTAACCAATACTCAGTATTAGGGGTTGGGTGTGATGTTATTATTATTATTGTTTAATTTATCCTTATTTTCATAATTAAATTCAAAATTTCAACTTATGTATGTGCATTAACAGTTTGGCTGCGGAATAAAACTATTTATGTTTTCGGTGTCCAAATAAATCGCAAACAAATACCGAATAAGGTGATTAATTATAAGGTTTGAATTCCGTTATTAGAAACAAATAACCCAATATTCGAATAAAAACATTCAATTTTTAATTTTAGGATTATACTATATTAATTTTAATATATTTATACAGTAAAATTAATCATTTTTTACTATGCAATATATTAGCAACCATTAACTTTGGAAATTCAAATTGTTTAGGGTATTCTTTTCTTTATAATAATATGACAAAATTATTTCAAATACCATAAAAGTTAATACATGTAATTAAATAAATAATATACAATTTTTCGGATGATTTACTAAAATTTAATACAATAATACACATGAAGAAGTACTTGTTATCCCTAAATATAAAAGTTACTTGCTAAACAAATAGGAATCAGAAAGTCGGAGGTTAAATAGAAAGTTAGGAGGCCAAGTACAACTTACTTTTTAGTGGGTTGTTTTAACTTATAAGAAAACCTCCTTTTTCGGTCTAATACAACCCTGATTTTAGTAGCGGCTGACATAGCGCGTATATGGTGAGTTGTAGTTGGTTAAAAAAGTACTTTCTGCACCTACAACCAATACCTCTTACCGGCACTGAATCGAAAAATCCTGGACTAGCCACAGCGAAAAAGATGAGGTACACTTTTTTATTTATCCTTTTTTTTTTTTTAAGGAAATATTTAGATAGATCTGATTTTTATCCCCGCTTATAAACATTGTAGTGTAAATTAAATGTTATAAAATTTATGACATAAGCTAATATAAGCAAGATTTTAAAAAAATTTAATTTTAACCGCAAAATCTACAGGTGAAACAAAAAATCTATATAATTATTTTCTTTTTTTCTATATATATTTTTCTAAAAAGAAATGCTAAGATAACGTCATAAAGTGACGAATTTCCCAAGCTTCTGATGTCATGAGAACCTCATTAATGTACTATGGATTTTCACTCAAATTAAATGGTTGAATACTGTTCCTATGTTGCCGGCCAATGGATTTGACATTATCCAATATGTATACAAGACAATTGAAGACATTAGTGCTCGGATACACTTGATACGTATGTGAATAGGGTATTTTTGTATAATTTTGTGTATCTCAAAACAAATTTGTTACAAAATCATTTTGCACAGCATAATAATAAAATAATATTTTTAAAAAAAATTAATTTATTAAAATAACACAATTTAATTGGGTAGTTGAAAAAGAAAGTTACATTTTTTTAGAAGGAAGTTACATAAGAAAGCTACACAATATTAAGGAAAAATAAATAAATTACTATCTAGTAAAGACAGTTTAAGAAAAATATTAATTTTGATATGACTTGTCATCAAGTTGGTTTTATGTTTTATATATAGTTAGATGTGAACATATTATTTTAGTGGAATTAAAAAAATTTTGTCCTCTAATTTATATATCAGGTAGGGGCTAAATTTGAATTTATCTAAATGGTCAAATTACTAAAGAAAGCAAAACAATAGTCCTGAAAGGGATATTGATAGACCTTAAGATGATGCCGGCGAATTCTTTCTCGAGTAAATAATGCTATTGGTATCTAAATTTTTGACTGAATTGTGTATTATGTATCTTTTAATTATTGTCATTTCAGTATTTTATTTTTACAAATAGTATCTAATTAGTGCAATTGTCTAATTTCGGTTGCCGAAAGGCACCGAAAATCTTCACATGTGTAGCACAAAAGATTAATTGGGGAAATTTTAGAACACAACTTGAAAAAATAGATGTACTTTAATTATTACACTATAAAAATAAAATAAAAAAAGTAAAAGTCTATATTTTTTCCCGAACTTTGCAGTGATTAAATACAAACTCCTACTTTTTTATTTTTTCAAAAAAATTTGTGTTGATGAACTATACCATTTTGTTTCATTTGTGTTCTAAAATTACATTTATTAATCTCTTGTGTGATACAAGAGATAATCCTGATGCCTTTCGGACACCGAAATTTGATAATTGAACCAATTATACACTATTGGTAAAGATAAGATACTAAAAGGACAAAATTAAAAGGTAAGATATCAAAGTACCACTCAGTCAAAATTTTGGGTGCCAATAGCCGCATTTACTTATTCTTTGTCCTAATGTGAAATGCGATCTTAATTCATAATATGACGCCAAGATATCAAGCACGGAACTACTTACTATTTCATAATATTTTTTTTAAAGAAAATATTTGAGTTCGACACATTATGCTAATCTTCCTTTAAATTTTACCATAATGATATCATGTTATAGAAGATCCCCATGATTGCTCAAAACTCTCAGTAATTTCTGATTTACAATCTTGGCAAACATTTCAAGGAAGGAATTAAATTTTATCAAATACAAAAAATAGTGAAGTTAGCTTGAAAGAATAATAAGGAAGACAAATATAATATTGACAGTCTTAATGAAAAAACTAGGAAAGTGTGTTTCTTTCTAAACAGTAAAAGATATTACTTGTAACAGTAAATAAAATTATTTTCTTTACGTAGCACTACAAAGTACATGTAATTTACTTTCTTTTTTTTTTTTTTTGGAGGTACTTGGTTATTTGTTTCGTCAAAAAGATACGATTGGGTCTGTTTGATTGCATTAAAAAATTTTCTTTAGAAAAATATTTTTCTTGGAAAATCTTTTATATGAAAAAAGTCTATTTTTTATACAATTGTATGGTGTTTGAGAGACAAAATGAAAATATTTTGAAATATAAATATTTAATGTATTTCATCTTTGATTTTAGGGTAACCCTTGATTTTATGAGTATGAGTTAGAAAAAATTATGATAATTATAATAAATACTTAACATGTAATTATAGTCATCAAAAGATTGATTTTTAAAAAATTAAATTATAAGATAATATAATAGTAATATGTATAATCATAGTTATATTACCATGGGAGCTTCAATAAAGAGAAAATACATATTCAAAAATTGAAAAAAAAATGTTTAATAATTGAAGTTATAAAAGTAGGTATTCAGAATTTTGATACCATTTTTGATCTATTCGAAAAATAATTTACACTCAATAGTTCCGTAAGTTATTTTCAACTAGAGAAAGGAAAATGATAATTTTTTTTTTTTTGGTGCATCGTGCCAAGAAAAATTCAGAAAAATATTTTCAATTCAATCAAATGGACACTTATCCAATTTTTAGTATCCAACCAAACAAACCCTTATTCAATTCTAACAGCATGGATTTTATGGCAAGACTACTGAGACCAACCAAATACGTAGAATCCTAAATTTTTTTAGAGTTCTCTGCTATAAGCCACAAAATTAGAAATTGAAGGAATAAAATAATCACGCACAACAATATATGAAAGGAAAAAATAATTTTATTAATATTTCAAATAGAGAAACTCTCAATGAATTCGTCAGACTCTCTCAATAAATTTTTAAGACTCTCTCTGAAAAATACTTTTATATGTTCCCCATATGTAAACTCATAAACTTGTCTAACAAGAAATAATCAGACAATAATTACCAAATAAATTACTTACTTCTAAAATAATTAAATTACTAAAACTTTATTCCAACAAAATACTAAAATAAATAGGAAATTTCTAGTCTTGGTTTAGTCTTCTAACATTGCCTCCCTTAAACCAATCTCTTCGTAACATCCCTTCCAATTCCAACACGCCATTAATCTCCAATGAAATTTCCTATCACCGTGTAGACCACATACAATTCAATCTTATGTTGAGCCTCCATCTTCATTTTTACACGTGGTAGTGGATGAACCTTATACTTCTCAAATAATTTCTCGGCTAACTAAGTTATCAAAGAATTTGTTCATATTTATATTCATTCTCCAAGACACCAAGGTGTTCTTCATCAAAATTAATGTGTATTAATTCAAGTGAAATAAGATAGTCATACCTTTTCTTTTGAAAATAATTTTCACCATCAAATAATTCAAAGAAATCTCTATCACATCTATTAGAAAATTTATTCGCCCCAAACACAAAAATTTTATCACCATTCAAATCTTTTTCCTCGAATGATTTTTCAATTCCTAAAAAATCGATAGTGTAAACTCAATCAAAAAAAAATTATTAACTGGAATGTTGAATAATTAATCCAACATCTTCAATTCTAGAATTATTTAAATCAATTATTTCTTCATCATGGATAGAATCCAAGATGCAGCCAAAATATTATTTATAATCTTCTTCTTTTTCTATCAATTTAACAATTTCCTGTTCCTCATTAATAAAATCGATAGTGCAAACTCAATCAAAAAATTATTAACTAGAAATTATTGAATAATTAATCCAACATCTTCAATTCTAGAATTATTTGAATCAATTATTTCTTCATCATGGAGAGAATCCAATGCAGCTAAAATATTATTTATAATTTCTCAGATTTCTATCAATTTAACAATTTCCTGTTCTCATTAATAAATTCATTTCATCCATGATTTCTTTTTTCTCTACCAGATGAAGAAATTCTAGTGTAATAATTAAAGTACATCTATTTTTTCAAGTTCATCAACACAAATTTCCCCAATTAAAAAAATGCTTCACAACTTTTTATATCATCAATAAATCTATCAGTCTCAAAATATACTACCCATTTCCAACCAAATCTTGGCTTAAAATGCATAATCCAATTCAATATCTTGCAAAACAGAATATGTATAATTCCAAAATATTGTAGGTACACTGATCATATGATGAAACTTATACACAATTAGATGTGTAAAGAGACAGTTCATATTGTTGTTGATAATTATATTAAAAAGTTAGAAGGATTTCTAAATGTTATAGATAATGTTTTGATTCAACATTATAACAGAAAATCATCTAAATGACATTGTTTGACATATTTTTTCACCCTTAAAAACCAATTCAAATTTGTAGCCGGAGTTTTACTTATTGGAGTTAATGTGCAACACTTTTCACCATCAATTAGATCTCTCAACTCATCCATCATAATTCAACAATTTATGTATATTGATAATTTATTTTCTCTTGCAATTTCAATATTTTGAAATAGTAAGCCATGAATCAAATACTCATTATTGGCAATTCTGTGGCTGGTAACAGAGAACTCTAAAAAAAAAAAAAAATCTCAGATTCTATTATTGCTAATCAATCTGACAACTCTAGACCAATTTTATGGTTTTGCTCTCAATAATGAATACTCTGGGACCAACCTTGTGACCTAACTATGATAACTGAATTCTCTTTTGGGCAAACCTTGTGCCCAAACTCCAATAGTAGAAAAACCCCAAAACTAAACTCGTAACCTGACTCTGATTCCAATTGTAGAACCCTAAATTTTTTTTTTTTTTTAGAGTTCTCTGTTACCAGCCACAGAATTAGAAATTGAAGGAATAAAATAATTACACACAAAAATATATGGAAGGAAGAAATAATTTTATTAATATTTCAAATAGAGAAACTCTCAATAAAATTTTAAGACTCTCTCTCTCTGTGAAAAATTCTTTAATATGTTCCCTATATATGGACTCATAAACTTGTCTACCAAGAAATAATCAGACAATAATTATCAAATAAACTACTTACTCCTAAAATAATTAAATTACTAAAAATTGACTAAAACAAAATATTAAAATTAAATAAAAAACTTCTAGAATTGGTTTAGTCTTCCAACAAATGATATAAAGCAATGGAGCATGATTCTATCTTTTCTTTAGTTATAATTTGAAAACTTATATGATCCCTCTATACACACACACATATAAGGCATATAGTCATTACCGGTTCTACTAAAACAATCTTTGTACTCGATACAAATTCATGCATGCTAGTATTGCTGCTGTAATGCTTCTAGTGGATGCCTCTAGGCCTGTCAATGGGTCGGTCTAGATCCGGACCCGTTTACCCATCCTAAATCTATAACAAATTTCGATTACCCGAATTCGATTCGAATCCGTTTAACTATTATAATAAATGGGTCGGATCTAACAGGTGTTCCGACCCGATTAAGATCCAAATCTGATTAATTATATTATATATAATAATACAATTTGGATTCGGTATTAGTATTATTTTATATGTATATATGCATATATGTTTATGTAAATTGCCCATGTAATTTATAGTTAATGTAGAATACATGTATAAATATTATATATGAACTAAATATTTTTTTATTATTAAAAAAAAAGAGAAAATTCAATAAGTTATAAAACTTTTATATATAATTGTAAAAGTTATAAAAAAATTTTAAGATCCGATCCGAATCCGATAAGACCTGACGGATCCGGGTATGGATCTACTTTTGTAGACCCGTCGAAGATTCGGATCTAGTTATATTAATCGGATCGGGTTTGGATATGCTAGATTTGACCCGTACATGCCACTAGATAACAATATTCTATTGAGTAATCAATGTGGAATGTGTTGACCAGCTTATTAGTCAAATAAATAGATAAAAAAATGAAATAATAATAGAAAAGATCGAGATCAAAATTTTTTTTTTCTCTTTTAGATACATTGGTTTAGTAAAATTTATTTAAGCATTGAGGCAAATAGTAAAGTAAATCTTGCTCACATTTTCAAACGATTTAGGTTAGATACAGTAGTTAACTAATTAAATGATGTACTTTGGACCTTGAAATATTTATGGAATTTGTACACCAAATTATGTGCTGTTTGATTTTTAGGCATTCTTTCCAACTAAAATAAATATTGTACATGTTCCCGATTTCATTCGTCATTTTATGACTTCATTCTTAATCCTAAAAATTGCATCTTCGTAAGTCTGAAATCCCACTTGTTTTCCCTAAACATTTGGTGCATTGACTTTATGGCTTTTTGAGAACCTTGAGTGATAGTGGACGCTATTTGGACTGAATAATTTTTTCATTATTTGTCAAATTATATTTTATAATTATTCTTTAAATACTTTTTAACTACCTTTTATCTTTTATATATATATGTATATAAAAGAATATATATATATATATATATGAGTGATAGTGGACGCTATTTGGACTGAATAATTTTTTCATTATTTGTTAAATTATATTTTATAATTATTCTTTAAATACATTTTAACTACCTTTTATCTTTTATATATATATAATTATTTTAAATAATGACGGTACAAAGAGCCATTATAACTTCTTATCGCCATGTAATCCGCTGAATTGGAATTCTAACTAAAATGGAGTTAGATAAGCATCCACTACGTAACTTTTCCAACGTTAGGTCAACTGCTACAATTTAAATTAAAATATTTGCCAATAATGACTTTTCGTTGAGTATGGCAACTGCTTGTCTTATTGATTTCAACGGAAAATTCTTTATCAATTTAGTATAATCTCATGAATTTTTTTAATCCATATTAAAGTACATCACTTCAACATTATTTCTTATATAATGCGACTTAAGATGGATTCAAAAATTTATGATACTTTGCTATGAATGGAATTTATTTAAATATTTCCCGATTTCAGCCGAACAAAAGAATGCAGGCCATGTAATATATTGTCCACATTGAGTAAAGTTTTAGAATATATTATTGGATTGTTTAATAAATATGTACAATATAAAATAGGGTATTTAGAAGTGAACGGGCAACGTTTTATGCTCCAAATGAATGATTATTTAGGGGGTGTTTTAGAATATATTATTGAATTGTTCAATAAATATGTGTATTAAAATAGGATAATTATAAGAAACACATTAATTTAGTTGATGTTCATATTATCTTTTATAGTTGTAAATTTACACATCCATCCCTTTTAATTTTAGATTAAAATAAACACAGTTAAATATTCAGTTAAGTGACAGTTAAGAGGCTAAAATTTATTTTAGATTAAAGTAAAACAGTTAAATATTCAGTTAAGTGATTGTTAAGAGGATAAAATTTTATTACTTAAAGGGTTATTTTAGTCATTTTAAACCTCTAGTCAACGTTACATATTTTAAGATAGGACACAATCATTTCTTTTAGTGGTGTTTCCGAATGGTAAAAGTATACTAGACTTAGTCGTATTTTTACTTTTTGTACAAATTTATTAAGTTTTTATTTTACCTCCATTTTACTCCGAAAAAATACAAACAAACCATAAAGAAACAGATTGTAAGTTTGCAAACTATAAAAGAAAAATCTAAACATTAACAAAACTACAAAGAGGTTCCTTATTTTTTACGTACCCTATAAAATAAGGAGAAGTAGGAGAACGTAACAAGGTTTTAAAACACATGTTCCATCCAAAAGGAGAATTATCTTCATAATTATATGTGATATTAGAAAAGAGATTAACTTTTGGAGTAATATAAGACATTAACTAAATATTTTGATAATAAAGTGCAATTTAAGTAGTAAGATGTTTCTTTATTTTTTATTAATTATGAAGTACTACAGGGTGATTTTTTTTAAAAAAAATATATTAAAAAAAAAACTAAATAATTTCTTAGTTGCGCTTATATGTTAAATGCACTAAACCCCTCAATTTGCACTTTACCCCTCTAAGTAAACACACACTTAGCCCCCTTTCACTAACACGGTTAGCAAATTCAGACCAGACGGAATAAATTTTGTATTTATGGGATAAAGAAGTGGATTTATTTCTTGCTTATAAATGATAATTCGTGTATTTTTATGTCTCTAATAGGTTCACAAGTTTCAAATTATTTCCATTTATTGTCAGAATTGACTAGATTAAATTCTTTAGCTCTTCTGATGGTGGCCTACTTGTTATGACCTTATCAATATTGACTTCTAGCCAGTGTCTTGAAATTTGGCCGGACCGACTGGTTCAACTGGTTGAACCGAGAATCGATCATGAGTCCGGTTATATGAAATATCCGGACATAATAAAAAACCGTTGATACCCGATCAAACTTGGTGAACCGGTGACCCGGGTTTTGATTTTTTCAATCCCATTTCATCGAGATCTCAGATTTTCCAATAATAATAAAAAAAAGATTTCTCAAATCAAAAGAGAAAGACAAGAAATCAAATTAATTTATTTCATCCTAAATCATAAACTCATCAATCAGATTTCATAAACCATTTCAAGCATTAGTTTCGTGGAGATCTATTTGTCAAAAATTTCTCAATCCGTGTTTGGATAGGGAAGGGAGTGGAAAGAGATGGAGATAGTAATAGTGATGGCGGTGACGATGGTGGCGGAAGGGAGAAGAGCAAGAAGGGAATGGTGATAGATGGGAGGGGAAGAGAAGAAGAATGAGAGGGAGATAGTGGTGGTTAGCCATCTGTCTTATATCCAGGGGAAGGGACTCTTATACAGATGGGGAAGTGTTAGCTGGTCCTGATGTGTCCAGAACCTTCAGGTATATGGCATATCCAAAGGGGATAGAAGGGGGGAAAAATATGGTAATGGGTGTAAGGGAATTCGAACCTAAGTCCACAGAAAAATTAATACATGACTTGAAATCATTCGGCCACTTTTCTTTTGACGTAGTGCTACTTATTATTTTATTAATAAATTGGTTGAACCTCGAATCGAAATACCTTTTTGATTCATCCTTCCGTATTTCTAGCGACTTTATTATTATTATTATTGCTGTTGTTGTTCTTCTCGTCTAGGATACACATCTGTCATTTGTGGGCTCAACCTGTAGCGGTTCAGTTCTGACTTTTTCTTCTTGCTAGAACTCAGTTTTGGCCATTTGCACCCGGCGTTACTTCCTTCAGCCGTTATACATAATGGTTTTCCCAGGTTCATTTCACTAGCTATATGATATTTTGTTGTTTCTTTTCACCACAATACTGATACTTATTTTCTCTCAAAAAAACAAAAAAATCTTATCGACCTTACCTATGGTTTATTATTTTGTCCTTTCTACAACTTAGCCGTAACCGAATTTTATTTAGAAAACAATCTTAAAAGTTTATCATATTTCACATTTATACTTTGTTAGTCCCTCACATTTAAATGATGCACTTTAGTTTCTTATAAATTTAAAATGCACCACTTTAGACTCTTGACACAATTACTAATATATTTTGACTTCAAATACTCACCTGCGCATTACATGTTACATTTTTCTTTGACAAAATTGAAAACATACGAATTTTAAATACTAAATGACACTATTTAATATCTCTCCCACCCACCACTCCTAAATTCTCACCCACTACCATCACCCCTATTTCCCTCCCTCGTCACTTTTCCTCTACCATCCCCTACTCTAGCCACCTGAACCATCTTCTTTTTGGGATAATTTAGTGATTTAAGGTTATGTATTGCCAATTATGCTCCTAAAATATATTACATATAATATACATGTGACTATTTCGGGATAAATATACTTGTAATTGTGTCAAGGAACTAAAATAGTACATTATGAATTTATAAGGGACTAAAATATATCATTTTAAATATAAATGACTAAATAAGTACAAATATAAATTGTGAATGACTGTTAAAATCATTTTTCCTTCTATTTTTCATATTTTTCTTCTAAAATTGTATGTCCAATTATTGCTACAATTGGCTAGACAAATTTGTATTGCCTTTGGACAGTACTAGTGGTTTCTCCAATGTCCGTTTGGCCATGTTATTTTGGGATTACTTGTTTCTATGAAACTAATTACTGAAATTGTTATTGACTTACCTCACGTGTTGTCTCTTATACACATCTAGATGTGTATAAGATTTCAAAATTACTCTTTAAAATGCAGCGGTAATCTTCTCGTCTGTTTTAGCTTTCCTAGAGTTGCTAAAGTATAGGAATTAGTGACAAATGCTAATATTACACGCAATGATATTGCCACAGCATTAATCTTATGTACAGCACTTTTTTTTTAAAATGGCAACAATACCCTTAACCCAAGTCAAATCAAGTACTAAAGAAATTCTACTGGGCCCTACCACTAATCTTACCACCATTTTTGTTCCCGCCAAAAAAATAAGAAGCATTCCAAGACTAAAAACACAGAATCAGGTGGAAAGAATGAATTCAAGACATTAAAAAAAAAAAAAAAAGGGTTAAGCATTTCAAATAAAATTACTATACATTACATAAAAGGCAAACAACAATTATTAGACATATCAAATTTTCATGATCTCCATTTCCGTAACAACTAGCTTACTGTTGCCATTGTTTGAAGGATTAAATACAAAGCTAACAACATCAAACATTCAAATGATTTTTTTTTTAATAAAAGGACAATGCAAGTACATATTTCGTCAAACTGCAAAAAGTTGCATCTTATACATTTGAAGTTCACAATTGTCACTAAAGGCAATTATAATCAATTCATCAGCAACACAAAATGTCAATACAATAACTAAGTAAAACAGGAAACTTCAAAAGTCAGAAGATATTCCACACCCTGATTCCATATACCCGATATACAAAAGTCAGTATAGATTGGACTACACATGTACTTCCTATACAAAAGATAGTTAGACTGCATATATACCTCCTATACAAAAGATAGACTACACTACTAAGAAATTGAAATAGTCTTATATTGAAATCTAACTCCAGAGAATGTAATCTTCTTAACTTCAAATTATGTTCAAATTAACCGATCAGTTAAAATACTATCATAAGCGAAACTTGAAAGTTGATCTTCAACCATGGTATTTGATGCGATTTGGCTTGGCTGAAAATCAGCTCTAAAATCCTCATATAATCTTACGCTTTAGTGCAGTGTTCTATTCTTTCAAATTGTGAAGGATATCCCTTTCTCTTCCTTCTGCTTGGCTGCCTTCCTTTACCACGTTGTACTTTTGGCTCAAAACTCAAAGATCTTGGACCAGCAATAAGCTGAGATAATCTTGCCTGAGCATTTTCCTTATCGGCTAGAGGCCATTGTTCATGCTCATCCTTCAACCTGGTAAGCACACTGCCCAAATTACTCATTAATTACAGTCATCATCAGTAACCTCAACTTCACTAAGAAGTGTCTCTCTTGTGTCAATTCACCATTGGGAATGTACCATTGCAAGAGGTAATGTCTGTCCTCTCCAATGGCACATCATGTGTGCACAAGGTAATCCCATAATAGCCATAAAGCTACCACTGCATATTGGTTGCATGGTATGATTTTCCATCAATTCAAACTGTTTTTCTAACTCTTTCAAGGAAAAAAGTGATAATCGTGTCACAACTTCTTTAAAAATGGAATATTACACTTATGAGTGAACTTGAAGCTTTTCACTCAATATCTTCACCTTAAATTCGTGAATTTCATTTTCAATGAGATGACAGATTTTCCCTTTTACCGTCACTATATCACCAGTTGAAACCAACAAATATTGCTTCAATTTTGAATGTGCACCTTCAGCCCTTGATGAAGCATGATTTCTGAAATGCAAAATTTTCTCTGTTCAAGCATTGACAATATGCTCTTTGTAGGGCAACAATGGTTTTTTGAATGTAACTTAAAATATCAGTTTTCTCTTTGTACAACAATTCAATCTCATACCAAGATTTTTCATAAGCTTCTTCAGTTGTAGAATATACAACCTTTTTCCAAGCCAACAAAAATTTCTCCCAATCTTCTTCTTTCTGAAAATGAGACTTGCACTTTGAAAGTATATTCTTCCCAATATGCCAAACACACAACAGATATGAAGCCATAGGAAAGGCCACTTGAATAGCTTTCATCAATGCCAAATCTCTATTGGTGATCAAAACAGAAGGGTGGTTGTTATAACCAAGCATATCACCAAACAAATCTAGTGCCCATTCATAATCTTCAAGTCCTTCTTTTTGTAAAAAAATATGAAGCAAGAGTAAGATGAAGTGTTAAAACTTGTAATTCCAATTATCTCAAGCAGTGGCATCTTATATCTATTAGTCTTGTAAGTGAAATCCATAATAAACACATTTGAATAACTTCTACTCAATTTAATAGAAGCGGGATGTGTCAAAGAATAGGTGAGTTAAGTGACCTTCTTAATCACGCTTAACATCAAATAAAAATCCAACTTTATCAAGTTCTTCAAATAAAACTTGAATCATAAGACATCTACCACCTAAACTTTGTTTCACAATTTTTTGCTTTGTGTTGTAGATATCTCTCGCTATTACTCTAGTGTCTAGATTTTTTTTTGACGAAGAGACGAAAGAATTTGACGAGGTGGAACCCCAGACCTGTTCAAGTTATCAATATCTTGGACCTCTTCTTCTAAGAAAACACGAGCGAAAGGATGTCCAGCCAAATCCTTAGAAGCTTCATGGTTATGTGACTCATTTTGAACAACAAGTTTCCAATGTCCATCTGCATTTCTCTTACCTCTGATTCTAAAAGGACAATTTATAAGACGGGTAGTTGTATTCCTTTGTCATTTCTCAATTGGTCTATCTCTATATTGACCCCCTCGATCCCAGCCAATAACAACATATCTGTCTTTCTTAGAATTATTTATCGTTAGCACATAAGATTGTCTTTGCAAAAAGACCTTGCAACCTTCAAGAGATCATCTCTTGTTGCAAAATTGCTATCAAGTAATTCACAAATATTCCTTTATGGAAAGAGATCAATCCCACCAATATTTGAAATAAAAAAAGAGAAATGAAAACTCCATTAGCTGATATATAGTCAAGATATTGCCATATGGTTGGGGGTAATTAATTTCCAAAAAAAAAAAAACAGTAAATTATTTTAGTAAGCATGCCAATTCCAAGTCTTCTTCTTAAAATTAATTGATAAAAGGGGTAAAAAAGAATCTGTTAACCAACACAACCAATGAGTTATCCGAATTTTTCAAAAAGTAAAATTCAAGTATCCATCTCCAATCAACATTCATAGGTGAAATTTTGCCAAAAATGTACAAAAAAAAAAAATCAACTTTTGAGCAACAATACAAAAGATGTTGCAAGGAAATATCTTCAAATGGGCACTCTTAAGCACTACCCTTGGCGAATCAGAATAAAAACAATTAAGAAAATTACAACTAACACGGATATGAAAAAGCCAAGAGATAGAGGAAAAGAGGGAGAGGCAAGATGAAGAGTACCTGGATGGAGACCGAAGATCCGGCTCCGTATCCATGTCCTTTGCACAAGAGAAAGTTACTAGGAGAATGAACAATGGCAAAGAATCGAGCTCAATGGAATGAAAAATATGGTAGGATGTTGTTTGAAAATTAACAGAAAGAAGAGAGAGGGAATGGAAAAAAAAAAAGAAAAAAAGAGAGGGATTTGGTTGAAATTTTGGCATGAATGAATATTAGAGAAAGGAAGGAGGTATCGGTGGTAGGAAAATAAGAAAAATATTGTTGACTTGGGTTAAGGGTATTGTTGCCATTTTGAAAAAAGTGTTGTGGCAATAAGATTAATACTATGGCAATATCATTGCCCTAATATTACTTAACATGCTCAAACTTTGAAAAATCTTGTAAACTTTTCTCAACTTTTAATTTGTTGTAACATATGGGCCCAATTCAAAAAAATAAATTATGAAATAATCAATTTTGACAATATTTCATATAACAAAAATGTATTATTTTATAATTGTTTGTTAATTTACATTAACTAGTTCTTTTCGTTTGATTTTTTCCCTTTTTGAAATTCTTGCCATATTTTTAATTAATTAAAAGAGTATTTCGTTATTTATTTAGTTATTAAATAAATGATTTAATTGTATAAAAAGTTTGGGATCAAATTCGGAGCTAATTTATGTACTCTTATTTATTAATTAAATTGCAATGGAATGAAATTTTAATCCTCAAATTTGTGTATAAAAAGATTCATTATAAATTTGTCTACTCTGGAATACTAAATTTGTGATCAAAGCAAAACAATTATAAATACAACAAAACGTAAAAATAAATTTTGATACTAATTGAACTAATTGCCATTTATTAATAAATGAAATTACAATAGAACCATTTTATCAACCATTCTAATTAATTAAATTTTGATATTAAATTAACTTGTGGCTCAACAAAGTGTGTAAACTGGAATTAAAGTCTCTTCTTTATTCTAATTTGAATTTTTAATAAATTCCTTTTAATTGGACTAACATGTTGCAACAAATAAAAAGTTAAGAGAAATTTGTGAAATTTTTGAAAATTTGAAAGTATTTAGTGATGTTAACATAAATTATAGGGGTGGTTTCAAAAATTATCCATTAAGAAATTGATAAACATTTTCTACCAAGTTGATAAAATAAATAAACCATCAGAACATATTCTTTTGAATTTAAAATAACTAAAAAAATTTCAAACTAATGAGAACAAATAAAAGATTAAAATACAGGTAATTATTTACTTCAAAGAAAGTAAAATCAACCGATAATTGATTTTAAGCTCTTTCTTGGAGATCGTTTTGATTTTTAAAAATAAATATACTTGGAAAATTAATTCAACATTAATAATGATAAACGAGATCATTGTAATCCTATAGAAAATGCATATAATTATGATAAAACTCCAGGACCTAAATGTAAAATTTAAAACGTGATTCTCTTCTTATCCTACCTCAACTCCCCGTTAAATACGGGTCATTTCCTGTCTACGTCACTATGCACTGAATCGCAGATCACCACATATTATCCCATGAATAAATTTCTAAATTTCGACCAACGAATTAAAAGTTTTTTAAATATCAAATATGTAATGCCTTACTGCAAAGTTCTACCTAACCTATACATAGGCTTCTCTGGTTGTTGCTAGTTGCTATTGGTTTTTGACCATATTATTTAATTTCTTCATTTTCCTTTCATAATCAGCTGTGTGCAACAATATGTCATAAATCATAATCCTTCAAAGTCCAAACTTCACAACATTTTCAGTTCCAAAAAGATCAGCACAATTAATTAACCATGACAACCTTTTGCAACATAATTATGCTGCTGATCACCATTTTTATTGCCGTATCAATCTTATCAAAACCAGTCTTTTCAGACCCTCAAATCAATCTGCTAAATAAAGGGTGCAGTCAGTACAATGCTACAAATATTGCGGTTAGTTGACTTCTTTAACAATCTCAACGCCACCTTTGCTGATCTTAAAAACCAGTTATCCCAACAAAACAAGCTCTTTGCTACGGCGCAGCAGTCCAGGTCGTCTGACCCCGTTTATGCGATGGTTCAGTGCAGAAACTATCTTCCCTCGGCTGATTGCGTTGCTTGTTTTAATGCTGCGGTTGCCCAGATTCGGAATTGCTCGGCTGCGAATGGCGCTCGTGTTATATATGATGGCTGCTTCCTCAGGTAATCTTTTTTTTTTTTCTTTTGTTTTTAGTTTTAAGAAGACAAGGGGGGATTGTAACTTGGAAGGAATGAATCACGGAGGTGGTGAAATTAGAAGTCTGGTTTGTTTTAGGGAGAAATAGCGACTCCTTATGGTTGATGAATTCTAAAAAATAATTTCTTATTTTTCAATCACTTTTTTTACTCTTTTATCTTACTAACACTCTTACTCAAAATACGATACAATGATCTTCTTTTTAACTATAGTGAATTAATATATATTTAGGAAAAAATTTACAATCGTATTAAACAAAATATTTCGTTATATTTAAAAAATTTATATTATACAAATTTTTTAAATTAGTAAAATAGTCAAACGGTCATACAATGTCTCTTTAATGAATAAAAATCGTCTTCTGCCTATGTGATTTTTGTTTAATAATTACTACAAATACGGTAGATCTTATAGTCATTCAAGAAGTCAAACGGTCATACAATGTCAAATGACATCATTGTTTGTATAAAAATGAGGGTCTCTCAAGATTCCTGGTCATGTGCACGCATTGCGCTTGGACGGCTATTGTGCTATCTGCATTCTAAAATGATAATAGAGGTTGTTATCTATCTTTAATAGTTAGGTTCAATTATTGGAGTACTAAGTTTTGACTTCTATATATTTTCTAGAGGCTTGAATTTTAGAAGATAAATTTACCCGTGTGACGCAGGATTACTGTTTTATAATTCTATGTAATTGTCCGTATCAATTTCGTATTTTATTGTCGCTTTGAATGTTTATCTGGTGTAATCTAACATAATGAATATTTGTAAATTATAGAACACTTGACAACATCCAGATGACACTGATTGGCATTGTAATTGAGATAGAGAATGCAGAATGCTTCAACGCGTGCCTATTGTTTTGGTGCATAGCCTTGGATAGAATTCTACTTTCAAGAACATTTAGATTTTGAGAAATATTTAGATAGATTCGATTTTTAGTTTTACCTGTAAGTTCTTTAGTGTAGATTAAATATTATACAAATTAATTGATGTAAGTAAAATTTTATAAAATTTAATCTTAATTACAAAGTCTTCAAAAGGCCCAATACTAGATCTAGGTTTTTTACTTGATTTTAACTATATACTTACTAAAATTTTGCAAATTATCCCTGCTGATTACTAATTTATGGTCCTTTCACCAATACTATATCACAGATTTTTTTTTTTTTTTTTTTTAAAGGGTGTGGAATACGGTTGCTGTGAATTTATACTTAATATTTTTATGTTAATTTACAATTTTAATGATGTCCGAATATGTTATGACAAAAAAAGAGCTCCACAATTGAGAAATTCTGATGATCAGAATCTTAAAAACTTGCAGCTGATATACTTATTACAATAATTTGTTATGCTTTTTATTTTTTTTGATTTGAAAAATTGCAAATTGCACTAACCTAATGTTTGCGAACTTTCTATTTTGTTAAGGTACGAGAGCAACACGTTTTATAATCAGAGTACACTTCCAGGAAACATGCTGCTAATATGCAGCAATCAAAATGGAAAGTTTGCAACTACATTTGGAGCACAGGCACAAGCCCTGCTGAAAGATATTCTACTTGCAACACCGAGGATTAATGGTTACTTTGCAGCATCTGAGAGGGGAGTGAGTCCTGGAAGTAAGACAGTTTATGGAGTGGCACAATGTGCTGAAACAATCAGCAAGACTGGTTGTCAAGATTGCTTGAATGTGGCATATACAAATATACAAGGCTGTTTACCTAATGCAGATGGAAGGGCTATTGATGCAGGCTGTTTTCTTAGGTACTCGGAGACTTCCTTTTTCCCCGATAACCAGACAACCAATATCACACCCTTCCTAGGAGGTGGTAAGATACATTTTCCTCCTTAGTCCGGTGTTCTCAAGGATACATTTGATTGATCAGCATACTTTAATTGGTTTCGTGTTTCAAATCTTTTGGTACAAGAAAAATATGCCATTTACCTGCAATTGCTAAAGTGACATTTTTTACCCTTGACTTCTTGACAAAAAATGTTTGACGAAAGGGCGTTCTCATGTGCTTGGTATTCTCATTTTTCTTATTGCCTGTAAGATGGTAAGAAGCTTTTACTTCATTTGCTTACCTGTATTTCTCAATCTTCAACAAAAATATTTTGCAATACCATTTTATTCGCATTAAAAACTTCACTGTAATTGGTGAGATACTAATATTGCACTCTTGCAGGAGGTTCAAGCAAGAAGAAAGCAATCATCGGTGGGGTGGTTGGAGGTGTAGGCCTTCTTGTTGCTATACTTGCTTTGTTTCTATGGTATAAATTAAGCAGAAAACCAAAGGCTGCCCAAAAAGGTATTTTGGTTGTACTTGAAAGAAGTCAGCTTACCTGTGAACTTTTGTTGTGGCTTTTCTTTGAACTGATAGAATCATCGGATTTAGAATTTTCAGTCATCCAGTATATTCTTTTATGTATTAATCATTTTCCAAATGTTTTTCTCAGCCTAATATTTGCATCTATTACCTTAGAAGCTGTTCAAAGGATTTGGCATTCTTTTTGTTCTTTATTTGCATCAACTATAACTTAGTAATCTGACAATCCTTATCCACCAGGTAACATATTGGGTGCAACTGAGTTGCAAGGTCCTGCAATTTATGACTTTAAAGTTCTAAAACCGCAACAAAAGATTTTAGTGAAGAACATAAGCTGGGAGAAGGAGGTTTCGGTGAGGTCTACAAGGTATAGTAATATTTGCAGCTTCTGTTTACCAGTAATAAAGAATTCAACTAGGCTAGACCATTTCTTGCTTCTTTACTAGTGGATTAATGGAGAGATTTTCCAATATTTGCCCGCATACCACTTCAGGGTACTCTGAAAAATGGAAATATAGTTGCCGTCAAGAAGCTAAACTTAACTTCTGGTAGAGCAAAGGCAGAGTTTGACAGTGAAGTTAGACTTATAAGTAATGTTCATCACCGAAACCTCATTCGCTTACTTGGATGTGCTAGCAAAGGAGCAGAGCTACTCCTTGTTTATGAATACATGGCAAATGGAAGCCTGGATAGATTTTTATACGGTAAATCTATATCTCCGTGTTTTTTAAGACTTGTATAACATATTTTGTTTCTCTATCTGAGCCATGAATGGGCTCTATCATTTTTACGTGTGCTCTAGGCAAGTATCATAAAAGGATTGTTATTCCAGTATACTTGCGGATATGATCATCAATACTTGTGTAAGATTTTTTTATTTTTTTTTCCCTTTTCATGGTTGACAGGTGATAAAAGGGGGTACTCTCAATTGGAAGCAACGGTTTGACATAATATTTGGAACAGCTAGGGGTCTAGCCTATCTGCATGAACAATACCATGTTTCTATCATTCATAGAGATGTAAAGTCCAGCAATATCCTACTTGATGATGATTTTCAGCCAAAAATTTGTGATTTTGGACTGGCAAGGCTTATGCCTGAAGATCGGAGTCATTTGAGCACTAAATTTGCCGGTACCTTGTATGTCAAACTTCTTCACTCCTGTTGATTTCATAAAAACGGCTGAAACAAACATGTAGTCGAATTGACTGTAGCCTTTTGATGTATCACGTGTAGTATCTGTTTGAACAGATTATGCTAAATATATTCTCATTCTTAATGCATTCAATTTATCGGTAAACTTCCTGAGAGGAGAAACTTCAATGCAACAGGGGCTACACAGCACCAGAATATGCACTTCATGGACATCTTTCGGAAAAAGTTGATACTTACAGCTTTGGTATTGTGGTCCTTGAAATAATCAGGTGGCAGAAGAAGTAATGACATGGCAGTTGAGCAAGTCAGTGAATATCTTCTTGAAAAGGTAAATTTCAGGTCAAACGTTAATCAGTTGTTCTGCCAATTTACTTGTTCAACCAGTTCCACCTTATTCACTAATTTATTTTCATGGCTTTTCCATTGTTTACGTTTAATATAGGCATGGAAGCTGTATGAGGCTGACACGCATTTAAAATTGGTGGATGAGACTCTGGACCCTAATGATTACAAAACCGATGATGTGAGGAAAATCCTAGAAATTGCTTTGGCATGCACTCAGTCACAGTGTATAAATCACAGGCCAACCATGTCTGAGGTAGTTGTCATGCTTTCAAGTGATCGCTCGTTTGAGCAGCAACGCCCGTTTAGGACTACGGTGGTCGGTTCTGATAGGAGGTTCTACAGAAACATATCCGAATCTACTGATACTGCATCATCAAACTCTAATGCCACAGCCTCTTTTACTGAGTTCACTGGCCGTTAGCGTGTTCTTATCTTCAAAATGCAGCATTTTCACAAACTTTCTGGTATTTATCACATATAAACATCTGAAATTCAAGAAATTTTCAAGATCTTTATGTTAATCATATGTACATAGAAGAGATCTATATAATCTTTGCAAATGTTAACCCTGAAGTTAATACCTATCATCTGGATACTAGTGTAACTGTGCAAGTGATTTGGTAAAATATTTCTTAGAGCTTTTGACATTTTGAGTTGTGTTTTACATCTCTCTTCTCTCGACATAT
Organism: Cinchona pubescens; assembly: GCA_025175665.1. Lineage (NCBI taxonomy): Eukaryota > Viridiplantae > Streptophyta > Magnoliopsida > Gentianales > Rubiaceae > Cinchona > Cinchona pubescens. Next base: position 200,640 of record JANKKI010000488.1, on the reverse strand, counting down.
TTTCCATTGTACTCTTTCATTTGCAATCTACCCGGTAATTGCCATCGGGTAGTTGCATTCACCTTCCAACCCTCATTAACAGTTCTACACCAGCCTTTGCCGACAGCGGGATGCATGCAGTATTCAAATGATACATAACATTTTGCCACAGGATGATAGGCAAGGTCTTCGCGTCCTGTTTATGTCATGTTTCCTGGTAGGACTTAGGAGTTATGTGTCCACAAGGAGCACAACTTAAGTTTGTTCAACCTGCCTATTCTAAAAATGCAGTGCAAGAGGGAATGATACTCATGCCAATGGCAGTTTCGTTCGTGTAACTTTACGTAGACATAGTGTTATTCCTGTTTTCTCATTTGTGTTTCCAGAGGCTTGAGTATCCTCAAAAAATTGATTATCAGAAAGACTTGCATTCATACTTCCGCCTGTTATTTTTGAAGTATACACGATTGATATATATGAAAAAAGATGTGTGGTCTTTATCATTTTAATTGGTCCAAAAATATCATATGGTTGCAGAGAAATTCTTTTATTTTAGCAATCCTAGGATGATGATATTGCACGTTGCCATCCATGAATCAGACACCAGTTTTTAACATGCTTCCAACCATTACACAGCACTGTCTCTTATACACATCTAGATGTGTAATAAGAGACAGCATCTAGACAGCTTAAGAGCCAAACTAGAAACTGTCTCTGCAAGAAATTCTTTTGCCTTCCCAGTGAAGGACATGCAATGGCATAAAGAGTAGAATTGAGATGATCGAGAACCGAGTTGACGGATTTACAGATCTTTCTTGCTGTCTGATCACATTCTATGATCCCAAATCGAATTGGATTATCCTCAGCCATTTTGGTCTGATCATCTTGAATCTGTGAAACTCTACGAGAGGGTTCTTGAATCATACCTATATGGTGAATGGTGATAATTGTTACTTTAGCGGTAATTAAGCCTATTGAATCCTAATATTAAGTCTTATAACACTTGGCAATCTGGCAACTTCTCTTACAAGGTAGGACAATTTCTTTTGCATTTCGTCTCCTTTCTTTTGAAGAAATTCAGCTGGTGAATCGAAAAATATTAGATCCATGCAACCTCGAGCTGACTAGATGCAACCTCTCAAACAGCAGAGAAGGATTAGGGGTATAGCAAAGGGGGAATAGGCAGATAGAAAGCCATTATACCAGCAAGCTGACATGATAAAGCAACTTGGAGATAAGAACAGCTCCTGCACCTAGGATAGCTGAAAGAGAGTTACCACTTACCACAGACGTTCTTTCCTTCCATTTATGTTTTTCATGCGAGGCACACAATACCCAGTAGTGTCACAGAAGGAAGAAAGAGTAATTGCAAAAATGCTGTAGCCATAAATTAGTAATTAAAAAGGTTACAGACAACCAAAACTCATACTCAAAGGTAAGTTCCTTCTATGTATTTAGGCTGAAATACAATCCCAGTAATCGAGTTCATAAGCAACACTTGTAAGGGGTAAAATCTTCTGCTAACAATATTAAAAGCACACAAACTTGGAAAAAGGGAATGATCAGAACAAAACATTACAAGATTCTATTCTACACATAATAACTCCCAACTCTGGGAGACAGAAGATTAACTCACTCCTTCATGCCATCATCCTCAACTTCCACATCACTTAAATCAAGATCAGCAAGCAACTCATCTAATGGAACAGAAGGTACTTCTTCCCCATCAGTCACGGAAGCCATTTCAGATGGCTGGTATTCCTTATTCTGGTATAATGATATGTTAAACCTCTCTTAACTCAGGGTTCTCTTCCAGGTCCCTCAAGAACTGCTCATACTCTGAGTTCATTTTCTCCTCATGATCTCTACCTTTAGCTGTGTTATCAACTTCCATATCAAGAGATCTAAGTTTCCATGCACGGGGTTTCCCACGCTTCTTCTGGCGCTTCTCCTCGTAACTCTTTTTAATCAATACTACTTCAGGGAGGACAAGGCCTTTGTACTTGTCTAGTTCAATATCATTGCTGTTGGCCGCATAGAAGTCATAGCCAAGAGCATTATCCCCAGGGCTCAAAAGGTGGCCTAGATGTGTTCTCACAGAGAAAATTGTATCATTTTTCCCAAAGTCTGAAACTCGAGCCACCTGTGCATCAGCTAAAACATACCTTGAGCCACCTACCACAACTTCTGAAGAAACAGGCTCTACATCTAACACTATATATTCCACAAGCTGCCTACTAGAAAGAAGAGACTTGAAAGATGTCCTCCAATATTGATCAGCATCCAAGAAACAATGACCGCCTCAGAGTAAAGGGATCCATTAAAGCGATGTTGTTACTGATTTTGGTGCAGATGACTAGTGGACCAAGATTACCCAAACTAACCGCAACCTTTGGAGGGAGACAGATCAGATCTTCACGGCAAATGGGGCAGATTTCAACAGAGAAGGTGTGCTTATAATTATAATTATTGCTTTTGGTATCATGCGAAACAAGTTGTTTATCCTTGCGATACCTAACTGGTGCAACTTTACCCAAAAATTCCACAAACTTGTCGGCATGACTCCGGTTGGAAAAGAAGAAATCTATCCCCTGATCCATCTGCTTAATTCTTATGCAACGGCCTGCAGCATCATGCTTAAGAATTAGCTGCTCCAGGTAGAAAAAAGTCCTCCTGTGAGAAACATGCTGCCGTAGCTGCACTGCAGCCACCCACTGATCAGGGTTGGCCTGAACCCGAGTACAAGATTCACACATTTGTTCATGTACGACATACTCCACAATGTACGACTGCTCAAGTATCAGCTCTATTAAGAACCTCTTTCTGAACCGTCAACTTAACTTTGATCCTTTTCGAGTGAGGCTCAGTCCAAATGAATTCTGCATGCACCAGACGGACCTTATTCAGATTCTTCAACCTCTTTACACAAAATGTAAGCAACTCCTTTGACTCTAACTGGGCCTTAATCCAAGTTCTTGGAGGCTGCAAGTAGGTATCACATTCAGGGCAATGAACAATAACTACATGTTTCTGTAGGCCTTCTGTAATGTCCACTTCTGAGCGCAAACACTTTGTACACATATTAGCAGGATTTGGCTGCATCTAGATGTGTATTTACAGCACAGAACGCTACCAATAGTTTGATTCACCATAAACATACCCGCTTCTTGCGCCATATCTGTAAATAACAAACCACAATATAATCTACTTACATTCTGAAACCCAATAAAGTAATGCTAAAAGCATAAAGAATCGCTAAAATCGGCTTTTCTTTTTTCTTTTTTTTTTTTCTTTTTTTGTGTCATACATGGAAAGATTTATTCTGATAAACAAGATACTAATTACATGGAGCTACTGCTCCTACAATCCTCCCTTGCAGCATTTTCCATCCAGCAAGGGAAAGAAGACCTCCAATTGCCAAAATCGGCTTTTCTAATCAATAAAAAACCGATCACGAATTTATCACAACTAGGAAATCCCCTGCTAAATAACAACACCTATCCAAAATAGCTATCAATTCCTAAAATCAACAAAAATAATTATAATACTAATAAAAATTAAATACCAACTGCAAAGATGATGATTATCGTACAAAACCAACCATATAATCCCACAAAAAAAATGACATTTTTATAAAAATTCAATTAAAATTCGGCTCTTTTTCAGCTTAAACTAAACTGAGTGAAAGAGTTCCAATAAAAACCTGAAAAAAACTAATAAAACCCACAAATTGGAGCATCCAATAACGAAAAATAACATCGAGGGTTTTGCAAAAACACAACAAAAATCAACAGAAATAACCAAAAAAAAAATGCCTATCAGGGAAAAGAATATAAAAGCACAAAAGAAATAAGGGGGCAGATGAATAATCAATTTACCTGATGTTGAAGGAACAAATTTGGCTGCAGAGCAAGACTCAATCAATTGGAGAAGGGGGCAAGGTATCGCTATTTATATATAGTAGAAGGAGGAAGAGGAGGAAAATTAGCGGCTTTGTGTTTTCTGAGGCGGCGTGCTCAGCTTTGGAGGTATAAAACGAGTATGACACCAGTGGTGAGGTCATGAACGAAAGCGTTTAACACGCAGCGTTTCTGAGAGTCTATACTGAAAACGTGACCTACATGGTTTTTTTTTGTTTTTTTGGTTTAAGCAGAGATGTTTTTGGGAGAATTATCTGAACTTTTTTTATAAAACACGATAGTCTCTAAATTTTAATTTTTGTCAAAATAGTCTCTCAACTTTTTTTTAATTGTGCCCGTTTGGTCCCCTGAACAGTGACGTAGGCCAATACTTAAGTTTTCTCCAACTTTGACTAGGAAGACTAGGGGGAAAATAGGCAACTCGGACAGATGATGGATACTTAATATTTCAGATACAAAAGAAAGGTTTTTTTGGTCCTAATCCCTAATTGAGAGAAAATGATGGAGTTGGGTTTTTTTATATAAAAAATATTAAGTATCCATCATCCGTCCGAGTTGCCTATTTTGCCCTTGATCTTTCCGATCAAAGTTTGAGAAAACTTAAGTATTGTGTTGCACCACAGTCCAAGGACCAAATCAGTGCAAAGAAAAAAGTTGAGTGACTATTTTGGCAAAAATTAAAGTTCAAGGACCATTTGTGTTTTAAAAAAAAAGAAGCTCGGGGACCATTTGTGTCATTTTCTCGATTTTTTTAAACTGCAAAAACTAAACTAGCCTACACATATTGGTTCATACGATAAGCAGGATAACCTGGCCCATTGAAAGTCATAGATTCGATTTTCACCGCCCTCAATCACCTATAGAATGTGCTAGAGGTGTAACATCCAGTCCCACATTGAAAATGAAAGGAGATATTGTAATTGTATATAATATCTTAGTATCCGTTTGGTTCATAGATAAATCATCCTCGGATAATTCATCTCTAGATAGTAGTCCTGGAATGTGTTATGCTCAGGTTATAATCCTATATTTGGTTTGTTTAGGATATTTTTATAATATTATTTATTTTAGTTAAAATGGTAAATTGATAAGAATTGTAGATATTGAAATATTCTCTTACTATTACCTACTATTCTTAATTACTTTAAAATTTTGACACAAAATAGTTTTTCAAATCATACAAAGTCATTAACATATAGTATAAAGAGGATTCAGGGCTTTTGGTTTTCGTAGTCGTCTCATATGCCGGTCATGAGATTTTTGTCAGGTTCTATTGTAATTTTGATGACTTTTGAGCCTTTTTGTTTAGCCATTATTCTCATCAACATTACCTTATCTTTGGTTATCGCCTCTTTCAGTGCAATGGGATGTGTCTATTTATCTATCTCTTGACTCGAAATGGGAGCAGGTTTGAAAAAGAGACTATATAAACTTAGAGTGTCTAGGGTTGGGCCAGGGGGGTCTCTTAAGGCCTTCTTTTTTCTTCTTGTCGGAGTTATTTTACAAAAATTTGCCAGGGTAAGGAAGAAGGGGGAACAAGCACACTTGAAGAGCGCAGTACAACGGAGAGTTCTGCTACACATCTAGAAGGATTTTAAGAGCATCTAGACACTCTCGCCTTTTTCCTTCCTTCTGAGGTACATGAAGATAACCAGAGACGTCTACTCTTCAAGTAACAATTTTTTTCCTTTTTTTTGCATAACTGTACATAATTTTTTTTTTTTCATTTTTTACTATTTTTCATTTCCCCCTTGTTAACATATAGCATAAAGAGAATTCAGGGCTTTTGGTTTTCGTCATCGTCACCTCATGTGCCGTTCACGAGATTTTGTTAGGTTCTATTGTAATTTTGATGACTTTTGAGCCTTTTTGTTTAGCCATTATTTCTCATCAACATTACCCTAGTTTGGATTATTGTCTCTCCGCCGCTCCCTCTCTCGTTTTCTCTTCAATCACAGACCTACTGCCTCTCTCTCTCGGTCCTTTCACCCTTTCACCTTCTCCTCCTCATCTTTTCCCTAAAATTTCACCACCCCTGTCTGGTTGAAAGAACTAAAGATTAGGCTGAGGTGATCCGAACCCATTTTTTGTTGTGGATCTTCTTCATCTCACAGGTATTTTTTAAACTCCAGGGACTCAAGAGCAGTCATAGAGGTATTTTTTTATGAGTTGTTTTTTGGGTAATTATTTTTTTTCATGGAATTCCTATGGATTAGAATTCCTAATCTCAAAAAATTTCCAGAAAAGGTTTTCATCTAGATGACAGATCATGAGGAAAAAGAATTTTTTCCCTTTTTTTGTCATTGTACATATCTTTTCTTCTTTTTTTTTTTTCATTTTTTTACCGTTTTTCATTTCCCCCTTGGCTGGAGAATTTTTATTTCTGAGATTTTCTGTCCTCTTTTGTACAATCAGAAAATATTTTTGTGCATGATTTTTCTAGAAAATGGCAAAAAAAAAAAAAAAAAGACCTTGGTCTATTATTGGATACCACGATATATTTTTTGTTGTTGTTAAGCTCTTTACATCTGAAGACTGATGGATCTGCTAAATTTTTCAATAATTTTCACTCCTTTTAATTTCCAGCAATTTAATTTTTTGTGTTCAGTTTTTTCTAATTTTAATTTTGTGTTGTTTCATATTTTATGTTTTGGAATATAATAAGTTGAGCTTCACTATTGTTATTTGTAGAATTCTTTGTTCTGGATTTGTTTTATTCATTGTTGTAATTATGTTTGATGAGTATGTGATATTTTGAATTTGCAGATGAGATACTATTTCTTGTGGTTAAAATGACTTGGGTGATTTTTTTATATGCCTTGTGTATGTATTTGAGTAATATATTGGTTTGAATGTGGATGTAATTTATTAGGATTACAATTGTTGAAATTGGATCAGATGAATAAATGATTTAAGGAAATAGAAGAACTTGTGGTATATCTCTGCTTTTGTCTCTGTTATTTGCTTTTCCTGTTAGCTTCTCGGAATCTCAAGAGTATATTTTTCATGGTATTACTCCTATACTTTTGTCTTTTCCTTTAACAGTGTTTTAAATTGAGAAAAATTATGAATGTTAAATTTTCCTTTATTTTTCCTTTTTTCCTTTTTTTTTATTTTTTTTATCTTTGATAAGGTCCTTTAATTGACAAATTAAGTTGGTAATACTAGGTGCTTTGCGGTTCATTGCCACAATGATCATCGACCAGCATTAATATCTAATGGCTGAGGTGATGAACAGTTTTTTGTAAGGAGGTTTTTAGATAAATTTATTTATTAATTAAACATGTTCAAATAATTTTAGATTTGGGGAATTACCACTATCATTAAAAACTTAATCAATTCAACATTGAGAATATTAAAAACCTAATCAATTCAACATTGAGAATATTAAAGGTTTCACTAACCGTAATAATATTCAAGAAATTTTGCAACTTTAGTCACCAAAATTTCCCTTTCATCATCTATTGGAATAGTTTACTTTTCTATAGCATCTTTCAGTTTTGTGTTGGTTTATTAAAGAATTTGTGGGGTGCTTATGATACTTGTATCATTGTACGGAAAAAAGTTGTGGGTCATGAAAAAAACCCACCACACCTTAAGATAAGTATCACAGCCACCAACTCTCACTTTTCTTCTCAAAAAGTAATTTGAAAAATTATAATAAAAAAACTTATTTAATTAGAAAATATTCCGAGAAGATATTGGTGTAGTTTTTTTTTTTTTTTTTTTTTTGTGGGGAGGTCAAGTTACAAGTTGAAATCTCTTATACATTTTATGATGAATATAAGAGACAGTTTCTATAGCTCTATTTTAGGATGGTATGAAAAAAATATATAGTATTTGAAATGGAAAACCATTTTTTAAAATGTAAAAAAAAAAAAGAGGCTGTTGAAATGACAAAGTAGAATACAAAGCAGGAAAAAACAAATTGGCAGATTTTTTACTTTAAACAGAAATTCAGATTGCTATGAGGGTTTCTACAGAAAATTATAGAGTATTCCTATTTCTTTCGGGACTTTTTGTTCTCTTCTATTCTTTGCCTCATGTGCTGTTGAGATTTATAGATTTTGTTATGTTATTGCTATTTTTTCTTTTTCAACATAAATAAATAAAGAGTGAAGGGGTGTTGTCCAATCCTTCATCTAGCCTCTTATTTCCTGCCAAAATTGAGTGCAAAGTTGACAAATCAAAACACTAACAAAATGTGAGGATAGTTTTGTAATTTTGGCTATTAGGGCTTATGGGTTAAGGGACCAGATATTTTCTTTTTCTTTTCCCCATTTTGTGCCGTTACTCACTATCATTTCCCTTCATTTTCTCCTCTTCTTCTTCTTCTTCCCTTCTCTCTGCCATAGCTTCATATCCCTCCATCCTCTCTTCACCTCCTTCTTTGTTCTTCTTCGGATAGTAGATCCTATCTCCTCCGTGTTTTTCTCTCTCATCCTCATCCTTCCTTCATTTTTCTTCCGGTTTAATCGCATATCTCCTGCCCTGCCCTGCCCTGCCATGTTCTCTTATCATTTGTCTCCTTTCTTTTATTAAGATTTTTCCTATATATATATAAATATATATATTTTTTTTTTTTTTTTTTTTTTTTTTTTGTACAGGGATTTGTTGTACTAATGTGCTGGTAAATATTTTTATATTTTTTTGTTAATATTTTTGTTTGTTGGTAAATTATTTGAATAGTTATTTTTTTTGTTTCTTTTCCTTTTTTTTTTTTTTTTTGAGGTATAGCCAAGCCAAGCCATCTTGAAGGTAAGACATTTTTTCCTTTTGTTTCATATATGTCATACTTATTTTTGCTTTGAATCTTTCTACTATTTTCCTTTCTTTCTTTGGCTGAAGATAATTGAATTATCAATTTTATATTTTGCTTATTTTTATTTGTTCTATTTTTTCCTTGGCTGAATGAGAACAAACGAAAAAAATATGACAAAAAATAAAGCAAATATTGAAGTATTTTTGTTTTAATTCGCTTCACCTTTTCCAGTGGAAAATATTTATTTTGGTTCACGAATTTTTTCTCTCTTTTTTTTGATTTAGAAATATAATGGACTAAAGGTGTTTGATCTTTTTCTGTTCTCAAGATCTGCTCAGTTATAGGAATATCAAAAGTAACATATTTTTGTTTCGAATAAGTTTATTTTTTCCCAATTGGCTGATGGTGAAAGAATTATCACCCTGATTTATTTGCTTCTAAAATTTTCTTACTTTTGTACAACAAGAAAAAAAAGATTTTTGTGCACGGATATGTTATTTTTATTTTTTGTCTATAGATATTTGCTGGACTCTCACTTCAGATCTTGCTATCAAGAAAGCTACTTTATTTTAGATACTTGTTTTTGTTAATCTTTTCATTTTTGTTGTAATTTTCCTTCCTTTTATTGTGCAGTTCTCTTTTGACTGGTATTTTTTTTCTTGAAGTTGCTGTATGAATCTTAATTTTTAATTGGTGCATTTCCAACCTCCAAATTTTGTGTGCTTAAATGTAAGCTCCAGTGTAGAAATCATACTTTTCTTTATTAATGTTTTAAAGTTTCAAAACTCTTCTAGAATGGTATTTGGTTCTCTTTGGTTATGAAAAATTGAATCATATGGAGAGAAAAGTTGTATTTTAACCGATTAATTTTTTTTGTTTTGTTTGGGTGAGTTATACATCAAGATTTAGCAAATGGTATTTTCACATTAGAAATGAAGAATTGTAATCCAACTCTATACTTTCTAGGTTGGTTTGTAGTATTTTCATATCTTTATCATTGAGAATTTGAAGTTATTGAGTAGGAACTTTTTTAGATGATATTACATGTAATATGAAAATTTTGCCTTGAACGGTCAACAATATATATTTTGGTTTAGACATCTATTATGTATGTGACTTTGTAAAAATGTCTTAGCTGGAAAAAATAAAAAAAAGTAAAATTTGTACTGATTTGACAGTGCTGTTCTCTATTGCTATTTTTTACTCTTGCCTTTTAGCTTTACAATGATTTGCTTCATTGTCTGGTTTGAGGAGACATTTTTACAAAAAATTCCCACCGTGCTTTTTTCTCCTTACCAAAATTCATGGTTATTTTTATGAACTTAGAAACTTTTAGGATGATTTTCTTTTTTACTTTTTAGGGAAATTTAACTTGTGCAAACTAAAAATGTGCTACTTCTTTTGGTAGGATATACTGTGCCTTACAGCTATGCCATTTGAACAGGACTACTACTTTTGTTCAGCCTCTATTTTCAGTTAGTTTAAGCATTAAACTGGAACATATAACATAATAGATAATTTGTATTTTTCCCCCCTTTGATGAAGTGGTAGGTCTTTTATGTGTTTTTAGAAACTAACAATTATTTTACTTTGAAAGTTATTTTATGAGTTTTACTATTTTTTCTGTATTTTGGGATAATCTGATTATGTTATAATTTTTTTATATCCATAAAATTGCTTACAAGTTATTCTTACAAAATCTATTTTACAAAAGTACGTGCTGAGGAGACGCCATTTTTTTTTATAAAAATCAAGATTTGAAACCCACCAGGTTTTTGTAACTATTAACATGCTTAATTTGTTGTTGTTCCTTTATACATGGATAGATACTCAATAGATTGAAACACCAAAGTGTCCCAGGCCTATGGCATTACCCCCCAACATGGCAAAAAAATGCTTGAGTATGTCTTTTGAAGAATTACATTTTATTGCCCCCAAAGTTGTATTTTTTTACTCTTATGTTTGCAATGGGAATATTTAGGTCATGACACTTGATGCTCAAGTCACAAGTGATATTTGGAGAAAGATGGTGCAGGTTGTTAAAAGTAGGACTTTTGTCAAATTGTAGACAATATACTGTGTAATTTATCTCTGTTTATTATGCAATTTTGTTCAAAAGATAAATTATTTTCAAATATTGTGGGTTCTTGAACTTGATGGTTCCCTTCAGAAATGAATTTTGAGATGTCTTGTATTTTTGCACTTTGGGATTATGGGAGTTTCAGTTCGTGAGTTGCATTTTTGTGATGTAGAGATTGTTCTAGAAAATTAGTATATTGAAACTTTGGTAGTGAAATCAAATGTAATTGATCTTTACATTTCTCAAATTGTTGTATACTTTTTTGGTATGCATTTGATTGTTATAACTTTACGTTTCAAAATGGTTTTATTAGGTGTTAATACCTCAGAAATGCCTTTCATTGCATGTTATTACTCATGACTATTGCTTTTAATATTTCACAGTAGGTCAAGTTTTCCTTTCTTCAAAATTACTATTTCATCATCACAAGAACTTCCATTATACTCCAATTAACATCAAAATAGTTTGCATTCACATGAATTTATTGGGCATTAACATGTATTTATTTTTTCACCGCGTAAAGCGCAGTTACGTCACCCAATGTTTAAAAATGAATAAACTACTAAAATTATTGATGTGCATACATACAAAAAAGCTAAGAATGATAAAATTTGTATTCTTATACTATGTTGAATTAATCTTGAAAAATTACTTGTACTTACATTCACGAATTGGAAAGAATATTGCGGTTTGATACAACTACATTTTTTCATTTAGTTAATAGCATTTTACTGTACCTAAAAATATATGTGTTATAAAAAGAAATATTTAAATAAAATAAAATTAAAATGAGGCATTCTACTTTATAAAAAAAAATTAAAAAAGTGTGCATCAAGAAAAAAATGATATAAAATAGTCTTTTTTTAAGTAAAAAAGTGCTTTAAAAACAGGTAGAATATTTTATCTATACTGTACCAGCCTTTAAAGCCAATAAAATAATTCTTTAAAGCCAATAAAATAATTCTCCTTTTATTGACTAAAACTTCTAAAAACATTTTCAGAAAATCAAGCCAATGGCTTTAAAGATTTAGTAAGCTAATATGGAAAGTGTGAAATGGGTATCAGCGTGACTTTTCTTTTGTCCAAAAATGATTAGAGGCATCAACATTATTGGAGGAACCTTCATGTGAAACGTTTTTAACCTTGTCTATTCGGGCCTTCAGGCACAATTTTTATAGGCAACAAGCCCTTAAAATTCCAAAACTTTATATAGGTGGTGAAGTGATGGAGAGGTAAAGCCAATAGGTCTAAAATTGACAATAGTGGATGGCATTATGAGAAAATATTCACCCCAGTCTAAAATAGGTAATTGTTTTCCCACGAATTCTAATAAAGTTTTAAAAATTATTTTTGGACCTCCAAAATAAAGTGAGTCATGGGAAGTCTCGAGGAGGATTGCATTAATAGATGACCACTCAATATTGGAAAAATTCCTTGCTATGCGAAGTGAGTGTTGTAGGCCATTGGATGATTGAAAAATAGCAGGACCTCCTTGCTTTTCAATCATCTTAACGGCTAGGCCGTTGGATGATTGAAAAATAGTGAGACCTCCTTGCTTTTCAATCATTTTATTGGCTGTCATATCCACCCCGCATTATATAGTGAGTAGCCAAGACTTACTCTTAGCATTGATGCATCTTGTTGGGACCAAACAGAAATGCATATGCAACAATCTATGCATATCCAAGAATTCGTTCTCTTTCCCTATATTTTCCTGTTCTTATGCAAAAGATAGATATATTTGCAAGCATAACTCTTCGAGACCTATGACAAGTCATCCAGCAATGAAATGAAATTTAGAAGTTGCAACTGCTTCTCAGTCATTCAAGTACTAATATTGGTTATGAGCGAAACAATTTGTGAGTATACATTATGTGCGACCTTAAAGTGAACCAAATTATTCAATACTCGATTTAATAAGAACTTATCTCTTGAGTTTGATTTGTCAGTAATCAAGTCAAGTTCAAACAAAAGTTCAAATAAAATTAGCATTCATTAATTATGATGCCTAAAAATACCATCCAATGGCTTACGAACACGTGATCAGTGTTAAAGCAGTCAAATATACAGAAGGACATTTTGGTAATTTTTATCTAAAATCAATCTAAGAAGAAATTCAACACATACAAGACCTTCATGGCCCTAATAATTATTCCCAAACTCATGAACAATCTAATACCAATTGGAGGAGTATAAATAGTAAATTGGCAAGGTGAACAAATTCATTCATTCATTCACTTAACTCTACACTTTATCATTTCAAACTCTCATTTTGCTCTTAATCCTATTCCTCGCATAAATACTGACTTGAGCGTCGGAACCTCCCACTAGGATATAGCCCCGCCACTCTTATTCTTGTCGTTAGTTTCAATATCGTGGGTATACGTGCGCCTTTACCTTAGCGTTGGAAGATTCGAACAACAAAAACCTCAATTGGCTTTAACATTAGAATTTGGTGCAAGATTTTTCATGCATCAATATTTGGCACCGTCTATGGGAAACGAAATAACAAGACATCCTAAGTTATCTTCAATTACGGCTCTTAGCACGTGTAACACCCATTGCAACAATCAAGATAAAGGAAAGGAGATCGTTTCCCAACACCAGTCACATCGATCAATTAGAATATTTGATTGAGCAGAGAGGCAAGTTAGGGATCCCGATCCCCAATCTAATGATAGAGATGTAGAGACACACTTGATAAGGCAACAGAATGCTATGTTGATAGAGTTACTTATAAAGCATTAGCTTGAGCAATGAGATGGGGAAGAAGGAGGAGAACCTTTCACGTAACTCTAGTGGAAACCCCCAGGTTGTCCACTCTGCACATCAAGGCCCCATAGATAAGAGACTTTCTTGTGCAATCAATAAGAATGATCAAAGGGTTAGGGAAGTAACTTCAATCGGGTCCACCCGAAAAGAGTGCGAAGGCCAGTTCGCCCAGCATGAGTCAAGAAGATAGGCCTACTCCAGGCTAAGTAAAACTAGACCAAAGAGTTCGACTGAGGCAGCTCTTAGTAGACATCTAGATGTGTAAAGCCTCATAAAAGAGAGTATACCTTGGAGTGTATACCTAAGCGAGAGGAAGAGCTAATGATAAACTTGGAGGAGCTCCAAACTTGAATAGATAGGATGGATGACAAGGAAGGGTTGTCAACAAGATACAAGTACTCCTTGCCATTCACTAAGGACATAATGTGAGAACCCTTGCCAAAACATTGGCAAACTCCTCATTTTGACTCTTATGATGGAAGTTTGGATCCATGGGAACATCTTGGTGCTTATCGAGCCAAGATGTGTTTATGAACCCTCAAAAGTATAGCCTTAGATTAGTTCAAAAGGTACAAGAAATGAGATATAAGAAACTTTGATCAACTTGTAAACCTCTTATTGAACAAATTTGGAGACCAAAAGAGAATTACTAAGACAAGGACTTACTTGCTTACTCTCAAGCAAAGACTAGAATAATCCCTCATCGACTATATGGATAGATTCAAGAAGAAGATCATTGTGATTTAAGGAGCTACGGAAGATATGCAGATCATGGCGTTCCAAAGTGGGGTTAAGCCCAAAAAGTTTTCATTTGATCTTAATTTGAGGTCACCCGCCAGCCTCAATGAATTTTTTTCGTAGGGCTGAAGAGTTCACTCAACCAGATAAAAGGGAAAAGAAAAAAAGAGAGTCTGGGGGTAAAAATGGGAAAAAGATGAAAGTAGATAAAGGATTAGTGGAACAAATCTCGAAAGAAGGTTAATGTGAGGGATAGGTTATCTGTAACTGTTCCTCATAGGAGGAGTCCTGACCTTCCTAAAGTTTATACCTCACTTAATGCACAACCTTCGAGCATTTTGGCTATCATTGAAAAAGAACCTTATGTCAGTGCCCTGAACCTACAAGGAGTGAACCAGAGCAGCACAACAAGAACAAATGGTGCTATTTCATGAGAATGAGATCATCATGATTTCATTTCCCTAAAAAATCTAATTAAAGATTTGATAAAAAAGGTTATCTTAAGCAATTCATCTAGGGGATAGATAGCGGGAGATTACCTTAGCACCAAGCTCAAAACAAGGATAAAGAAGATCGAGGTCCACCTCAAGGAAAAAGAGTAGCAGGAGTAGAAAATCAAGAAAGATTTATCATTCATGCTATCTCTGGAAGAGCGACAAGTGGTGACTCCATGTCATCCCATAAGTCTTATACTCGTCAAACAACTTGGTCCAATGTAGCATGAAGAGGCCTAGGTCGTGTCAAGACATAACATTCACCATAGAGGAGGCGGAACAAGTAATTTCCCCTTATAGTGATCCTTTGATAGTGACCTTACCCGTTGCATATTGTGATGTGAGGAGAACTTTAATTGACAATGAAAGTTCCACAGATATTCTTTTCTATGAACTTTCAAGCAAATGAAGTTAGAGGAGAAAGATTTGAAACTGTGACTTCGCCTTTGGTTGGTTTTGCTTGCGAAAAGTAATTGAACCACTTGGATACATTACTCTACCTATTATGTTTGGTACACCCCCTCAAGATTTTCAAATCATGATTGATTTTGTAGTCACCAAGGCTTCTTCGCCTTACAACATCATTATTGGTTGACCTACCATTGGAGCACTTGGTTCTATCCCTTCTTCCCATCACATGAAAATGAAATTCCTAACAGAGAATGGAGTGGATGAGATAATGAAGATCAAGTCATAGCGAGACAATGCTATATATCTTCATTAAAATTGAAACGAAAGGAAGTTGTTCCTAGTTGCAATGTTCAACTTTTGGAAGACAAAGAAGAGCTCAACCCAAAGGGAGAACCCGCCGAAAAACTTGAGAATGTGCTCTTAGAAGAAGATGTCCCCAGCAAAGTGATGAAAGTGGGAAAGTCTTTCTCGGGGATATCAAAGAAAACCTCATCTCTTTACTTAGGGAGTTCAAAGATCTCTTTACTTGGGATCCCCTAAACATGCTAGGGATTGACCTCAGAAAGATATAGCTATGCATTCACTTGATGCAAACTTGAGGTTAAAACCCATCACCCAAAAGAAAAGAAATTTTGGAAGAGAAAGAAGCAAATCTATGGAGGTATAAGTTGACAAACTTTTGGAAGCAAAGATAATTGAAGAGATCCAACAACCTGAGTGACTTAGTAATATAGTCATGGTGCCAAAACAAGGAGCTAAGTGGAGGATGTGTGTTGACTTCGCAAGCTTGACAAGGCTTGCCCCCTCTTGATTGCTATCCTACACCCTGCATAAACACCATGGTAGATGAATGGGTATGAAGTCATATCTTTTTTGGATGCATACAAAAAATATTACTAAATGCTTTTGAATCGCAAGGAATAAGGCAAAAACTGCCTTCATCACCGACTTCGACAGTTATTGCTTCCGGGTAATGCCCTTTGGCTTGAAAACTGCCTGAGCCACTTAACAAAGGATGGTGGATAGAATGTTTGTAAATCAATTGGGAAAAATATGTAAGTTTACATTCAGATGATATGCTTGTCAAGAGTAAGTTGACAAAAGATCATGTGGAGGATCTCTAGGAAATCTTCACTACCAAGAGAAAATTCAAGATAAAGCTTAACCCAAAAAAATGTGCTCTTAGAGTTTTTGAGTGAAAGTTTTTGGGTTTCATGATAACTCAAAGACGGATTGAAATTAACCCCAAAAGAATCAAGGCCACTCAAGACATAGAGTCTCCCAAGGGGATCAAGGAAGTGCAAAGACTCACGAGGCGACTTGCCACCTTAAGTCGTTTCTTGTCAAATCTAGGGATAGAAATTTGCCTTTCTTCAAAGCACTAAAAAGCTCCAAGAATTTTCAATCGATGGAAAAGTGCCAAAAATCATTTGAGAAGTTGAAAGAATACTTAGCTTCTCCCCCGCACCTAACTAAGCCCGTACCCAAAAAAATTCTTTACCTTAAATTGTCTTGTCCATCCTAGTGGTGAGCGCCGTTCTCATCAAAGAAGTCGACAAAATCCAAAAGCCGTTGATGATACTATGTGAGTAAAGTGTTAAGTGATCTGGAGACTCGATGTCCTACCATTGAAAGATTGGCTTTAGTTTTAGTGACAGCGAAGAGAAAGCTTAGGCCATACTTCCTAAGTCATTCTATTGTCGTTCTTATAAATCATCAACTCAAGTCCATCCTCTTGAAGCCTGAAGTCTTGGAAAGGTTGGTAAAATGGGCTATCAAGCTAAGTGAGTATGACATCCGCTTCCAACCAAGGGTGGCAATCAAAACACAAGTTTTAGCCGATTTGAGTTTAGAAGGGGTAGAAGAGGAGAATTTATAAGAGCCAGTAAAAAATAAAATTCAAGAGATGACTACCTCCTCTAGGAGCAAATCCTAGACTCACCTTTATGGAAAACGCATATGGATGGAGCGAGCAATGTTGAAGGGTGTGGTACATGTCTTGTTCTTACCTCTCTGGAAGGATTCAAGACAAGTTATGCCTTAAGGTTTGAATTTCAAACAAGTAACAATGAAGTTGAGTATGAACATGACAGCCTTAATCTCTAGACTTAAGCTAGCCAAAAAGTTGAAGCTTAAGAACTTGTTAGTAAACATTAACTCAAACCTTATGGTTCAACAAGTCAAGGGACAAGCTAAGGAGCCATATCTACAATTTTACCTAATTAAGGTGAAGGACTTGATCTCACACTTTGAAAAATTTGACATAGTCTATGTGATTCGAGACGAAAACAAGGATGGACACCCTCTAAAAAATTGCAAGCTTAGTACATTCCAATGTGTTGAAAGAAGTATTCTTGGAAGTTCTAAGAGAAAGAAGTATAGACCAAGAGAGATCATGGATATCAACTATACTCCAAATTGGATGATCCTGATTATTCAATATTTGAAAGAAGGAAAATTTTCCGAATATAAGATCGAGGCTCAAAGGATAGAAAGAAGATCAGCCAAGTACTCGATCTTTGGTAGAACTTTGTATCGAATATCTTATTCAATGCCTTATCTCTAGTGTCTAAGTCCAAGTGAAGCTCAATATGATGTCTTTAGCCGAAGTGCATGAGGGGATTTGTGGACACCATGTGGGAGGAAGAGCTCTAGATCAAAAGGTGCAAAGGCAAGGTTATTATTGGCCAAGAATATTGGAGGATGCCATGTACTACGTGTAGAAGTGTGATAAATGTCAACTTCATTCCAATCAACCACACCAACCGGTGAAACAACTTACACCAATTCTAACTCCTTGGCCTTTTGATCAGTGGGGAATAGATATTTTGGGTACTTTTCCAATAGCTCCGGCAAAGAAGAAGTTTGTGGGGGTAACCATTGACTATTCCACTAAGTGGGTAGAGACCATAACTTTAGCAAGCATTACTCATCAAACAAATCATAGAATTATTTTGGAAAAATATTATATGTCGTTTCGGAATACCCAAGGTACTTACTTCGGACAATGGCTTGCAATTCCAAGGAGTACCATTCAAAAAATTTTGCCAAGATTTGGGCACAAAGCAATGGTTCTCCTCAACTGAGCCATCCTCAAAGCAATGGATGCCAACCTGGTGGAAGTGACTAATTGCATCATTTTTTAAGGAATTAAGAAGAGACTTGATGATGCTAAAGGCAAATGGTTTGAAGAGCTACCAAGTGTTTTGTGGTCATACCACACTACTTACAAGAATGCTACTGGGGATACTCCTTTCAACCTCACTTATGGAACCACAACACTTATACCTATGAAAATTGGTATGCCGGGTTTCCGTGTCTATAACTTCAACTTGGAGAAAAATGAAGAAGGGTTGAGGTTTAAGCTTGACTTACTCGAGGAGGAAAAGGATAAGACATATTTCAAAATGCAAATAGATAAGCAAAGTAGTGTTGTTCGCTACTACAATTGACGAGTCCGAGGTAGGACATTCCGAGTAGAGGATTGGGCCACAAAAAAGGTGGATATGAGCCAACCCCAAGCTTGTGAAAAGCTTTTGCCAAATTAGGAACGTCCTTTTGAGATAGTTGAAGCATACTCCAATGGTTCCTACAAGTTGAGAACTAAGGATGAGAACTCATACTCTTGCCTGGCATTTGACATGCCTAAAATTTGAAAAAGTTCTATTTTTAAGCTTTCTTTACTTTGCATAAGTTTTTTGAAATTCCCTAAGCTAAGCGATACCTTCCGAAGTGAAACAACCTTGTGCAACTTGTAAATATTCGCTTTTGCTATCAATGAAAACTTCTAAGTCTTTCGCTTATATAATTGCTCAATATTTTGTTTAGAATAGTAATCCTACCCTATCATCCTACCTTCAAGTACAAAATATCCTCTGGGATACCACGACTCTCCGGGTCACTTATTCCCTTAATGGAACAAAATTAAAGACTACTCTCCAGAGTTTGCATAACCCTTCTGGGGGGCAAAAATAAGTAATCGTTGGAAAAGTAGTTCTTTGGTTAAGTATACTCAAAAGAGTAACTATAGTCCTTCCAAGGGTGAGAAGAAAATTTTCATAGGATATTTGCGCCTACGATATCCTTAGTCCAACATTAAGGCTTTATCTAGGAGATTTGCGTCTAGGATAACCCCCTTTCGGGGCGAAAATAAGCTTTTTCATGGAGAAATAGTTCCTCGGTTAAGTATTCTACTAAAGTCCTTATGGGGCAAGAACAAAATTGTTCTAAGAGATTTGCGCCTAAGGTATCATTAGTCCCAACACTAAGGCTTTACATAGGAGATTTGCGTCTAGGATAACCCCTCTCGGGGCAAAAATAAACTTATCCTTGGAGAAATAGTTCCTTGGTTAAATATACTCAAAGTAGCAAACATAACCCTTTCGAGGGCGAGAACAAAATTTT
Organism: Cinchona pubescens; assembly: GCA_025175665.1. Classification (NCBI taxonomy): domain Eukaryota; kingdom Viridiplantae; phylum Streptophyta; class Magnoliopsida; order Gentianales; family Rubiaceae; genus Cinchona; species Cinchona pubescens. Next base: position 181,080 of record JANKKI010000488.1, on the reverse strand, counting down.
CCCAAGAGATTTGCGCCTAAACAAAACCTTAGTCCCAACACTAAGGCTTTACTTAGGAGGTTTGCGTTTAAGATAACCATTCTGATGGCAAAAATAAACTTTTTGTTAGAGAGGTAGTTCCTTAGTTAAATATGCTACCATAGCCTTCCAAGGGTGAAGATAAAATTTTACTTAAGAGTTACACCTAAAGTAACTTTATTTTGGTGCCAGAGCCATGGGTTATCCTTTGGGAGTATAAGAAATTTCTTTATTTAAGTGTGATGATGAAAGATCAACCTTATTAACTTGTTCACTTGAAAAAATATTCAAGTGTCTAAAGGAGGCGAAGGCGTATGTAGGAATGCTTGAAGATAAAGAAAAGCACAAACTATCAAAGGAAAGTTGCGATATCATATAAAGAAGGAAAGCATAATAAAGGTGGATTTGGTACAAGGGAAGCCCCCAACTTAAAGCCAAACAAGCAACAAATGCAAGTAAACTAAATACTAAGGAAAGCAAAGAACGTAATACTAGCCGAAAGGGGGAGCTCGCACATCTAAGAGACCCGAGCTCTAAGTCTCCAAAAAGGAAAATAGCTAAGCTAAGTGCTAAGTTAAGCTACTCCATTTTCAGACAGAATCCCTAAAGAGCTAGGGTACAAAGGAGTAGGAGGCGCCATGCCTCGATCTAAGTTATCCAAAGCTTTTGGACTTGGGTACTTCTTCTTTACAAAAGCTAAGGCTAAGTCATAACTTTTATCGAAGTCGACTCAATGCTACTGTTCTCCACCAAAGCTTTAAAGTCACTACTGCCATGATAGTCTACCAAGTGCTTGTCCAAGAGATCCTAGTAGTCTTGAGAATCAAGGAACTCAAAAGTAGCAGAATCTCTACTCTTTTTTTTCCACTGATTTAACCTCCTCCTTGTGCGATATGTGAAACTTCTTCACCTCACCCTTATGAGATACATGAATCTCATTAATCTCATTTTATGGGAGGCCTAAAGTTCTTGTTCTCTTTTCTCAACTTGGCAATTTCTTGGAGGTTCTCTTGGTTATGCTTAGATGCAGTTCACATAGCTTGAAAGTGTGTTTCTTTTGCTTCTTCCGCCTTTTTAAGCTTAGCCTCCAAAGGTGAAATTTGAGAAAAATGGTACTCTTGAACTTTGTTCAAATGATAGTAAAGGTCGTCAATTTAAAAACAATGAGAGAAAGACAATGTCATTCCTAAGTATAATAAACATACTTAAACATTTTTTGCAAGGAAGAAAGAGTAATTTATTTGAGCAATATGTTGAAATATGGCGTTGGCATCAACAATGCAAGTAGAGCTCGTGGATTTGCCAGTTCTCTTCTTTCGTGACTTGGGCAATGCTAATGCCTCTACCAAAGGACAACTCATTTAGTCCAAAGGAAAGTCCTCATACACCTCTCAGAAGGGATATAAATCACGTAGGAAAAGGTAGAGCCCTTGACCTAAGCAGTAACTTGAGCTTGAGGCGAACTTGAATCAAGAACCAATGGGGTAGCAATTTCAATAGAAACCTCAACTTGAGCCAAAGGTGCCGAAAGCAGCTTCATTAGAAAGTGTTGCCTTCTTTTTAGGTTGAGGTGGTGCAAGAGCTTGTTGAGCTGACTTCTTTGGTCCCAAGATTCCAAAGGTAGATTCCTTGGGGCGCTGAGATGAACCTTGATGCCTTGCTTGTCTCATCTTCAAAGCGCGATCACAAATAATATCCTTCAAGGCATCCACTACAAGATAAAGAAGAACAAGTTAAGTGTGTTCAAGTTGAGTATCAATAGAAAATGAAGATGAGTGAAAACATGTGCAAAAAATGCCAGATAAAATGCATATGCATGTCAACTTAGAGAGACAAGAGGGTCAAAGTCGGCCAGACTCAATCCCGTTGACACCAAGACTTGTTCATTAACCACTTTTAGCCAAGGAAGTGTTTCGGCCTTTGTAAGCATAATAAGATGCTTACTCTCATGCCCACTAAGAGAACCAAGTTTGTTGACCTTAAAAACTTTTAAATCATAGCTCGAAGTGGGAAAGTTCTATTCAGGCACCGTTGGATAAAAAAAATAGCGACTTCTCCAATTAACTATCTTGGGGTGTGCTTCCTTGGCCAATTTTTTGTTAAACCACCAACTAAAAATATACTATACTCTACTCGGCACAAGTCAAAAAATTCCTTGAAAGTGCCTATTGAAGGTTTGACCCCAAGGGTGGCACAAGTGATCAAATATGCATTGATATTACGGGTGAATTTGGCATGTAATTGTCTACACAAAACCCAACTTGGTAATGCTCCAACATCTTATAGAAAAATAATGGTAGTGGGAACCTCAATCCAGCCTCTAGTTGTGCCAAACACACGGACACATATCCAGAAGAGTTCATGCAATGTCTATGGTCGAGAGACGGAACCTTCACTTTGAAAAACTTAGGAATGTGATACTTCTCCATTCATTTCCTAACGAACTCCATATCAACAATCGAAAGAGGCAAATGAGAGTATACATACACTAGATAATTATTATCAGTCTTGATTTTTCTTTTTCCTCCGTTTGGAGAAGTTTTGAGGTCTTTCCTCTTAATTGGTGAAATAGAAGTCACAATTTCTTCACTATAAGACTCAACTTCATGTTGAGACAAATCTTCTTTATTAGAGTGTTCCTGCTCAAGGTGATGTTCTTTACCTCGAAGTACTTGAGGGTGTCCTGATGACACAATTGAAGTGGAAGCGGTGATTCTACATATGTTTACCCTCATCTTAGAAGATGAAGCACCCCAGATTTATACAATCAAGGGTCTACCCACAAACACACGAAATTCACTTGTTTTTGGTCTTATATTAAGATTTCTTTGAAGAAAATCTAAATCCAAAGATTTGTATAAGAGAGGGCTAATTATTTTATTCAGAATCTCACCCAACTCATCAAAAACACGCTCAAGTATATTCAACACTTCACTCAAAGAATGTTCCTACAACCATCAACCATGCCTGAACCATGCCTGAGGTATTATGCAACTCATCGATACTATTGTCAAATTCACAATCAATTTTGGCAATCCTTTCAATAACATAACAAGTATCATCACTTATCCGGGTATTAATGATTTCATTTAATGGGACATCATTTGATAAGTTGGAATCTAGAACATCATCATCTACGTCCATGGGATAATTATCGAGGTTACGTTTGATTGATCACACAGTTGAGTTGCCTTGTGCTCGCAAAAGTGTTTTGGAAATTTGTTTCCCAACCTTTCTCACGACTTAACTTTGGAAGGGAGAGCAATGGATGATCTTTGAAGCTTCAACTATACTACTGTCGGCTATGGAGGTGGGAGGAGCGGTGATGGAGGAGTGTCGAAAAGCCAAAATAGAGGTGACGTTGGAGGCATCAAGAGCAGCTAAGGTGCCTTCATAGTTGGTGTCTACTGATGTAAATTGATTGTGCACTTATGACATCTACCTTAGCTGCTCTTGATGTTCCAACTTCAACACCTCGAGCACCGATGGTTGCAGCTGTTGCGCCATCTTCTACAGCTGCCAATTTGCTGTTGACAGACCTTTGATGCTTGACTTTAGTAGCCACGAGGTTTCCATCTGCAACAATTGAATTGGCATTTGCAGAATGGTAGAGGTCGAAGAGGACTGCCATAAAAGAGATATCGTGAGAGGGTTGAGGTGTCAAGGAAAGAGGACTGAAGATGGCAGCTGGGTGCTCCTCCAGTCGCGTGGCAAAAGAGCTCTCCACCGATTGCAGTCTCTTTGTACTCCAGCAGTGAGGAATGTTTGGGTGGGATTTTCTTGTTCGAATCCTCCAAAAGATTCTCAGCCGCACATTCCTTTGCATCTTCCACCTCCAATTTATTCCCATTTTCCTTCTCCTTCTCTCTTCTTTTCCCCCTTTCCTCTCGGTTTTTTTTTTTTCTCTTATTTCTTCCATATCCATCTTTAAAACCAAAAGAAACCCCTACCAAGTTTAATGCCACTCCTAAATCTATGAATTAATTCCTAGATCTACTTCCAACTTTAATTTTAGAGTTCACTAAAGTGATGAATATAAATGTTCAAAAAAGTGCACATTAAGTGTTTGATGGAATACTCAAGAGAAAAATAAAGAGAGAGAATATACAATAAAAGTGTAAGTGTGTACTTACTTGATCAATTACTTGAAAAAATGCAAGACACACTTGATTTCTCGTATGTGGATTGAGTATTGGATGTTGGGTGAAGCACTGGGTGTAGTGGGTTGAGGATGGAGTATTGGGTGTTAGGTAGAGTGTTGGATATAGTGTTTAGTTGAGGGTGAAGTGTTTGATGTAGGGGGTTAACGGTAGAGTGTTGAATGTTGGGTGTAATGGGTTGAGGGTGGAGTGTTGTGTGTTGGTGTAGGGGTAGAGTACTAAGTGATAGGTGTTGAGTTGAGAATCGAGTGTTAAGTGTTGGGTATTGGGTTGGGGGTAGAGTGTTGGCATAAGGGTGAAGTGTTGAGCGATAGGTGTTGAGTTGAGGATGAAATACTAAATGTTACGTTTTGGGTTGAGGGTGGAGTGTTGAGTGATAGGTGTTGGGTGTAGGTTAGAGTATTATGAATTAAGGGATGGGTGGCGTTTTGAGTTATAGCTATTATTTTGAAATACCTAAGTACCATCAAAACTCAAAAATGAGCAAATGAATATCACTACTCAATTTAAAGAGAAAGTATACAAGTGACTATGGTGTTAGTGATCAACCACATTCCCCCTCTCTCCAAGAATGAAATTCAAATTTTCAAATTTTGGTTTCAGCCAAAATCCTATTGAGCTCCGGTCAAACCTTTATTGGCTCCATCTAAAATATAAGTCAAAGACCACTATGCTACTCTCAACCCATGCAAGCTCAACTTGAGGATGGGGGGCAAGTGATGATATCTAAAAATACCATTCAATGGCTCGTGGACACGTGGCCAGTCAGTTAAAGTAGTCAAATACACGGGAAGACATTTTGGTAATTTTTACTTAAAATCAATCTATAAAGAAATTCAACACATACAAGGCTTTCATGGGCCCAATAATTATTGCCAAACCCATGAACCATCCAAAACCATCAAGATGTGTAAATTGTAAGTTGGCAAGTGAAACAAATTCATTCATTCATTCAACTCTACACTTTTCCATTTCAAACTCTCATTTTGCTCTTAATCCTATTCCTCGAATAAATTCTGATTTGAACGTTGGAACCTCTCCTAGAAGACATAATCTCGCCACATTTATTCTTGTCGCATGTTTCAATATCGTAGGTGCACCTTTACTTTAGCATTGGAAGATTCAAACAGCAAAAGACTCAAATTTTAATATTAGACTTTGGTACAAGATTTTTCACGCATCGACAATTAAATTTTTCAATTTTTAAGATTGACTCGAACTTGACGATGAGGTTAAAACTAAATTTGTATGTAAAAATTTAAATCTACTTGAATTTGATTCGATAAAAACTCGTTTAAATTCGATTCGAAATATAAACAAACCAAAACTTGAACATATTTATAAACTCGTTAAAATAATCAAACTAATTTTAATACCGAATTGTTTGATTTGTTTAAGCACGTTTACACTCTACAAGTGACCGAGCCAAGGATGATTACTTTACACTGAGGTAGAAAGCCAAGAAAATAAGCCAATAACATGGCAATAAATATAAGAACAAATGTTACAAGCGACTACCATTTCTACAGCATCATCCTCAACATACTCCAAAAAAGATTAACAAAACAAAGAAGTAGCGCTCATATTACAAAGAGCTACCCGAAACTGCAACATATTTTCTCATTTCTTCCATACTTTTCGTACAAAAAGCAAAAATACCAAACGACATTGTCACCATTTAAAGACACTTGCCACAAAGCTATTGCCAAACATGCATATCTACAACTATCGAATGCAACAATGTAGACCACTCAAGTTATGTCTGCAATAGACTATCAATCTGCTACCTTGTTTGATGCATGATGGCTTCGAGCAAATCCAACAGAAGAATAAGATGAAACCACTGACCCTGTCATGCTTAAGGATTGCTTTTGTATCATGAACCCTAACCTCTTCTGCGTCACCACCATGTGGTCCAAATTAATCCTATCCAACCTGATGAGAAAAAACAAGAAAATCCTTCACTTACAGAAAGTCACCATTATCTTAAGCAAAAATATATATTTTTTTCTTCAGCTAACAGCAGAATCTTTGATTGCCTAGTTCATCAATGGATCTTAAGCCAAAGCAGAAAACCATAACATATAGGGGCTAAGCTAAGGAGTTTTGGCATCTTTTTGGCTCCCTATTAATATTACTGATTATTAAAACCAACAAAAAAAAAAAAAAGACCAAATCAAACACTTTAGCACAACAATAATAAAGTATATGACAGAAAGAAAGAGCAATACAAAAAGATCATGTAAAAGTAATTGATCTAGGTCCAATATAAAAATAGTGCTACAACACTAAATATTATAGAACAAGGAAGTACAAAATCACAAAAAGAAGATAAATGAAAGCAAATCACAGACTGGTACACTAGCTTTTCCATATTCAGCCAGCTACAAACCAGAGCCAACTTGAGTTTCAAAGTGGTTACAAGTGTAAATTTCTGAACACCAGATGCTTACGGATCATTATAAATATTTATGGTTATCATTACTCCTTAAGAAGCATGATTATGAAAATTTATTCGGTCATAAAATGCAATTATTATGTTGATGGCTTTGTACTAATAATACTTAGTTTTTCGGTCCAAAGTGAAAAACTAATCAAACTATTAACCAATTATTGTTTTGAAATATTTATGTGTCACTGGAAGATAGAACAAGGAAGAGCATTAAAGGACTTGAGAGAGCTATGACAGCTTATCTGGTGCATAGTGTTCTTGATTATGAAATGGATCAGCCAACTTGGTTGAAGAATATTGTTATAACTCGACGAACTCCTCATTAAGGACATCATGCCACAACATAACACAAATTAAAAGTACTCTAACCACAGTGAACATCCATCTATAGATATATAATTCATTGCCTGAGGTCAAGCTCAAGTCTTTCGGATGCTAAATTTGCAGGATCATTGGTGGACCAAGTTTTTTGAAGTTTCATATCCACTCTGACAATCAAAAATCATTCTAATAAAGGAAATGAGTGAAATTATGGTTCTATGTCCCAATTTCCTTCCTTTGCAGAATCCTGTCTCCTAGTAAACATGACAGTTAGGCACTTGTATACACACATATAGCTACACTGCAGCAGGATTACACGCAAGAAATCACTCAAACGATCATGACATCCCTGATAGGCACAAATAGGTCAAAGCAATAGAAGCTCTAAACTTCGAATGGATACATAAGCACCAGAAACCTGAGTGAGAACCAGTAACTGGTTGGAACAAGTATGAAAATCAGTAAACAACAAAAGGAAGATAAGTTCAGTGAGTGTTTCAGTTTGAGAGTGAGGGAGGGAGTGTAGATGAGACATGGTTCCGAAAGGTCTACCTGTGACAATAAGAGCAGCAACAATTGCTGAAACAGTAGTTGCAGTTATAACAAATACAGCTACCAACAATGCACCTATATAAATGGCTGTCAGAAAAGCAAAGAAAATAGCCAAGAACCCTCCAACTGCTGCTAATGAAATGAGAAGAGATATCACAATTGCATTAATTGTTGCAGCAACAAAGAAAAGCATAAAAACTAGAAACCCTGTCAGAGCCAGAAGAGCAATTGTTCCAACCTGCAACAGTCACCATCAACACAAGAGATATCAGTAATAGTGTGTATTGCAAATTGCAACCTGATAATATACTGAATGAAGGTCCAAAACTTCATAAGATATAAAATATCAACTATTATTTCAGAAAAAAGCTCCCAACATGAATGCCATATTCACAAATTCAACAACCATAACAGATCAGTACAATAAAGTTAAGAGTTTTACAGATCATTGACTTCTTCCTAAACAAAGCAATTGCCCAAAGATGACCAATCGGTTAAATTCAGAGTAATTAATGTCATCCTCTAATGATCCACGGAGAACTTCAAGCATTTGTTCCAAATGGTTCATTTTCATGATACAAATGCAGAACAAATGCTTTCTGTCTTACTTTAATCATGGTTCGTGAACTTGTGGAATACTCTGTAATCAGTATGTTACGCAGTTTGATAGAGTACAATTTTGTTCTTGAATCGGTACTCTAAATTCCCCATTTTTTTACACCTTTAAAGTAGTTTAACTTAATTATTTCTCTCTCTCTCTTCTTTTTTACTCATTCAAGCATACCAATTTGCCAAATTAATATACAACATGCGTACAGGAGCTTCAAATGCCAAAATTGAAATTTAAGATTAAACTGAACAAAAATCAGCTCCTAGAAGATTATAATCAAGGCAAAAAATACCATTTTTTGTCCAAATAAACTAATCAAAATTCAATCTTGAGGAAAGGGGTGAAAGAAAACTCCAACCCAAAAGCCCAAAATTTTTATTTTTTATTTTTAAAAAAAAACACCACCACCAAAATCAAGAGAAGAAACATTAAAACAAGTGAAAAGAATTTAAGGTAAAAACCAGTTTTAGTTTCCAAAGTTTGGCCCTGACATTTTTGGTCAATAAAATTTTGCAAAAAATAAATCTAATTCCTTATCTTTCAAATTTTTAAAAATAACATAATTTTTTGTTTGTAAAATTATTGAATTTTTTTTTATTTTTCTTAGCTTAGATAAGAGAAAATAAAAAATAAAGGATTATTTTTTAGAGTTCAACATAATAAAATTTAATTTTTGTTGGATAGGGGCACAAAAATTAACATTATAGTATTTTTATGTGAATTGTGCTAATTGAGTGAGCGAGGGACATGAGTTGTATTTTGTAAAACTTCGGAACTAAAAATATCAATGGCCATATTTTAGGACTAGAAGTGTTTTCTACCCAAGAATTTATACATTTAAAAAAAAAAAACCCAAAATTAAAAGTTAAAAAAAAAAAAAAAAAGTCAAAGAAGACTATCTGGGATGATTTTAATTTCTTACGGAAACAAGAATGAGGGGTCGAAGAGGGGAGCCACGGCCAGTCCAGAGGAGGAGATGATGAGCAGAATTCTTTGTAGCTACGCGAAGCAGAGGAATATTGTGGGAGAGAGCAGCTTTGATCCGTGTAGCAGAGACAGGATTCTGATGGTGCATCTGAGTCTGGAAAGTTCCCCTCTTATGGCAGCAATAGATGTGTATAAGAGAAAATGGTGCAAAGAGTGATGATCTCTTCTTCATCTGCTCTTCTTTCTTGATAAGAGACAGCTTACTATGAAACTCATCTTTGTTTTCTCCAACCACCTCCACGTAGAAGCCGTTAGAACCATTTCTAATACATCCGCCATATTTGATCACTGAGCGCCTTTTGTGTGTGTTTTTGGTGCGTGATTTCTGGAGAGATTTGAGAGTAAAAGAGGAGAAGTGAAGCTGCCGCAGTGGTAGTTCTGAAATGGTTACACCTCCAACACCTGTAAGGGTTAATTGCACTTTACCCCTTAATATTTTGGATAACTGTCATTCTAACCTCTAATATTATCTTTTAGACACTAAAATCTCCTAATTGACTGTTAAATTTAAAGGTGTTTGATTTTTGGCTAAAATGATATTTTTATCATCATATTATTATTGTATGAACAAATTTTCTAATGACATCTAAAATATCTTATTTTCTTTCTGTAAATAAGTTTAATTAATTTGAAGCATGGTGATAAAAAATGAAAATTTGTTAAAGCAAATCAATTAGGATCGATTTTCAGTAATTCGATTAAAAAAATTAAGATTTCTTTTTTTTTTTTTTTTAGTTTTTAGTGTAAGAAAATCAAAATCAAAACCAAAGTTTTCTTTAGTTGGTTTGTTAATCAAACTTTTTTCGATTTATCCGGTTAATTGAATTTCATTAGTTAATTGAAAAACTAATTATAAAATTAAATACACAACCGATAAAATTAATAAACAAAAGCTAAAACTTATAAAACTAGATACTGAAAAATAACGAAGAAAGACAACATCAAAATATTGAATGAATTGAATAAGAATTGATTGGTATCACCATTTCCTTTCACTTTACACATCTAGATGTGTATAAGAGACAGATGTTATCTTGGTTATTGATTTTTAATAACCAAATTTGAATCATACAACCAATTTCTCATTTTAGTTTATCTGAATACCGATTATCTTCTATATTAAAAATCAAACAGTTTGATTCGATCAGTTTGTTTGGATAAATCAAACTATGAAGTTTGAAAACCCCTGATCTACAAAATGAGAGAAAAAGGAGAAGGAAAAAGAGAGAAGTAAAAAAGTTATAAGGGTATTTTTATAAAAAAGAGCAATAATATTAGATTGGATTTAACAGAGAGATGTGAGTGGTTAAGAAATAATTTTATAGATTAAAGTGATAATAACTCTAAATATAAGGGGTAAAGTGAAATTAACTCCACTTATAATTTAGAGTTGGAAATGCGGTAATTGGAGGGTGTTTGGGGTTTGGAGATTGAAGGTTGGGGTTGGACGCGTGGATGATGAATGATGGGATCTAAACACTTGTGGATATGTGGGGTAAAAAATTTTTTAGATCGATATTACATCTCAACCGCACGATTTGTGGCGTGATTTAATCTTATCTGAGTCTTAGTTATTGATATCATTTGTGAAAGATTCTTATTTGGCCCGAATCTTTGATGTGTGTTATGAATATCTGCTAGAGACTAAGGGTGTGTTTGATAACTCAACTTAATATTAAAAATTAATTAATTAATCACTATTTAATTTGTATTTAAAATTTTAAGTGAAAACATTTTCACTTAATCTGCTGAATTTTAAATAAATGTACAAATACATAGTCTAACACACACACTGTCTCACAGTATTCATATTCACACACACTTTCTCTCACTTGCACACACACTCTCACACAAACATATACTCTCTCACACACAAAAATACACACTTCCAGACATATATATATTGTCTCTCTCTCACACACATACACATTTAATCTCTCACACACATTTCTCTTATACTTTTTCATACTCTTATTCACACACACTCACACACATGCATATTCTCTCTCACTCACATACACACATTCTATCACACACAAATTCTCTCACACACACATACTTACCCTATCACATACATTCTCTCTCATATATATTTATACTATTCTTAATTATTCATTTTCTTTTCTACGAATATATGACAATTATTTATAATAAATTAATATATGTATGAAGTGAAATATTTAATTCAGAAATTGAATTCAATTGATTATCAAACAGAAATAAATTTATTAATTCAGCAATTAATTCCTTCAAAACTTATAATTCAGATTTCAGAAAGAATATAAAATTTTATTATAAATATTTGTAAGGGATCCAAGTACTGTTTTATGTATCAGGTTCAAATAATAAATTTCTCTCATTTATCTTGTACAAATTTTCAAATTATGAGTAAGATTTATGAGACAATTTCATAATCAAGTTAACGTATTATATTGTTATATTTTAAATATTTATACAATAAAATTTTATATTCTTTTTATGTTTATACTAATAGAATATCTTGTGTTATGCACGATAGTGCAAATGTCCATGTTTAATTCTTTTTTTATTTTTGGGTAAATGAATGCCTATGTTTAATACGCTAGAACTAGTTTTGATTTCGTGCATGTTCACGGTGTCTTTTTATAATAAATAAGTAAGAACAACAATATTAAATACTCCAGATTTAACTGTTTTTAAGTAAGCTTAAAATTAAAGGAAGTAATTTAATCATGATTAAAGGAACACATAGGTTTTTACCTGCTCAATTAATTCATCCACTCCTTTTTTTTTTTGGAAGAAAAAAAGAAATTATTGTCGAATTATTTTTTGCATTATAAATTATTACTATCCAAACTGTTTTATTATGAAAATTTATTTTGTGATAATACAAATAATCTAATAGTATGTATAATATTACTTTGGTCTTTAGATAAGGAATAGTTCATTTTAGTTATTTTGGATAATATTATATATGTTGATACTTTGATAATACATTTCTTTGTCTTATAGTGCTATTTTATTATTATTAGTATAATTTCACTTCAAGTGTTATAAATAATGTACATTATTAAATTATTTGAGACTTCAATAAAAATTATTTATTTGTCTTAATTTTGAAGTCATCATTTATTTTATTTTAAATTTGATTTTTCTTTTAAAAAATGTACAAAATAAAAAAACTGATAAGATAACCAGTTATAATAAGTTTACAAGCAAATGATAAAATTGTTACAATGTGACAATTCTTATCATTTTTTAATTAGGTATCAACTACTCATTGGATAACCATTGAGGAAATGGTTCCCTCAAAAATACTAAAGGGACCACAGAATTTCTCATATCTACCCATATTAAAGGAAAACCCTATTTGTGAGAACGCACAAGAGTTTGACACATTTCATTTTTTTTTTTAGTTTTTTTAATCTAACACTAATTAGCTAATAAATTAATACTTTTACCTTGCAAAAATAATCTGTATCTTATTAAAATAAAAAAAAATTCAATCCATCTCCCAATCCAATCATCCATCTATTGTTTTTTAAATTCATGAGATTTTCTATCAAAAACTAAATTTTCCATCCATTACATTTTTTTTACTTTTGCGTCTTTTCTCTTGGCTTTTGAGTAAATATATGAATGAGTTTTCGCTTTTACAAAAGAGAGTTTCTCTAGTATCGTGATTTTGCAGAATGGTGATTTGCTTCCCCTTATCTTCATCATCCATAAAGGTGAATTCTTATAGACAGTACTCTATTGAACTATTTTTTTTTTTTTCAAATTTTTAATGTAGATTTTTTTTCTTTACGAACATATTAAATCAAGTGGATCGAACTGTCTGATATACTTCCATTTCTTCTTTTATTCATGAAGGTAAATTTTTATTTTAGTTTGGTATTTTCTTGAGCTATAACTTTTTTTAGTGTTTTTTTTTTCTCGATTTCTTAAGTGGATCGGGATCGTGATATACTTCCCTTTTTTCTTCATCCATGAAAGTAAATTTTTTTTTTTAGTTTGGTATTCTCTTAAGGTATTATTATTTTCTATTTTTTTGTTTTTTTTTTCTAGAATATATTGATTAGCTTTTTTGGTATCATTTTGGGGGTGCTAGATTCATGCATTGGAATCAGAAATGAAATTGGTATTATATACAAAAATCTAGTATGGGTATTGATTCACAATATCATTAAAAAAAGCTAGTGCTCGGTAAACAAAAAAAATTATTAAGGAATGATGTCATATTAGACATTATATTTTTTATCAATTTTTTCTTTCCCTTTTCCCCTTATCCCTTCTCCTTAGCTCAGCAGGTGGTGGTGTTGCTTTTATACAGCTACCGTAAACACACTTCCGAACTTTTCGATTATTATTAGCAAACTCCCATATATATTAATGGGTGGATAGAGTATTTTTATTACCAAAGAATAAAGTAGCAATAATGGCAATACATGAACAATAATGTCTGTGGGGTATTATGAAGCAGAGGACAACTTCTTAAGAATAATGTGAAACCAGTAGACCCTTGATGATCATGAGAAGGAAAAGAAAAATAGGTATTAGAAGACCTTTAATTGTGTAATCTTGTTCTTTGCCATTCAAATCGCCGTCCTCATTAGTAATAATTAAGTGTATAAGAAAGTATTCTTGAAAAAAATGATAGAGGTCTCAATACAAATCGACGAGGATAAGGACTGAGCAACAAGAGATAAGGCTAGCAAGAGGGTGGTCTCTTATGACAAGAGGGGAAACTGGCAATGGGAATGGGGGAAAAGGATGGGTATGGGGTAGAGGGGACAGGGGAGGAGGAAGAAAGAGTAAAATAATTTATTTGATAATTTTTTTTCCAAAATTTTGGAATCAAATTTGGGATTCACCAAAAGTTTTCAATTCATTTGGGTATCAAGAGTTGCTAAATTTTTAGGTTTCATTCCAAAATTTCAATACTCATACCCATACACCAAACAAGAAGTATAGAAACCAATCCGATTACTAATTCTCAAACCCTCCAACCAAACACCTCTATTTTTCTAATATATGAGGTTTCTAGGATAAATTAGATAAGTAACTTTTTGACAGAGTTTTAGGTGTTGCTTTTGTTGGATTTATTGATAAGAGATATTAATATTTACTTTCAGTTTAGATTTTTTTTAAAATCTTTTTCTCAATTGAATATCACTCATTTTACTTGGTGGATGGTGGGAGATGATTCCACGAGATGGAATCTCAGCAGTAGAAGCATTGGCAAGTGCTGACGTACATTTTTTTTTGGTCATTAGTAACCCCAAGACGGGCAAGCTCTTTTTTATATTTTTGAGTTTCAATTTTCAACTTTCTTAGGACATTTTTTTTTGGTCTTAAGATGCCTATTTTTTTAGATAGTATTTTTAGGTTGGTTCAAAAACGAATTGACAGGGTCGTGACGAATATTTGATTTAGTTTCTCATATCAAGTTTGTTGAATTTTCTAATTAAAATCAGTGAGGAAAGGACTGTTGAAAGTGTAACATTTTCATCATTCTTTTCCTTTATTCATTGTCTTTTTTTATTGCTGACACTTTTCTAATTTCATAGACTTTTGCACACGAATTTTATGCAATTATGTTTGTTATTATGTTCGTATAGAAATTTATTCTACTTATTCTGGACAAATGATTGCATGCATGGTCTGAAATAGACATGTAGTAACCTATAAGAGACAGGTAGAATGCGTCCGGAATAAACAATGTCTTTTAATTACATTGGCATTTTTCTGTCTCTTATACACTCTAGATGTGTTAAGATTAGTTCAAACTCGGTATGCTTGGAGATAAATTATCTCTTTCTTTAGTGTTAAAGTTGATTATTTGTGCCTTTGAATGTTAAGGTATAGTTTAACAACCTATTTACATCGTGCATTAATATTCCTATAATGAATAAAAGTAATATTTTATCTTAACATTTAAAGGCAAGTTATTTGTCCCAATCATAATACACATCTAGATGATATAACCATACAATGTTGTCCCAATCAAAGAAAAGATTTGTGGTTGAGCCTTAAATTCTTTGTGTCGGACTTTGGTCATCTGAGCTTCAAGACAAAGACTTATACTTGAGGTTTAAAATTTTTTGGAGTTTATTGGAGTTCCTCATCTAATTTTGACATTTCAAATATTGTATATTGTACTATTTTTTCCCTTTCAGAAGAATAATTTTATTTTCCTCATTTATATTTATGTTATTTAATTTTAGCTTTTTCTTTTTTTTTTGTTGTTATATTATTTCTTCTCCTTTTTGTAAATATATTATTTCTCTATATGGAAATATTCAAAGTGGATTGATAATTTTTAGTTTCTCATTTGTTGATATTTGTTTCTTTCTACTAAAAGAAGTTGTTTATTGAATTTAGTTCTTCTATCTTGTTAAGAAAATTTTCATCAATCCAATATCCTACATATATGATGAAACATCAGAGATGCGTGTTGATGAATTTGGGTCATTCATTATTTAAGGATTGATTTGGATGGGATATGCATTCCAAAATCAATTTTTCGTTGGATGATATTTATATGGAATTTGAAAGAAAGTATTATGAGGTATCTAAATAGTATTCTCTTGAACAATAAATGGTACTACCAATTTGACTGTATCAAATTGATTAATAATTTCAATGCATAATGGATAAAATTATATTATAAATCATTAATCACATGAAATTATCAATTAACATAGTACAGAATAACAAAAATGTAATGTAAAGAAACCTACAACAAAATATTAACATAATATTATTGAAATGACTACAATTTACTATCCCTTTATTAAAGATCCTAGTATTTTTTTGAATTAAATTAAATGTACTGTTAAATTATCTATATTATCACCAATAAATTTTTATAATGAAACAGATACTGAAATAGTAATTTTGTATGATGAAATAAATAATAAAATGGAATCACAAAAAATGGAAGTAAGGGTACTATAAGATATCTAAACAACATTTTCTTATATAATAAAAAGTACAATTGATTCCATTATATCAACTTGATTAATTCTAAATCTTATGAGAGGTCTATCTAGTAATTTATGAGACATTAAATTAATAATATTAATAGATTATCTATATTATATCAAAATAAGTTTTTGGTAATGAAACATACCGTGCATTAGTAATTTTTGTTGATAAAAATACTATGATATAATAGTACTAAGGAATATGAAAAGATATACTATTAAGTATCCAAATTGTTTCTCTTCCATAGTAAAACGTATTATAAGTTTATTTTATCTATTTTAATAAAAAAATCAAAGAATAAATGAATATAGATAATTTCACAAACAAGAAATGAGAAAGCATATATTAGATTTTACTAAATGTGACATTATAAAAAAAAAATTGTAGTAGATAATAAAAATAATATACATTCTTCTAGCTGAATAATATATTAAAATATCATTATTTTTAATTATGTGAATATACTGATCATGAAATATTTGTAATGGTAACAGTAGTACAAATTGTTATGAAAACTTTGAACACACCAAAAGTGAATAAATTATTGTAATAGTACTATGAAATGTTAAATTAAATAAATATTTAGAGAAACAAAATAGTACTATCAAGTATTATAAAAGTTACAAACACTGGTTGGTTGCTAATGCAAAATTGTATAAGAAAAAAGTAATGGAAAGCTATTATTCTTGCCAATAATGTGCAAAATGCAATAAGTAATATAGATGTAGTATGTTTGTATAATGAATTAGTACTATCTGTACATTAGTATAGTTCTATCATATAAATAATATATAATATATGTGCTACTCTAATCTATAGTGTTTAAGGCACAATCTAACTTGTGCAACAAATAAAAATTGAAATAATATGTAAAAGTAATATTTTTATATATAACAACATTAAAAGTAAAGATGATTTTATGGAATAAAAATATGGAGTAATTATTTAACAGTTACCCATAATTATGTGTTTCAATTTTCATTTTCCACCAGGATTTAATACTTGTAAACCAATTCAAAAAAGAAATGAAAAGACCACCAGACCAAATGATGCTCTCCCTTTATTAATAGTTAAAAGATATTTTGAATTTTATTATCATCAATGGTAAAAAAATTTTGATTAGCAAAAACTTCAGTAGAAAAGATGAGTTTCACAAGTAAATTAACAAAATGTTATTCGATTTTCACTACTTAATGAAAAAAAATAAGCCAATTGGATACATATTGTTAAATTGTGAAAGAAGCACTATGGGAAATAAAATAGTATCATAAAATATCAAAAAAGGTGTTGAACCCCAGTTATGATAATCATTTTTTGATGATGACCAAATTGTACTAATAGTTTGAAAATAAGTGTGCAGAAAAATAGGGAGTTACGGACGTTGATGATCGTCCGAAAGGTAAACAATTCGGAAGAGACGACATAATCGTCCGACACAAAGAAACTAAAGCTGTCTCGGACGAAGAACAGCGTCCGACCATATTTCTAGAAGACATACCTGCATCGACCGGACGCAGGTCCGGACGCTTCGTCGGACGTCCGAACGAGTACCCTCAGAGAACGGACGCAACGTCGAACGCAGGGTTTAGCAGCGGCCATCCGAACGGTCCAACGGCTAGTTCATTCGGACGCATACTTGCTGCATCGGCCGTCCGAAAAGTCCAACGGCTAGTTTTCCAGTAAGCAGAAAATAGCCGTTGAAAAGTTGTTAGAAGCAGATTTTGGACAACTATAAATACCTCTTAGCCTGAATTAAACAAAAGAGACTTCTACATTGATTACAAGTAATACTTGAGCTATTTGGGAGAAATCTAGTGGGAACAAGGGTTGTAATAGTGTAGGTAGTCTTGTGAAAAGAGTTTAGAAGTGTAAGAGTTCTTCAAGTGTAAGAGTGGAGAGATAACAATTGTAACAAAGGGAGGTTGTGAGTGTAAAACTCTTGGCTCAACTAAAGGAAATTAGTGTGAGCAAGAGTGATCCTCATTTGTGTACAAGAGGTTATTGTCTCACTATATCTACTTTGAAGAGACTTTTAGTGGCTAAACTTCAAGTTGTGAATTTGGTAGTTACCTTGTAAGAATCTCTTTATAGTTGTAAGCTCCAAACTTGAGAAGCTTGGGAGTTTGTTTTGATTCTCTTAATCTCAATATTCTTATTTGTTCTTTAAACTTAAATTGTTGAATATCTTTTGTATTCATTTGTGCTTAAGTTTTTATTTGGTGCATAAAGTTTGCATTTTTATTAAGCACATAAAAATGTTTGCTTTAAATATAACCTAATTCACCCCCCCTCTTAGGTTGCTTTTCGGGCCAACAATTGGTATCAGAGCATTGGTCTCTTTATTTTTGCTTAAATTGCATTAGAGTAAAGATCATGGCAACCAATAATGTTTTCTTTTTAGAGGGGCATTCTATTTCTAGACCTCTCATGTTTAATGGAATTAATTTTGTTTATTGGAGCGATAGAATGAAATTTTTTGTTCATTCTATTAATATTGAATTGTGGTATATTATTTATGATTCAGGTCCTTTTGAGGCAAATATTCTTGATGAAAATACTCATAGATTAAGGCCTAAGACTATATATGAGTTAAATGCACAAGATAAAATAAATTTATCTTTAAATGCTAAAGCCATTAATATTTTGTATAATGCTTTGGATGCAGATGAGTTTTCTAAAGTAAAATGTTGCATATCGGCCAAGGAGATATGAGACAAATTGAAAGAAATCCATGAAGGAAGTGAAGATATAAGAGAGCAAAAGAAGTCACCTCTTGTGGTTAAATATGAATCCTTCAAAATGGAACCTCATGAGAACGTTGACAAGATGTATTGTAGGTTCAATAATATGGTAAAGGATTTGGAAGGTTTGGGTAAAGAATATTCCTTGGGTGAAAAGAATAGAAAATTTTTGAATGCTTTACCTAAGGAATGGGAACCTAAATCCATTGCCGTAGAAGAGTCTAAAAATTTAAATTCTATGTCTATTGATTCATTGATCAATTCTCCAACCTCCTTTGAATAGTGAAGTTGAAATACAAGGTACAAGATGAGGAGGCAAAGGGAAAAAGAAGCATAGCATTTAAAGCTTCATCAAAAAGAAGAAAAGACTCAAGGAAGCCTCACTTCAACAATTCCAAATCACTTGGGATGATTGCAATTCAGATAGAGAGGTTGAAGAAGAATATGAGGAGGCTCAAATGGCTTTTATGGCACTTTGCAATAATGAGGTAACCTTTAGTTGTGATTCTTGTGATGATGATGTTGAATCATTTATTTTTAAAATGCATGAATGTTTGAAAGAATCATATGCTAAGAATAAAGAGTTAAAAATTAAAGTTAATGCTTTATTGAGTGCCAACTCAAAACTTGTGCATGGAAATAATTCTTTGACAAAAGAAAATGATGTTTTGAAAGAAAAATTTGTTGGAAAAACCAAGATCATGGAAGAACAAGCTTCATTGAAGAATAGATTAGATGATGTAGATGATATTTTGAAAAAGAAGAAAGAAAATGTCTTTGAAAAGAAAGGAACTAGAAATATGTTTTTGAACAAAAATTTTATCACCTTTAAAAAAAATGATTTGTGCTTTGTTAAATCTAAATCTTCTTTTTTTGGAAATAAGAATATTATTTGTAATTATTGTCATCAACCATATAAAGAAAAATTGTTATGCTAAAAGAAATGAAAAATTGGGAATAAATTCTATTTGGGTGATTAAGCATGTTACTAATCCAATTGGACCCAAGAAAGTTTGGGTACCAAAAGTTGTTGCTTAACTTTGTATGTAGGTATGCTTAAAGAGCACCAAGGAATTCAAGATAGATTATCTTTGAAGGGTGTTCAAGCATATGAGCTAAGATGATATAAAAATGGGTAACATCTAAAGTTTTGTGTGCTTTCATTTATCAAGTTGAACTATGTTCTCTTGAATATTACTCATCTATATGTTTGAACTTGTTTAGAATGCTAGAAAATATGTATCCCCAATTTTTGTCTATAATAAGTCACAACTTGTAAAAGAAAGGGGGAGCATTCAATTTTTTTTAATGGATTATTTTGCAAAAAATTGCATAACACATGCTTCATTGTTTTGATGATGCTTTTGGTAAGGAATGAGCGAAAATTGTTTTGGTCCTAATTCTTTGCATGAATTCTACTCATCTTTTATGTGTATATATTCTTGAAGGGAAGAATTGTTTTGTATAACTTGACTTATTCTCCGTGTACTCATTATATTCATCTTTCAAGGGGGAGAATAAACTTAGGGGGAGATTAAATTGCATTATTTATCTTATGTTTTGATAATGCCAAAAGGGGGAGAAAGAATGGACAAATTCTCATGTGTTGTATTTCATATTTTATGGTTGTTTTTGAATTGTCCAATTGATTTGTCATCATTAAAAAATGGGAGATTGTTGAACCCCAGTTATGATAATCATGTTTTGATGATGACCAAATTGCACTAACAGTTTGAAAACAAGTGTGCAGAAAAATGGGGTGTTACGGACGTTGATTATCGTCCGAAAGGTAAACAATCCGATGAAGCTTGGACGATGATAATCGTCCGACACAAAGAAACTAAAGGTGTCTCAGACGAAGAACAGCGTCCGACCATATTTCCAAAAGACATTGCATCGACCGGACACAGGTTCAGACGCTTCATCGGACGTCCGAACTAGTACCCTTAGAGAACGGACGCAACGTCGGACGCAGGGTTTAGCAGGGCCGTCCGAACGGTCCAACGGCTAGTTCGTTCGGATGCATATTTGTTGCATCGGCCGTCCAAAAAGTCCAACGGCTAGTTTTCCAGTAAGAAGAAAATAGCCGTTGGAAAGGTGTTAGAAGCAGATTTTGGACACTATAAATACCCCTTAGCCTGAATTAAACAAAAGAGACTTCTACATTGATTACAAGTAATACTTGAGCTATTTGGGAGAAATAGTGAGAACAAGGTGTTGTAATAGTGTAGGTAGTTTTGTGAAAAGAGCTTAGAAGTGTAAGAGTTCTTCAAGTGTAAGAGTGGAGAGATAACAATTGTAACAAAGGGAGGTTGTGAGTGTAAAACTCTTGGCTCAACTAAAGAAATTAGTGTGAGCAAGAGTGATCCTCATTTGTGTACAAGAGGTTATTGTCTCACCTACTTTGAAGAGACTTTTAGTGGCTAAACTTCAAGTTGTGAACTTGATAGTTGCCTTGTAAGAATCTCTTTATAGTTGTAAGCTCCAAGTTTGAGAAGTTTGGGAGTTTGTTTTGATTCTCTTAATCTCAATATTCTTATTTGTTCTTTAAGCTTAAATTGTTAAATATCTTTTGTATTCATTTGTGCTTAAGTTTTTATTTGGTGCATAAAGTTTGCATTTTTATTAAGCACATAAAAAGGTTTGTTTTAGATATAACCTAGTTCACCCCCCTCTTAGGTTGCTTTTCGAGCCAACAAAAGGCACTCTTCCTCATTATTTTAATTAATAGATAATGTAGTATAAAATATTATTAATTATACAATTTTTTACAAAAATATAAATAGCACAATCATTTTCATAGTTAGCTTACATATAAAACAAAAATAAATAATAAATAATATTTCATCAATGCAAAATTTTACATATGAA
The DNA here is from genome assembly GCA_025175665.1 of Cinchona pubescens. Classification (NCBI taxonomy): domain Eukaryota; kingdom Viridiplantae; phylum Streptophyta; class Magnoliopsida; order Gentianales; family Rubiaceae; genus Cinchona; species Cinchona pubescens. The sequence goes on along the minus strand of JANKKI010000488.1, from coordinate 159,399 downwards.
ATTAAAATAAGGAAAAAGAAAAAATCTAATATTTCTGTCATGAATAAAAAATGATAATAAATAATGAAAAATTAATATACAAGAAATGAAGTAGTAGTAAAGGTTGAGGAGGAGTTGTGTAAAAGATGAGAATAATTAAAGAAAGCCCCATTCTCTAAATTTAATAAGTTCCCTATTTATAAGGAAAAGTTTGAGTGTAAATCCTTTAAAAATAAGTTAGTTATACCCAATGTAATCTAGGAGTCCAAATTCTCCTACATATGTAACGATGAATATTGAATCAAGGGTATGGTACCCTAAAGAGACTGTAAAATTCTCCTATAGATATAAATATAGATAATACAAAATTTAAAGTACAATACTACCGTAATATAATTTCCCTTATTTATTTACTCAATGGATGATAGAATTTCCCCAACCTTGTTCAACTCTATTTTTTACTCCCAAAGAGTCAAGAGTCCAATTAGACTAAAGTAAAGAAACCTCAAACTAGACGAATTAGTACTTTTTCACTCAATGCTTTCTTTTTCGGGTCAAACGGCTAAGTTTAAGATAACTCATGCCGACACTCCAAGTGTTCGTTAGGAATTAAATAGCTTTTTTGGTTTAACAAACATCATAAGATTATATTAATTGAAGTAAAAGAATACAAATTTACAGAGTTACTACCCAGAAATCATCATGTGCTTTACTACCAAGCCACAGGTGGAAGTAATTTTTCCATTCAATACTATAATGAAGGCTTATGAAAATTTTGCCAAACTATGACCAGTAAAGTTACCCTTTCTTCTAATAATCTAATAAAATAAAAGGTACAGCTTATAAATATTTTATTGAGCTCAAAAATATCATTCAATATGATTCTTAAGGGTGAAAATAGTCTTGCCTTTGTATTGATTTTGTCTACCAGTGACTTGCAATTACTCTGAAAAATCACCAGCTTGAATCACAAACCTGCTATTCATTAGTCTGCATAGCCATTCTCAAAGCTTCACCTTTAGCAATTTTGCATCAACAAACAAATGTAAAGGGATAGCCCAAACTACTTTGATATCACCTTTATAATCACTTGCAATTACTCCCACTCTTGTCCTACTCCTAGTTGAGTCTGTTGTTGCACCTGTGTTAACCAAGATGATGTCCTTCTGGGATGGTCTCCACTTGTTCTAAAAATCAGGTACTCTGCTACCTTTCCCTTCCATTTCTTCCTCCTCTTTTTTTGCTTCCTTGAATTCACTCCACTCATTAATTGATTTTCTAGTCACAGCAAAGTCCTCCTTAGTTGAACCATTTAAAATTTCTTCATTCCTCCTTTTTCCATATTTTCCATAACAAATTTGTTGTAAGCTCAATATGATCTAACCCTTGTTCTCTGCTTGTATCTTGCACAAGATGTTCCTACTATTTCTAGAAATTCATTCTGTCCTGTTGAAATCCTTCCTATTGGATTGGAAATGTTTTCCAGATGAACCATCCACTTTTGGATAGAAAAACAACACATGCTCCACTTTTCTTCCTCTTTTCCACATCTGTGCCATCTTGAATCCCCTTGTTTAATTCTATGATGAATAACAGCTTTGGTTGGTAGAATTCCTTGTAAGTACATCCAAATAAAAAATTTTTAATCTTATGCTTTATGTTTAGGTTCTAGAGTTTCTTCCAAACTGATGACTCTTCCTTCCTAAGGCTAGATTCATCTTCAATGATTGTTGTGTGACCTCTACTACTCAGTTCCTTCTTTGCTTGAAAATAACCTGTTCTCACTATATGGACCCCTTCTTTGGTATAGCACTAGAACAACTTCTCCTTTCTCCCTGAAACACTTCGAGAAAGCCTAACAATCTTTTTGATATCATTTTTATTGAACAGCTTCTTCGGTAGCTTCTCCTTCTATTTCTCATTATAAACCAACTCACTCACATTGGTGAACTAATCAAGCCATTCTGAGTATCATCCAACCTTTTATCCCCCCATATTCTCAAAGATACCTTCCTACCATCCCCCACTCTAAATCTCAGCCCATCATCCAACAGTGTAAAGCAATTCTCAAGCTTAGCCAAATCCATGATTCATTAGCCTTTAGAATAGAAGAGTAGAGGAAATATCTTCCTTTTACCACCTTACTAACTAGCAAGTTTGGATTTTTAATGATTCTCCAAACTTGCTTAGCTAGTAAGGCAGTGTAAAACCTTGAATGTCCTTAAATCCTAGTCCCCCACCCCTTTAGGCTCGGTAAGGTCACTCCACTTTTTCCTGTGAATCTTCTTATCTCCCTCCTTACTAGCCCACCAAAATCAAGCCATAGAGCTGTTAATCTCTTTGCACAACCTTTTAGACAGTTTAAAAATAGAAATTGCATAAGAAGGTATGGTTGTGGCAATGGATTTTAGAAGAACTTCCTTACCTGCTGTGCGCAACAATTTGCCTTTCCATCCTTGATTGGTTGTTCACCTTCTCTCTTATGTATCTAAATGTGCTATTTTGAATTGGATCTTCCAATTACCAGAGGTAGGCCTAAATACTTCCCTTGTGTTACCACTCTAACGCATCCCATGATTCTCAAAACTGCCTCCCTATTATTCTGAGTAGTGTTCTTGCTAATAAAGACACTACACTTCACAATATTTACATTCTGCCCAGAAGCTGTTTCATAGATATCCAAGAGCTTTTGAGTTCTTTGTGGGATATAGCAGGTCCTTGTGAGAAATTTTTCAAGACAAGCCTTTAGCACACAACAGGAAAAGGTAGGGGCACAAGAAGTCACCTTGTCTAATTCCCCTTGAAGGAATCGCATAGGTTATTTTCTCACCATTTACATTGACAGAGTAAGAGACAAAAGTAATGTAGCCTAAGATCCATTTAATCCAAAGGGGGAAAAAGAACCCCATTTTCAACACATTTTTACCCAAAAAGTTCCATTTTACTTTGTCGTAGGCCTTAGCCAGGTCAAGCTTGGCAGCTATGTACCCATCAGCACCATATCTTTTATTATTTAAGAAGGTAATGAATATACTCATGAGCAATAATCACGTTGTCTAAATTTTGTGATACCTAGAATAAAAGAAGCCTTACTTTTACTAATGCAAGGACTTAGAATGGATTCAGTCTATTAGCAAGAACTATGGAAGTAATTTTATACAAAACATTGCACAAACTAATGGGCATATACTGAGACAAATTGATTCGATTAAAAATCTTAAGAATAAGAGTAATATGAGTTTCATTCAAAGATTTAGTCATAAAACCAGTGTGAAAAAAACTTTGAACAGTTCTAACTGCATCTTTTTTGACAATATGACAGAATTTTTGAAAAAGAGGGGAAACATACCATTAGGTCCAAGGGACTCATGAGAACGCATAGAAAAAAGAACAGGTCTGGTAAGCTTCATGTTCATTTGAGAAGTAACAATTTGTGTATTGCATTTAAGATTTCTTCAAGATCTAGAGGATTCTAAGAGTTGAAACAAGTATTGATAAAAGGTGGCAATCTTCTCTCCAATTTCTTTTCTTCACTCTTACACCATTATCCATCCTGCTTTTCCAACTTCGTGATATGATTTTTCCTAATTCTGTTCCTAATACAAGCATGGAAAAAGTATGTATTTCTGTTTCCTTCTCTGAGCCACTGGATCCTTGATTTCTATTTCCATAAAACTTTCTCTCTTCTATAGGCATCCTGGAGTCTAGATTTCATATCAGCAAGTTCTTTAGTCCATCCATCCTTCTTGTTGTTCTTAACCTCTACAATTTTCCCTTTCAATGCTAGGATGCCTTTTGTGACAATGGAGTAAGTTTTTTTTTGTTCCACTTCATGAGAGCTGACTTGCTATTTTTGACCTTCTTGGTGAGGATAAAAGCTCTACTTCCTCTAATCTCTAATTTCCAAGCTCCTTTAATCACCTCATTCGCTTCTTTATTGAGAATCTATCTCTCATCAAAAGTGAACCTTCTTCTTTTCTTAAACTAGCTAGGATTAGTATCAATCATGAACATGACATGATCATACACTTACATCATTATCAAGATGAGAGACAACAACATTTTCATGTTTCTCAAACCACGTAGGGCTACTCATCACTCTATCTACCCTCTTCTTAACCTCTCCATTATTCACCCAATTATTACTCCAAGTTCAAGGAGATCCTCTAAACCCCAAATCCACAAAAGCATTGTCATTAATGAAATTGTTGAAATCTTTGAAGCTCCATATACCCCCAACCTTTCATCCCCACTTCTCTTCATTTGAGGTGATATCGTTAAAATCCCCTGCTAACACAAAATCTAGCCCCTAAATCACACTTCTTCTAGTAAGCAAATTCTACTAGTTTTTCTTAATGTTCCTGTATGCACTAGCATACAAAAAAAATATACCACCATTTAGACCTATACTCACTCTTCCTTCTCAATCTATATCTCTGGGGACCATTCAGTAGTTAGAACTTGTAAAACCTTGATCTCATTTTTCAGAAGACAGCCAAACTACCCCATTTACCACTAGGTTCAACAATTTGCATCTCAAAATATCAAAAATAATTCTTTTCTTAACCTTTTCTAGGACTCTATTATTATTTTTTGTTCACATAAAAAGACAATATTAAGGGAGTGGAGATTGATAATATCCTTAAATTGGGGAACTGTCAAGGGGCTTCCTATCCCTCTACAGTTCCATACCATAACTCTTATTGTGAAATGAGAGTCTAGTTTCAGTTGGACTTCTCCAACTCCAGCTTATATTTCCAGTTAATGTCTTTAGTTAGTTTAGATTTCTTACCATTTGGCTCCTCTTGCATTCTGTTCTTCTCTTCTTCAATGTGTTGAAGTTTCGTCTTTGTACCCAACTCCGCATCTTTGCAATTTTGATTCTTCTCATTGAGGGGCTGTCTTTCTACCTGTGATATTTTGCCTATTTGTCTTGGTTTAGGAGATGATTTTTTTAACTGAGCTTCTCTGTTATCCTGATTAATTGTGATCTGCACCCCTTGTTTTTGTCCTTAACAGATGTTAACCCACTTTTCCACTATATGCCTCTTGGATGTGCTTGTTAGGGATACTAAGTAAACTCCCACTTGTTCCTTCTTTGTTTCTTGCACTTACTGAGTATGCCTTGAGAGCATTTTCTTCATCTTCATGAAGGGATAATGCTGTTTTGTCACATAAGATTGTGGATTGACTGTGCTGTTCTCTCTACTTTCACCCTTATCTAGGTCCATGCATGTGATCATCCCAGTAGCCTCTTCCCTTTTCTTCCTATTATTTTTGAGTTCTTTTTCCTCTCCATCTTCAATGTTGGTCTCGCCTGAATGCTTTCTTATCTCCATTGACCCTCCAAATTCTCCTGCAGGAACTGCCCCTAAGCTACTACTAGCATAGATTTCCCAATTATATTTGCCTCTTTTGGGTTCTTGTCCAACAACAACTCTATTTTTCTTGTTTTTTAGCCCAGCACTCAATATATTATCACTCGAAACCTTCTTCTTTGGTGATGTTTTGAAATTGATTGCTTTCATCCAAACCCCAAATTCGGTCCCACTTCCTTTGGATCCTCTTATACACACTAAGTTAGCATATGGGCACACCTCTCAGCATGTCCAATTACTTCACATCTATAACAGAAATTAGGATATCTTTCATACCAAAATTCAATCCATTTTGCTATTCCATCCTTTCTCACATTAGTCTGTTCGCTTTAGGTTAGTAAAGTTTTTAGGACATTAAACAAGTGATAAAAATAAACCCTTCATCTAACCAACACTTTAGTCTCACAAGTATACGAGGTAGGTTTGTAAGTTAGTAGTGAATGGGTGTCATTCTCACGAAGGCTTGGATGGCGATTACTAGGTTTTGTGGGTCTTTATACTATTTAGACAAACCAAAGACAGGGGTTTTACTAACTACAATGATAACAAGAAGGAAAGTTTATGTAGAACTAGTAATTAAAATAATCAAAGAAAGTATGTAAAGAACTATTACTAATTCCAACTCTAGCATGCAACATATAAAAATTGAAAGACATTAAAGCTAAATTAGACCCAATGGAACATAAATCAGAAAAAGTGTTTAATAACTAGATTAAGAAAGCAATTAAAATTAATTCTAATAAAGCAATAAAAAATTTACTAGATAAATAACTAGAATACTACACTATAAAGAGCTATTAAGGATAGGGAACTAGAAAAGCAAGTAAAGTTATAGTCTAAGAAAGCAAATAAATTATTATGCTAAGAGAACAATTAAGGTATTCAACTATGAATTAAACTAATATACTAGTTTCTTAGGAAAGCAATTAAAAGTCTACGCTAAAAAAGCAATTTAAGATGTTGAACTAAGAAAGCAATATCAAATATTTAAACTAAGAAAGCACAATAAATACTAGACTAGCATTGATTGAAAGAGAAAAAGAGTAATATTGGAAGTTGGCACAAATAGCATTTCTTACTCTAGAAAGCATTATTATGTTCTTCATTTTTTTACTATTTTTGAAAAGTTAGGAAAATAGAAGAAATCTTGCTTTAAATTAAAGATTATGTTATAAAAGCTAAATTTAATGAAAGTCCACTAACTAACTAAAGCGTTAATACTAAGAAAAATAAGATTTGCACGAAGATCTAGTATTTAATCCAAGATTTAAGCTTAACTTTATGAAAATAGTAAGAACCTGAATAGACCAAATTGCTAGATTGAGATAAAAAAATAAGTGAAATTGGTATCAAATTAAAGCTAATAAAAAGCCCATTAATTCAAGAGTAAAAAGGTTAAATCTTACAACTAGATTAAGATTAAAATTAGAGTTTAAGTATAGAACATAAATGAGTAATGATAAGACTAGACTATGGCTGCCTACTCTAGCTATTCTACATCTACTACTATGTGCTTTTGGTGTAATTTCCTAGGGTATTTTAAAAAATATGATGGTCAAAGTGCTGGTTGACTAAGTTGACTGCGGTCAATATTTCTCCTATACAATTTTATTGACTGTGGTAAAAGATTGATTCTTCGTAGTTCCTTCTTAACCACGGTTAACAAATTTGTGCCTTGCTGTGATTGACTACGGTTATTGGCACCTCCTTGAGCTGAAGTAATGTTGATCACGGTTAACATATTTTCTTCTTGGTAGTTTTGACTGCGATTAGTGAAGGCAACAACCCTTGGGCTTGATCTTTTATTTGCACACAATTACGTCCTTACCCTTGGTTTCTTCCACTACTTCAACTTGCCATCAACTTTTCAAAATTTCCTACAAAAATCAAAATCACGAAGTCAAAATGCACATAAAATTCTTAAATGTCAATTTAGTCCAATTTCGTGCATAATTACTACCAAAAATCCTAAAATTACTCTAAGGTACTAAAAATCACCAATAAACACAAATTATGACAAAAACACAAAATCAATCTGAATGGGACTAACATTCCCAAAATTGCATACTAATTGAAGGCAAAATAACTCCATATAATAGAGTTATAACATCCCCAAAGCTAGTGCTTAGCTAGTCCCAAGCAAAACAAGAAAGAAAACGACAAAGCACACCACCAATGGAAATGAATGTGAATTGACATAATGAACTCGCATAGAACATTTAAACATGCACACCACCAATGCAGGTTTGACTGGGATTAGTGAAGGCAACAACCCTTGGGCTTGATCTTTTGTTTGCATGCAATTACATCCTTACACTTGGTTTCTTCCACTACTTCAACTTGCCATCAACTCTTCAAAATTTCCTACAAAAATGCATCAAAATCACTAAGTCAAAATGTACAAAAAATTCTTAAATGTCAATTTAGTCCAATTTCGTGCATAATTACTATCAAAAATCCTAAAATTACTCTAAGGTACTAAAAATCAACAATAAACACAAATTATGACAAAAACACATAAAATCAATCCAAATGGGACTAACATTACCAAAATTGCATAGTAATTGAAGGCAAAATAACTCCATATAATAGAGGTATCACATCCCCAAAGCTAGTGCTTAGCTAGTCCCGAGCAAAACAAGAAAGAAAAAGACTAAGCACACCACCAATGGAAATGAAGGTGAATTGACATAATGAACTCGAGAACATTTAAACATTTCTTGTGAGAGCGGAAATAAAATTTTAACTCAATAAACTGAACATGTTCAACTACTTATACATTTTGGAAAGTGTGACTAATTCTAATTGCACGCCTCACTTTGACACATGAAATATTCGTAGAATGCCAATTCAATCCAAAGTTGATCAAGAGCAAATAAATTGAATTTCTCAAAAATTGGTTTCAAGTGTAGAAAGATCACTAAGACTTGTTTGAAGAATCACTAAAGATGCAAGTTAACATACAAGGATATTATGGATACCGCAAGATTTAGCTAAGAATGCCAATCAAAATAATGCTTCGCTCCCAAATCTCTAAGATCTTATAGCCTAGATTAATGATCATATAAGACTTTCAAAATTTGTAATGTAGGCTAAGGTTAAGGGTAGGATAAATATTGATAAAAGTTGCTCAATTCACCTTAGTCATTTGTAATAAATCTTTTTGGACCCATTCCCTTAAGCAAAAATTTTCCATTTCATCAACTAAATCACACTTGAAGTATCAAAGCCCAAGTATAACTATTATTAAGGAGATATTTTGAATCTCTTTTATTGTATAAGTATATACAAAATTGCAGAAACTAAAATGAACAATACAAGATTATTTTAAGTGATTGAGAATACAACTTACAAGATAAAGTGAACTTTGTAAACATCTACTTACAATAAGAAAATCGAAACAAGATTCATCATTAGACTTCCAATTTTCACATACTTGTGCAAAAATGTCTTCCTTCCCACATATAGCTTCAACTTCCACATTTGATGTCCACAAGTGACTAAGATGATGGGACGAAGAGGGAGATAAATAAACAAGAGAAATGGTTGAATTTTGTGGTTATCAAAGAAAGAAATCTTAAAGGTTCAAAGGGAACACTATGGATATAATTGATTTTATGGTAGGCTTTTTTGCCCAAACGGTCGAAGAAAATGCCTAAATCATTTCTTAAATCCGGATACTTGGTGGATGGGAAATTCACACTATCCCAACTAATGTCCCAAACCAAATCATAACAAACCCACAAAATATCATGTAATGAAATTCATGCAAAATGACCAAGGATGCTTAAATCATTTCTTCCTACACTATCAAGCCAATTTTCAAAAATGTCTACATATTTAAATTCAATCAGCAATGAAGTGGAAGTGGCATTCAACCAATACTTATAGTCAAAATAGAGTTTAGCATCAAAACTAGCCGAAGGAAAATATTTTGCAAGAAAGAAGTAGAACAATTGGTAAAGTTTAAGAAGTTAAAATCCATTAGTCATATGAAATGTTTGCCAAGTTCAACCATCAATTCATTCATCGCAAAACACAAACCATCAAAACACATCTAATAAAGGACACCACCACACTGTTTGCATTATTAAGGTAATGAGTGCCACTCATCCATCCGCTCACCATTGAGCACAAGAAATAAAAAACAAGCAAAAACCAAACCAAGTAAGAGACAATAACTAAAATTGAATCTTGCCAAAAAAAAGGTCCCAAATATTCAATAAACCATAATAGCTAAAAACGAGTTCAACAATAACTAAAGGTTGATCGTACCAAAATGGCCCAATGGTCATCCTGTCTAGTTTGTCATCAATCAAATTGTTGTGGATGATCATCTGACTGTATGTCCAATAGGCTTTCATTTCATCCTACTCGTGATCAATTTGTGAAGGATTGTAGATGTATCCACTTGGCATGGTGAGAAATAGTGCTTGAGGAGGTGCTTGAAGAGGTTGCACTCCTGATGCCTCTGCCTTCGGAAATGCCTTCTAAACTCCTTCACTATATTGCTCACGTAGGCTCCGTTGATTTTCCATTTAGGATGCACTTCTTCCTCCCTACAATTAATTTGACAACCTGCATCAAGACAAAGTTGGGTAACAAGACTAGGGAGTGAAAATGTGGGTTTTGTCAACTGGGAAATTTTCATGAAGTCCAAGTAAATGGTTTTTCCCATATCAGTACTCAAATTCTCCAGAATGCTGAACACAAGACACACTTTATCCCTCTACTTACAAAACAGAAAGTAGTGGTCCCTGTGATACGGCAGCAAATGAAATACAAACAAAATTTGGGTAACAATTGTTTATGCTTTTTGTGAAATCCCAAAACCTTGGTCTGAGTATAGTTAAAAGACCAATTAGACTTACCCTCACACAATTATTCCCTGATCTTGTTATACCCGGGTCCCCCAAATTGTGGATTTATTAAATCTCCATACTCACTATCCTCTAGGTTTGGGGTCTTGAAAACTGAATTTATCTTTCGAGCACTTATATCCACCCATTTCCCTTCCATATACACTTAGTCATCTCTCATTCCACTCAGATTGTAGTGGAATTCTTTTACTAAATTCACATACCTCTTAGAAGCTTTCTCATTAAATACCTTCCAATTTTGCTCCTTTAACTAATGTTCAATTTCGATTTAAATCCCCTCGAACTCTCCCCAACTCTTTGATAGGTCAAAAGTTCTCTCTTATGATATTATGTTTGGCATGTTTGTGGTAAATTTTTTAGGCTTAATTGCACTAACAAGAAATGATCATTATATACCCCATTACCACCGCCTTTGGATTGGCTACCCTGGCCATTCTTGACCAGGGTCAATCATTCTTAGAAATTTTTTCAAAATCGAGATGTTAACAGAGGTCATTAAGATGTGGTCAACTTTCCAGTGGCTCAGGTTCAATATTGACCGCAGTTAAAAATCTTGAAAATCGTAGTTAATATGATTTCGAAAAAAATTTTTTCCACAACTCAAACTTGGATTGCGGTTTAAAAATTCGGCCTCTGAAATCCTTGACCACGATTATTTTTCCTTAGAAAATTTTCTTTTAATACTTCAATGATTGACTGCAGTTACTAGACTGTGGTCAATTTTTTAGAGAGTTTAGTTGTTTGGTTGACCACAGTAAAAAATTTCAGCGACCGCGATAAAAAAAACTTTGAATTTTTTTTTTCAAAACTCAACTATTGTAACCCCAGTCAGTAAAATTATTTTTAAAAATCTTGACCACAGTTAAAATGACTTAGATAGAAAAAATTTCCACAAAAAAATCCTCAGTAGATCGCGGTTAGCTTTCCAGTAGGTTAGTTTGGGGGTTAACCACAATAAAAAATCTCAATGACTGCTGTTAATTTTACTTAACCAATTCTTTCATATCCATCTTTTCTCCAATCAGTCCTTTGGTTTTGAAATCATCTACAAACATAAACACATCAAATTAGAGATCAATTCCACTTGTCTAGTAAAACACCTTCAAACTAGAAATAATCAAAATTAACACTAAAATTGAACTAATTAACCTAATTACACCCAATTAACCAAAGCATAACAAGTAAAAGAAAAAAACTTGGGTTTCTTCCTAAGAAACACTTTTGTTTATGGTCGTTAGATCGACTATGGTAGGCGGAAATCAAGCATGAACAAAGAGGATAGTGGTGTGTCTCTCTCCTCTGCATCATCATGGTAGAGCTTCAAATGGTGTCTGTTGGCCCCAAAGAGCAACCTAAGAGGAGGGTGAATTAGGTTGTTTCAAAGGATGAAACTAACCTTTTAATGTGCTTAATGTGAAATGCAAACTTTACGCAACAAATAAACACTTAAGCACAAATGAATACAAAAAATATTCAATGATTGAAGCTCAAAAAACAAATATAATGATTGAGATAGAGAGTATAAAACCAAACTCCCAAACTTCTCAAGTTTGGAGTATATCCACTAGTAGTGCCTCTTCAAAGAAGGTGAGGCAATAACTCTCTTGTACACAAAGTAGGCTCACCCTTGCACCAAGTCCTTCTAGTTGAGCCAAAGGGTTTTACAATGTAACCTCACTTTTGTACACTTTTTATCCCTCCACTCTTACACTTGAAGATCACTTACTAGTCTACTCTTGCTCACATTAATTCCCTCTAGTTGAGCCAAGAGAACTACACTACCCAAACCAATACAACACACAATATTTTAGCCTATTTCTTCCCAAATAGCTCTTACAAGTGTTTGTATTGAATGCAGTAGTTCTGCTATTTTTTTTTTCATTTACAGACTTGGGGGTATTTATAGATGCCCAAAAACTGCCTTCAACAATTCTCTAATGGCTATTTTCTGTTTAAATGGTAAACTAGTCGTTAGATCTTCTGACGATGAATCCAATTGCACTAGTCGTTGGATCTTTGCTAAACTCTGCGTCTGACGCTGCGTCCGTTCTCTGAGGGTATTCGTTCGGACATCCGAGGATGTGTCCAAACCTGCGTCCGGTCGATGCAATGTCTTCTGAAAATATGATCGGACGCTATTCTTCGTCCAAGACTGCTTCGGGTTCTTTGTGTCGGACTACCATCGTTCGAAACTCTGTCTTTTGGACAGTCATTTGTGTCGATAAGTTTATCACTTTCAATGCCCTCTGGGCATGTATTGGACAGTCACTTGAGTTCGAGTTCCTTTCTCTCGAACGGACTTCATCATCCGAATCTCCTTGTTCTTCTGCACACTTGTTTACAAGCCGTTAGTATGATTTGGTCATCATCAAAACGTGATTATCATAATTGGGGTCCAACAATCTCCCTTGTAAAACCCTACTATTTTTGATGATGAGAAATCAATTGGACAATTCTAAAAATAACCATAAAATATGAAGCACAAGACAAGAAGTTTTGTCCATTATTTCTCCCCCTTTTGGCATCATCAAAACATAATAAAAAATAATGCAATTTTAAGCTCCCCCTAAGTTTATTTTCCTCCTTAAAAGGTAAATGTAATTCAAGTGAGTACATGGGGAATAAGTCAAGCTGTGCAAAACATTTCTTCCCTTCAAAAAACATATATTCAAGTAGACATGAGGGAATTCATGCAAAGAATTAGCATTAAGATATTTTTTGCTCAAAAGCATCATCAAAACAATAAAGCATATGTGATGCAAAATAATCCATTAAAAAGAGAATGCTCCCCCTTACTTTTGTAAATAGTGACTTATTATAAACAAAAATTGGGGATACTTGTACCCAAGCATTCTAAGCAAATTTAAACACATAGTTGAAAAACATTTAAGAGATCATAGTTCACATTAGCAAGTGAAAGCACAATTTTGAAAATAAAATTTTTAAATGTTACCCATTTTAATGTCATGTTAGATATGCTTTGAACACCTTCCATTGATGATCCATCTTGAATCCTTTGGTGCTCACCAAGCATACCTACATACAAAGTTAAATAGCAATTTTTGGTACCCAAACTTTCTTGAGTCCAATTGGGTTAGTGACATGTTTAAGCACCCAAATAGAATTTATTCCCAACTTTTCATTTCTTTTAACATAACAGTTTTTCTTTATATGACCATGTTGATGACAATGATTGCAAATAATATTTTTATTGTCATAAAAAGAAGATTTAGACTTAATAAAGTACAAATCATCCTTTCTATAGGTGACAAAATTTTTGTTGATATACATAATTCTAGTTCTTTTCTTTTCAAAAACATTTTCCTTTTCCTTTTTCAAAAGAACATCAAGATCATCTATTATCTTCTTCAATGAAGCTTGTTCTTCCTTGATCTTGGTTTTTCCATCAAATATTTTCTTCAAAGCAACATTTACGGTCTTTTGTCAAAAAATTATTTTCATGCACAAGCTAACAGTTGGCACTCAATAAAGCATTAACTTTAATTTTTAAGTCTTTGTTCCTAGCATATGATTCTTTCAAACATTTATGCATTTTAAAAATAAATGATTCAACATCATCATTATCATCATCACAAGAATCATAACTAGAGGATACCTCATTATTGCCAAGAGCCATAAAAGCCATTTGATCCTCCTCATATTCTTCTTCAACTTCTCCATCCGAATTGCAATCATCCCATGTAATTTGAAAGTTGTTGAAGTGAGGCTTCCTTGACCCTTTCTTCTTCTTGGATGGACTTTCAATTGCAAAATGTCCTGCTTAGCCACACTTGAAGTGTCTATTATTTTCAGAAGCTTTTAATGCTATTCTTCTATTGTCCATTGCTTCCTCCTCATCTTGTACCTTGTATTTCAACTTCAATTCAAAGGAGGTTAGAGAATTGATCAATGAATCAATAGGCTAGAATTTAAAATTCGTTAGACTCTTCTATGAAATCGATTTAGGTTCCCACTCCTTAGGTAAAGCATTTAAAATCTTTCTATTCTTTTCACCCAAGGAATAGTCTTTACCTAAACCTTCCAAATCCTTTACAATATCATTAAACCTACAATACATCTTGTCAATGTTCTCAAGAGGTTCCATTTTGAATGATTCATATTTATCCACAAGAAGTGACTTCTTTTGCTCCCTAATATCTTCATTTCCTTCATGGATTGTTTTCAATTTGTCCCATATCTCCTTGGCCGATTTGCAACCTTTTACTTCGGAAGACTCATCTACATCCAAAGCATTATACAAATATTCATGGCTTTAGTATTTAAAGATAAATTTATTCTATCTTATGCATTTAACTCATATCTAGTCTTAGGTCTTAATCTATGAGTATTTTCATCAAGAATATTGGCCTCAAAAGGACCTTCATCAACAATGTACCACATATCAAAATCATTGGATTGTTTGAAAATTTTCATTCTTTCCCTCCAAAAAATAAAATTAAAACCATTAAATATGGGAGGTCTAGAAATGCAATGCCCCTCTAAAAAAAAGCATTATTGGTTGCCATAATGATCTTTACTCAAAGGTGATTAAACCTAAACAAGAAGAGACCAAGCTCTGATACCAATTGTTGGCCCCAAAGAGCAACCTAAAAGGAAGGCTGAATTAGGTTGTTTCAAAAAACTAACCTTTTAATGTGCTTAATGAGAAGTGCAAACTTTATGCAACAAATAAACACTTAAGCACAAATGAATAAAAATGATATTCAATAATTGAAACTTAAAGAACAAATATAAAATGATTGAGATAGAGAGTATCAAACCAAAGTCCCAAAAATCTCAAGTTTGGAGTATATCCACTAGTAGTGCCTCTTCAAAGAAGGTGAGGCAATAACTCTCTTGTGCACAAAGTAGGCTCACCCTTGCACCAAGTCCTTCTAGTTGAGCCAAAGGGTTTTACAATGCAACCTCACTTTTGTACACTTTTCAAGAATATCCCTCCACTCTTACACTTGAAGATCACTCACTAGTCTACTCTTGCTCACATTAATTCCCTCTAGTTGAGCCAAGAGAACTACACTACCCTAACTAATACAACACACAATATTTTAGCCTATTTCTTCTCAAATAGCTCTTACAAGTGTTTGTATTGAATGCTGTAGTTCTGCTCTTTTTTTTTTTTTGTTGCATTTACAGACTTGGGGGTATTTATAGATGCACAAAAACTACTTTCAACAATTCTCTAACGGCTATTTTCTGTTTACTGAAAAACTAGCCGTTGGATCTTTCGGACGACTGATGCAATGGGTGTGCGTCCGAACGAACTAGTCATTGGACCTTTCGGACGGCCGCTGCTAAACTCTGCGTCTGACGCTGCGTCCGTTATCTGAGAGTATTCGTTCGGACGTCCGAGGATGCCTCCGAACCTGCGTCCGGTCGATGCAAGGTCTTCTGAAAATATGATCGGACGTTATTCTTCGTCCGAGACTGCTTCAAGTCTTAATGTGTCGGATGATTACCATCGTCCAAAACTGTGTCTTTCGGACAGTCATTTGTGTCCGATAAGTTTATCACTTCCAATGCCCTCTGGGCATGTATTGGATAGTCACTTGCATCCGAGCTCCTTTCTCTCGAATGGTCTTCATCATCCGAATCTTCTTGTTCTTCTGGACACTTGTTTACAAGCCGTTAGTATGATTTGGTCATCATCAAAAGATGATTATCATAATTGGGATCCAATAGTGTCCATTCACTTTGAAGTTCGATTATGCACTTTTAACTCTAAGGCTCCATGTGGAAACACTTTGACCACCTCAAATGGACCTTCCTACCTGGATTTGGGCTTGCTCGGAAACAACTCGAGTCTTGAATTACAGACCAAGACATGATCACTCGTAGTGAATTCTTTCCTCAAAATTACCCTTTCATGCCATGCCTCCGTGTTCTCCTTGTATATCAATGAGTTCTCAAATGCTTCCCTTTGAAATTAGTCCAACTTATTCAAGTCTAGAGAGCCTCTTCTCAAAGCTTCTTTCATATCAAAATTCAAGCTCTTAATGGCCTAACACACCTAGTGTTCTAGTTCCAACGGCAAGTGACAAGATTTGTCATAGATCATGCAGTATGGAGACATCCTAATTGAGTTCTTGAAAGCTGTATGGTATGCTGAAAGAGCGTCATCCAATTTCATTGCCCAATCTTTTCTTGAGTCGTTTATTGTTTTCTCCAAAATTCTCTTGAACTCTCTATTTGACACCTTCACTTGACTCGAAGTTTGAGGGTGGTATGCTAGAGCGATTTTGTACTTTATCCCATACTTCAACATCAAGGCTTCGAAATGAAAGTTCTTGAACTGAGATCTCCCTTCACTAATGATTATTCTACGCACTCCAAACCCGGAAAAGATGCTCTTCCTAAGGAATTTAGTGACAACCCTTGCGTCATTGGTTGGTGTAGCCACGACGTGTACCCATTTTGACACGTAGTCAACCGCAACCAATATGAACTTGTTCGTAGTATGATGTTGGAAAAGGCCCCATAGAGTCAATGCCCCATGCATCAAATACTTCTAATTCCACAATTTTTTTTGAGGGGCATCTCTTGTCTCCTTGACATGTTCTCGACCCTTTGGCATTCATCGCACTCAAGCACAAAGTTTCTAGAGTCCTTGAAGATACTTGGCCAATATAACCCACTTTATAAGACCTCAAAGATCATCCTTTACAGCTTTCTGGTGGCCTCTAATGAGGGATGAATGACCGAGCTTCAAAATGTCCTCCACTTCCTCTTCCGGAACACATTTTCTCAAGACTACACCTCCAAAAAAGATATGGTTCATCCCAAAAATAATGTTTGATTTCTAAAAATAACTTTTTTTTGTTGATTGGTACTCAACAAGCTTGGTACCACCTTTGTAACTAGGTAATTCACAATTTTCGCGTACCAAGGATGGGCTTCTTCAACTTCAAATGACTTCTCAATGGATGATTCCTCCACAATTGCCGTTCTTTCTTGTCCCTCAAGTTAAGTGCAACTCCTCAATCCTTGACAAATAATCCACCACCATATTTTTCATATCCCTTTTCGTTAACGACTTCCCAATCAAATTCCTGTAAGAGAAGAATCCATCTTAATAAACGAGATTTTACATCTTGTTTGGAAAATTAATTCTTCAATGCGAAGTAATCAGTGTGTATAACGGTCTTAGAGCTAATTAGATATGATCTAAACTTGTCAAACGCAAAGACTATAGCAAGTAGTTATTTTTCTATGGTGGAATAGTTCATTTGTGCATCATTTAAAGTTCTACTAGAATATTGTATGACATGCAACAATTTATCAATTTTTTGGCACAAAACAGCACCTATTGCATAATCACTTGTGTCACACATTAACTCAAAAGGAAGAGAACAATTTAGTGCAACATTTATGGGTACATTAACAAGGGCATGTTTCAACTCATTAAAAGCATGTAAACAAGATTAATTAAAGTTTGAAACACAATATTTTTTCAACAAAGAGCACAAAGGTTGACCAGCAATGTGAGAGAAGTTCCTAATGAACCTGCGATAAAACCCCGCATGACCAAGAAAACTTCTAGCCTCTCTTTCATTAATAGGTAGAGAAATTTCCCAATCAGCTCGATATTAGCCCTATTGACCTCTATCCCTTTAGACGAAACGCTATATCTTAGTACAATACCCTCATAAACCATGAAATGACATTTTTTCCAATTAAGGGCCAAATTGGTTTCCACACATTTCTTCAAAATATTAGACAGTTTGACAAACCATCATCAAATAACACACCAAAGACACGAAAGTCGTCTATGAAAATCTCAATGCATTTTTTCATCGTATCGTGAACTATAGCAAACATGCACTGTTAAAAAGTACTAGGAGCATTACAAAGCCCGAAGGGCATTCTTCTATATGCAGATGTGCCATATGGACATGTGAATGTCGTTTTCTCTTGGTCTTTCGGGCATATAGCAATTTGAAGATACTCGAAGTATCCATCGAAGAAACAATAGTATGCTAGAAAATTGGCGAATCTTTCTAGCATTTGATCAATGAAGAGCAAAGGGAAATGGTCCTTATAGGTGGCCTCATTCGACTTTCTAAATCAATGTAAACACGTTATCCCGTGACCACTCTAGAGGGAAGGAGATCATTGGTATCACTAATGACAACAATAATGCCACCCTTCTTAAGGACAACTTAGGTCGGGCTAACCCAGTCGCTATCGCTAATAGGATAGATTATACCGGCATCTAAAAGTTTCATAAACTCCTTCCTAACCACTTTTTTCAATATAGGGTTCAACCTCCTTTAAGATTGCCTCATCGGCCTATGCCCCTTATTCAACAAAATCTTATGCATGCAAAGAGCGGGACTAATTCCCTCTATGCCATATGTAGTCCATGAAATGGCAGTTTTTGTAGACTTTAAGCACAACAACTAACTTATCAATTGTTCACTAGTCAAGAATGCATTCACAATCACGATAAGTATCGTCGTCACCAAGATAAACATATTTCAACTCAGGAACTGAGTGGGAAAAGGCTTAAGTTCTACCCTGGGGGGTTCGTTGTTCGGAGACTTCTTATTACCTTTACTATTGTCATCCTCTTCACTTTCTTGCGCTGTGCCATTCTTCTCTAAGTGATTCAAACATTCTACCACCTCTTCATTGTCTTGAACGACCTTAATTAGGCTCACCTATGCTTTCTCCAATGGGGATTCAACCAACTTGTACCTACAAAAATCATTTACTAAGTCATCAATTACATTTATGCTCATGAGATCTTCGTAGATAGAAGGAAGTTTTAAGGAATAAAAAACATAGAAAGTCACAATTTCATCATTAAAGCAGAATTCTAACTTACCTTCTTGAACATCAATAAGGACATACTCGTTTGCAAGAAATGGCCTTCCAAGTATGATAGGCATGTTCTTGCCCTCTTTCATGTCTAAGATTATGAAATTTGCTAGGAGGCACACCTTACCAATCTTAATTATTACGTCTTCGACAATCCCTCAAGGGAACTTTATGATGAAGCTCCAATCTACAAGTTACAAAGACAGGCTAGTAGGCTTCAAGTCTCCACCATTAAGTTTCTTGTAGACTGAGAAAGGCATAAGATTTATCGAAACTCCCAAGTCACATAAGACTTTTCTCAAATTAGGCACCCCTTATCTCACAAGGTATAGAAAAGAAACCGAGATCCTTGAGTTTTGAAGGCAATTTCCTTGTAAGCAAAGCACTACAACCCTCTGTCAACCATAGAATTTCATACTCATTGAGTTTCCTCTTTGAAGTGAGAACTTGCTTCATGAATTTAGCATATGTGGGTATATTTTCAAATGCCTCCATGGATGGAATATTGATCTCCAGTTTCTTAAACATGTCAAGGAACTTCTTGAACTTCTCAGCTTTCTCCTCTTCCGTCAACTGTTGGGAAATGACACTCTTACTTGCTTTGCCAATTGGAGTGTAAGATCCTTGCCTTCATTTTGTTGATTAATGGGCTTGGTAGGCTCTTCAATCATGTCATCTTGGCCTCTTGAAGACTCATCTTTTTCCACATCATTCTCCTCAATCTTTTCATATTCATTGCTCTTTGATGTTGAACTTTTCCCAACATTTGTTTACAATGCTTTGCCACTCCTAAGTGTAATGGCTTGGATTTGTTCCATTCTATTTTGGACCCTCGGATTTTGATCTCTTGGGTTGGGAATTGTATCGCTTGATAAAGCTCCCAATGGCCTCTCATTTGATTGTCTAACTATGTTGACCCAATTGGGTGTCCAGGTTTCTTGTGGTTGCTCTTACATTCTCATAATCTCTCCTTTGATTTTAATATTCTATTCTCAAATTGTCAAATTAAGTTTGAAGATCATCTTCCTCTCTACTAAAATTTTGAATGTAGTTCATGGTTAGTGGAGGATTATGATGTTGATATTAAGGCCTTAGTTGGTTGTTGTAGTAAGGAGGATTTGGTTGAGGTTGTTAGAACTTTGGTGGAGGGTTCTTTAGATATAGTGGTTGATAGGTTCAAGGCTATGATAAGGCTTGATTAGAGAAATTTTGTGGAGGTGGATTAGAACTAGATACATTGTTGCTCCATAAGAAGTTTGGGTAATTTCTTCAAGAAAGGTGATAGGTATTTCCATATACATTGTGTGGGTTTCTCGACAATGAAAGTTGGTTGGAAACATATTACACTTGCTCATTGCCCCTCATGGATATCTCACAATGACCATTCAAATGATTGCTGAAACACAAAACGAACTCTAGGGGTGCTTGGGAAGATGAAGCTATAGCATTGATGGTCCCACTCCTTCCAACATTCTTAATGGCCTTGTCAAGTTTGCCATTAAATTGACCATCATCCCATTTTGAGCCAAGAGTGCATCATTGTTGTTCAAGTAAAGAACTCCTCCTTGAGCTTGTTGGACTTGTGCTTGATTGTTGTTTTGGGCAACAAATTGAATTATGGGTCCTTGATGATAGTAATTGGAAGCCATCTTGTTAAGGAGCAATTATGCTTCCTCTGGTGTTTTGGGAAAGGATAAAGAGCCACCCACCAATGCGTCTATAATAAATTTGGTCTCTTGATTGAGCCCGGTATTGAATGTTTGAACTTTTAGCCACAACAGTATTGCATGGTGCGGACACCTCCTCAAGAGCTCTTTAAACCTTTCCCATGTCTTACTTAAACTCTATCCCGTATTTTGTTTAAATGAAGTGATTTCGTTCCTCAATTTGGCGGTTCTAGACGGAAGAAAGTACTTTTCCAAAAACTCTTAATGTTCTTTGCTCATGAAATTGCAACTAACATTTAGCTCGGCCATGCAAGGAAAATGGGATCCGCACACAATCGGGGTGAACCCCGTTGAACTTGAGCATGTCTAACACTTTCTCAAAATTCAAAAGATAGGTGTAAGGATCTTCGTTAGAACCACCCCCAAACATAGCATGGCTTTGTAGCATTTGGATCAGGCTTGATTTCGAAGTTGTTAGCTTGAACTAGCATCCTAGCTACATTAGAGTTTGCCCCAATTAATGTTCAGGGGATTCAAAGTTTCGCATGGCATAGTCCTGAAGTGGTCACCTGTTAGCATGATGTCCATTTCCTTGATTACCTACTTCAACACCTAAACCATTGTTCCCTACTACTTCCTCTTGATCATCAATTCTCACATTTTCATCAAGTAACCTATCATTATTTTGTGGGTTCTCTATTTGACTTCCTTCTTGGTCCGTTGTTTTGTTCCTTCCCTTCAAATCCTTATTAATATCCTCTCAATCTCTAAATCCAAGGGTCTTAGGGATCGTCTACCAACAACAATACACTACACAACAAAGCCAAACAAACAATCAAGTCTCAATGACAAAGCACCAAATGCAAGAATTGAACAAAATTTAGAGAAACAAGAACTAATTTTATAACTAATGAAAAAAAGAGGTCTAATATAGTTTGACTTGAAAGTAACTAATATCACCATTGCAAACATAATCTCCAACAACGGCACCAAAAACTTGTTCGCTCTAGGTTAGTAAGGTTTTTAGGGCGTCAATCTTGACAAGCGATAAAAATAAACCCTTCACCTAACCAATATCTTCACTCTCTCAAGCATAGAAGGTAGGTTTGTAAGCTTGTGGTAAATGGATGTCATTCTCATGAGGATTGGGATGGTGATTACTAGGCTTAGTGAATCTTTATATTATTTAGACAAACCATAGGCAGGGTTTTTGCTAACTAAAACAATAACAAGGAAAGTTTACGTAGAACTAGTAATCAAACTAAACAAAGAAAGCATATAAAGAACTATTACTAATTTCTACTCTAGCATGCAACATATAAACATAGAAAGACATTAAAACTAAATTAGACTACAATGAAACATAAATCCCAAAAAGTGTTTAAGAACTAGATTAAGAAGAAATTAGAACTAATTCTAATAAAGCACTAAAAACTACTAGAGAATTGACTAGAATACTACACTATAAAGAGCTATTAAGGATAGAGAACTAGAAAGCAAGTTCAGTTCTAGTCTAAGTAAGCAAGTAAATTGTTATGTTAGCGAGAGAACAATTAAGGTATTCAACTATGCTGTTAAACTAATATGCTCGACTAGGAAAGCAATTAAGAGTCTACACTATGAAAGCAATTAAAGATGTTAACTAAGAAAGCAATATAAAATAATTAAACTTGGAATGCACAATAAATACTGAACTAGTATTGATTGAAAGAGCAAAAGAGCAATAGGAAGGAAGTTACCACAAACAGCATTTCTTACTCTAGAAAGAATTATGTTCTTCATTTTTTAATATTTTTAAAAAGTTAGGAAAATGGAAGAAATCTTGCTTTAAATTTAAGATTAGGTTTAAGCTAAATTTAGTGGAAACCCACTACCTAAAGCATTAACACTAAGAAAAGAAGATTTGAACAAAGATCTACTATTTAATCTAAGATTTAAGCTAACTCTATAAAAATAGTAAGAACTTGAAATAGACCAAAGTGCTAGATTGAGATGAGCAAATAAGTGAAATTGGTATCATATTAAACCTAATGAAAAACCCCATCATTAATTTAAGAGTAAAAAGGTTAAATCTTACAACTATATTAAGATTAAAATCAGAGTTTAAGTAGAGAAGATAAAAGAGTATTGATAAGACTAGACTATGGCTGCCTACTTTAACTATTCTACGTCTACTACTGTGTTTTTGGTGTAGTCTCTTAGAGTATTTTCAAAAATTTGATGGTCAAGTGCTGGTTAACTAAGTAGAACGCTGTCAATATTTCTCCTATACAATTTTATTGACTGCAGTTCAAGGTTGATTCCTTGTAGCTGCATCTTGACTGCGTTAACAAACTTTTGCCTTGTGTGATTGACCGCAGTTATTGGCACTTTGAGCAGAAGTAATGTTGACCGTGGTTAACATATTTTCTACTTGGCATCTTTGACTGCGGTCATTAAAGGTAGCAACCTTTGGGCTTAATCTTTCATTTGCGTGCAATTACATCCTTACCCTTGGTTTCTTCCACTATTTCAACTTGTCATCAAATTTTCAAAATTTTCTACAATACAAAAATACATCAAAATCACCAAGTTAAAATGCATATAAAATTCTTAAGTGTCAATTTAGTTTAATTTCATGCATAATTAATATCAAAAATTCTAAAATTAATCTAAGGTACTAAAAATCACCAATAAACACAAATTATTACAAAGACACATAAAATCAATTTGAATAGGACTAACATGATCAAAATTGCATAGTAATTGAAGGCAAAATAACTCTATATAATAGAATTATTATAGCCCCCCAAAAAAGGCTTTCGATATGTCAACTTCAACCAAGATTCTAATATGCTTGCCATGTTTTCCACCTCCAGCAGATATAATCACATCATGAACCTTTGAAAATATTGATCCAATTCTCCTTCCCACCTTCTTTGTCATCTAGTTAAGTGGGATGTTCTAGAGTTGAATCCACAGTGGCGATGTATAGAATACATTACGTTTATAATTAATTCCCTTTTCCCACTTTTTTTAGGACTATCAAATGATTATCTATCAAATAGGGTCTCCCACACAAAATCTTTTGCATTTCCTTTTCATCGTCAAATCCAAATTGGAATAGATTCATTCCTAATTCAATAATTTAAAGGTTCCTAGGATAATTCCAGAATAAATTGACAAAAGCATTTTACTCCTACAAAATTGAACGTTTTATCCTCAATTATCTTACCCATCAAGCTATTCCTTCACTCAATGTTACCCAATTCAACATCCAAAATTTTCAAATTGATCCCTTCTGCTTCTTTCTCATAGAGATTGATTTTTTTCAACTTTTATATTAACTACTGCTCAACCTCGTTCTCCACGGTTTGAAGAAACTCTAGTTTTTCACAAACTGTTTTCAAAAGGTACTGATCTGAACTAGATCTGTAAAAGAAAGAGTAAAGTAGTGCTTGCTTTTCTTATTAGAAACAGAGGGTGAAGAAAAGGTAGATCTAGAATAAACAATAAAAAAAAAAAAGGAAAGAAGCAAAAAGAAACAAAGTAAAAAAAGAAAAAAAAAAAACTTAAACAAATTGTGAACATACTTACCAATCCATAAATGCCAAAACGAAGTGGGGTTGAGTGCATGGCCATAAATTGCACTAATTTTAGAACTTATTCAATACCTCTCCAACTGCCATTCACCGTATGTTTTAGCCCTACCACTATAAAAAAAAAATGAAAGTCAAGATTTTGACAATAAATACTCTTGAACTAAGACAAGGCTGGTGAAATTAAGCCATCGAAATTATGAACTAGAATTACCCTCCCACCAAAAGAGAAAAAGAAAGCTCTTACTAGACGAAAGAGAAAAGTCTCACCATCAGGATTTGAATACTAGATATTAGCAATTTTGCATGGGAAAATACTTGTATCCGGTCTTAATTCCCACGTATAAATGTTGTGATCAGAATTAGATTTTAAGAAATATTATTTCTTTCAATACATATCATTTATTGCATAATATTTAATCCATACTATATGGTCTACAAATAAGGTTAAAGACTAGATCTACAAATAGGGCCAAAAATCAAATTTATTATNCTAAGGGTGTGTTTGTTTGGATTGAAAATATTTTCTTAGAAAAAATATTTTCCTTGAAAAACATTTTAAATGAAAAAGTCCATTTTCATACAATTTTCTGGTGTTTGGTTGACAAAATGAAAATATTTTGAAATAAAATTTTTTAACAGTTTCATCTTCAATTTTATGAATACAATTTAAAAAAAAAAAACCTTATAACAATGGTAATAAATACTTTACAAGTAATTGTGGTTAATAAAAGATTAATTTTGTTCAAAATGAAATGATAGTACAATATAGTAGTAAAATATGCATAATGATAGTTATATTAGTGTGGGACTCATGATTAATAGAAAAGGAAAAATTGCCGAAATAGTCCTTCAACTTTTTTACTTTAGCCGAAATAGTCTCTCAACTTTTTTTATAGCCAGAATGGTCCTTCAACTTTTATTTTTTAGCCAAGATAGTTCTTTTGTGGTGGAGCCACCACAAAAATCCCTTTGTTTTTTGATAAATTCTACATACACCACCCCTGTGGTTTAGTTATTTTCACATTGGACTAATTTAAAATTTTACAAAACTTTATAGCCAACTTTTTTTTTATAAAAAAGGCCTAGTGGTTGACTGAGAGAATCTGAAAATAACATTAGTGGGTGGCAGTTGGTATCTCGTGGGTGGGGGGAGGCGCTTGGGTGGCTGAATGGATGGTTCTAGAGTTGGGTGGGTGATAATTTCGGCTGAGAAAATGAGAAGAGAGAAGAATTAGGATTTTAAGATTTTTTTTGGTAAAAAATAAAGTTTCATTTTTTTAAAAATTGTTTTGAAGTTTTTTTTTCACCCTTTCAAATTAATTTCTTTCTTATTTTTCCCATTTTAAACTATATAGGGGTTATGTAGAAAATAAGTAAAATTTAGGGGTGTATGTGAAATTTATCAAAAAAAGAAAAAGGTTTTTATGGTGGCTCCACCATAAAAGGACTTTCTTGGCTAAAAAATAAAAGTTGAAGGACTATTTTGGCTAAAAAAAAGGTTGAGGGACTATTTTGGCTTAAAGTAAAAAAGTTGAGGGACTATTTTGGTGATTTTCCCATTGAAAAATGAATGGAAAAGAATTGAAAACGAAAATAAATTTAGCAAATGAAATTATAAAAGTAAGTATTTGAGATTTAATGTCACTCTTGAATTATTCGGAAAATAACTTAAGTTCAAAAATTCCGTAAGTTATTTTCAGACAGCGGAAGGAAAATTAAAAAATATTTTACACTAGAAAATAGTGTTTGGCACCAAAGAGATTTTTGGAAAATATTTTCGTGAAAATATTTTTAATCCAAACGAACACATCCTAAGTATTTCCCTTTTGCATGTAGAAAGGGTTTACGGGTCCAAAATGCCAAATATTTTTCAAGGAAAATCCGCCCGTTTTACCCATAAGTAAAATATATAAATAAAATAATTACTAGATCTTTAACCCGTTCATGGGATAGTATAATTATTTAATAAATAATAGTCAGAGTATTTTTATATATTTATTTATATCATTCAAATAAATTAATTAATAATTAAAATTTAAAATTAAAATTATTATGTCGAATTTCAATAATTTTTG
Source organism: Cinchona pubescens (assembly GCA_025175665.1). NCBI lineage: Eukaryota > Viridiplantae > Streptophyta > Magnoliopsida > Gentianales > Rubiaceae > Cinchona > Cinchona pubescens. The sequence continues at coordinate 133,001 of JANKKI010000488.1, read as the reverse complement.
TCTTTAATCATTCTAAAACATATTATTTTCAATAATGGGAGAAATTTTAAAAAATAATTATTTTCTATATCATTTGTGAATCCAAATATCGGGTCGGGAATCTGGCCATTTGTCATGTGTGGTCTTACAATTTCAAGAAAGTAAAAAACCAATGATGTGTTGCGAGTCCACCGTAACCACTGATGAGCAAGATTAGGAAGTTGGTCTTTCACCCCTCAGCATAATTGTGTGGATACTTCAGGTATTTATTTTGGTTTGACAATGCCACACAGGCAGTCGATTTGTGCGATGCAGTAGCTACCAATCGTACAGGCGTCCTTAAAGGGAATAGGAGGGGACAAGGATCCTATCTATTTTTTTTCTTCTATTTATTTTTTTATTTCTCTATATTTAAATAATTAAAATTTTGAGAAAATAATATAAACATATCATTATTTGTCTTATTGAGTATATTATTCAGCCATTTATATTCAAAATTTAATTAATTTGAAAAGATTTACCGTTGAATTATGTATCACATTTTGATGGAATAAAATTTTCAAAATTTTGATAAAAACAGAATTGCTTAATTAGATGATAAAAATTTATTACTTTCTTTTGATCTCTTGCAAGACAGTTATATATTTGAATTATGAGCGTTTTTATTTTTAAAAATACTTTTAAAGTTTTATTTTTTAATCATAAATCATGACTCTTCTATTTACCCCTAAATGAAAAGAATTCTTGTCCGATACTTGAGTCAAAATTTTGACTATGTTTTGATACCATATTGCAAACTTCCATTATTTCCCATATTTGATGTATTATTGAACCTTGTTGATTTTAGCGAGCATTCACTAAACACATTTTGTCATTCAAAAGATTTTCTACAAAATGAATTTAATTGCTATTTTTGTTGAGAATTTAAAGGTACACACATAGTATCTCATTGAACCAAAAGCTCATCATGTGTTTCTAAATTTCTAATACAGATTGTTTTGAGGAACAAATAATTACTAGATTAGTTTGATTGATCATGTTTTGAAATAAGAAGTTGTTCATGTAATATAATTTTCCATTTAAGCTTTAGATCTCTTGTATTCTTGGAAAGGATACATAGATAAAGTTTAGACAAGTTTACTTTGTCCCATTGTAATGTTTGTTACGCCAAATGATAAATATATAATTTATTGTGATAAGAAAAAAAAAAAATTCATTATGTCTTTTTTTCCTTGTTTTTTTTTTTTTTGTTTGGTTTCCTCTTTATTATGTCATAATAACTACGTGTTTATTTTCCATTAATTAAGTGATAATTTTTTTAGCCCCACCGAGAGCTAGCAAACGTTTTATCTTACATTAATTTAGCAACGGTAAGGTGGTCGTCACATCCAGTGTTCCATACTATAATTTTCATTAAAGGGATTTGGGGGAAATTGTCTTGCCCTCTCTTCCTCCATCTTTTTCCTTTGTTACTCTAGTCACAATTTTAGTCTTTTTGTGCTGCACTTGGACATATCCACTTTCTAGTTGTTGTGAGTATAATTCTTATTTATCACTATTAAATTGAAGTACAATGTGGTAAAATTTCATTCAATAATCACCATTACTAAGTTGTAATCTACTAATTAAAATAATTTCTTTGTAATATAAAGAATTAACATATTAATACAATTTCTTTCCCAAAATTTTCTAAAATGCATATTAACCCTGCAATTGTCTAATTTCCCTTCCATCGAAACTTATTCTTGATTTGAAGGTTTTCACAATTTGGATCCTATGTTGAATCAGATTGTAATAGGATTGTAAAATCCTATTAAAAATGTTTAAAAATATATATATAGTTTTTTTTTTTTCTAAAACTATTGTTTCATGAAAACTTATGCAAATAAATGTAAAAAGAGGGAATAATATCGGCAAAACATCCATCCCGATAGTATTGTCACATTCTAACATTTTTGGGTCAAGTGATCAAGTTTTCAAAGTTCAATCTTTTGTAGAATTCTTTAATTTTTGTTTTTAATTTTAAGTTTATATGTATTAATATTAGAAATAAATTTCACCTTTGTTCAAGAAATTTCATTGAGAACTAAATAAATATCTATGAATTTTTCATTACAAAATTGATGTGCTCGGCCATAAAAGTCATGTGACAAAATAAATGAGACAGAAGGAATAATTCATTCAGCTTATTTTTTTTGTCTTTAAAAAATCACCACTCCATCCCGTTGAGCCATTAGACTTTAGGTTGAGTTTTGGAGTTTAAGAAGGAAGAGAAAATAAGGAAAAGTTTTAATGAGGGAAGAGAAAGGAAGAGAAGGAAAGAAAAGTTTCCTTTAAGTTGTTTGAGAGTTTTGGAAGGAAAAAATTAATTAATGTGTCTTTTACTAAAGTGTCCCTCTTTTTTATATTTTTATACTATATTTGAAAAACAAACATGACATTTTATAATTAATTATAAGGTAATCCAACTTTTTCTTCTATGTCCTCCCATCTATTGAAGGAAAGTTTTTTTTTTTAAAAAAAATTATCCTTCCATGTCCCTTCTTTTCTCTCAACTTTTCCTTCTATTTCCTCCCATCTATTCAAGGAAAGTTTTTAAAAATTGTATCCCTCCATGTCCCTCCATTCTCATCTTTTCCCTCCATTTAAAACTCCTAAATGAAGAAAAAAATCTAAATTTTCCTTCCTTTCTCTTCTCTTCCTTCCTTTCTCTTCTCTTCCTTCCATTTCTTTCCATCCAAACTCACCCTTAGTGAATTGAATCTACGACCAATACTAGTAATGTGAAATTTGAGTTATTGTACATTCAATTTTATTTTTTGATTAAAAAATATAAATAGTGTAAATACAAGATATGCCAAACCAATTATCAAAACACTACCTTTTTTTTTTTTTAAGGTAAAAGATAACTTTCATTCAACCATATTTGCTAAATCTGTAGCCAGAGTGGTTGATACAAACTTTGGGGGAAATCATAATTCATCCAAATTTGATACTATTGAGATAGATTACAAGTATATTTGTCAGAGCACAAAAAAAAAAAAAAAAAAACACACACACATATAAAGTGTAAAATAAATTTATTTAATACATATAAAATTCATGACACTAAAAGCCTTGACCTTAGGCTAGAATTTTCTCTACTCTAGACTCTCAACTCTTTTTTCTTCTCAACTAAATAATCTAACAAATCCTCCATTTATAGAGTACAAGACTTGTCCACTAAGAAATCCAATTAGAATAGAAAATATAACTGAAATAGGAACTGACAAATAATACTTAATACCTAAAATAACTAGACTACTAAAGATCCAATAATAATATAATTCTTAATTGGTAAGAAGTTTGATTTAATTATATTAACAATATATCACTTAAACCAAACTCTCTATAAAAGCAATCCAATCTATCTACGAACATTAAAAGTAGGAAGATTTTTTTCAATGGTTTTGCCTTTCTCTCCCATGCAACCAGACATCCGTCAATTAGACTTGATTATCATATTCTAAATTTTCAAATAATCCACACATCTGAATAAATATATTTTTGCCACACACTTTATCTTTGTTTTCTAGCCTCCATGAAGGACAATTGATATCAAATTTCTCAATTTTTGTGAATCACATATAACAATTTGACAAGATTTTTTCCATCACTATCCAACACCAAAAAAACAATGATGACATGATCCCTCTTAAAATATTCTCCCTACTAGGGTCATTTTTTTTAATACACTTGATTATCATTAAAGAAGTATCGCAAAGATTAATTTAGCGATCCAATCTCTGATATTTGAGTATTCCAACAATAATATTCTTGTCTCCAATCTTGACAAAAACACTCAAAAATCATCGTTTAGGGTTCTGGTACCACTTGTTAGCAAAAAAAAAAAAGCGCAATAGAAGATACATTTATTTATTACATATAAAAATATGTGTGAGAAGAGGATTTACAAAATAAATCACACTTGACTCTCATATTGAACTTGTATAACCTCACAGCATAATATCCTTGACATCAGGTTAGAATTTCTCTATTCTAGACTCTCAATTCTTATTTTCTTAGAAGAATAATCTAGCAGAAGACTATTTATAGTGTACAAGACTTGTCTACCAAAAATTTTAATTAGATAGGAAATATAATTGAAATAGGAAACTAACAAGTAATATTTAATACCTAAAATAACTACACTATTAAAAATCTAACAATAACATAATAATATCTGATTGGCATAGAGTTAAGATTTAAGATCATTGATTTTGGCACTCCAATAAAAGATTCAAACATTCTACATTAACTATTTTCTAGTTAATATAACTAATATATCGATTGATTAAATCTTATCACCAAAAATACTCATCATTTTTACACCAATTAAATCTCAAGAAAAACTTCAGGTCTTTCTTAAATCTTCTAATCTTCTGTGTTTTTTTTTTTTCCTTTTTTTTTACCTAATGTTTTTGTCTATTATTATCCACAGTCAAATTATCATACGACTCACTCGCCAAAATGAAAATCTTTAATTTGTTACTATGATTAGCTTCTTTTTTCTTAATTATTTTAAACATATATAGTATAAATTTCACTATCACTTTATTTAAAAAGAGAATGAATTTTTTTTACTGGCTTAATTGTGAGTAATTGGATATGCTCAATTCTAAAATTTGCTTATTACTTTTAGTTTGTAAATATGATAATATTTATTGAAATATGACAATCTAATCTTATGTTGTGTATTTTCTTATGTATTTGGGATATTTTGGGCTTGAAAATTAGATAATATAGCTTTTGGATTTTTTATTCATATTAATTAAAAAATAGTAAATGTGGAATGTTTAAAACGGTTGATAGAGTGGCAAAATTATTGACCAGGTTTAATTATGCCAACAATATTTACTTGTCTACTAAGAAATTCGATTAGAATAAGAAATGTAATAGAAATAGGAAATTTACAAATAATACTTAATACCTAAAATAACTATAACACTAAAATCCCAACAATAACGTAATTTCTAATTGGTAAAAAGTTAAATTTAATTATGCTAATAATATCTAGCCAGTTCATATGTGACATAGGATTGAGATGGTAATAATCTGCCCATTCTTTCGTATACACAATCTATGTATACCTAAACACATAAAATATGAGTAATACATGAATTTCAATATAGATCCTATAAAGTGCCCACACTTTATGTATTTTGACGCACATGAACATTGATCTATACAAAGAAAAATCTTCTTCTACCTTTACACCTCTCATTATTTCACCTTTCCCAACAAAGTTGATGGAAATTATTAAACAATTTTTAGCATTTTTATATTTGTTTAGGAACAAATTTAAATTAGCTGGCCAATAAATTGGGAGCATATTTCTTCAAACGAGAGTAAATTTCCCTCCCTCGCACTGATTTTCACACACAAATGCAAATCAAAATTCTCACAAATCACAAGCAGTCCACTCATCTCATTTGATTAATCTACTCACATGGTACTTAAACCTTTGACAGAATTTCTCCCATTTCCATGTTGGTATACTTGTCCCTTATTAAACTCCTTGTTCGAGAAAATTAAGCTGATAAAAAGATACTACACAATTGTCTGTTGATACTGTTAATCTTTTTCATTTCAGATGCTAACTAATACTATCTGACAACTAGCACTTATAATCTATTTGATCATGCCACTTTCAAGACTTTGCAGAAGAACCCTTTACTTCCCTCACCTTAAATCCATTTCCAGGTAGCTAGTATACTGTTTTTATTTCCTTTTCAATTGCCCTTTATGAAATATTGGTTAATTAGTTGACATTATGTGTTTGTTTCTGTTTATCTGCATTTATTTTTTCGGGAAAGATTGATTTTTTTTTTCCCGTGTGAGAAAGAAGATTGTGTCTTTCTGACTATTGAGGAACTTTACTGGAGCTATTGGGGAAAGATATAATTTTGTTTGAATTTGGAACTAAGAATGTTAGATATAGGGATAAAATTGGTATTCGAGGCGGGCGTTTGAATATATGGTTTGATTGCAAGATACGAAGGGAATAGGTTGTTATTTAGTAAGTGTAATGGGCTTTCGCCCTTGAGGAATCAGAGTTTAGGGATGTGTTGTAGTTTGATTAGTTCTCGGTGCACCTATTCGACTCATGCTACCGTGGAACGGAAATTGCACAAGATGCTATTGTACTTGACAGGATTGGTTTTTGGCTATGATGGGCATGAGTTATGCTACGGTTCCTCTGCATAGGAGATTCTGTCAAGCTACAGGTTATGGGGGTAGGTTCAATGCCATGAGGTTAGTTAAGAGTCTGGTGATTATAGTCACCAAATAAGCTGCAGAAACAGCATTTTGAAGTGTTGCCTTTTGTTAACTTACAGTGTTGAAGAGCAAATTGCCCGCCATGCTAAAGATGGAACGGTCATTAGCAGGTGTAGTTTTTATATTTCAAATAATGCAGGTTTTTTATTCTCTGCTTTTCAATGGCATAATGATTAAATAAAGTTTCTTCTCTTTACCTTTATAAGTTTTTGGTTTATATTAGGGGCTTAGATGACATGTTCTAGATTGGATTAACTGATGAACTAAACTATTAATCATGGACTGATAAGGTAAGAAATGAACAAATCTAATGGAGTAGAAGGACACAGTTTTGCTAGCTACATAAAATTTTGGCATTTCTAGAACCTAAATTGACTAGTTCCTCTTTCGTTGTCATACCATTTGTTCATACCACCAATCCATCGCTCATTGCAGGTTTGCTGTAATGAACTGATGATCTGCCTCCTAAACATGGCTCATGCCTTCCCTCATTTATGTGATATATAACCTCAAACCAGATTAAGAAAATATGGAAAAATCAAGTATTAACCTCCTTTAAATTGTTACTGGCAGAAATTCCTGTCCACACCTGAATGAACTACTGAATTATGCCAACAGAGATATCATTGTACAATTCAGTGCTGATGTTGCTAATGGAATGCCTCGGAAATTTGTTCCAACACAAAGAGAGGTGCCCCTGTACTCTTCATTCTAGCGTGGCTTATTGAATGCCCTTGTGACATGCAATTTGTTCAGAAATGAATCGCATCTATTTGCTGTAATGCTTTTGGTATATATTGAATCATTGATAAGCTGTTAATGTACAGCTTACTTTAGTCTCAGGGTTAAGCATGTCAGCTAAGTCCTAAATCAAGTCGGAGTCAGAATGCCATTAGTTTGAACTTGACGATATACATTTTGGATCCTCTGTTTCATTGCGATAACTGCCCCTCACTCTATATCATTGTGTTATTTTTGCATAATCCAGTTCTAATCATTAAACTTTTGATATTTACAACTGCCTCTCCTTTACGTTAGTCCATGTTATATCAAGTACAAATTGTGATTATATTTGATATTTCTGAATCTTGAGCATTGCACATGGAATGGAAGTTCTCTGTTGGCATAGTGCATGTTTTCATTCTCAATTGAATTAACTATCATTTTGTGCCTAATAACTACAGGACAATATGAAAAGTCATCAATATTTTTTTTTTTTTTTGTGGGGGTGGGGGGATTCATGAATCCTATCCGACCCTACTTAGGAGGAATAAGACTTGGTGTTTGTGGTTTTTTTTTTTTTTTTTTGGAGACATTAAATTCAGGGTGCTGTTGCTATTCTATTTTCTTTGGTGTTCTTAAAGATGTGACTGGCTTATATCTTATGTCTTAGGTGGGATGATAACTGTGATTTTCCAACCTTTTATCTGAGTGGAATCAATGATGGCATTAAGAATGTTACTTGTAAGAACAACATTTGTTTTCTGGCCACAATATTGTATCTTCACTGGAGTTTAGTAAAAATATTTTGGGAGCAGTTTTAAGTAAAATGGAAGTTGTTCAATTATGTGATTGACTTCTGTCACCCTCAAAAACGAAAAGTTTTTGCCTTTTGCCCATACAACCAAGGTGAAGCAAAGTTCTGGTGAACAAGCTTTTGCTGTTGTGATTACCAATTATTAGATGTTATAGGTTTTTCTTTTTCCCTTCTTTTTGATATGGGCAATATGAGATTGTATTGTAGCATAGTTATGGGGCATAGTGCATTTAACCATCTCTCCATCAAATGACACAAGTAACATTAAGCCATAGATTGAGGTCGTTTAATTATAAGATTGACTTCTGTCCTCAAAGAAGACTAGTTTTTGTATTTTGGCAATATGATGAATGTGAGGAGCCACTTGTAAACAAGCTTCTCCTATTCTAATCATCAATTAGATGTTATAGTTTCTAATGTAATAAAATTTATCTTTTTTATTTCTGCCAATGGTGCTTAGTTCAATTATGGTACCTTATAATTATTACGAAATAGAAGTTCCAGTTTACAAGTTTCTTATCCAACCATCATGAACTTAGATGAAGCAACCTGCCTTTTGGAGGTTGTGATATGAATTTCTTTGAGTTGCCCTTTGGTAAATCAGAAATTTCATTCAGCTTTCCAGGATTTTGTTCTGCCTCTTACATAATGTTACAAAAGTCTCTAATTTAATAACGAGTATGATGCTTAGAAACTTCTTCTAATTTCAGTTGTATTGTATGATAAACACATTCTATGGAATATTGGGTACAATGCATCTGCAGTTTAGACTAGGCACCTCCTTGTTCTGATTTTGCCCCTTCAGATAATTCCTTTCTTCTGGTCCAGGTGGTCCAGAACTCATTTGAATTATTTACAGTGATGATTATTGCTTGGCCTGCATTGTATAGTAGTCATTCATGGTTGTGGGATGAGTTTAAATGCAAGTATTCTTAATTGTGGTCACCACTTGCAGGCTGCAGTTTATTTCAACAAAATACAGTGTTTTTGCTTCGAGAACAGCAGCAGCTTCCTAGGGAACAGATTGACATCATGACATGCCAGTAAGTAAACTTATAATTTCAACCATTAGAATTGACCGTCTCTAGATATTCTTTGCATCTAATTTTCATTGTTATAACTTCCATTTGTGGGTGTTATTCTACTTAGACCCGGAGTTTGAAACAGATCCTAGAGAATGGATGGTATCAACATCTTGATCCTTTCATACACATTTTTTAAGGTTTCTGACGAGTAATTCAGCATTTCTTATGCAGAAATATTCTTGGTCAGCATAACTTCCGTTTTTTCTGGTTAATGAGAGGATTTTAGCTGCACTTTTTCATTCGACGCATGAGTTGTGACATCAGAAGTTCTTCATTCTTTTAAACCCTTGGAAACTGACGTGCTGGTGGCCACCTTACATCTCTCAGCCTAAAAGAGTGGCTATTTTATGTCCTCTTCTTATTGTCGAGTTCGAAATTCAAATGGACGGAATCTTACATGGACCAAGATTCATATACACAGACATAGCACACTGTCCCACAAATTCATTTCAGTTTCCGTATAAGATTTTTCCTAGTCAAATGTATGATGAATAAGAAAACCATTGTACCCTGCCCCCCAGGTACAAAGTCTTGACTTCATTTTTTATGATTTATAGGACTTGAGTTTTGAAATTGACGTTTGAGAACTTTAGCTTAAAATTGTATTGGGTTGGATTGGGACGGGCTGCTTTGCACCTTCATGCTATGCAAGGGGCAAGGGTTGTTTGAAGGTCTATTTAAGCTATAAATGACCAGAATTGTACAACTTGATTTTAAGGTCACTACAGCTATGAGGATCGCTATCTTCTGAAATATCATTGTAAAAAGTAATGCTACCATTATATGGCAGTCTTGCTGGTCCATTACAAAGTTAATTAATACCATTATATGATTAAAGCATTGACAAACAAACTACTTTTTTCACTGCTCTGCTGGAGTCATCATGACTGCAGTTCTTCGTATTCAAAAAAGAAAAAAAAAAAATCACCAAAGATTGGGGAAACCCTAATACAAATATCTCACATTTGGAACATTATAGAATGACATGTAATGGAAAGGCTATTTTGCCTAAAAGATCTTCTATTGTGAAAGAGTGTGAAATGAAATGGAATGCTTATTCATTTTAGTAAATTTGGTATAATTATTTTTAGATTGAGAATATGAAATGAAATTCTTATTAACTTCTATATTTTGACCTAATTATTCATCAAGTTGAAAAGGTACTTGTTTTTTCTTTTATTTATTTTATGTAAAACTACTTTTATTCCTATGAGAAATTCTAAAATTCAATGCATAAAGAATAAAAAGAAAACTACATAACCTACATAAAATTTTATGCATTAATTTATTAATAGTTATTTAAAAATATATATATAATTTCATCGTATCAATGACTATGCAAAATAATGCATTATTCTAAGAACATCATGTTAAACTAAGGTTATGGTCAACTGTTCAAATTAAACAAACGACAGACTAATGTATGAGTGGTATCAAAGAAACTCGGTGTTTCAGTCTTTACCTTTTGGTTAGCAAATACTTCCTTAGTTTTAAAATAATTATTACTTTAGACAAATTATTTTATATCAAATTATTTTTTATTTTAGAAAACTAAAAAAGTATTAAATGATATTTTTCTAATGTTTACTCTTAATGACATATTAATGGAGGAAGTATGCCTATGTAGTTAGATATTAGTATTAAGGATAATTTAGTTATTTTGAACTTTTTTTTTGTAAAAATAATACAATTTAATAATTTCTTAATTTGTATGTACACAAATTACTTTAAAATGGAAAGAGTAATCCGTCAACTGGATTGTGTATAAAGCTGCTTCTTTTTTCTTTTTTTTTCTGAGGAAAGTCCACAAACTTAAATCGTTTGAGTTCACATGTTGCTTTGTAAAACGATATAAAGATTTGTTAAAGCACGATATGGAGGAATTCAGGACAATCATTAGGAGTAATAAAGAACATGACAGTAAACCTAACACTATCCTTAAATTTTTGGCATGCAAGAAAACAGCAGGTTGGATTCCCGACTTTATGTAGAGCTCAGCCACCGGGTCTGAATTTCTTGTTGACCATCATATCCTGCATGAGATTTTCAGAATTAAACATTTTTTGTACTAGAAGAATACTACTCCTACTAGTTGTTTCTTTGGTTTCTACATTTATTGGCATTAAGAATTATTAGCTAATTCACCATGCACCATACTCTTGGTCAGAAGTCGATAGAGATTGATTTAAACGATAAGTATGACAATTAAATTATTAAAAGATCTCGTGTTCGACTCTCACTATTTTAGTTATCCTTTTGATGGCAATGTGTAAGCACCATCGTAAGTAATTGAATATACACGGTGACCTATCTTGACTCTGGAGAAATAGAGATGTCATCTTCCAAAACTAGGTCACCCTCATTTTTCTAAAGTCAGGGCAGCCTTCTATGCATATTTCAGTAACTTACAATGGTATTTATATCAGTTCGCCCAACAAATGGAGGATTGAGAGTAGTGATAGCTAAACTTGAGATATATTTTATGATTTGATCAACTACTTAGTCTAGACCCAACCCGAACTTGTTTATCCGACTGTAAATGGGTCAGGTCTAGACCCGACTTGACCCGATTTGGACCCTTTTATCTGGGTCTAGATCAATGAGAAATTTCAATTATCCGATCCAATTTGGATTGGTCCGTTTAACTATTATAATAATTGGATTGAATATGAATTTTGTTGTTCCAACCCGATTAGAATTCGGATCTAATTAAAATATTTAATATATAATAAATTATATACAATTAGAATTATTCTATATGTTCATATACATATATTGTGTAAATTGTCAATGTAAATTTATTCTATTGTAGATCCCATGCATAAATATAAATTTTAAAATAAATATTTTTATAATTTCAAAAAGATAAAATTTCTATATAAAAATATTGAAAGTTAAAAAAAAGATTATAAGACCCAGATCCGGATCTGAATCTAAGTATGAATTTATATTTTTAGACTCGATAAATATCCATATCTGAATTCGAATTTAAATTCAGATATATTAATTAATCAAATTCTAATCTTGATCAATTAGTTTTTATTCAAAATCGATCCATTTATAGACCTACTGCTTAGAGCGAATCCTATTGGGCCTAAACAAACATGTTTGTAAGTATCATTAGTCTCATATCACACATAAGAAAAGATCTATTGATTGAACCAATTAATTAACATAAATAAATTGTAACTACACCAAAATGTAGTTACTTCTTTTTTCTCATTATGGTTATGGATTGGCAGGTTTTGTCAGTCCATTTTAGTGACGGCCAATTTAGGCATAAATGTTGGGACTGTTCTTCGCAACATTGTCTTTAATAGTAAGGACTGAATGGCAGCAGGCTAGCTTTTTTCGCTATGTTGTTGCCATATTTATGCGTGTTCAAAGAACGCTTTACAGCGTGGACGGTTTTGCATCAACACTTTTTCAGTCAAATTTACTTCCGGTAAATAAGTGTCGTACGGTTTGCATGGTTGTGCGTGTTTGGATACTGTGTTGGCTCTGTTCCTCATTTATTGCAATTCAGTGTCTCGAATTTGGACCCGGATATCCTTGCGGTTTAAGTCCATTTGATTAATCCACTTGTATGTTTGTATTCGTTTTTTATTTATTTATTTCCATAATCTTGCTACACATGGTGAGATTGAAATACAATTATAAAATAAACTTCAAACGAACAACATTATAAACGTTTACATGTGATGAGATAAATACAAAGTACTTTCTTATTTTTATATACTTGTACCACTAAATACTACCTATCTACTAAAACTGGAGTTTGGACTTTTGACCTTGGCAAAAGACATGCCTTAATTGGTTTTGAATCCGGAGTTTTAATTAATGAATATTTTAGATAGTTGATGTCGAAACATAGGATTTCAGTTTGGGTTTAAGTAAGAGTTCTCGCAGATCTCCTTATTACCGAAAAACCTACAGAAGTAAGAATGAGAAGAGAAAAAGGAAATCTTTGGGTTGGGTTACTCGTGTGTCCACTGGACAAATCCTATTTGAAATGGATGGTGTGACTTTGTCAAATGCTCGACAACCAGCTACATTAGCGGCGGTTTGAGTTAGGGTTAGAGTAGGAGGTAAAAAGAAAGGGAGGACAATTTAATCAACTTGATGAAGGAGTATAATTTTTGAGAGAAAGTAGTCTAGTTTTTTCAAGAACTTTTGATTAAAATATCTAATATTTATAAGCTTCTTGAAGAGAAGCTTGGTTCTCTCTATATATATGATTAAAAAAGCCAAAAACACAAAAGAAGAGAAGCTACCCAATCAAGCCTAGAATAAGAGATGAATTATAATGAGCGACAACAGTTTCAAACAATTTGTGGTTGTAATTTGATGCAATACAATTATTCATATCTCCAACGACTAAGGTTCACAAACATATGTATTCTTGTATTTTTTTTTTTTGCCCCCTGAAAGATGTATATGTATGTGTTTTAAACAAGAAATTGCGACGAATAAATAAAATTTTGACCTAGTTTGTTTACATGAGCCCTAACCCTACTTTCCTCTTTAGCCATGAAGGGAGTGATAAATAGAAAAGTCTTTATCACTTGTGACGAAACGAATATTCTAAATCGTTAGATAATTATTTAAAAATAATAAAATTTTCATATTTGTTAGTTATTTAAATGACTATAGCTATCTCATACAATATCCACTTTACATTATGTGTAGTGGGTAACACAATAATATTGGGCCGACTGGACCAAGTCAATTATGAACCTAATGCGTGAAATCGAACAATGAAAATACTGAAATGTGATGGGATATATGTGGGTGTGGGCTATTAAGGGAGTTACTGAGCAAGACATTCATTCCCTTGAGATATTATGCTGCATTAGTAGAGAGAGAATCTACCTCGTCTATCCTTGCAGTCCTTTCAACACAAGAAACAAAGTTGAATCTGCATTCGCTTTTTTGTTAGCATTATTATTGATTAAATTTCACAAGCAAACAAATTTCTCCTCCTCATGTTTTCCAGATTTAAGACACTTGCAGTAATTATTGGTATCTACTACTGTTTATCACTGTTTGGTGCAGGGCCTCTGGCTATATCATCATTCAAATTTGCTTTCTGAGTATAATTTTAGATTTTTATGATTTAGATTAAGGTCTACATAATTTAGATCTATATTACAATAAAGTGAAGTCACTTATATTTTGATACTTTGGCCAAGCATATTCGCCTAGTCATCGATAAGAAAAACTTTAACCATAATACTAATTAAGAACTAAGCCAGAGTAATTACAACAAGATTTTGGAGATTTAAAAAATAAAATAAAAGGACAAGATTTTCGAGCTCAAGAACAAGGTTTAAGGTTAGGAAAGTTTCACAGGTCCTTTAGATGCTATTAAAAATTGTGCAACATAATATTATGCGATTTAAAAATTTATATTTTAAAAGTTTTTAAAGTGAATGAAATAATTTTTTAACCAAATTATAAAATTTCCCATCAGTTTAGGGCAACCTGAAAAGTTTCGAATCAACAATTATTACTAACTATACTTAGTAGGATTATCTTTAGCCCGTAATAATCTTTTTAAAAATTTTTGGTAGTTGAAATTTATTACGTACACCGTGCACTTATTTTTTGATTGTACATTTAAATATTAATAATTTTTTTTACCCTCTCAATAAATTGTTTACTCTCTCAGAATAGTGGCCTGGCATTCAAAAATCAATTCTCAAATGTTGTTTTATTATGTGCATCTTCTATATATGACATATATATTTGGAGGTTGAATAATTCCATTTTAGGGAGTTTAACTATTCAAGAAATCTTTTAAACCATTCTCCACCACCTTATGTCCCGTGTACCCTCTACCCGATATCACGAGTAGCTAATTCCCCCATGTTTGATTCGATAGTACTGGTAAACCATTAGTTTTTCACTGTTCACTGTGCAAATTATAAAATGCAATTTAGTTATCTTACTAAATTTAGGGGTAAAAAAGACAATAAAATTGGTAATTAATCACCTGGATTTGGACAGAAATTAATTAATAATAATGGGTCCATCTGTCTTTATTTACCAAGCATCTACTGTACAAAAGTACCTGTTTGGGTGTTTCATTATTTATTGTTGTCTAAATAATATTTTTTGTACTAATTATTTTAACAAATTTTCGAACTCTTTTTTATATCACGTATATCACATTCAAAAAAAAAATTATTTAAAATAATATTTTAAATAATAGCTGTCTAAATGAAATTATACTTATTTTCAGTAGGAAGTTCCATTCTATAAATTCTTGAAATTTCATATTGATCATGCAATGGTGTAGAAGAAATATTACAGACAGTATTGTAGTAGTATACGCACATTATACATACAATCCTCTTCCACTCTCTCTTTCTCCCCCAAGTCCCCACCCCTTTCTTTCTTGACAATATCTATATCATCTCTAATCTAGCTATAGTAGCCATGAACAAGGCACAACCACAGAATAAACACAACCCTTTAATCTCAAGTGTGTCTCTTATCTAGTAAATATATTATTACTACTATTTTATAGATAATTAACATAAAAAAATTAGTATAATTTTTCTCATGCTGGCTTGCCAGTCCTTTCCTCTTCCTTCTTCTGAAGTTTTTGCTTGCCCAAATGATGGGATTACCACAAAAAAGAAGAGAAAACCTGCAGGAACACCAGGTTAATTAATTATTAGATCCTGCACCTTCTATAGCTTTAATTTCTTTAATTTCTGAATAATTAAATTTGGAAAATAAAATTTTGTAATTATGTTGTTATATTATTTAATTTTCATGGGGGGTTTTGTAGATCCTGATGCAGAAGTTGTTTATCTTTCACCTGAGATGTTAATGGAATCGGATCGCTACGTTTGCGAAATATGCAACCAAAGCTTTCAAAGAGAGCAGAACCTTCAGATGCATAGGAGGCGCCATAAGGTTCCATGGAAGCTACTAAAGAAAGATAAACAAGAAGTTCGAAAAAAAGTGTACGTATGCCCTGAGCCGACTTGCCTGCACCACGATCCACGCCACGCCCTAGGTGATCTTGTGGGCATAAAGAAGCATTTTCGAAGGAAGCATAGTAATAATAAACAATGGGTTTGCGAGAAATGCTCAAAAGGTTATGCTGTTCAGTCTGATTACAAGGCTCATGTCAAAATATGTGGTACTAGAGGCCATTCTTGTGATTGTGGCCGTGTTTAATTCTCCAGGTTAATTAATTAATCAATTCTGCAATTCAATTCTTTTTATATATGTTAATCACTCAGTGCTTTTGCCTTCTTTTTTTACAACGAAATACAATTTAGAGAGTAAGACGTTTATCGTATATCTATTAGTTATGAGTTGAGTTGTAATCGGAGAAATGAGTTTTTTTTTTTTTTTAAAGAAAAAGATTTGTCTTCTTTCATCATGATTTTGATTCTTGCAACCTAAAAAGTTCTCATCTAGTACTGATCATAAAGCTAAGATTTCATCTTCTAATAATCTTATGGTGGATTGTGTAGTCTGTTCTATAACAGTGTTAGCTTTCCTGAGTGACCACAGCTTTCTGATCTGGGGATCATACTATTTTGGACAATGCACTGACGAAAAAGCCTGTTATCTGTTTCTGCTGAAATCTCAGCAGAAGATTCCTGCTAGATACTTTTTATATATAGTAATGATTATATGAATATCTAGTGGATCTTAATAATTTTGATTTTCTTTGAAGATCTTGAAAATTTGTTCAAAGTTAAGGAATATATTTTGCCTTAAATGTTTTTTTTTTTGGGTTGATTTGCAGAGTTGAAGCTTTCATTGAGCATCAAGATACATGCAAAGCTCGCATGACAAGCTACATGGCTCATTCTTCTTTCAGCCCAGATTTTTTAAGGAACAGAAATCTCCATAATAATCCTCCTGAAATGCCTAGGCAGAAAATCTTTGATCTATCTTTTGATGGACAAAACAACAAGAAGAATGGTACTTTCACCACAAGTTTTTCCCACAATCTTGAGCTTGAACTGTTCTCCTCAGGTACTTCTGAACATAATAATCATCATACAAGCCAATCAAATATTGGTACTAGTTTTGTTTATGAGCCAGAAAAAGGAGACTACTATTCAAATTCAGGCTGGTACAACAATGCTGCATGGAAGTACAACCACAGTTATTTTAGAGAAAATGTGGAATATTTCAAAGAGGCGCCATTTGAAGCTGTTAGATTGAGAGATGAGCATTGCCCGTGAACTATCACGGGTAGCCATAGAAGAGAAGGCATTGGCTGAAGAAATGAGACATCAAGCAAGGTGTTTGATTGAAATGGCAAAACAAGAGACTGCAAAAGCAAGAAAAATCAAAGAACAAACTTTTGCTGAGTTTAATGCAGCTCAGATAGTGAAAGATTGCGCAACAAGGCATATCATGAACACTAATTTTGTGCAGATAACTTGTAATGCTTGTAGGAAAGAGTTCTTGCAGGAGAAGCCTTCAAAGTTGAGGGTTCCATCTCATCTTCCATTCTAGAATATTGTCAAAAAAGGGATCAGATCCTTAATTGTGGTTTAGCTAGTGATCAATACCCTTAATTAGTGTATTTTCCCATGTATTATGCATTCTTTGCAACTTTTTATGCTGGTTATGTAATGAAACATTATTGAGTTTACTTTATTAATATTCAGAACGCAAATAAATGATAGTGGGAAAATATATAGGTAAATTCGGGTACATTTATATCATTTATTTCATAAATTTAATCTACACTACATGATTTACAAAATCGAGTTTACCTAATTATTTCTTATAATAGTGTATGCTCTTTATTTTGTGAAATTAATGATGCATGTATACAACGAAAAAGTTGATTAAGTTACTATTTAAAAGATATATACAAGCATGGATCGGTATTTCAAAGTTCAAATTAGACTGTACAAAAGAATGGAGAATCTATGTCTAGCATGTCATTTTGTAAGCAAATTTTGTCTTGCTTGTTTTTGGTGAAAGTGTGCATTTACCATATCCATACAGTAACTACATCAGCACTAATTGGGAGAAACTAATTTATGGTTGCCAACAATTATTTCAAAGTCACTATGGTAAAGCAGTTAGCTAAAGCTGATGATTTCATTACTTTCGAATGGATGTTAATTAGCTGACTTTTCATTGAATGAAATTCAATTGCATGAATAACAACAACATACTGTTTGTGGTTGAAAGTGCAAAGAACTAGGAAGAGAAAGCATAAGTAAAGGCAGTATATACTCTTCCTAGCTACTTCATATATTTGAGATCTTAGGATCAGTATGTAGAATTATAAGATATAATTGAAAAGGTCTAAAATAATTAATTATAGCACATATGATCGAATTAAGCATGAAAAGTATGATATGTCGACCTATTTCACAATATACATATATATTGTGTAGGCAACTACATGAAGGAAGTATTCCCATAAATGATGCTTAAATTTGAGGTTTTATACAATATTTTATTAAAAATAAATAAATAAATTTACCGCGCACATAAAAATCTAACCATGAGGAGCTGAGTTCATTTTCATAAACACATAAAATTACACTTGGAGTTTCACATATTATAATTCACAAAACCCAAATAGAAGCATATTTCTTCATGCCTAAGTTATTTAATTTCTCCCTGAAGTTTTTTACTTTTGAAAAGAAAAACTTTTAGCTTTATAAATTTGTCTATTTAATTAATTCTTAAGGTACCTATAATTGAAATCTTAATTACTCAATCATAATTCTTCTGAACCGAGCCTTCTATTTACGAGGGATATTTAAGTTTGAAAACCCTCTACCCGAAGTTCATTTTAATCTCTATATCTATTAGAAAATTAATCTATTTAATCCACTTTAATAAAATTTTAAGACTAATTTACTACATATTTGAATCCAAAATTTTAGGGACTAAAATATAATTTTACAATTAAGTGCAATAATTCTTATGTAATTAATCAAATATCACGGAGCAACATTCGAATTTTTAAATACATCTTGGGTTAAGGAATATCTGATGATATCGACTCATTCCAAAAAAAGTTTCTAGGCTATGTACTATAGAAATCGAGACTTAGAATTTTAGGCGAAAAATGTATAAAATTGAACCCATTAATATAATAAAGGATCAACCAAATGGTTTAAAATTTTTAAAAAATACTAATTAAACGTGCCCAAAAGGCCCAAAAGTCCAGTTCTGTTATTCTCCTTCATCTTAGACAAATGAAGGATGTGAAATTGCTTTTAAAGGGACCGGGGGAGGAGCCATAATTGTATTTGAATCTTCAATTTCAATTTTTGTATCAATCGATTGTTGTCCACACTTTGATTGCTTACTACGAATATTTTAACCTACAAATATATATAGTATGTTAGAGTACATGAGTTACAAATAATAATAATAATAATAATAATATTGGCAAAAAAAGTGTGAAATAGAAGCTGCCAAAGCATGCAGAACGCCTCCCTACCAGCTTTGGAAGAGCATTGATGTTGTGCAAATGCCTCTTGGCTAGTATAAGTGAAGGAAATTTTTATATGAATCGTGTCATGGATTTTTTGATTTATATCACGTCACATTATTCTATTTTATTTTATAATATTACAAATAGGTGATATAAAATAATATGAATTAAGTTGTCCATGATATTATATTATGAATTCGGTTCATAAAAGAATGAAAATGATGTTATATTTGCATAAAATTGTTCCTTCTTCTAATATGCATAAAATTGAGGAATAATTTCCTCCTCCTCTTCCCTTTCCAAAAGCAGTAGTATAAAGTTAAATTTGTTCTCTTGTTTCTACATGACTTCCACGTTGAATTGGTCAAATTAAATCTCTAGCTAGATTTTTGGAAAAAATTAAAGAGTAAGAGTAAGAAACGAAGACAAATACATTTAATCCATGTAAAACCTACGTATTATCGTTTACTATCAATTTTCTTGTGTACATGGAGGGAGATACGAAAGTCCACTTTATCTTCATGTGAAGAACAGGAAACCATGCTTGCACTCCAAAATTGAAAAATTCTTAGCTAGGCATTCCATAATTGTTAGATGGAATAAAAAATAGAAAGATTCCTTATTTTCAGTACATATAATACGCAGTGAGCAGTTAAAATTTATTCTATAGTAGTTAGATGAATTGAAATATAAGAATTTTTTTTTATTTTTAATACATCTAATGTAAAGTATACAGTTAAAACTTATTCCACTAACTAAAAACTAAGCCTAGTGGTCCATACAAAAAACCAAGAAAAAAAAAAGAAGCTGAAATGGGATCAAGTCTATGTTTTTCCATGTTGGTCATGTGTCCTTATCACAGGTACTGTTGGGAATTATTAATACCCAATTAAAATGCCATGTTTTTCAGTGCCATAATTTGAAAGTTTTTGTAGCTTCTCTTGTCCCTCTCAAAACCCAGAAAGGACACAGTCTTCTACCCCACTCTTTGCTTTATCACCTCTGCAAACACTTATCGTAACACAGACCATTGAAGATCGATCTGTGCGAGTCTTAGTAGTTTATATTGTGGTCTTTGACAACGAACATTGTCTTGTGACTACGTACGTACATACTCCGTTATTCTTTCACAATTCAAAGGATGCGCTTGATGGGCTTCCAGTGAGAGCACAGTACTCAGTAGAACAGAGAAGGGACCATTTCTCTTATCATATGTGTGTTTCTGACTTCATGTGAACCTCTAATACTCATGGACGTCTGTGATTTTTTTCCTTGGCATTTTGTTTCTATATTTTTCTTGGTTGACATATAATCATTCTCCGATTTGACCAGGGCCTTGAAGCGTTCGAGATGCAAAAAGGTGGTCGGCTCAAATGATAATTATATATATGATTATCGAATCATCAAAATTTTTAGATTACAATCTTATTATTTGTAATTTTATATTTGATGTGTGAACTCTTGTTATTCTCAGTGATACGATTGGTGACCGATTTGTAAATATATAATATATCTTTATAAATCGTTGAAATATAACGCAAGTATTATAATTAATCCTACTGAAGTATGTGTCAAAAAATATGTGTTGTAAAATTAGTTAAATTACAATTTTCCTAAATTTAATGCTATCCGGAAAAAAGAGTTAAAGACATTAATTAATTAATGTACATAAACTATTGATCAAGGATTTTGGTATTGTTATAATGAGAGAATTTGATGAGTAGGATTACCATCCATTCGTCCTTTTCCTTCCCTTCACTATTTTCTAACAGAACACTATATGTACTTGTAATAGAGATTTACTAATGTAAACTTTCTAATATGTACATTAATTATGTATATATACAGTCATATGCTTCTTAATATACAATATATATACATGGATCGATCAACATCTACAACCTCTACCTGACAAATTTGTCTGGCTCAATTCTCACTAACAACCATCTCTTCCTTCTTCCTAGCTAGTCCTACCTACGAGAAGTGACGAAGCCAAAAGGGCATTAAGACTATTTATCTTTTGTAGGTTTTTATCTCTTCTATGTTTATTTAGTTAAACCATCCAGTTTAGGACCATATACTATGGCTTATGCTACGGTCATTGCTCAATTTTGCCACAAGAAAAAAAACATGGGGTCTTTTTGAACAGCAATCATGACTGAAAATGGAAGCAGCAAAAGCCTAGTTATGAAGTCAGTATAACTACTTGCATAGATTTGGACTGGCAATAAATCGTGCATGTCCCATTGGTATTCAAATATTGGTACATCACAATTGTGCAAGAAAATTTTCAATAACATGTTGCAATTAATTTAATTCGGTACATTGACTAATTTATATGTCGATTGGTTCATAGTTATATAATTCACTACGTCACCCTTTAAATTGCCTATTAATTGACAATTTATATGTCGATTGGTTCATAATTATTTTCTTATACATGCATTAAATAATCCACGGCCATGTTAAACCTATGTTCTTATAATTTAATTTTTTTTAAATTTAGGCTGTCTCAATTATTTGTTTGATGTGATATGTAAGGTGTATGTCTATTTTTTAAATCATATTAGATTTTAAAGTGACTTTAATAGTAGATCCAATTATATTATATGGACAAGGTCATTCGCTTTTATATATAGATATATATATATATATAGAGGATTATTTTGCCTATTTATAACCAGCTTAGTCAAGATATGTAAATCTCAACATACCTATTGTAATATTCGCATATCTTCCTGTATCAATTGTTATGATGAATGGTATATAATTTTATTTATAATCGTATTTAAATATTTAATATTAATATCCGCTCGAATCCAACAAGTGATAATAGAGCCACAATATAAAAATTTGAATTGTTAAAGGTTAAAGTGATTATATGAATTTGTCGCAATCTGGTTGTGTTTTGTAGTGCGGCAATTAAAATTGCATTGTCCTTTAAAATTCAGTCTAATTTGAAGTTCTGATTGGATAATTGTTTTACAATTCCATGCGATTTGAATCAAAAGAATGGGTATATAGTAGGTTGTTTGATAAACAAAGTAAACAAATCTCTTAACTAAATATATTCTTACGGTCTGATTTCTTTTTGTTAAGTCGTACTCATCATGGCCGGGTTCAGTAGTAACTTGATGACTTTGATATTTTAATATCATGGTACAATTGATAAAATTATTGGCACGGACGTCATGTGAAACATCATCCTACCCTTTAAAGGTTGCTTTATGCCAGAATCCAACTATTACAACAAATAAATATTAATTACTGTTACAAGTGTAGTTTTGGTGCATGATTTAGGCTTTAGATTTTAAGATTTGGAGTTAATAAACTTAACTTCTTTTGGGTGCATGATGTCATAGATAATTAATGAGACGTGCTCTACTTATTCAGTTTTGATTGCTTTTGAATTCTCTAATTATTGATATGAGATCGAAGAGTAATTAATTATATTCCTTATGATGTCAACATACAGTTTTGTTAAACCATATATGCGGTTGATGAGTTTCTTTATTTTGTATGTGGTTAAAAGTTGTTTTGTCAAAAATAGTAGCAAAATTGGTTTTATGCTATGAAATAAAGAAAGTTAAAAACAAAAAAAATGTGTAATTGTAACAAATCAAGCATGCCACATGACAAAATTTTTACGGTATTGGTTGACTTTCTTTATTCAATAGACCATTCGAATAATTGATTGGTTACAATTATCTACAGTAATATAGTTTATCCACTAGATTGTGCTTACTTGAGATATACATTAATTGGTTTCAATGTCATCTACGGTTACATACTATTGTATTAAGTTAGATTGCAAAGTTATGTGACAATTTTGACTATTTTAAGTTCATCCAATTTATGACTTAGTGCCCATGAAAGCTAAGCCTACGTGACATTGGATGTTCCTTACTTCTAAGGCCTAATTCCACTTTGTATCTCTAAATTTGTATACGATTTTCATTTTTTACTTTATATTTTTTTGGACACTTTATATTTCGAATTGTCTAATTCTTTCTACTTCAGTCTAAAATCTAATTTCGTCAACAAAATTAACAATTTTAGGTCGTGTGAACAACAAGCGTTGTTGATTAAAAATTTCAACTTAGACTTGCAACACGCTCCCTAAAACCATTAATTTTGTTGATAGGATTAAATTTTAACTGAAGTAAGAAGAATTAGATAGTTCAAAGTTCAAAGTGTCCAAAAAAAGTATATGATACAAAATGAGAATCGTGTACAAGTTTAAGGTGGAGTTAAGCCTACTTCTTATAGCTTTGGTTGTTAACCCAAATATCAATTGACGTGAAGCTTTCTTTTTATAATAATAAAAAAGGTGTGAATCCTTATTTTTGTTTTGGAATGTTTTCCAGTTCCTTTTGTAGACAATAATTACATGAAGGAAATTGAGTATTGAATCAGTTTACAAAAATTCAGTTCTTGAATCAACGGAGAATAGTGAAGGTATTTTAATTTTTTTAAAAAATATTATTAATTCATTGAAGCCACGATCCTTAGTTATTTATGTGCCCTTTCTTGAATATTTATGTGGGGGTCAATTTCTTAATTTGGATTATATGTTTGAATATGTCAATGATTCTAGTTTTGACATAATTTGGCCAAAATAAGTAATCTTGCATAAGAGAAATTAAGATGAATTCTGTCATGTGATTGAATTGTCTTGTGCAAATAAAATCATTAATTTCTGGGCATGTGTTTATGTCCAAGTTAAATAATTTATATATTGTAATAAATGATACACTAAAGTGATCTTTGTTAGAAATATATAAAATAATTCTTTGACAAGGATCCTGAGGTGTTTGTTAAAGTTTATGCTATGGCTCATTTAAACTTAAAGTTTATTTTATATGAATCTTTATGCTATGGCTCATTCAAACTTAAGTTTGTTTTATATGAATCTTCACAAGAATTTTACGAGCATTGCTTCATTCATTACCAAAAGGCATTATATTCTTCTAATCTATTCATGGCCTTGAAGTTATAAGAAAACTGTTTGAACAGATTTGGAAAAGTTTGGTATTTACTGTTTTTGCAAATAGTTTAGTTTACTAATATGCCTTACTTGAATTTAAAGTCTTATTATTGACATAAATTGTTTTGTCTCAGTCAAATAATTTAATCGATTATTACAATTGGTATCATTGAAGTGGTCATTGTAATAGTTCATAAAATTTTTGATAAGGAATCTGAGATATTTGTCTTTGAAATTCTTATGCGTAAATGTCTGCTTGAAGGTTGTAATTGTGTATATTAATTTTAAAAAGGTTAAGTGCATATAATCTGCATCATGAAGTATTAATGGCATAAATTATGTTATCTCAGTTAAATAATTAATTGAATTATTGTAATTGGTACACCAAAATGCCAATTATCATAGGTTATAAATTTATTTAATAAGGATTTTGGGATGATTTCTTTGGAAATTCTTATATATAGTCACCTGTCCGAAGGTGGTAATTATTTATATTAGTTCTAAAAGAGTTGAATGAATAGTGAGGGTTTATTTTAGAATTTTAGACTTCTTTATCTATCCGAAGATAATAAATTCTTATAAGGTTGTCTCACTGATTATTTGTGTAGAGTTTATATTATATGCTATTTATTCTACTCGAAGGTAAATATATAGTTATACGATTTAAATTCTCACAGGATTATTACCATTAATTGTTAACTACATATACTTGATTATATATTTGTTATGTAATTGTTTTAATGTTTGCAATATTTTTGTGAATAATCTCTCTTTCATGGTTTAACTCCACTTTACACCACCAATCTTGTACACATAGACACAATTCTCACTTTGTATCCTATACTCTTTTTTGACACTTTACACTTGAATTGTTTAATTATTTTCACTTCAATCCAAAATCTAATTCTGCCAAAAAAACTACAGTTTTAGGGCACATGAACAACACGCACTGTTAAGTTAAAATTGTCCATTAACGGTGTGTGTTGTTTACGTGCTCTAACATCATTAGTTTTGTTGATGTAATTAGATTTTGGATTGAAGTAGGAAGAATTAGACAGCTTAGGGTGCAAAATATCCAAAATAAAGTATAGGATGCAAAGAGAAAATCGTGTGCAAGTTTGGGAGTACAAAGTGGGGTTAAGCCCTCTTTTATTAGGGATTTGATTGCAATAATGTTTGAGATGGAAAAGTAATTTTGAGTTAACACTTAAGATATCTCACTTTAAGGTATTTATTCTTGATTTTAAGTACCTAAAACCCACTGTGTACAGATGACAATACAAAGGCTCATATTAAATTAAGATAATAATAAAAGTTGAACATTAAATTCTATAAAGAAGTTGATCTTTGATTTTGGAGAAAGTTTGATTTTAATGTAAGGTTGTACCCATGAAAGGGAGATATACATGGGTAAATGAATGTTATTGCCTCACATTTATTTGAAAAAAGAAATAAATAGTGCATAATATGTAGGCATGTGTTTAACCTTTGTCAAAGTAATATTATGCTTCTTTGTTTGGTTCCCCAATATTATTCTCTCAAATAGGAACTTTTTAAAGTATTGTGTTAACTCATACTACTATCGAACTTTTAGAATCTAAAGAAAATAATTTTAGGAATTTTAAAAATTACTAAAGTTAGGATTAATTCGAATGGAAAATGAAACAACATGGACAGTTTTTGGGTCATCAGAGTTAAAGTATTTGTTGTAAAAAATACTAGTTTTAATATTATCTCCTTGACTATATTAACGTGCCTTTTGTTGTTGAACTTCTTGTTCGATATGCAATAAAATGAACTTTCATCTTTTTTTGAAATCGAAAGGTTCTGCCTAAAAGAAAATTTTTGAGTATAAACAAATATATTAGTGTTTGTTTTCTAGAGAAGGTGAAAGAAAACTCAACAAGTAAATTAAGGTGATACTCATGAGATCCTAAACTTAGTTCATTAAAAAGAGGAGTGTCACACTACTAGCCTGCACATGCTAGGCGCATGACATTTGCCATACTCTTGCCTAAAAATACAAGGCTCACAACAATTCAATAATAATTAAGTGAAAACATTACTCGTAGATAATATTAATAGTGCGGTAACCAAAAAAAAGGAATAATGTAAAATATCCTCAAACTACTTTAATCAGCTAGATCCATCTTGGAGCACACAGGCTCACTTATTGAAAATCCTAACTAAAATATATCATTAACTCATTTCTAGATTCTACCTTAAGCTCATTCCTCGTCTCGTTCGATGGATCATCATCTTCCACTACTAAATATTTCACTTCACTATATGGGTCAAACAATAACAATAGGGAAATGACCGATAAATCGCCCAACAGGTAGCAAAAACCTTCTATCAAACCACACAATTACAATACATATATTACATATATTTTTCGTCAAATATTTCATAAATCATGTAAATTTTTATTTTCATAAGAGCATTTCATTTTTACAAAGTACACATACATGTACATATAGTAACATTCTTGTCATAGTCCGATTTGACGTCACATGAGTTTTAATGCCTGACACAGTTGATTTCGTGCGATCAATTCACATAACACATAACACATAATACAATGACTCATACATTATCAAATATATTTCTTCATTAGTTTTGAGTACTCAACCTAGTGCAGATCCTCACTAGGCAGGATACCAAAGGGTTGGCCTAACTGACTCGACACAGTTAAACCATCGTATAACCATTGATTACTGCACTATTAATATACAGAGTTTTTTCATGCTTTTCATGTAACACATGCAATGCAGCAATGCCACTTATAGTTTTATGTATTAGGAAAATCATAAATTACCAAACATAGTCCATTTTCAGGTAGCATAATATAACTTTTCAAATAAATTTTCATAAATATTTGGCATAAAACCAGAGTGTTGAAAAAATAATTAATAAAGCACATTTGCAAAACAATTTTAAAAAGAACAGAAGATAAGAACCACAACCTCAAATGTCAAGAAGTCAACTATCCTCAACTTGTACCCCTTTGGGTGCTCCTAATAACAATTTACAAAATCATAATAGTTAAAAATCCTTACTCCAAATTCCATAATATTATCATTGGAAATAAATCCAATTTATTTGTCTCTAAATCATTCATTCTTAATCTTAGAAAAATACCTTAAATTTTAACTTAACCTTTAATAGCCTAACACTAAGCATCTATAAGCATAAAATATTTTCTCAAGCATTACTAGGATTTTTGAAAATTTAGGGTACTAAATATAACTTTTGAAAACTTTCTTTATAATTTGATAAAGTTTTTGGGTCACAAAATAGTTTAGAAAATTTTGGAGGGTTTAAAGTAACTTTGGAAAAGAACAAGTCCTAGGGGACAAACAAAAACTTTTAGAAACCTTTTGGGGCATAAAAATAATTTTAAAACATTTTGGACTTAATTAGTCCTTCACAAAATCCTGTGGGTCGAATTCAAGTTTTAAAAAGTGTGTTTGGACCTAATCAGTATCCTTTTTGAGAACTTTTGGGCTAAATACAAATTCCACAAAGACCAGAGGACCTGTTTTGCAAAAGACATAAAAAATTTGTCACCATCTTCACCATTGACGACTTCTCATAGTTGGTCGACAATAGCTTCTATTGGTTTTGGACCGACGCACCATTGCCAGTCCAAGATCGACCTATATGCACTATAGGTAGGAGCTTTAAGCTCCTATCATGATATTATATAGCTGACGCGGAAGACTTTGTCTTCCTTAATCTGGGCATTACATTTTTTAAACGTACTTTAAAGGAAAATTGCAGAAATATTAAATAATTAAAATACAAAATAACTAATTTAAAACTAAAACAAAATACTTGCTTGGATGCCTGCCTTTAAAACTATTGAGAAAATTCTCCACTTTTTTCCCAAATTGAAAATCCTCCACTTTTCTCCCAAAGCAGGTAAAGTGATTATTTGTGTGTCAAGGAGTATTTATAGGAGTAGTCTAACCTCTAGATATGATTAAAATCCTACAATTCTAATAGGAATAAAATACTTAAATCTTATCACAACTTTGAGTTCCAAAAAGGAATAGAATTATATCTGCTAGCATAATTATCCTATAACATCTAATACACAATTATCTAATTATAATATATATGTATATTTTTTGTTAAGGAAACAGGTCTTCACATTCTCCTATCCTTGAAAAAGTTTCGTCCTCAAAACTTGCATACCTTTATCAAAAAGATGGGAATACTTCCTCTTCCAGCTCCCACATCGCTTCACGTAATGTTTGATTTGTCCACTGATCTTTGACATAAAAAATCATTTGATACTGCAGTTGTTGCTCCTTACGATCCAGTATTTGCAAGGAAACTTCTTCATAAGTCAAATCTTCGCACTCTTAATCTGTATCGATTGGTCTCGGACGACTTGTCTTGAATTTGATATGTACTTCTAAATTGAGACATGTGAAAGACATTATGTACATGTGACAATGACGACGACAACACCAAACAATAAGCTAAGCTTCCCACTCTCTCCAATATCACATATGGTCCAATATACTTTATGCTTAACTTGCTAGTTACTACAAACCTCATCACTTCCTTGCTTGGTGAAACTCGTAGATGTATCTTATCATTCACTTGGAAGTCGAACGATCTTTTCTAGATACCTGCCCGACTCTTATTATGAACTTGAGTCTTCCCTAGTTTCCTTGATCTTATCCAAAGTCCTTTCCACCAACTCTAGACCAGTGATTTGCTTCTCACCCACTTCGTCCTAATACAGAGCTGATGTATACTTTCTTCCATATAATGCCTCAAATGGAGCCATACCTATACCACAAAATAGCTATTCTTATAAGAAAACTCCATAAGTTACTCCTAACTCTCTTTAAAAGCATCCAAGTTATAAGCTCTTTTATACATCTTCTATTGTTTGAATAGTTCTTTCCAATTGTCCTTCCATCTATGGGAGGTAAGCATTACTTGGTCTCAATTGTGTACCACTGACCTCTTGGTACATTATCCAAAATCTTGAAGTGAATTGCGGATCTCAATAAGATACTATATTCACAAGCACACTATGAAGGCAAAATATATTCTCAACATACATTTCCACAAATTTCTCCATTGGGGGTAAGAAATGAGCAGACTTAGTCAACCTATCCACTATTACCCACACGGTGTCATTATTACTCCTAGTTTTGGGCTACCCTATAATGAAATCAATTGTCACATGTTCCTACTTCCATTAGGGAATCTCAAGTGGTCTTAATAATCCAGTAGGTTTTTCATGCTCAGTCTTCACTTGTTGGCATATCAAACATCTAGCTACAAATTTGGCAAACTCTCGTTTCATCCATTCCACCAATAATGCTGCTTCAAGAATCTTGATACATCTTTGTTCCTCCAGAATGAATGGATTACTTTGAACTATGTGCTTCTCCCAACATTTTCAACTTTAGTTCTTTATCATTTGGTAAGCATAATCTTCCTTGCATCCAAAGACTTCCATCCTCGTGTACTTGGAACCCATCTATGGCTTCCACTTTCACTCTCTCCAAAATTTTCTTTATCTCTGAATCTTTCTCTTATCCTTGCTTAATACTTTCAACCAATGTTGGGACAAGAGTTAATCAGCCAACACCTCAACAGTAGACTCCACCCTTCCTAAACCAAAGTTATTCATTTTGTTTTTCCAATGGTGACACTTCAATTATCTTTCGTTTCCTACTTAAGGCGTCAGTAACCTTAGTCGCCTTTCCTGAATGGTAACTTATTGTTAGGTCATAATCCTTTATTAATTCCAACCATCTTCTCTGACACATGTTAAACTCCTTTGATTAAAAGATACTTTAGACTCTTGTGGTCACTAAATACCTCGCACTGCTTTCACCCCCATATAGATAATGCCGCCATATCTTTAAAGCAAACTCTATAGTAGCCAATTCCAAATCATGCGTAGGATAATTTTGATCATATAGCTTTATCTGTCTCAATGCATAAGCTATAACCTTCCCACTTTGCATTAATACACATCTTAAACCATTCTTTGATGCATCGTTACAAATCATAGGCCCTCCACTTTCAGATGGTAAGGTATTAATTGCTGCAGAAACTAACCTCTTCTTCAGCTCTTGAAAACTTGACTCACATTCAAAGGTCTATATAAACTTTGCTCTCTTGTGAGTCAACTTGCTTAGGGGTATGGCAATCCTAGATAATTCTTTTACAAACTTATGCTAGTGCCCAGCCAATCCCAAAAACCTTCTCACCCGAGTCAAATTCTTCGGTCCTAGCCATTCCATTAAAGCCTCGATCTTTGTTGGATCTACAGACACTTATTTATTTGAAATTACATGTCCCAAGAAAGTCACACTTGTCAACTAAAATTCACACTTACAGAAATTTGGCATTTAACTTCTTATTTTGAAGGATATCTAACACTTCCTTTAGTGCTCAACATGCATTTCTTCACTCAGGACTAGGATAAATATCTAGATGTTATAATATCAATAGAAGATTACCACAAAACCATCTAGTTGTACTATGAATACTCAATTCATCAAGTCCATAAAACAGCAAGTGGTTAGTTAATCCAAATGGCATCACCAAAAACTCGTAATGTCCATAAGAGTCTTAAAAGCACTTTTAAGTACATTTCCTTTCTTAATTTTCAATTGGTGATAACCAGATCTTAGATCAATGTTTGAGAATACTTTTGCACCTCTGACTTGGTCAAACAAGTCAATATGAGAGAGGGGAAAATTGTTCTTTATAGTAATCTTATTTAGTTCTCTATAGTCAATACACAACCTTAAACTTCCATCTTTCTTTTTGACAAAGAGAACTAGTGTACCCCACAGTGATATACTTGGCCTTATAAACTTCTTATCGTCAACAATTCTTGGAGTTGTTCCTTTAACTCTTTTAATTCTGCAGGGGTTATCCTATAAGGTGCTTTTGATATGGGCTCCGCTCTGAGTATTAGTTTTATCTCAAATTCCACTTCCCTATCAGAAGGTATCCCAGGTAGTTCGTTAGGAACACCGTCAGGATAATCCTTGACTACAAGTATATTTTCCAAAATTTTTTACTTTCTCAATGTCTTCTACATAGGCCAAATATCCCTCACATCCTTTCCTTAAATCCTTCCAGGCTTACATCACGGATTTAATAGGTTTCTTGTATCTTTTATGTCCCTTCTGGTTACTCTGGTACACTATCTCTTCTTTGAGAGGGTCAGTCAACATTAGTCTCTTACTTCTACAATCAATTTGGGCATGATTCCTAGCCAACCAATTTATTCCCAAACTAATGTTGAATCCACTCATAATAAGTTGAACCAAATCAGCTTTGGTCTCTCTTCCTCCTACTTCTACAATGCAGTGATTATATCTGTTACCAGGACACTAGGATCCTTTCCCCCGGGAGCTAGTACTCTATACGGGTGATTCTAATCATTCAGGTTGAGTGCATAAAGCAATTACAAACTTTCTAACCACAAAGGAGTGGCTTGCACCATAGTCTAGTAACACAAAACCTGGTACGAAGTTTACTTGGAGCATATTTGTGACAACGTCATTGAATGTTTCAGCCTTATATTTAGTCATTACGTGAACCCTTGCATTCACCCTAGGTCTTGTATCCATTGTCTTTCCAGGCTTAGCTCTTTTCGCCTTCACTTCAAGGCAATCTCTTATCGTATGCTCCGTTTGCCCACATTTAAAACATCTATTGATCTTATAATAGCATTCACCGAAATGCCTCCTATGGCAAAACTCACACTCAGGCTTCATCAACACTCTATTAAACCTAGGTGAGGGTAGTGTCCTCTACTTTTCTTGATCACCCTTACCAAGCATCCATTAGTATTATCCCCCAACCTATTCTTCCATCAGCGAAACGCAGTGTAAGCTCTTGCCCTTGTTTTCTTCTTCCAACTTTTTTATGTATGCTTTCTGTTTCAGACTAGCAGTAAACAAGTCTAATAAATAGTGGCATTACAGCTCAAAATCCTTGTTCGCATACGACTAGATAAACCCCTAGTAAACTTAATCATTTTCAGTTGTTCATTGGCCATTGTCTGAGGTAGAAATCGTGAAGGGTAGTGAACTTGTTTGCAACTCCACCATAGACATTTTAAGTGTTTGCTTCAATGATTTAAACTCTCCAATCTTCTTAATGCAAATGACGAGTGGGAAAAAGAAATCCCAAAAAAAGTTCTTTAAATTTTTTTCCAGGTTATTGGGAGTGCTAAGGTAGGGAGAACAGTAATCCACTATTTACTAGCTTCTCCAACCAAAAATGGTTTAATAATATCAACTCTTACCTCTATGGGTACTTGCAATAGACTGAAGTTATTCTCCACCTTGACCATCCACTTCTCCATTTTCTCCGGGTCATGTTGTCTATCAAAGTTATGTTCAAGGAACATGTACTTTCTTCATCTTTTCATAGAATACATGTGTATCTGGGCTTGTCTTCGTGCATTTGCTTGGGTTTGCGCTTGTAGTCGTCCTTGAACTGCTTGTGCCATTCCAGTTATGGTAGTAATAAACTTTGCAGTGACAACCATAAGTGGGATGTTCCTACCAGTACCCATTCCCCCATTAAGGGCTTGACTTGCACTCCCACTGTTTACTACTCACCAGGGTTCCTTAAACATTGTCATTTGATTGTTGATTATTTCCTTTGATGGGTTGACTTGCCTAGTTTGCGGTGCCATTTTCCTAGATCAGAGGAAATTCCAAGCTGACCATCCAATACAATTTAAAGAAATAACAATAAAAAGAAACATATGGCACATAATGAGTCAACTAATACTTTTACTGAAGAAACCAAATTTGAGAAGTTGACTACAATAATTGAAGGACCTACTTAAGAAGAGCTATGCTTCAATAATCTAAGAAATACTAGTACTAAACATTATATGAGTAAAACTCTATTATTGAAAGGAAATATCCTAAGTCTATTATCTAATAAATAAGTCCTTTAACACTAATCATCCTACACTTCAACCACAATCTCTTTTAATTCTTCCACCACTTCCTTAGGGTCCTCATTTTCTTCATCACTCCCAGGGATAGGTGCAGGCGGGTAAAAGCCTTCATTCAACTCTTGAATCCTTAACTCTATGTTTATTATATGCAGCTTCATGTTCACCTCCGCCTCAACAATCCTTAGAACCACATTATCTTGTACCTCCTTGAGGCTAAGCTTGATCTTCTTGCTTAGCTCAGTCTCGTCCTATACGCGCTCTTCATCTTTCTTCAACTTCCTCTTGAGTTCTCTTATCTCCAAGTCTTGTTCCTTAATCTTATGGTTTTGGGCATTATATTTAGTATGCTAGTTGGTTCTACATACGTGGGCTTGATGTTTCTTTTCCATGACTCTATCCAGGAACTTATTGTTCACCTCATCCAAAGAAATTTTTTTCATTAGTTAGCTTTTCTATTTTTCCCGCCAAAGCTTTCCTATAGGCTTCTATTTCCTACATCATCAATCTAACATTAAAAAAGATTAAAAATGTATATAAGGTTTAATATTATAGCCAATATCACTATGGATGCTTTATCTAAGTATGTCTTAACCTAGGCTCTGATATCACTAAAATGTCACGCTTACAGCCAGCACATGCTAGGCGCATATCTTCACCGTACTTTTGCCTGAGAATACAAGGTTGACAGTAATTAAATAATAATTAAGAAGAAACATTACTCATAGATAATATTAATGGTGTGGTAACAACGAAAAAGGAATAATGTAAAATATCCTCAAACTACTCTAATGAGCTAGATCCATCTTGGAGCACACAGACTCACTCATTGAAAATGCTAAGTAAAATATATCATTAACTCATTTCCAGACTCTACTTTAAGCTCATTCCTTGTTCTCGTTTGGCAGATCCATAT
This sequence comes from Cinchona pubescens, assembly GCA_025175665.1. NCBI lineage: Eukaryota > Viridiplantae > Streptophyta > Magnoliopsida > Gentianales > Rubiaceae > Cinchona > Cinchona pubescens. The sequence goes on along the minus strand of JANKKI010000488.1, from coordinate 98,758 downwards.
CTTCCACTACTAAATATTATACTTCACTATCTACCATAAAAACAATAATAATAGGAAAATGGGCGATAAATCTCCTAGCAGGTAGCGAATAACTTCTGTCAGACCATGCAGTTACAATACATTTACTTTCCGTCAAACAATTCACAAATCATTTACATTTCTATTTTCATAAAAGCATTTCATTTTTACCAAACACACATACATACAGTGACATTCTTGTTATAGTCGGATTCGATGATTCACACAAGTCTTAGTGCCCCGCACAGTTGATTTCGTGCGATCAATCCACATAACACATAACACAAAACATATACACATTGACTCATACTTATCAACTATATTTCTTTGTCAGTTTTGAGCACTCAGCCTAGTGCAAATCCCCACTGGGTAGCATGCCAAGAGGTCGGCCTAACCTACTCAACACAATTAAACTGTCGTCTAACCAGTGACCGTTGCACTATTAATATATAAAGTTACCTCATGTTTTTCATATAACACATGAAACCAAACAATGCCACTTATACTTTTACATAATATGAAGATATCATAAATTAACCAACATGGTCCATTTTTATAGCATAATATAACTTTCGAAATAAATTTTCATAAAAATTTAGCATAAAATCAGAGTGTTGCAAAAATAATTAATAAATCACAATTACAAAACAATTTTAAAAAGAACAAAAGATAAGAACCACCTGCCTCATATGTTAAGAAGTCATATATCCTCAACTTATACCTCTTCAAGTGCTCCTAATAACAAAATTTACAAAATCCTAATATTTAAAATCCTTGTTCAAATTACATAATATTATCCTAGGAAATAAACCCGATTTATCTATATCTAAATCATTCATTCTTATTCTTAGAAACATGCCTTAAATCTTAACTTAAGCTTCAATAGCATAACACTAAGCATCCATAAGCATAAAAATATTTTCCCTAGCTTTACAAGGATTTTTGAACTTTAGGGTCCTAAATATAATTTGAAAACTTTTTAAAACTCTCTTTGTAATTTTTATAAAAGTTTTAGGGTCACAAAATAGTTTAGGAATCTTTGGAGGGCTTAACGTAACTTTGAAAAAATCCTAGGAGTCAAACAGAAACTTTTAGAAATTTTATTAAAACATTTTGGACTTAATTAGTCCTTCATAGAATCATATGGGTTGAATTCAAGATTTAAAAAGCATATTTGGGCATAATCAATAATCTTTTTGCAAACTTTTGGACTAAATACAAATTGCACAAAGACTGGAGGACCTGTTTTGCACAAGATATCAAAAATTCATCACTATCATCATCGTCGACGACTTCTCATCATTGGCCGAGGATGGCTCCGGCTGGTTCTGGACCGGTGCTCCATTGCCAATCCAAGATTCACCTATATGCACCATGGGTTAAAGCTTTAAGCTCTTGTCATGATATTATAATTGACAAAGTCCTCCCCGATCTAGGCATTACATTTTTTTTAAACATACATTAAATTAAAATTGCAATACAGAATAATTTAAATATAAAAATAATTAATTTAAAACTAAAATAAGATACTTCACTTGTTTGGATGCCTAAAGCCTTTGAGAAAATCCTTCACTTTTCTCCCAAAGCTAGTAAAGTGATTATTTGTGTGTGCCAAGGGATATTTATAGGGGTAATCTAAGCTCTAGATAGGATTAAAATCCTACAATTTTAATAGGAATAAAACACTTAAATCTTATCTCAACTTACAGTCCCAAAAAGAATAGAATTATATCTACTAGTATAATTATCCTATAACATCTAATACATAATTAAGCAATTATAAATGTATAATATGTGTATATATATATATATATATATATATATATATATATATATATATATTCCAAGGAAACGGATGTTCACAAGGACAATGTTTGATATTTATGTGGTGATAACAGTATGACAACATTAATAGTAGAAGTCTATTAGTAACGGAATTTAGCAATGCAAAAAAACAATTGCAATTTGCAACGAAAATAGCAAGGGATTTTATAAAAATAAAAAATAAAAAATAAAAAATAAAATTCTTTTTTCCCATAACCACTTCCATGGTTGTGTGATTTATCCATGGCTGTAATTTGCATGCTACTACTTTAGAAAAAATATTGACAAATAATTAATTAGCAATGGATATTCCCATAGAATATTAAATACAAAAAAACCCTTATATATCCTTTTCAGATATGCCCTCAATACCCTAACCCTCTTCTCCAAAAATTCTTGTCTCTTTCTTCTCCCACTACAATCTCTCGCATATCGCCCTCTACCACCATCCTCGCCTTCAACCCCCTACCACTATCCATCATATTTTCCACCCCTTTCTTCTTCATGGTTTCCTTTCTCCTCCTCCTCTCTCAAGCCTTCACCGTGATTCACACTACCCCACAAGCTGATGATGTAGCTTCGAAGCACCTCCTTTTAATTTTCTTATTGGAACAACTCACTTATGTTCAAGAACTGGACCGAAAAGCCACATTTCTCAGCCGTTCGATCCCAGATCTAAGCCTCAGATTACCTTCTTCTGACATCTCCCAATGCCTCCTCCACCTCTATGCTCACTCCCTTCTAGATATCATCCTACACCGCTCTCGCACTTCAATTAAATGCCCACTTCGTCACTAAAGAACAAGTTTCTCTTTCACCCTCCAGTCAAATGCTCTACCACTAAGACCTTCAATGTTGTACATTTATGTGTATAGTAATATAATCCATTAAACCCTAGTTATTTATTCAGTTACTTGTTCCCACACCTCCTACCATCCTACTACTCTCTCTATTCTCTAGTGGCAAAGTAAGAGAAGTAAGCAGAGCCGCTGAGAAAGTGACATAGCACGGCATCAAACTTGTTGTCTATCTGATATCCTCTTTCTATAGCGATTGCAATTCTGTAAGACAAAACAAAACACCTTTAAATTATTTTTTTCCATTCAAATAATTAGAGGTTCAGGGTTTTGGTCTCACAAGTGTGAGTTTAGTCTAATATTATAATACTATTTATCTCACTATTTGTGGGTTAGTTACTTATATTCATGTTATAGGAAATTTTATGGTCCCGTGAGGTATTATACTGTTATACTTTTAAATACTTGTATAGTACAAGTCTTAAAGCAAAATAGTATGGTACTTTAACAAGACCATAAAATTACTCTAAGTTATAATATATTGATAATGATTCTATTATTGTGGATTTCATGTAATCTTATCAAATAAAAAATGTAAGCAACTACAACTAGTTTATAGGCCAATCTAACGAGGTTTGAATAAATGAAGTTTAGGCATGGTTTTGTGTGACTAGAACTATTTATTTGACATGAGTGGTTTGCTTCTTTGATCACCACTTTTTTTTTTTTTTTGACCCACATGTTGATACACATACTTTTTGTAGCTGGCATTTTTTTTTTTTGGTTATACTCATTTACCAAATATCTACGCACTAGATGACCTTCCTAAAACTGTTACACGTAACTTGGGCTAAGCATCTAATTTTATGAGTTTGGACTTCATGCTCAACAATAGATTGTTTTTCAAGGTTAATTCTTAAGAGACATTTTTTTACTTGTATTTACCTTAATGACTTGAATGTTCTCTGTAATATTTCTAACTTAACCATATTCAAATATCCATGAATATTTTTTCAATATCAATCTCTTTCTTCTACGCTCTAAAGTATTTCATTGGCTACATTACCTTGTAGTTGAAACAAATGTTGATGACATTAGCATATGGGAAGTTGGCTCCTAAGAAAGGTTGGCTCATAAAAATTTCAAGGTTTGGTATATATCCGCCTATTCAAGTAGAAGGTTAAGAGTCAAAAGAGGTATCATACTGCTTATATTTTTTAATTATCCATTTTCTTGTTGCTTTTTAACTTCTTTTTTGCTCCATGACAATTGCAATTTCGTACCGCTTTTGCATGTATGTACCTAGCTATTTGTTTTATAATTTTGTAGATAGTCAATAAAGAGAAGAAAAAAGTTAAGGTTGGAATAAGCAAGAAGAAGAAAATCAATACCCCATCATTCATGCCTCCTCTAGTTTGACTTAGCTACAGGCTCTTGCTTGCCACCATTTAGTCCACCACTCGGACCACTGGTACTCCGCATCATAGTAATGATTAAGAGGGTAGGAGTGGTGTATCTGAGGATGACGATGAAGTAGTGATAGTAATAATGATGAGGAGGTTGAGTGAGAATTCTAGATTATAAATTGTTATGCTCTATTCTCATTAGATACATGTTTCTTGAATTATGATATGTTTAAGAGCAAATACAAGAATGATCACCAAACTATTAAGTTGTTGTATATAAGATCACTATAAGAACTATTTATTTTGCAAATTTGGTCACTGAACTACCTTAAATGTGTGTTTGAAGTCAATCCATTGCAAATTTGGTCATTAAAGTACCTTATGTGTGTATCTGCAGTCACCATGAAAATAGAAGACACACATACTTAAGGTAGTTTAGTGACCAAATTTGTAAAATAAATAGTTCAATGACTCTAGACACATACTTTAGGTAGTTTAGTGATCAAATTTGCAAAACAAATAATTCAATGACCTTGTATGCAACAACCTAATAATTGTTGTATGGTGACCATTCGTGCATTTTGCTCTATGTTTAATTCTGATGTATTTGAATTGAAATGAACAAAAGGAGTTAATTCGTGATATTGTTATTTTGATTGAGATTTGTTAGTTTGAAATGATAATTTGATTGTGATTTTTATTGGAATTTATTGGTTTCAAATGACAGTTTTTTGGATTTTTGAATTTTTTAGGTTTTATTACTTTTTTTGGATTTGCAACCGATTTTCCGTTGCAACGATAGAATGGTTTGCCTTTTGTTGTTACTTAGCAACAAAATTTTTCTTGCTAATTTAGCAACAAAATTTTTCATTGCTATATTGCAACGAAAAATTCTGTTACTAAATTTTCCATTACTAAATCTGTAACAACCAATTAGTGACAAGGTATTTTGCAATGGATTTTGTAACGAAAAATTCCATAACTAAATTTTCCATTACTAAATCCATTACAACCTGTTAGAGACGAGGTATTTTGCAATGGATTTTTTTCGTTACCAAATCCATTGGTAATCACATTAGCAATGGATTTTTGAGAAAAATCTGTCGCTATTTCCGATGCTAAAAGACTATCTTAATTAAGGCATTTATCAACAAATAAAAGTCGAATAAATAGGTGACTTGTTTATACATAAAAAAAAAAAAAAAAAAAAATTACAATAAAGGACACTTCATTTTCTTAAAATATTATTTTCTTATTTTAGAACTAACTTTTGTACCACTTATGAGTTGCATTTTAACTCGATAAATTGATTTGACAAAGGGTGATATAATTCTTAAATTTGAAATTTCAATGTTTTCTCCTTGTGCTAATTGAAACGGATACTAAGAAAGTATTAAAACGTGGGGTTTGAAGTGCTTTCCCGTTTTAGTGGATACTGAATATTTTTTAAATTTTGTCACCTATTTTATGTGGTAAAAGTTTTTGTCACTCTTATGATGAAATTCAAAATATTTCAAAACACATTTGAAAGAAAATTTATCTAAATCCTTTGAGGTTGGAACATTGCGTGATAATGTATATGTTAAAGAACATCAAGTAAAGTTGTTTTGAATTTTTCTCATGAGATTTAGATTTACAGAAATTTAGTTTCAAACACTTGGTGTTTACACATTTAAATCCATAAGAGAAGCATCTTAATAACAACACCATTTATGGTTCTACTTAAATGAGATGCTGAAGAATATATAAAGTTTTACTGTTTTATTTCTATGTATTAATGCGTAAAATTTTGGGTGTTAGTTAACTACTAACGTTTTGAATACTTTGGATACAAAATCATTTTAAATAGAGATATTCTTGACGCCCGTGAGAATTTTGCTCATTCTGTTCTTTCTTATTTGTTAGCTGTGATTAAATTATTGAGCATTGTTAACATATATTTTCAAGATCTTTGGTACGAAAGATTTGAAATAACTAGCTTGATTCAATGTACAAATCTAAAGATACAGATGATTTTAATAGTATAAAGAGATAATATTAGACTAAGAGCAAAGCATTCAATATTTTTCTTGAAACAATCTATTACATAAATGAGATTTGATACAACAATACAGTGGGTTGTTTTATATATTTTATGCTTTACCTAATATTGCCTATACACTAATGATGTGATAATATTTGGCAAATATTAGTTATAATCATTCGGTAAATATTAATGGCATAATAAGACATGTAAGAAACTTAAAGATTTTGTGCTTATTTATAGGCATGTTGAGAATTTTAAAATGATTAGTTAGAGAAAGTACTAATTTTGAAGGTTGCTCAATGCTAGTTGTCTACTAAATGTAAATATTTATATTTGTTTTAAAATGATATCTCAATTTATTGACTAGATATATTTATTTCAAAAGTTAGAGATTTTATTTTATCTTTGGGTCAATTAAGTTTGGTTCTTACATTTTTACTGAAATATTCTCTAAAAGGGACATGGAAATCCAATTGAAATTGATACAATTATACAAAATTTCTTAAATTTTTGAAATAAGGGAATGAGTTGTTAAAGGTGATGTAGTGTGTGAACACATTTTTACAATGGTAAAATGATTATTGATTTACTAACCAAGTTGTTGAGACCTTGAAGGTTTGAGAAGCATGTTGAGCATGTTGTGGTAAACTATATTTAATATACTTAGTCAGTGGATGTTATTTATAACTCTTATGCAACTTATAGTTATTTATAGTAAATGAAGTTTCATTCCCTTATTTATGAAGCTATTAATATGATTTATTCATATTCTATGCATATCTAAAGGTTTTATGGATTGCTTATATGAGTTCATACAAGAATAAAGTGAAAGCCGTACAACAATTATTTTGTTATGACGTGACTTAGAGTTAGAAGCAATAAAGTGGACGAAAATCCTGTAAAGTTTTCTTTGTGAAGTGAGTTTGGTTTAGAAGCATTACTGTGGACAAAATTCCTGGTTAGAATATTTTTAATAATGAGAACTAATTATGGTTTTGACTTGTTAATTTTCCTTGTATATCTTGTGAGTCAAACCACATTACACTTTATTACACAGTGGATCATTCATGTCGGTGATGCATCTATATTTGTAATTATAAGGATTGAACATTGATAAATAACGTATTGACATATGTAGTTCGCTTATGATGTTTTCATTGAATCGAATTCTGCATTGAAATTTTTATAGTGGCCACTATAGTTATGTTTAACCTGAGAGCCATTTTCTTAAATATTTTTATTAAAAAACTTAAAATCAAATAGTGTTACTTAAATAGGAGAATGTTATAATTATTTTCTTATTTGGGCTACCACTAATTAGTTTCTGTTTTATAAAAACATGTTAAATGAATATTGGTAAAATTCATATTCTTATGATCCATTTCTTTAGGGCTAAGTCTGTCACAGTAGTTTGTTTGGTGTGATATGTAAGGTGTAACCTATTTTCTGAATCCTATTATATTTAGAATGACCTTAATAGGGGTTCAATTACACTATATAGGGTTGGTTCCTCTCTCCCATCTATAATCCTACATCATATATATAGGGTGATAGGATGAGTTTGAAACTGGATCATTTAGTGATACCTACCATACAGGACCTAAAAATGGATAGGAAACACCTAGTCAATGTACATGAATCTCAACGTACCGATTATAATCTTTGAATATCTTCATGTATCAGTTGCTACAATAACATGAAATTTTATTTACGGTTGTATTTAAATATTTAATATTAAAATCCACTCAAAACTAACAAAATCAAGTTATTAGAGACTATAGATTACTGTTAGATTTTCTAAACAATGACGAAACCATACCCTCCTTTATCAAATTTCTTATAACACAACTAGGAGCTTAGCAATTAATATTTTTGTTACAACTTCCTTTATCCTCTGTTCAGGTTCGTGGAAAATTTTTCATTGCAACCTCAATTTTATAGAAATTGACATAGTGCCTAACTTTCTTAAGAATTTAAATTTGGAGCGTATATTCAAGCGCATCGCGTATGAGAGCATATCAACTAAGCCCAATCCTCGATATCATATTTTAACTAAGCCTACTGCTCCAACATATCACTTTTTAATGAAGAAACATATCGCGTACAAGTACATATATCACGTAGAGTTCAATTAATGGCCTAATTTGCTTCATCTGATTTATGCATACTAGTGTAAAATACAAACCCTATAGGTGTGTAAGTACAAAAAATACAAACAAATTCAAAAATAATAGTTATTTAAAAAAAAAATTAGTTAGTGAAAGGGTTAAAAAAATTATTCAAAAAATTAAGATAATATAGGTAGTGGAGAAAGGAAAGTGGGGGGGGGGGGGAAATTACAAAGAGTTATTTTATAAGGATAGGGGTTTAATTGGAAAAATAAATAATGATATTACAGCAAACCCCTTTTCATGCTTTTTATATAGTATAAATATCTCCTTAGTCTAATGTAGTGCAAGATACACTTAGACATGGCAATGGGCCAGACTAGCCCATTGGTCCGCCCGGCCTGCCTTGTATTTTATTCGGTACGCCCTGGCCTGGGTATTGTGGCAGGTCGGTTCTAGCCTATCTAAGTATATAGGGCCAGTCCAAATGTGAGCCTCATTTTTCTCAACCTGTAACTGGCACGGGCATCTCCATTGGTTGGTTTGTGACCAACTCACCCCGTTAGTTGGACTATGACCAACCCAGCCCACTCCGTTTATTCATTGACCAGTCAATTTTAGAATTTTTTTTTAAAAAATATTTTGCAGCATTTTAAATGACTTTTTTGTCTAATAGTATTTATGTATTTTTTCTCTTGGACTAATATAAAATAATTTGTAGTAATTAGTAGTGAAAAATGAAGTACTAATTAATAATAACTTCAAATAATAAGTAACAACTTAGATTAGTGTAGTAACTTAGAATAAAGAAGTAATAATTTGGATTAAATACTAACTTCAAATAAAATAAGTAATAATTTGAAATATTATATAATAACTTGGTTTAATAACTAATAATTTGTTTTTTTTTTCTTACTAATATATAAGTTACGAAAATTCTACAATCCCTTTTAGGGAACCATTCCCTTGTACTTTAAATATTTGCACAATATAATACCATGTGAGTTTTAAAAGCTTATACTGCACAAACTTTCAAAGTTAAGGGAATGGGACTATAGAATTTTCCAGTAAGTTATACTAATAATTAATGAAAAAATAATGTACTAATTAAAAATAACTTATAATAATGGGTAATGGTTTGAACTAGTAAGTAATATCTTTGAGTAATAAGTTATAATTTAGAGTATTAAATACTAATATGAAATAAAATAAATAATAATTTGATCTAATTTCAATTAATCAAAAGTAAGCTAACTTGTGGAGCAGACCCTAGGTTGGCCCAAGGACTAGCTCTAGGGCCAGTGCATGCCTCGTTGTGGGCTTGGCACGAAGGCCGGCCATGGGGTCAAGTATTTTTATTTTTAGGTCGGACCTGACACCGTCTTGTTTGAAAAGACAGCCCGATATATGCCCCAATACATTAAAATACATAACATATCAAGTTTTTGACCTCACACAATCCACTGCCATGTCTAGATATGTTTCAGCAACTAATAAAGAGATGAGAATAATGTCCTTTTTCGAATAAACTAGTTGTGCCTTTTCATATATTTAATTTGCAAATGGTATATAACTTCACATATAAGCAAGTCATTAGCAGTTTGATTTTGGGATCTTGACCTAACTATATGACAGGCCTGTGGTATGTTATCACGACTGATAAGAAGCCAAGAACCGACAAGAAGGGAAAGTTTACCTTCCACCTTGGTTATATAACAGATTAAACAACGAATACTTGAAAATGAACTGTTCCTCTGCTAATTAACAGATCGTTAAATCTTAATTTCTCATTTACTATTGATAGAAAGCGATATTAAATACCAATTTTTGAAGTATCTTTCCATAACTTTCTTCAGAGTTAAGTAATTGGCCGCATTTTGTTGCGTTTTACAATTTGTAATCACCACTTTGGCACTATCTCACTCCCTACTTATAACACTATCTGCAATTGAGGTGGTGGCCTAATTGAGATTATAAGTCATCATTTCCCATTGATTACTGGTCCATTATTAATGAAATCTTTCAGAGAATTAAATGGGTGCATTGATATAATTAAAAGTTTGGTATAGTGGAAAGAAAAGGCAGTATAGAGTCCAGGAGAAGGTGGTGTAAGTCGAATTTAAAAAGTATAAAGAAATTGTTTTTTTTTCATTAGGGACCACTTTAATTGATGGAATTTAAAAAATGACTAATTTCATTTTACACCCCTCAACTTACACCAAATTCTCACTTTACACTCTAAATTTTAGTTTTGGACACTTTGCACCTCAAACTCTTAAATTTGTCCTACTTTATCCCTTTTTTAACACCGTCAAAAAGTTAACAAAATCTTTGTTTTTACACACAAAAATATTGTTGTACATCTCGTTGAATTTATTGTACATACGAAAAAATCTGTTAAGTTTTTAGATGGCATTAAAAAAAGAGTTGAAGTGGGACGAATTTGAGAAATCGGAATGCGAAGTGTTCAAAACTAAAGTTTGGAGTGCAATATGGGAATCATGTATAAGTTGAAGGGTACAAAATTGATTCATTAGTCCTTTGAAAAATTAAGGAAATTAATTTTTCGTGGCTAAGGATAACCCAAGATGCTGTGGCTTATAGCGGAATAATTTTAAGGATGTTTATTGAGTGTTATGTGAGAGTTTGCGAGAGTATGTAAAAGAATTTTAAGATTTATGGTAGAATAATACTATTTAATTAACATACATTATTTATTTATCAAAACCTCATTCTTGCATCCATCTCTGCTTTCTGCACTCAAACTATTGGGACTTCAGTTAAATTTCTAGATTTATATCGTTTTGACAATCATTATTTAAAATATTATTAAAAATATTATTTGAAGTAATAATGTAACTATTTATGATGTATGTGAGATAAAAAATAGCTGAAGATTTAAAAAATTATTACAAAATATTATTTGAACAAGAACAAAGAATAGTAACAATCCAATAAGATCACCTTAGTCTCATTTAATATCTCTACCTATTTCGTCTTAATTGATAGAGTCAACCAACAAAGCATAATTTCTTTCTTTTGAATGAAAATGCTCGCATTAAAATCTGCATATTCGATTAAGGGACAAGTTTTATCGTCGAGATCTATGCTGGCAGCATGCAGCATCTTTCTTGTAAAAGAAATACATTTTTTTTTTTTTTTGGTTCCCATTAATTGGATTCTTGGAACTCATTAATATAGCTGAAAGAATATATACATTTACAAATCATGTATGTCAGATCCTAATTAAGAAGGTCATTTGGATATCAGATACCTGGAAAAATGCATAAGCCAAAAACTTCTCTACTAGTGTAAGCAAATGAAGCTTGAAAAAAAGTGCAATTGTGTGACTTGTCACCCAATTGGAAAGGGCTTAATTTGATTTTATATATCACTAACACTAACTAATTAACTTAAATCTTAAGCTTATGCATGGAACACCGACAAGAGTTAAAACCAATGTGTTCTTCAATCTTTAAGTGGTAGTTATGATCTTCCATAATTAAATGAATCCAAACAAAAATGTGAAGATTTGAAGACATAATTATTGAATTAATTATTACAAACAAAAAAGTATATATTTTATGTCAAATTTGAGAGGGAAATTTAATCAGAAAGTTTGGTACAAGAGAGCATGCGTTTTACTGATTGATCAACAGCAAGCAATTGCTGAAGAAAGATACAAATCTCCAAACTCTGATCATCATATGTTTTTTTTGGCTTTATATAAACCTCAGTTTATGATTCAGTCTACCACAGCAACTCAAAATGGAAAGCCCCGACAACAAAAATGCTCAAAAGGTAGGTAATAATCGCAATAATTATTGCAAGTGATTTTTGTTGGTGTTGTTGGTTTTTTTTTTTTTTGAATCTGTGAAAAAAAAGTTTTCCTGACATGTTTTGTGCCCTTAATTTTTTTTTTCTTGGTTTTAAGTACTTAAAGAGTAGATCACAGTCGCCAGTTTCCTCTACTGCTAAAGGAGTGGTGAGGCACATTTCACCTTTGCAGGCTTTGAGAAACAATTCTGGGGTAGGAGTCCGAGGAATTTCCTTCTATGCTGTCTGTTCTATGGTTTAATTTATTCGTACAGTAAATAGATGTCTTTGTTAACCAAAATTAATTTGTTGAACCAAAAAGAAAAGGATTTTAATTCTTTTTGTACTTAAGTGGTTTCTAATCAACTTTAATTAGGTACAACATGTCTAGGACTAATTTTAATTTGCAAATACACCTTGAATTTGTAATAACAATTGAATATCAGAACTTCCATTTTTCTTCAAAAAAAATTTCTTATTTTAAACGATAAACTCAATATTCCTCTACAACACAACACAAATATCGATTATTCTATGTATTCAATTCCTCTAACGAATCTAGTTATGTCTACAAACTCACATGAGATTCTTAACGCATTTTTTTGTCTAGTCACGTCGTCTTGTTTTAGCCATTTTACTGTATGTTAGTTTATTGTGAAGAAAATTTTAAATCCAAACACTAATTGACTTTAAAAAAAAAAAAGAGTAGCACGTGCTAAGGGCAGAGTAGCTTCAATAACATAGTAAAAAAAATTTTTAAATTTTCAATACAGAAATATTCTTCAAGCAGATTATTACTATCAAAATTATGACCAACATTGGATGTATAAGAAATCAATGCTTGCATCATTCCACTTAATTCTCCACCTTATATATGTCGTAATATTTCAGTTACCTACTTGAGTGCTATCTTTTCATAACAAAAAAAAAAAAAAATCTTCATTTCAATTATTTCAGCATAGAGATGAGCTGAAAGATAGCCAAGTTGACAAGAATAAGGTAGACATAGATAAGTAGCTTTTTGAATATTCAATTTCTAGCTGATCGATCCTTCTTCGAAATTAATGTCTGAAGGAGAAGATTAATTGAACAATAACGATTGATTCAAAAGAAGAAAATGCTATATGCAGTTTTTTCAGAAGTTTGTAACAAAAGAAAACACTAAACCACAAGATTTCAAACTCCACACCAAGGAAAGAGCTGTGAAACGTGCATTATTCAACTACTCGGTGAGTTTCAATTTTATTATCGTACCTTTTCTGGTTTTTCTTTTTCTTGTTAGGCTAGTAACTAGTGGTCTTATATTGAATTTACTGAATTTATGGGAAGTTCTACATCCGGCTTGTTGGTTTTAAAAACTCACACAGTATAATCTTTTAAAATATATAATATTGTACACAAGTTTTTAAAATATAACAGAATTATAGAATTTTCTAAAATTTAACCCCTCTTAAAAATTGGAATATATAAACAGATAGCAACCAAGATTTATATAGAAGAGCGACAAAAAAGACAATTAGAGAAGTTGCACAAGGTAATTAATCATCTCCTTAATTAATGAGTTTACAACTAGTGGTGAATTGAATTTTGTTAAATGGAATTGATGAAAATGATCGAGTATTGAGACAGATGATCGAGGAGGAAGAGGTGAAGTTGCTTAGAAAAGAGATGATACCAAGAGCTCAATTGATGCCATAATTTGATAGGCCTTTCTTCCCACAAAGGTATACATGCTTACCCACTTGAAGAAGATTCTCCTTTTTCTATTTTTACAAACTTCAACATAATAATTTATAGCTAATAAAAATTAATTAATTCTAGTCAATTTAAGTTTTGGCAAAAGAGCTAGACAATCTTTCCTATATTCAATAGTCTCTATAAAAATATGCATGACATGTAGTACTAGAATTCATTTGTGCTTGTTTTATGCTCTTCAAGAGAATATTTAAAAAGTGATAAAGTGATATAAGATTGTTTATTGATGCGTCAAAATAATATCAAACACTTGTCCTTATTTTAAATACAATTCCAAATTTTGACTCTGATACATTAAAATTTTTGTTATTTTATCACTTTTTATAGGATTACTTCTTCAATTATTACTCACATAACAGTGATACATTACTCCTACCACAAATGCTCACATTTCATCCTCTATCTGAAGATGACGTTTTGATAATAATCAGAAGCGAAAATTTCATTTTCCACTTCTTCAATGAAATAATTAATTAAGCACATTATTTTACACTATCAATTTATCCCGCATAATATAAACTGTAAAGATAAATTAAGGAAAATGTTGCATATGCATATTATAAATTTATACTATGTAATTCTTGATAAAACTGAATGATTGACTATGATTATTTGGATGAATGGCTTAAAAATATTATTCTTGGAATATTTCAGATCAACAAGGCCATTGACAATTCCGAGGAGCCAAGGCCCAAGCAAGTGAATGGCAAGTGTTATACACACCAGCTGCACTTCCTGCAGAGTGAACTTCCCAATTTTTAACGCAATTAAGTAACTGATCAGTGCCTGCCATTATTTTATGAAGTCTCAATTTTCAATTCAAATTACTGATCATTTGGGTGGTTTTTTTCATTTCAAATTAGTGCATGTAACTTTTTTGTAGTTTTAGATCCTTCTTATTTCAGGGAGTGATGTATAGCATATGTAATTCACAGAATTAGCTGGATCGAAGTCTATTTTCTTTTTCCTTTTTTGGTGGGGGATTTTCGGAGTTTGCTGAATGCGTGGAACAATATTGTACGAGAGCAAGGTAGGACTTTCGATACATTAAGGAGGTGTTTGGTTTATGGGTATGAGAGGGGGAATGGGAATCAAAGTTAATGATACCCATAGATGGTGTTTGGTTGAACACTATGGGAATCATTTTATGGGAATGAAAGTGTTAGAAAACACCTACTTTCATTCTCCACTTGTGACATGAGTTTCAAGTTGAATAACTTATTAATCTAATGAAACCCATTCCTATGTTAAACCAAACAAGTAAGGGGGAATGATATAAACCCATACCAATAGTGGGTTTATAATTCCCATTCCGATTCCGATTCTCGAATGTGAACCAAACACCTCCTAAATGTTTTTTCCCTGCCGGAAACGAAAACAACTTTTATCATAGCAAAGAATATACACTTTGTCTACCCGAATAACTGTCCAATATCATCTTGCCCCAACTCTATGGATAAAATCTTTGTTACACCCTTCACAATGTAAAGTGAGTATTTCAATAATTAGATGACTAAAAATTAATAGAGTAATTTTTAGTCATCTAATGTTTGCTCTAACTTATCATCTCAACGGGTGTAATATTCACTCTACATTAAATGTGAGTAGATAAAATTTACTCAACTCTATGGGCCACAAAGCTTCCACACCCTATATCTAGCACTATCAATTACAGTTTTAATTACCAATATGATGGCTAACTATATTACCAGATTTAATCAAAAAAGAAAAGGAACGTTTAAAAAACAGGAACTAAGAAAGAGGATCTCCCTCCCGCAGCAAAAACTCGAGTTCACGTTCTTTACTTGCCTCCATAGTTTATCCATCCGGTCCCAAAGTTAGCTTCAAGGAGAATCTAATACTTCCTATTGCATATGAGTCTTTCTCCAAACTTTCTAGGATGTGGCACAAAGAAACAGTAGATGTTCTTGTCATGCCCTCACCTGCATACGTTGGCACATGATAGTCGTTATACTCTCGAAAGGCACCACTTAAAGGTATAAAGTACCAAAACAAAACAAAATCAAAATAACTTTATTAAAATCCACATCAATAATGACTTGAATGGTATATTATTAAACAAATATAAATTTAACCATCAAATGGTTCTAATGCAACACAAAACGAAATCCCAACATATCTCAAGATATCTATAATTCTTAACGATATAATAATACACTACAAGAAAAATCACCATTTGTGACTTGCACTACAAGATTTACCCACTTTTGTGACTTGCATAATTTTAAAAATTACAAATACAATCCCTTTGTGATACGACGACTCACAAAAACTAATAATTTCAAATTACAAATGATAATGTGACTACCATTTGCAAGTCATAAATTATTTTGTGATATTATAAACGGTGACATTCATTTGTGAGTCAAAAAAAGGGTTACCATTTACAAAGTCACAAAATCCATTTGTGACTTGCAAACAGAAGTCACATTATCATTTATAATTTGAAATTACTAGTTTTTATGACTTGTCATGTCACAAAGTGATTGTATTTGTGAATATCAAAATTATGCAAGTCACGAAAAGTGGGTAAATTCTTGTAGTGATAGTAATAATTGTCTCAGATACATTGAAGTCTAACCATCAACATGTACTAAGTTCCTTATACACATGATCATTCTCGTACAAGTTCTAATTCTGTAAAAATGTTAAAATGGAGCGAGCATTTTAGTAGTTAATAGTTATCTTTGATACATCAGACAAGTTTATATTATATTATATTATATTATATTATATGTATATTATACATATATATATATATATATATATATCACAAAATTTTATCACTTGGTCAAAATCAATGTAGATGTGTAAGTTCTTATATGAAATCAAAGCAAAATACATTTTGTTTTATGAAAAGAAACTTTTGTTCATATGTTAAAGAAGATTTTAGCTTTGATTTCATTATATTAAAAATTTACAAAATTCTCTTGAAGAGCATGAAACCTACTAATGTATATCTAATGTATATAAGAGAATCAAAATTCATAATCAAAGTTCAAAAATTCAGAATCAAAAAATTAGAGTCAAATTCATAATCGGAGTTTTTAAAATTCATATCATGATTCATTATTCTTATAAAACAAATACGCTAGATTAGTATATGAGAATTCAGATCTAGTGTTGAGAGACCCCACTACAAAAGGTTCTCAAGGAGTTTAGCTAAAACTTACCTTGATTCAGAAACCGAATATTGGGTCTTAGATCTTAAATCACTCAGACAAAAAATTAGAACTATAGTTTCTACCAACTATTCATGATTATCTTAAGAATCTTGGTCCTTTATTAATTATCGAATAAATATTCTAAACACGTGCACATACGAAATAATCCTACAAATTTTAAAAAATTGTAGGACATATATAGTTGTATATAAATCTCAAACGAATTATTATAACTATGTAAGATCCAAGTTTTACAGCAAAAATAATATTTCTAAGCAGTAATCTTAGATGCAAAAACAGTTTTATGAAACACAAAGAGGTGGTAACCACTTATCTCAATACAGTAAACATAAGCAAAAGTCCAACTAATTTCCTATACAAAAATTATCACATATATTAAGTTCTATGAAACACAAAATAACCCTGCACGCAAATGGACTATCATGTATCTACTAATTATAGGACTTACTCCATAAATACATTAAAGTAGCAACAAAAACACAACTAAACTACCTATAGAATATACATAATATTTTAATCTTTTAAACCTTTTCCTTCTTTTTCTTTCTCATTACTACTACCACTGCTTTCTTTCTCTTTTTCTTTTTTCAAAAAATTCTTATTTAACTTGTGCAAAAATAAATTCAGAAATGATTTCTTATACTTTTGAAATAAATTTTCAGATTTTAAAACAAATATCACATAACTAAAATCACTAATTAAACATAATAATACCAACCAAAAATAATCATGGGCATGATATCTAATATATGAGTAGCATAAATAACTATAAACGAAATTATCGAAAAAATTAATATTACGAAATTATACCGAATTCTATATATGACGGGCTCTTGGAATTGGATGGTATTCTAACTCCACCAATTCTCCAAAATTTCGGCCAAACATCAACCATGATAGCCTTGCTAAGGGCTCCTATTTATATATATTGAGTATTAAAGGTTCCCCAACACTTACTTCTATAAATTTGCTATTTTTCACCCATATCTTACTATTATTGGTTCACTTAAGTTAGCTAAAAATTTAACCTAAACTCAATTACAAAAATTAGTAAATAATTAGCAAAAGATTTGTATTTAAAGTGAAAAAAAGAGACACTAAGTTAGTCCAAATTAAATAATACAAGACGAATAGAAAATCCAAATTTATAAGAATTAAATCTTCCATTGTGAATACATAAGATAATAAATTTTTATCGAACAATGACAAGTAGTTCAAATCCAATAAAATTCATAGTATATTAGATATTATCAAATACTAATATTATTTTTTATTTTGAAAATTATGGGAGTTTACATTATACCCTCCTTACAGAAAATTTCATTATTTAAACTTGCATACCTTGATATAAGGAAAATATGTTTCTCATCCATATATCTTCTTCTAATACCCTTCTATGTTGCTTCTCCCACATCTTGACTAGTCTATTAAAACTTTATATATGAAATCTATCTTCTTTGAAACTTTTTTTTTCGCGGTTTATGATCCTTTCATAAGAATTTCCTCTAATCACACAACTAGAGTTAGGTAAATGCTTTAACAATTACGGTACCTAAAATACTACCCTTGAAAAATTAGGTATCAAAACTTAACTAACACTCTAGTCTTCCAATGTATTCTAATATCTCGAACGGTCCTTTTCATTTTTAGGTTAACCCATAATCTTAACCTTTTCGATGTCTTTGTATCCGAAGTAAAATCAGAAATTGATTTTTCTCCGATATAGTGGAGATCTACTCTTGCATTCATATAACACTTCAAAAAAAATTAATTCTAATACCACTTGGTAACTCCATTAGTTTTAATATTCAATCATAATTTCTCTCAAAATCTAATGAACATGTTCGTAACATATCGTCTAGTGTTTGGATAGTATTCTCACATTGATTGTCTATTTAAGGATATAAAAGCAGCACTAAGCCTCAAATCCCTTCTCGTAACCCTGTAGTACTCAACCCAAAACCAAGAAGTAAAAATGACTGTGACAGTCCCATACTATGCTCACAAATACTCCACTAACTCATAATTTTCTACATATGTAACTCCACTAACTTTTTCATGGTTATTCCATCATACATCGATATAAAATGTATTGACTTAGTCCAATGATCCACCACTACCCAATTAATGTCATTATCAATCTTTATTTTCAAAAATTATACTACAAAATCCATATGATCTATATCCCCACTTCTGTTGGAAAATTTCTAATAGTTTAAATAAATCTGGTGGCCATTGGTATTCAATTAACTTGTTGACATTCAAGAATTTTGTCACATATTCGGCAATCAACCTCTTCGTTTCGTTTATATCAAAAAAATTTCTTAAGGTATCAATATATCTTTGTTCCACTAGGATTGTAAATAACTTAGAATATTGTGCCTCCTTCATAATCTCATCCATTAAATCAATCACTTATTGTTAGATACACATAGTATCTAGCACATTAATAAAATATCATTACACGTTATACTAAAATCGGACATTTTACCTCCTCTTAATTCCTTGATTCTTTATAATTTCTTTGTCTCCTCTTTAAGTGAACAAATACTTGAGCATCTTACTATCTGTAAATGTCTCCAATTCTTAAAGTAAAAACACACAACTGCTGACTCCAAGTCATGTGTTGAGTAGTTCTTCTCAAAGGGCTTGAGTTGCCTTAATGCGTAAGCAATTACTTTATCATTTGCATTGACATATAATGTAATCTATTTTTAGACGCATCTTTATAAGTCACAAACCCTCCAGTTCTAATTGGGAAGGATAAAATAGATGTCTTTATCAACTTCTCTTTCTAATTCTACTGATCACACAAATTATACCTCTTTTATAGAATCCACTCAATAAAATTACAATAGTTGAAAACTCTTCAGCGAACTTGATGATAGTAACCAAGTAAACCAAAAAACTTTGTTACCAAGAGTGGAGTGCTTGTAGGCTTTAGTCAACCCACTTTGTCCTCAATCTTTTGAGTCCATAAACTCCGTATATAGAAATTACATGTTCTAGAACAGTTACACTTAATAACCAAAACTCATACTTGCCAAGTTAGTACAAAACTAATCTTCCTTCACAGTACCAAATACTTCTTTTAGATGCTCACGAGTTTTCCTTAAAAAATAAATCAAAATATTGTCAATAAACACTATCCTATTAAGACCTAAAACAAATCCATGAATATTGCAGGAGTATTGGTGAAACTAAATGATATCACTCAAATTTTATAATATTTATAACGCATCCAAAATGCA
The DNA here is from genome assembly GCA_025175665.1 of Cinchona pubescens. Taxonomy (NCBI): domain Eukaryota; kingdom Viridiplantae; phylum Streptophyta; class Magnoliopsida; order Gentianales; family Rubiaceae; genus Cinchona; species Cinchona pubescens. Next base: position 78,551 of record JANKKI010000488.1, on the reverse strand, counting down.
CTCTATACTAAGCTTCTTAATCTTTTAATTATTAATATATAATACATTTACATCTTTAAGTTAATCAACTAAATCATAAAATTTGAGGAAGAGAAAGTACTTATTCTTAACAGTAATCTTGTTACACTCCCCATAGTTAATACCAAACCTTAAATTCCCATTTTTTATAATGAGCCATATCGGGTGCTTCTCACAATGAAACACTTGGCCTAGTGAATTTTATACTCCAATAATCCTTGTAACTATTCATTTAGTTCCTTCAACACAGTCGAACCATCTTATATCACGATCACAATCACAATCACTAATCTCAAATAATACTTTAGAAATCTAGTTGTTCGAAGTATCTACACATAAGATTCCTCTAGCCACTTAGGTCGACCAACAAATTTCCAAACTCCTTCACTCCGACATTCCACAACAGCATTGAACCTTACCATGCATTTTCATTTTCCATAACTGATAATCGGCCATTTTAGTAGGAAAAAATCTTCCCAATACCACACAAAACAAGAGTACTCCATAACCAACATGTCAGGTGCTTGTATCAAAATTTTGATTTAGTAGATCCCGTAATTGGTAGTATTTGCTTGAATCAAATATTAATTTAAGAAAAAAATGATTTTATAGTTTACAAATGTAACACAGGTACATTTTTTTTCAAAATAAATCATGAAAAATTTAAATCATTCTTTTAAAAAAATTCTAGTTTACAGTATATGACATTAGTAGAGCAAAATACTTTTAAAAACAAAACAAATTTGTAACAAATAAATCATACTTCTATTATTAGAAGAAATTAACACAACACATAATATTCTCTAGAATCTATTCTTTACAGCAACGAAGATACAAAAATAAATCCTATTAGAATGCCGAAAATCAAACCATTTTCTTATTACTACAAGCCACTAAAACTCAAATGCTAACGAATATTATTGTCTTCTTATGCCCTTTACTCTTGACTATTTTCTAAAGGTTCTTTCAAAAGTATTCTCCCTATCATGTTCTTCATTCTCAGAAGACGTACCACCTTGAAATTTTAGTAACATATTTATCTTAATCTTAGTTATTCATTTTCTTCCTATAGGGCATTTCAAAATCTGCTCTTAGAAATACGACCAAACAAAAGTTAATCCAAAATTGAAACTTTAATAGCACACATTAATTCCTCGAGAGTCACATTTGTCAATTTTTTTTTTTTGAATTTGACCCTCAATTCCAAATATTACTAATTCATTTCTCTCATATGTAAGACCGTCATATCCATACTTTTATCAAACTATAAACTCTGTCGCCCAACCAATCATGGGTGTTGCCAAAGGTGTTGTGGTAAAAGTTGGTCCACTCGAAGGAAGGATTAGTTTCTCTGTGGTAAAAATGGATGACTTCAAGCTCATCATCGAGTTGGAGTTCTTATGAGACACAAGGAATGTGGTGTTCCCTTACGAGGATTGTTTGATTGCTTTTGGTAACAACCCCAATTTAATCCAAACTATGCTTGGCAAGCTAGAGAGCAGGAAATGACAGGAACATTTCCGCAATGCAACTAAAGAAGGGGTTGAAGTACAATGAAGTAACATATCTATGTCAACTTCAGTGGGACAAAATAGAGGAAGCATCAGGACAAATTGCACAACCTGTTAAGACACTCTTGGAGGAGTTTGAAGATGTGATGTCAAATGAGTTACCTAAACACCTGTACACTCCTCCAAAGCAAGAAGTGGATCATGAGATTGAGTTGATTCCTAAAAGTAAGGCGCCGGCTCGATCACCATATAGGATGTCACAACCAGATCTCATTGACCTATGGAAACAACTAGGTAAAATGTTTGATTCAGGCATGATTATTCTTGCAAAATCACTATTTGGAGCACCAGAGCTATTCCAGAAGAAAGACGATGGTTCACTTCGTATGTGTGTGGATTATCGACACTTAACAAGATAACAGTAAATAACAAGTACCCGATACTACCACTCATCGTTGATTGTTTTGATTAGTTGGCTCGTGCCAAGTTTTATACCAAGATTGACCTGCGATCGGGGTACTAGCAGGTTCGAATCAAAGCGGGTGATGAACACAAAACAACTTGCATGACGAGATATGTCTCATATGAATTCTAGATGGTAACGCCGTTCAGCTTGACCAACATCCCGGAACGTTTTGCACTCTGATAAACCAAATATTACGGGACTTTCTCGACTAGTTTGTAGTGTAAGTGTACCTAGATGACATAGTGATCTATAGCAATTCATTGGAAGAACAATTGGAGCACTTGCAAAAGATGTTGACATGGCTGTGGGAGCATGAATTGTATGCCAAGCCATCGAAGTGCTCATTCGCACAACAATGGATAGATTTCTTGAGGCATATTATTGAACCTAGTTGAATCCGCTTAGACCTCAAGAAAGTACGAGCTATTGAGTGGAGCTCACTTTGTAGTATGATAGAACTTCGGTCGTTCCTTGGCCTTGCCAACTACTATCGGCATTTTGTGAAGGATTACTCTGAGATAACCATACCTATGACGGACTTGCTCAAAAAGGAGAAGGCATGGAGTTGGGATGCCCAGTGCCAGGCAGTATTTGACCGGTTGAAGAAGGGCATGTCCATAGATCCCGTGCTGGCACTACCTAACATGACCAAACCATTTGAAGTGCACACGGAGGCCTAAGACTTTGCTTTAGGCAGAGTCTTAATGTAAGAAGGTTATCTTGTGGCCTATGAAAGTCGAAAGCTGAATGATCCCGAGTAGAGATATTCTGTGCACAAGAAAGAGTTATTGGTCGTGGTGCATTGCCTACATCTTTGGAGGCACTACTTGCTGGGGGCACCATTAATGGTGAAAACGGAGAATATAGTAGTGAGCTATTTTATAACAAAACTCAACCTAAGTAGCTGTTTTAAGCACGATGGCAAGAATTATTGGCAGAGTTCAATTTCATGTTGGAATACAGATTAGGAAAGACCAATCAGATAGTGGATGCTTTGAGCCGCAAGACTGAGTTAGCAACTATATGCCATACAACTGCCTTACATGGGAGCCAAGTTTCCACCAACATTAAGGACCAAATACAAGAACTTTTGAAGAAGACCGCAGTGCACAGTACCTGATCAGGTTAGTGGAACAAGGCAAAGCTTGGAAATTTTGGATCGACAATGGCCTCCTATTGACCAAAAGAAACTGTCTTTATGTCCCAAAAGGTGATGAGTTGCGAAAGAATCTGATCAAGGAGTGTCTGATGATACTCTCTGGGCCGGCCATCTAGGGATGGAATGGATGTTAGCTTTGGTGCAAGAGGCTACAACCGGCTACAGATGCATGACGATATGGATAGCTATGTGAGGACATGCCTTATTTGCCAACAGGACAAAACTGACCGACAAAAGAAATGTGGCTTACTTCAACCCTTGCTAGTACCAGAGAGACCTTGGGAAAGCATTTCACTCAACTTCACCACTAGCTTGCCAAAAGGAGGAGATCTTGCTACAATTTTGGTGGTGGTCGATTATTCCAAGTATGCAAATTTCATTGCAGTACCCAAGTAGGTGTCCGTAGATGAGAAGGCACAATTCTTCTTCAAGCACATAGTGAAGTATTGGGGGCTGTCCAAGGAGTTGGTGAGTGATTAGGACTCGCGATTCATTGGCAACTCTTTTGGACCGAGCTCTTCAAAATCCTTGTAGGGAATTTTTCACGAATTCAACATTACACCCAGAGTCAGATGGCTCAACAGCATGTTGGAATGAAACGCCTTCAACATTTTGTGACAGCCAACTAGGAGAAATGGGTGTCGTTGCTCGATGCTACCCAACTATGCTTTAATGCCCAAAAGAGCTCTTCAACTGACAAGAGTCCTTTTGAGATTGTGACAAGGCAGCAACCTCTACTACCGTACACGGTTGGAATCAATGGAGACTTCAAATCTCCAAGGGTGCACAACTTCTCTTAAGAATGGAAACAAAATTTAGAGATTGCTCGTAACTACCTTGAGAGAGCTGCAAGGCGTATGAATAAGCATGCAAATCAAGAGAGACGTTTTATGGAATTTCAAGTGGGAGACAAAGTAATGGTAAAGCAACCTGACCAGAGACAAAGTTGATACTTGAGGGGCTGAGATGCCAGATCTTGAAGCGAATTGGAAAGGTTGGACATCCCAACTTGGTGGAAAGTGCACCCGTTATTCCATGTGAGCATCTTGAAACCTTATCATGAAGACATTGAAGATCCAACTAGGGAGAGCCCTAAAATAAGATAGACCTTCATGCCAAAACCAGAGGGAAGAGAGTTGTCAAAACCATTCTAGATGACAAGGTCCGCAAGCATTCTAGGAAGTACTATAAGGAATATCTTGTAGAATGGCAGGGCTGTGGAGACGAGGAGAATACTTGGGAGAGGCCAACAAACCTTGAAGCCTTTCAACAAATGATTGAAGATTATAAGAAGTCAAAGGCAACGAGGACGTTGCCAAATCAGGTAGGGAAGAATGTCACGGGTCGCATAGCCAGCATGCTCCGTGACTGACACACTCGTGTGGTAGCGCCCATGCGCCCACGCCCTGCAATGACCAGCCAGCAGATGGTCTCGAGTACTACAATAAATAACTACAATGAGCCCATAGTAGTAGTTTAGGGACATTCTCAATGTAATATGTAGTTAGGTTGTCTTTACTTATTTTCATAAAAGTAGTATCTACTGTTGGCACTTAGGATTTATTTTTTTAGCCTTATATAGAAGGGCTAAGTAAGGTACTCCTGTTAAGCCTTCCTACCCGTTTTCTAATCTTTCCTCTTTGATGTTTATTCATAAATGCAAAGATTATTTGTACGAACAACGTTGTGTAATCTTTAATTTCGTACAATCAATTGCTTTCTTGCAACTACTCCCGGTGTGTCTCTATAAGCACTCGATGTGTTTTCACGTTGTCCGGTTAAGTGTGATTGCAACACATGTCTGTTGGTGGTGGAAGCAGCGTCCAACACATTACTAGCCTTACGGTCTAATCTTTTTTAGGATTTCTTGAGGTCAGCCCGTAACACGTCGACACGCACCAATTCTTTATACACATGATTACCCTCGTACAATATCTAATTCTACAAAAAAGTTGAAATAGGATGAGCGACAAGTTACTTAGCAAGTAGCTAACACCGCCTTTGTTAGACTAGACAAGTTACATACGTACATACATACATACTTCATAAATTTTTTATCACACAATCATACATCAATGTTTTAAAAAGTTCTTATTTGAAATTAAAGAAAAATCCCGCATTATTTCATATAATTATAAAAGTTTCTTTTCAAAAAAAAAAAAAATTTACATACTTTTAGAATAAGTGGTCTTATATAAAAAAAATTTACAAAATAGATTTTACAGAGTTCAAAAGTTCTAAATTGGAGTCAAAATATTAGAATCAGAATTCATAATTAGAGTTTGAAAATTCGAAATAAAAAAGCTATAGTCAAATTCATAATCGGAGTTTCAAAGTTCATATCATGGTTCGTTATAGGCTCATAAAACAAATACGCTATCATCGGGATCTGGCCAAAACTTACCCTAACTCAAAAATGGAATATTGGGTCTTAAGCCACCGAAACAGAATATCAGGTCTTAGGTCATTTAGACAAAAAATCATAACTATAGTCCTTACCGATTATTCATGATTATTTTAAGAGTCTTGGTTAAATAGTAATTACCAAACAAATATTTCAAGCACATACAAATGCGAAATAATCATACAAATTTCCAAAAATGTCACTTACATATTTGTACATAAATTTCAACACAAATTATCATAGCCATGAAAGGTCTAAGTTCCACAGCAATAATAATATTTTCAAACACTAACCTTTGATGCAAAACAGTTTTACAAAATACAAAGGAGTGATAATCACTTATCTCGATGGAGTTAATACAAACTGTAGCATAAGTCCATTTAATTACCAATTTATTACAAAAATGTTCACGTTTTACTTAAATTTAAACACTTCAATAAATTTACTTGTACATAGACTAAGAGACCATCTTCAAATTATTTGAGATCAAAATATCTTAACAAAAGTATTAACTCAAAATTCATTAAATTTTCAAAAATATTATTCCCAAAAATAATACTAAAACCAATCATTATTATGTCGAAAAAATATTTATCACCTTTACTCTTGCATAAGTATTATAATAAAAGTTCTATACTTCTTTATTTTAAAATAATTAATCATGTTAATATTAATAAAATAATTTTTTTTCAAAAATATAAGGTTAGAAATAACCCTCATTAATGTTTCAAAAATATAGCATTCTTACTTCTTAATACTTTCAAATTATATCTCCACCCTATCCCTACAAATATTGCAAATTATATATCCCTTCTAATTTCTTCTACTCAACACTTCATTCATAAGTAAAATGTTACTAAAACATTTTCACCAAAAGTGTTTGATCTTACATTTTATGTTTAGTCCCCAGACAAACTTTCATATTTTGTGTCTCTAATTAGCTCGAATTGTTATGTTATATAAGATTTTCAGAATTCAACTTAATATTTTCAATCATAATAATTTTTTTAACTATTTTCATTTTAATGATGTATATTATACTATGTATTGACACTCCTATAGAGGAGGTATTTCTTGAACAAAAATTTTTTTGCTACTCACTTCGTAATGCGAAGTGAGTATTCTACATCATTAAATAATTGAAAAGTAATGGGTCCAATGCATTAGTCACAGTCTTGGTCCCAGTCTCTAAAAGTGATGCTTGCATGTGACTGGGCCGTCCGAGTCAACTCATCGTGACTCAGATACAATTTACGCCAAAATCTTAACTCATTAAGTTGAATCAGCATGAATTGTCCGAGTCCATACTAGTTGACTCCGAGTCTAGTGTCTCTGCTATATCTTAGTGTAGATTCAGATCACCATCCCTTGTTCAAGTAACGACTTAGCTAAGTCAACTCAGACTCGGACAAGTTTTTGAACCCTGTGCGTATGTGTACAATTTTAAAGAAATACTAATAAATAAAATAAAATGAAAAATAATATAATATATATATATATATATATGGGTATATATATATATATATATATATATATAGTTACTTTATGGGAAGTTAGGAGTTAAAAAGTAAGTTGTCTCTTATAGGACAACGATTAGACGTTTATCGTAGACTTATTAGTCATAAGTTCAATAAGGGAGAGGGTAGTGGGATAGGTGGTTTTTTTTTTTTTTAAATAAGTTATTTGGGAGTGGGTTAAGAGAAGTTATAAAAGGTTAATTAATTTAATAATAATTTCAACATTAACCTTTTCAATCCTACTAAAATTAATATTGAAAAATGTAACAAATTAATTATAAATTACACAAAAATTAGACTAAATGTCTCATGCATTAGATGAAGTAGTACTAGTTATAAATAAGACTGTATAAATTCTACTGAAACATATTGGGACTTAAAATTCGAAAATTATATGTGTGTGTATACATATACATACTTATCGAAATTAGTATAGTTTTATTTTCTTAATAATTCATTTCTATTTTTATTTTTAATGTTAAATTATCTAAAACCCTTTAATTTTTTCCTTAAATTCTATACCAATAATATACACATTTTTTTTTTTTTGTCAAATATCTTGTAGATGCCATGGAAATGGAAAATAAAAAGCATACTTTAATGTGAACTCGAGTTATTTGGAACACAATTCAAATATTAAAGGAGGAGCTTTCTCCATGCATTACTTTATTAAGTCATTTTGTTATTTTAAAATTTTCAATATTTTTAATTTAAATAATGTGAACCTAATTGAATCTCCTGGACTTTATTTTTAAGAATTCTTTTCATGAGCTTGTATCTTGATGTGCTTTTCTAAGTTACTCTAATATAATATAGTTTTGTTTTCATTAAAATAATTAGTTTAACCTATTGATAAAAAATTAAAAAATGCATATTAAATTTATTTTATGTTAAAATAATTAAATTATATAATTTAACTAATTATATAATATTTTATTTCTTTATAAAGCAATAAGATTACAACTATGTAACTAAAAAAATTGAATAAAATTTGAAAAGAATTAGATAAATTTGATATTCCATAAATTTCTCTTTTTAAATTAAAGTAGGAAAAGGCTTTCCTCAACTTTTTTTTTGAGCAATGACTTTTTAGAATATAGTGGAAATGAGTTTTTCTCCTGAAATGACCTTTCTAATTTAAATTTTTATACCAAACATGAAAATGGAAAGGAAAGAATAAGTTGTAAAGGCCTTTAATTGCAACCCATTCCTATGTACCAAACGTGGGTATTTTTGTTAAAAAATAAAAGAAGTAATAAATGGTAAGTTAGATTTAACTGAAGGATTTAGTATTTAAAAAAATTAACATTATTAAATTGGTAGTGTAAATATATATATAGACAGACATACATAACGGCACACCATATGAGTGTGCAATTATTTTAAAAAAAAACACTACACAATTTTTTTTTAAAAAAAAAATTGTGAGTGAAATTTCTAATAAAAAATTAAAAAAAAATTGTGAGTGAAAATTCTAATAAAAAATTAAAAGAATAATATAGGAAGTGGGAAGTGAAAGGTGGGAAGGGAGTTATGAAAAATAAATTATCAATGATTAATAAAAATATATAAAGGTAATAGGGAGGGTTTTTTTGATATATATATATATATATATAGTAAGTATGGATAAGATATAGACCCAAACTTGAGAACGTTTTTTACAAAAAAATATGTTTGGGTTATTTTTATTTCCGTATGAATTAGTGAAAAAAAATTAGCGGCTCAAATCCAATGCCTTAATACAGAAGACACCTCCGTCGGAGCCCCAAAAGCCTATTCCCGTCCATATACCACCACTCTTTCAGCCTCCGTCCGCCGTCGTCGTGGTAGGCAATATATAGTTTAAATGCAATTTCTGATGCATTTCTCACTTATATGTTTGTTAAATGCGTATTTAGTTCATATATTCATGCTCAATCCCTATCTACGACGACGTATGCGTTTATGACTAATGATTCTAGGGTTTCTTTAATTAGCTGTTGACGAATTTTAGAACGAAGTTTTGCAGTAAAAATTGGATCTTTATTGCAAAAAATCATATTACTTATCTGTGTTTTCTGGGATTGTTGTCATCTTAGGTTATTAGGGTTCTTCTTGTTATTCTCGAATATGTTTTACGATATAGCTGGAAATTGTGTTGCGTTTTGGGGCTTGTAATTTGAGTTGTGGAAATGGAAATTTTGGGTTAGGTTTGACCTTTTTTCTTTTGGGGTGAGGGATGGAGGAGTTGGGTCAAGCTTATACACATCTAGATGTTTTAAGACCAACATATTTAATTCAGGTTTTTTAGCATGGATGTTTTAGGTCTAACATATGTAAATGGCAAAAGTTATAAACAGGCCTAGAAGATTTGGATAAGAGAAAGGAACCACTCAACCAAAAGAGAAACAACATGGTCCAGAAATGGAAAAAAATTCATAATTTCTTAAATTTAGTCTCTTATAGACCACATCTAGATGACACCTAAGAGACAGGCAGATGAGTGGTTCTGAAATTGTTGTTTTTGTTTGCATTTATCGGCTTTTTGTGGACTTGAGTTCATCTTCTAGGTCCATTTTGGATCCTGGATTTGGTGAAGAAAAGCAAGATGAAAAGGAAATATGAATTAAACAATTTTTAAAAAAAAAACATTTTCCCTTATTGATTCTGAATCATAGGTTGAATATAAGTTAGTTGAAAGGTATTTAATGTCGAAATTAAGGATCACTAAACTTCTTGTCCTCTCTGCTCTAATTCAGAATTCCAAAAGTATTTTATGGTTTTGTTATTTACATTGCTTTAGTCTGTAACGTGCCTTTCTTTGGTTATTATGTGAACAATTTTTTTGATGATTTCCTTCTGAATTACAAAATGTCACACAATTGAATTCATAGGGTTGGACTTTATGAAAAATTATGGCGGAGATACAAAGCTCTGGCAGGCCAATTGATCAATTGTTGGAGAAAGTCCTTTGCATGAATATACTTTCTTCTGATTACTTCAGAGACCTTTTGAGATTAAAAACTTACCATGAAGTGATAGATGAGATCTACAATCAAGTTGATCATGTGGAGCCATGGATGACTGGCAACTGTCGTGGTCCTTCTACAGCATTCTGTCTTCTCTACAAATTTTTTACTATGAAACTCACTGAAAAGCAAATGCATGGCCTCTTGAAGCACCCAGACTCTCCTTATATCAGAGCTGTGAGTAGACTGGTGCACGATCTATTTGGTTGTTTCGTTAATGTTATTACATTGGTCAAAAAGATATTATTGTTTGTACATTACTAATTTGGCTTGCTAGCTTAGTTATACAAACACCTAATATGGGTGTACTTGGAAGTTCTCGAAGTTGGTTGACATCTATTTTATTTATAAGGAGACTTTCATATTATATAACGTAGTGGTAATGTTGGATTTGCTGGCTCTACCAGCAAATATCACTTGCTAAGTCATTTAATGAATAGTTTGGAAAATTTAGAAAATAATAATAAAAAAAAAAAGTTGAAAATTGTTGGCTTTGTCAGTGCACTTCTTGCAAACAATGAAATTTTTTTGTTGTAGAATTGCTTCTTCGGTCTTTTTCTGTGTATTTTCCATAATATGTTGGCATTCTGCAAGTTATTTTGAACTGCACAGTATTTTACCCTTTTTGGTTCCCTCCATAACACTTGCCTCTCAACTACTTCTGTAGTTTTTGCCTTAGGAATTAAATAAAAGAAATTTGCACATAACATTTATCCTGTGTGAATATGTAGTCTGTTTTCCTAATTCACCATTTTACAAAATGAAGAAAAGATAACATGGGAGGCTGTTTTGGAGCTACCGTTGCGGATGAAGAGAGAAGATTGCATAGAGGCTCCTTCTCCAGTCAGGCAGAGAAATAAGAGATGGAGAGGGATGATGAGAAGAAGATGAGGGGAGAGGGAGAAAAAAATCTAGACTCATGATGAGGAGATGAGGATAGAGCGACGGGATGGAGATAGCAGCAAAAAGAAAAAAAGATAGAAGTAGCGGAAAAAAATTGTCAACGAAGAGATAGAAGGATAGGTTATTTGTTGTAAATGTTTTTGGTTTTAAACCATTGGACTTTAGCATATTTATACTATCATCCATTGATATTCTTTCCTTCATAACTATTAATCCCAATACTTCGGAATTTTATCAAATTACCCCAACTTTTATTTATTTTAAATATCTGATTCTTTTCTTTATGCATATGCACCACTATTATTTATTTTATGCCCAAATATATTTTTATTTAAAAAACATGAGTCATAAAATGATATAAATTGCTTTATGCCTTCAAATTATAGTAATAAATATGTATATTATAATACGTTTCCATGTACCCATATCCGATACTTTTGCAGAGTCCCTGTATCCTTAATTTCATAAATTGAGGAATTACCTGGTTATGTACCGGTATCCTGCCCCCATTCCCAAGTCCGGGTAACTTAGGTATTTGGTTATTTTTCAAAGTAAGACAGACAGGTTCTATTTGGTTGTTGAGCTACCTTGAGTGTGCTGGAGCCTCACCTCAACCTTGGGGTCTCTCTAATGCTTCATGTTGCATATCCCCAAAATAAGAATAACAAGTTGTAATAGTTCAAACATCAGAGCTAGCTCAAAGATGTGATTGCTTCAGTCTGATTGTTACAGAATCCACCTTCACAATTTTTAGTTTTTTTTCTCCATGTTCTCTATATTTGTTTTTCCATCCCTTGGATGAGGGTGGGTATGCCATGGTGACTTCTTGAAACATTTCAACTAGGCACCGTGTTTGTGGTCCTTTAGGCATTCAGTACTTCAGGTGTTTGGAAATTCCCGGTCTTGTTTTCTTATATGCTCGGGAAATGCATTGCTGTTGGAGATTTGGCATGCAACAGAACTTTTATGTGATAAACTCTGAACATTATAAGAGACAGAAGGTAGCAAAGACTGTGTATAAGGCTTAATGTGTATCATCAAGTGCAAGATCTAGAAATATCATGATCTTTCTATCTTGATCAAGTTGGACTGAAGATTTGAAATTGCACTAGAAGATATATTACCTTCATTTGCTTAGGTCTCTACTGCCTATGAAGATGTGTCAAGATTTTTTTGCATTACTGCCTATGAACTTGACTGTGCATACTAAGGCAGGGTATTGCATTTGCAGATTGGATTCCTTTACCTGAGATATGTTGCTGATCCAAAGACCCTATGGAGCTGGTATGAGCCATATATCAAGGATGATGAGAAATGCACCAGGTACATTTCTGGCCATCTTGTAGAGGAACTGGGTTGTCTTTGGTCACTTGAATTGAAGTCCCAATTTAATTTGTTTCCCTGTTGTGGCAAAGTTTTTAACATTTCTGCTTTGGCAGTACATCCAATTTTTGGACCTTCATATTGCATGATTGGGTCTATTTAAAGAAGAGAACACATTTTTGGATGGGAAAAAAGTAACATGGACCTATGGAAGAGTTATTGAAAATGTTTATAAATGACAAAAGCCAGTGATAGCACAGTTGTCAAGGAATTGCTTCCTTGGAGTGAGGTTCATATCTCAGCTCACCTTTCCCAATTCTTCCATCCCCTTCCCCTCTTCTAAAAACAAATAAAAGCAATGAAAAGGAGTAGTCCTTTAAGTTCTATCAAATATTTTTCCCATGTGTGCTGGTTATTGTGAAGATTTTTATTGTTTATTTGATTAATGTATCTTGTTCTCTCCGTATGGTCTTCTGTTATGCAATATTGCCTTTGTTTTAGTTGAAAAATCAAATATCTTGTTCTGCCATTTTGGTCTTTAATGTGATCTTGAACGTGATTCTGTTTCAGGGGAATTACTTGTTACTCGAGTTTTTCGTGAAATCTTCAACATGCTATTACAGATTGTTACTGGGTGTAACTGAAATTCTTTCCTTGCTGTTAAGGCAGTGTTCCTTTATTTGTGAATCATGCGGTTGTTGATATTTATCATTTGCAACCAGCACAAATATACGGTTTAATATTTAAGACTGTACTAGACTTCCACAATGAATTTTCTCCCGAGCAGCATTTGTTTCCCTTTCCTGCCTACCTTTTTCTCCCTTTTTCTGGATTAAGCTAGAGGATTGGTTTTTTTTCGGGGTTTCAAACTAAAATCGTCATCTAATGGACCAGTCTAATGATTTCCTGGTGACACCCATCCCAAAAGTTGTATAAAAGCTTTTAGTGCTTTAGGATGTATTTGTTGATTCTATTAATATTTGGTGCTTATATGTCATTTACCTCCTCTCCTGTTGAGGGGCAATTTATTTGTGTTTTGTCTTCTGCGTGTTTAATAGGACTCATTTCATTTTTTAGGAATTTGCTCCCAGATCCAATGGGTCACATGACTACAATGGGTGTGTATCTGAGGGATTTGCTTCTTGGACAGGTAAGGTACCTAATAATATTTTCTGATGTCCTTAAATTACCACTGTGGTTATTTACTGTCTAATTGGTTTTTTGCTTGAGCTCCTTAGGCTGATTGAAACCGTTCATTCTTTCTAGGTGATGCATTAGTTTTCTATAACATATTGGTATTCCTCTATTTTCTGCTTCATTTTGTGGGAATGTTTAGCTTTATTGAAAATTTTGAAAGATGATTTAAATATGAAAATCTAGATGCTGATGAACATAATTGTGTACTTTATTTGTGAGGTTTAAGTCATACATGACTGTTGTCTTGGAGATTGATTCTTTCCAGAAAACAATACTTAATCCTGTGATTTGGTAAATAAATGTTCTACAGATTGCTTACAGAAATTTCTCATCGAACATTGTGTTTGTGAGAAGCATAATGTGGTGTTGTGGTTAGTTGGATTTTGACTTTTGATGCAAGTACGTGAATTGGATAACATTTAATTGCAGTACTACTTTGATACTCTTTTCCCCCGCATCCCTGTTCCTGTAATGCGCACTATTGTATCCAATCTTGAAAAACTAAAGCTCCCGACCAAGCATTGTGGTACCACTGGGGAAACAACACGTGGATCTGATGAAACTGCCCGTCGGCCACCATCTGTAAAGGCTGCCCTTTCTGTATCTTTTGGTCAGCGTGCTCCACATCGCGCATCGACTAGAGATTCATCTCCTGTCAGGCGTGCCATGCCACCACCGTCATATGATAGAGATAATACTGATAATGATTTAAGACGATCCCCCAGCAGTCGCCAAAGCCAGAGCCATGAGTTGTCTGACCGAGAACATTTGGATAGGGAACGTATCAGGGACAGGGACCGGGACCCAGACCGGGACCGGGAACGATACCGGGAGCGAGAGCGGGACAGGGACAAAGACAGAGAAAGAAACAGGGAGAGAGACAGGGATAGGGATAGAAGGTATGATCATGATCGACGGTCCAGGGAGAGCAGAAGGGATTATGAGAGGAGTCATGATGGTAGCCGGCATTATAAAGAAGGTAGTTCCCGCAGGAGCAGGAGCAGGAGTAGAAGTCAAAGCATGTACGAACGTGGTGTGCACAACGATCGTCGTAGTCCACCTCTAGATGGGAGCAAGGAGAAGACTACTGCATCCAGCAATCTGGCCAAACTTAAAGATCTATATGGTGCCTTGAGCAATCCAAAGGAGGACACAAGCAAGGACAGGGGTCCTAATAGGGATAGTGGCACCGAGGAAGTTATCAGGCTTGGTGGTTCTACTTGGAGGTAGTACGAGGATCTGTGATCTTGCCATTGTACACATGGCATATTTAGCTTCATGGGTCTTCTTGTACCAGATTGACTTTCTTCCTTTGGCGAAGCATCCTTTTACTGAAGTTTTTTCTCATCTTCCATGATGATATTGGACAGGGTCGGTTCAATTGTTTTGAGGACCGGAAACTAAACTTTAAACGGGCGCATTTTATCTTCTTCATAACATGAATACAAATTCTTATTTAAAATTTAATTTTGTAACTTTTTGAAATGTAAAATTGCTAATTAATGTTTTGTAATCAATTTCTTCTATGAATAATATAGTTAAACGTATTAAATTTTTCTTAAGATAATATAGTTTAATGTATTAATAAAATTTTATTAATTGTAGTTTTTAATAACTTAGTTTTTAATCACACCTATATAATTTATACATTTCAATACGTACTAGTTTCACTAAACAATGCCTAATTTAAAAAATTGTTCAAACTATCGTATTTTTATATTCATGAATTGTTTAATTGGATATTTTAATGAAAATTAGTTTTTGGAAATTGTTACATGTATTCGTGTATTTTGGTAATAATTTATATTTAATAAGTTAGCTTAATAAAAATAAATTTTTGTTTTTGAATTTGTACCATCTTGTATGCTTGTGAGGTTTAATAAGTTGTGATAATTAAAATATGATCTATATGGATGGAGTATAAGTATGATTATTAGATAATAAGAATGTCATTTAAGAAGGGGGTTATGATATTTCGTTAACTTATTACATCTTTTAGATTGATAAGCTAAGGTTTGTATTTAGAGAATGAATATGATAAGAGAGGTATAGCTATGGATTGAGAGAGCATTATTTTCATATATATTTTGTCTTTGTTATGGCCCTGTCTAGCGGGTTTTTAATAGTTATACCTAGATTCATTAGTTGAATTATCCTTTCAAATCTATGAGCTATCTATTCTGCGATATATGATATGTTATGCATTTTCTGGAATGTTATGCATGTGAAGCATGTGAAGCATGATTGATTAATATACTATAGCCTACTCAATCCAATAAAAAGGTATATGAACAGATTACTGATATTGTGTTTTGCTCATCTCGTTTATTTAATATTTTACAACTTTTGAGAACAAGTACGATTTCAGTGAGAGGTTCAAATCTACTGTCAGGCAAGATTTTGACCCAAATCGTGTCAATAGTTTCTTGCAATTTCAAACTTATAGTTGGTTTGGGTTTTGGCCTGCGTATTGGATAGATATTTTGTATTACTTTTTATTTTACAAATATTTAATATTAGATATGGTTCTGTTACAAGAGCGTTGTATGGCTTGGCTTATCCAAAGGTGATTACATGTTATGTATTCCTAAATTGAGGAAAATAAACTGTCATTTTATTCATTTGTATCAGATACAACTAGATGATGCCATTTATTTTCCTCAACTTCCAATACCTAAGCAGTAATCCAAATGCAAAACCCGTAAGCTCAGATGATACTTTATCTACTACTCCATCTATTTCATAATTTTCGTTATTTTTCGAGAATTCCATTTATTAAAAATAGCGTGTTGATTGCAATAGTTGTTTAAAACTTTTCCATTTTGTCATTCAAAATTTAAATTTTGAATGATGTAGCATTTGTCCTCACAAAAAGACAAAGGATAAGAGTGACAATGGTGTAATTATTTTACTTTGATTTTTTGTTCAACATGACAAATATTTTGGAATAAGAAAAAAAATGAGAAACATGACACTTTCAACGGGACGGAGGGAGTATTTCTTTTCTGTTTTCTTTGTGCAAATTCCTTTTGGGGGAGGGGGGAGGATGAGGGGTTTGTTTACATTTGCGAAATAAGTAATGGGCTTTAAGTGTTTTTTTTTTTTTTGGAATCATTTATTCTTTCAACGGTGAAATTCTTATCTAAGTTGTGCTTTCTGAATAGAATCAAATTTAGTGTTTGCCCTTTCAGATTGGAAAGAATTAATCTCAGTTATGAATGACCTAAAAGAGAGAGAAAGAGAGAGAAAGAATGAATGAATGAGTTGGGGCCCATTATGAATGGGGTTTAAGTAATTTATAATGAATTAAAGAGGGTAAATTTGAGATAGAGCAAAATTGCTCTAGATGGATAAGAATTGCTCTAACAATAACGGTACCCATAAATTATGGGTTTGAATCATCAATGGTGTATAGAGATCAATTATAGATTCTCTTCTAAAAACATATGCATTAGAAAGTAAATTACATATGTTATTGCAGTTTTATCTTTTGTCATACAAGTTTTTTTAAAATATTTTGAGTTAATTACACTTTGCCCCTCTCAAAATTGAATGTGTTTTGACTTGCACTGAAAGAAAATTTTATATGCTTTTGGTACCCTCTAACTAATGTTAAAACCAACCATTAATCAAAATATTACAGAGGGGTGAAAATTTACTAAATTACCCTCGTATAATTTTAAGGTTATTTTTAGCTTACCCCAGTATTGTTTAAATTTTTATTTTAACCATATATATGTCTTATATTTCCACTTTTCATTCTGTAAAGTTTGATAAAATACTGGGATGAAGAATATTCTTTACGTCAATAGTTCTTTGTTGTTTTAAAACGTTAATTTATTTGGTTCCATCCTTATGATGATTTTTTCTGAATCACTTAAAAATTTTAGGACAAAAATTAATGTAATTAGGGCTTAAATGTAGGAAAACTTGATTGAATTAACGGTATATTCTTTTATTTTGTTGGTGATGTTGTTACTTTATTTTTTCTGTAATGCATTGGAATATATTAATCAAAATTTGTGCAGGATTTATAATCTATCAATCTGTCCCATTTGATAGCTCTCCAGTAATTTTTGACTAGTTTATTGCTATAGTTATAATCCTAGTAAAAATATTAGTTTGAATTTGGACACTTCAAAATTTTCAACTATGGTGAGAAGGCACCTCAAGTAGAATTTACCATTAGAACCGTATGATAAACTCCATGAAATGCCGTCATATACGATTAATTCAGTGGTTTTAATCAAATTGGGAGTATACTACAATTTTGTGCTATTATAGAGATAAAATCCAATTAACCATAAAATTATATGAATGCACTTTACTAATTTAGCACCACTTACTAACGTTTTAACTAACAATTGGTTTTGACCATCAATCAAATGAGGTTAAATGTATATAAATTTTCTCAGGGGCAAGTCAAGTTTACAAGAGGCAAAGCGTAACAGATTAACCCAAATAATTAATACTTAAAAAAATATAAATCAACAATATTAGAATCATTATTATGTTTTAAAGAACTTTTAACATTAAGGCGATTCACTTTCAATTGTAGAAGTCTAACAATTATGATTCAAAATATTGAATAGAAAATAAGAAATATTTATTATACAATTTAAATGGTTCAAATCTTCTTTAAATATAATAAATGGTTTCGTCTATCGTGCATAAAAAATAATTGTTTTAAGATATATGAATCACAAACAATAAAGTTTGATTTATAAATAATATGATTTAATAAATTAAAATATAAAATAAAGAATAATCAAACTTTTTAATATATTTTACCTGATATATTACTGATTGAGTTGTAGATGTTTCCATTATCTACATAATACTTATTAAAATATCTATTGGTATATACTCACTCGAATTTTACTACTAATTGGAAATAACAAATTATTATTGTGCATAAATATTACCAAATATTATTAAACCTAATTATATGTTATAAATAAATCAAAGTGTTTTACAAAGTAAAAACACTTAATTTGAAATTCATCATAGAGGCATATGTGATCTAATCTTTATATATTTATATATACTTACACACATTTATATGTATGTATGTATAAACACTCATCAAATACTATAAATTACAAAAGATTAACACTCAAAACGATAAGAATATTTATATTTTCAAAAAGTTATATATGTAGCGAAATAATAAAATTTTTTAATTCTATGCACAGCACGAGTATGCAGCTATTAAACCATGCATATATAAAAGCTTATGTTTGTATAGTTATAATAATAAAATGTCATTGGATAAAAAAAATTTTGACCTACTTATTTTTGGAGGTTGAAAGCAAGGCTTTTACGTGCTCTATCACAAATTTTGTATGATATTTATCCAATAAAAAGTACGATAGTGGCCATCAATTATGTCATGATGACGATATGGAAGGGTTGCATGTCTATTAATCTGCTCTAGCAAATGGTCAGTGCTCAGATTATTTCAAATAACTGAAGATATTGGTCAGAGATGGATCAAATCCTTTGATATTTCCTTTTTGTTTTAAATTTTTCTTGACTTTGATGCTTGATTATTTATAAATGGTAGCACAAGCTACCAAGATTTCCAGACAGTTCAGTGGTTTAGATGGGTACTTCCTAATTTTTTTCACTCAACTTCAAATCCCTTATATAACATTTTGCTTTTTCACTTTTTCTTCTACATCTATTCTTTGGCTTTCATTTTTTTTCTTTCTGTCCATGAAGGCAGAAACCTTCAACTCCTTTCTGGGGCAACGCTCATGAAGCTCTGGCGGAAAGGGAAGGCCTGTCAGGCCGTATGCCCATGGGTGCAGGATCGACTTTCATGCTAGTTCTTGCTCCAGCATGAAAGTTCTATTTCAATCTAAAAAATATACGAGATTCATTTGGGCCTAGACCTGCCTCTTATACTATCCAATTTATAACACTTGAGTTTTAAAACAAGTGAGTTATAAATTGGATAGTTGGGTGGCGGTCTAGGTCGGTTCCAGTCTTGGATTCTATCCACTGAGCAGATCCTCTCCGTTGGCTAGAATCCGTAACTTGAACGAAATTAGATCTTGTGGAATCATATTGAATATTTGACTATACATTCCGTATCTTGCTAAAAAACCGATCCTTGTTTACCAATCACACATTGTCTAATAAAAGCGAATCTTGATCCTTCTCCTGCTAATGATTTTGTTGAGCTAGTAAACTCCTTTACTTACCGTTGACCTCGCTTATACAGCAGTAGCGCTGGCATGTAATAAGTTTCTTAACTCAAAACCACCAACATCCTCTCCACTCATTTTTGATGTTTTCCAAGCCTTATTTTGATGATGACATAAACAATTAACTCTGTAAAATAAGCTTTTGCAGGAACAGATATTTCGGACGCACAGAACCGTCCGAACTAGGTCAAAACTCCTCGGACGCATTGCATCGTCCGATCGAATTTCGTTCAAGTTACGGATTCTAGCCGACGGAGAGGATCTGTCTCTTATACACATCTAGATGTGTATAAGAGACAGAATTTTTGTCCTAAAATTTTTAAGTGCTTCAGAAAAAGATGTGTATAAGAGACAGGTATTAGATACTTTTTCCAGGTTATCAATACCTCTCGGACGTCCGAAACCCCAACGGCTATTTTTTGTGCATTTATTATTTAGCCGTTAGGAAGTAGTTGAAACCACTATTTATTGCTCTTATAAATAGGTGCTTTAATAACCTGGAAAAAGTATCTAATACATTGAATACAAGCCTTAGAAAAGAGTAATTTGAGTGCAAATTGACTATAGTGCTTCGTTGTATTAGTGTGCAATTGTGAGCGTAATTCAACTTTGAGTGGAGTGATAATCTTGTATGAAAGTGTGGTTGTAAGTAAGATTCAGCTCAACTAAAAGAGTTTTAGTATGAGCAAGAACATCCCAACTTTGTAAAGATTATTGGCTCACCAAGTGTGTGAAGCATTCAAGAGATTTGATACTTCAAGTTTGCTAGCTTGGAAGTATTGATTGTTTAATTTTTCTCTCTTTACTTTACTGTTCTATTGATTTTGTTATATCTGCATTCAATTTGAAAATCTCAATATTTCTCAAAGTAATTTTTAAGAAACCTAATTCACCCCCCCTCTTAGGTTGCTTTGGGACAACAATTGGTATCAGAGCTTGGTCTCATTATATTGCTTAAAACTGCTTCTGAGTAAAGAAATATGGCAACCAATAATGCTTTGTTTTTTGAGGGTCAATCCGTTACTAAGCCCCCTATGTTTAATGGGGCAAATTTTATTAGTTGGAGAGATAGAATGAAAATATTTCTGCAATCTATTGACATTGATTTGTGGTATGTTGTCAATAAAGGTCCATTTGAAGCTTCTATCATTGATGATCACACAAATAGAAGAAGAGAAAAGACAAGGAATGAGCTCACTCCACAAGACAAGGCAAACTTGACGTTGAATGCAAAAGCCATGAATGTGTTATATAATGCCTTGGATGCAAATGAATCAACTCGCGTGAAGGGTTGCATTTCCGCTAAAGAAATATGGGATAAGTTGAAGGAAATTTATGAAGGGAGTGATGATGTTCGTGAGCAAAAGAAATCCCTACTTGTTGCCAAGTATGAGTCCTTCAAGATAGAACCACATGAGAACATACACAAAATGTACTGCAGGTTCAATGACATTATAAAGGATCTTGAAACCTTGAGTAAGGAGTACTCGTTGGGTGAAAAAAATAGAAAAATCCTAAATGTTCTATCCAAAGAATGGGATGCCAAAACAATTGTTATAGAGGAAACCAAGAATTTAAATTTAATGCCTATTGAATCACTAATCAATTCTCTTACATCTTATGAACTCAAGTTAAAGGCCAAGGTTGTGGATGATGAAGAAGCAAGGCCAAGAAGGAGCATTGCTCTAAAGACCTCTCAAGAGGAAGATGAAAATAGCTCCATCAATCTAGAAGATGAAGATCTTGATGAAGGAGATCTTGCACTCATCACCAAAGGATTTCTTAAACATTACATCAACAAACGAAGAATGAGAAGATGAGGCGGAGCTACAAATTTCAATAATTTCAAAGGGAAGTCTAGGCTTGAAATGAAGAAGCAAAATGAAAAATGCTTTGAATACGATCAACTCGGGCATTTTGCAAATGAGTGTCCTTCCAAGAAAAAGAAGGAAGGAAGAAAACCAAGATTCAACAACTTTCAAATCACATGGGATGATTGCAACTCCGAAGGAGAAGTTGAAGAAGAAATGGAGTCGGCACAAATGGCCTTCATGGCCATTGGAGATGATGAGGTAAATTCTAACTATGACTCTAATGATGAAAATGGTGAAGATGATCATGAAGCTTACATTTTGAAATTACATGATAGCTTAAAGGAATCATATGCTAGAAATAAGGAGTTAGCTAAAAAGTCAAATGCTTTATTGAATGCTAACTCTAAACTTGTGAATGAAAACAATAGGCTATCGCAAGAAAATCGTGATTTGAAGAAAAGAATGCATGTGAGATCAAAGGTCAAGGAAGAACAAGCCTCCTTGTACCTAAGAAAAGAATGGATGATTTGAATGCTCTTCTATCTAGAAAGAAAGAAAATATTTTTGATATGAAAAGAAATAGAAATGTAGCAATCAACAAAAATTTTGTCATGTTTAGAAGGGATGACTTATGTATTGTAAAACCAAAATCTTCTTTATATGGTAATAAAAGCATTATTTGTAGATATTGCCAACAACATGGACATGCTAAGAATAGGTGTTATGTCAAAAGGAATGAAAAACTTGGAATGAAAGTTGCATGGATCGAAAGCAATTTTACTAACTCAAATGGATCCAAGAAAATATCCTTACCAAAAGTTATCAATTGATTTATTGTGACAGGTACTTAACATCGTTGGCAAATGCTAAGTGGTTCATAGATAGTGGATGCTCAAGGCACATGACAATAATGCCTCATCTCTTCACAAATCTTACATCCAAAACCAGTGGAAAAGTCACATTTGGAGACAACAACAAAGCAAAATCAATCGGCATTGGTGATGTAGGTAAGGATAAATTGTGAAACCTTGATTAAGAATGTACTTCTTGTTGATAATTTGAACTATAATTTATTAAGTGTTAGTCAACTTTGTGACAAAAATTTATATGTTTTCTTTACCAAGCATGAATGTCTTATCCTTGATAAAAATCATGTTGTCTTATTCAAGGGCACTAGGCACAATGATGTTTATGTGATTCATCTTGATAAAATTAGCAATAGCAATGTAAAATGTCTTACCGCTTCCATAGATGATCCTTGGCTTTGGCATAGAAGACTTTGTTATTTTAATATGGATTTGATTGAAAAACTTGCCAAGAAAGATTTGGTAAGAGGTTTACCAAAACTGAAATTTTTGAAAAATAAAATTTGTGATGTTTGCCAATTTGGTAAACAAGTCAAAGTTTCTTTTAAACCAAAGAATTTTGTGTCTACTCATAAACCTTTAGAATTGTTGCATTTAGACTTATTTGGACCTACTCAATATGCTAGTCTAGGTGGTTGCAAATATGCATTAGCTGTTATCGTAGATGACTATTCTAGGTTTACTTGGGTATTATTTCTTGTTCACAAAAATGAAGCATTTGAAAAATTTGTAAAATTATTTTCCAAAATTCAAAATTTTTGGATACAAAAATTGTTCGTCTATAAGTGACAATGGTGCAATTTAAATTTGGGGTTTTCCCGACTTTTGTGATCACAACGGTATCTTTCATGAGTTTTCGGTTGTTAGAGTCCCTCAACAAAATGGTGTTGTTGAAAGGAAAAATAGGACTCTTCAAGAAATGGCTAGAACTATGATTAGTGAATGTGACTTACCACAATACTTTTGGGCCGAAACGGTTAACACGGCTTGTTATGTTATGAATCGAGTTTTATTAAGATCCTCTTTAAATAAAACTCCTTATGAACTCCTTTTTTGTATAAAAACCCGTTGTGAGCTATTTCAAAGTTTTTGGTTGCAAATGAGACATCTTAAAAATGGAGGAAAACCTTGGAGTTTTTGACAAAAAATCGGCTAGTTTATTTATGAAGGAATTTTTCTAGGATATTCTAGTGACAAGAAAGCATACCGAGTTTATAATAGAAGAACGCTTTTAATTGAAGAAGTTGTGCATGTTACATTTGATGAAACTAATGATGTTATCTCAAAGAATTTATGTGAAGATGAAGATGTAGGTATTTTAAAGGAGCTCGAAAAGCTCATTATTCATGAAGATCATGAAGAGATTACATCACACGTTGATGTCAACAACTATCAAATTGATGATAAAAAGAATGAGGATGCTCAAAATGATCTTTCGAAAGCTTGGAGATTCGTCTCTAGTCATCCTCAAGATTTAATCATAGGTGATCTATCCGATGGGATAGATCACCTATGATTAAATACCTTCTTCTCATCCCGTTATTAGTACTAAATGGGTTTTTAGAAACAAATTAAATGACAAAGGTGAAATCATAAGAAACAAAGCTAGACTTGTTGCAAAAGGTTACGCTCAAGAAGAAGGTATTGACTTCGATGAAACCTTTGCACCCGTGGCTAGATTAGAATCTATTCGCATGTTTCTTGCATTTGCATGTTTCAATAATTTCAAATGGATGTCAAAAGTACCTTTTTAAATGGTTTTATAGACCAAGAAGTTTTCGTCGAACAACCTCCAGGCTTTGAAAATAAAAATCTTCCAAATTATGTTTTCAAACTCTCCAAAGCTTTATATGGTTTGAAACAAGCTCCAAGAGCTTGGTATGAAAGATTAAGTGGGTTCTTGATAGAAAATGGATTCAAAAGAGGTGTAGTTGACATCACTCTTTTCACAAAAATGGATTCAAATGGTTTGTTAATCGTTCAAATTTATGTTGATGATATTATTTTTGGAGCAACTAATGAAAGAGTTTGTGTAAGGATTTTTCACATTTAATGCAAGAAGAGTTTGAGATGAGTATGATGGGCAAGTTGCAATTTTTCCTCGGATTACAAGTTCATCAAACTAAGGAAGGAACGTTTATTACACAAATCAAGTACACAAAGGAGCTACTCATTCGATTGGGAATGGAATATTGCAAACAAGTTGGCACATCAATGTGCACTTCAACCAAACTTTTTGTAGACGAATAAGGTAATAGTGTTGATGATCATACATCTAGTTTGTGTGTAAGTTTCTTTGGAAATTTAACTTGTGATTTGTGTACACATCAAGCAGTGTATTCGACTTCAGCCTCTGCTGAAATAGAATACATTCTTCTGGAAATTGTTGTGTTCAACTTCTTTGGATGAAACATACTCTGAAATATTTTGGTGTATTTTTGATTGTGTTCCTATATTGTGTGACAACACTAGTGCAATTAATCTCACAAAAAATCCTGTTATGCACTCTAGAACCAAACACATTGATGTTAAGCATCATTTCATTAGAGACCTTGTTTGTAAAAAAGAAATTCATGTTGATTTTGCGCCTACTTCATATCAATTGGCTGATATTTTTACAAAACCCTTAGCTCTAGATCGCTTTGAATTGCTCTGGAAAATGTTTGGGGATTTTACAGATAAATTTGGCATAGGTTCATAGTTCGGACGCACTTCTTCGTCAGAACAACTATTCTTTCGGACGCTCTGGATCATCCGAAAGCTTCTGTTACTTCTCGGACGCTCATACTCGTCCGAAGCACATTAGCCTGTCTTCTTAAACACATCTAAAATCTTCCGGAAGCGCACCATCATCCGAAAGAACTTCGGACGCATTGGCTCCTCTTTCGGTCGTCCGTTCTTCGGCTTTCGGATGCTTCGTCGGACGCATACCAAACGTTCGGCCGTCCGAAAGGTGCCCCTGTTTGATGAAAACCGTCCATCTTCCCCATTTCGGACTCACCCCCTCCCCCGAAAACTCTCTAGGCGAAATTTGTCTCTCACCACCCCCTTCAAATTCCCACTCTCTTCCAAAATTGATTGGATATCCTACCCAAAGCTCTTTTCACCTAAATCACATCTAATTTTCCCCCATCCACCATCTCATTTCCTCAAATTCTCAATAATCCTCAAAAATTTGGGAATCTTGAACTCACTCTTTTCTTTTAGTTGATAAATTTTGATAAGATTTGTCAATCCAGTCTTATCAAAATTTATCGATGCCAAGAGCATCCGAACGGTATACTTCCCTTTTAAGTAAATCTATAATCGTTCAACGACAGTCAAAGTCCATTTGATGAATATCACCTTCCCATTATCAAATCTTGTTTTGAAAAATAAAAGACAGGTCATCTTGTGCATCTTGATTTACTTGTTTATCATGACATAGTGCTTCAGTTCACGGCCAATCTTCGGAAAGGTAACACTGTTCGACTCTCACTTCTCGTGTTAACAACACCGATCTTGAAATTTCATCAAACATCATTAACACCATTTTTGAATGTGAAGTCTCAAACCCTATTGATTTCTCTTATTTCTTTTCGTTAGACAAATGGCCCGCTGATGATAGTCAATTTGATATTGATGAAGTTAGAGCTATTTTTAACATCCATTTTAAACAGGTCTCGGAAGCCAAAACTACCTTGCTTGCTCCTGAATTCAATATTAAAATACAGATTATCACAAATCTGTTCTTGCCAACTGACGGTATAATCGAGTGAGCCCGAAAAATGCAACTTTACTTATTTTTTTGTGTTTTCAAGGGTATTCCTCTTGATTTTGGGTATCTTTTTTGTTCCCTATGAGAACTCTTTCTTACTGATACCCGAAGAAACATTCCGTTTGACAAATTTCTCACCAAAATTTTTGATTTCCTCAACATTCCTTTCAGCGGAAATAAACAATATCCTCCTTATTTTAACAAATCATACATTGAACGCAAAGGCCTCCGTTTTTTCAATGATCACAGTCACAATCCCATGCTTCGACCTCTTAAGAGATTCCTCATTCTCCTATGGTTCAGATCAACCACCTCCACTTAGATCTAAAACCATCTACATCTGAACCATCTCTTTCACATATCTGTGAAGAGGAATCATCTAGATGTGTATGTCAAGTCAGTTCATTTCATGTGTACAAATCGAAAATTAAAGCGACTTGAAACTCGTCAAATAATTCTCCAAGAGGCACTCAGCCTTGGCATGAGTCTGCTTCGGCTCAGGTTCAATTTGCTAATCTTCAGTCCCAATATCCATTTGAGTCATCTTCTGACAGTGATGAACCCGAAGATGGACATACCCATGAAGACAATGCAGAAACTGCTCAAGGAGCTGCCGATGGCGATGACGACGATGATGAGGATGTTAACGACACGTTTGAATTCATCATGCAAGTGTCGCAATACAGAGGAGGATGACAGTGAAGCCACTGCTGAAGATGTTCCATCCAAACGACAAAAGACTGAAAAGCGCTCCAAGAAGCGCAATGACTCACATTGCCTTTTCATCGCTGTCTTTCGTTTGTCGACGTTGAATTAAACTGACTTGAGTGCTCAAATCCTTTCAGCATTTCTTTTGGTTTTCAGCATTTCTGTGACTTGGTTGTATATTTCCTTGTCTCTAGCACCATTAAATTTTTTCAGTTGGATGTATGAAA
Organism: Cinchona pubescens; assembly: GCA_025175665.1. Lineage (NCBI taxonomy): Eukaryota > Viridiplantae > Streptophyta > Magnoliopsida > Gentianales > Rubiaceae > Cinchona > Cinchona pubescens. The sequence continues at coordinate 51,461 of JANKKI010000488.1, read as the reverse complement.
CTTGTTCCATTTCTGTCAAACTACTTGCATGTTTTAAGGGGGAGTCTTTTTGATTGATGTCAAAAGGAGGAGTAGAATGGGGTCTTCTCTATACTATTGTGCTTTGATGATTGATATCCAATTGTGATATATTACAAATTGATTAGTCATATCCAATTGTTTTTACATAAAGGTTTGTCATCATCAAAAAGGGGGAGATTGATGTTTTCCAAGCCTTATTTTGATGATGACATAAACACTTAACTCTGTCAAAATAAGCTTTGGCAGGAACAGATATTCTGGACGCACAGAATGATGACAAACCTTTAGGTAAAAACAATTGGATCTGTCTCTTATACACATCTAGAAAGAATGGAATCCTACTGCCTCTCTTTCGGACGCTTCAGGACCGTCCGAAACCTCTGTCGGACGAAGGAACGGACGCATGCACGGACGTCGGAACGGACGCATGCACGGACGTCCAAACGAAGCTTCTCAACAAAACTGAAAGAAGATCGGACTTGAATAAAGACACGCAATTCAATACCTAATTTCGGACGTTTTAAATTTTAATTTATTTTTGACCATTTATTAATAACATTAGGAAGTAGTTGAAATTCCACTATTTATTGCTCTTATAAATAGGTGCTTTAATAACCTGGAAAAAGTATCTAATACATTGAATACAAGCCTTAGAAAAGAGTAATTTGAGTGCAAATTGACTATAGTGCTTTGTTGTATTAGTGTGCAATTGTGAGTGTAATTCAACTTTGAGTGGAGTGATAATCTTGTATGAAAGTGTGGTTGTAAGTAAGATTCTTGGCTCAACTAAAAGAGTTTTAGTGTGAGCAAGAACTTCCCAACTTTGTAAAGATTATTGGCTCACCAAGTGTGTGAAGCATTCAAGAGATTTGATACTTCAAGTTTGCTAGCTTGGAAGTATTGATTGTTTAATTTTTCTCTCTTTACTTTACTGTTCAATTGATTTTGTTATATCTGCATTCAATTTGAAAATCTCAATATTTCTCAAAGTAATTTTTAAGAAACCTAATTCACCCCCCCTCTTAGGTTGCTTTGGGACCAACACTTTTCTCCTCACCATTGCCTCCTCCTCCCTTACCTATTTCCAGCCCTACCCATTTTTTCCTCTCCCTCAACCATCTTCTTCCTCTCGTCGTCAACCCCTACCCCTTTCTCTCTCTTTCTTCTCTTTTCCTTCCTTCTCTGCAGCCCTCAAATCCTTCCCTTTCCCTCCCTCCACTCCCTCTTTCTCTTCTCTTCCTTCCCATTGGCCACCATTTCCTCCCCTAACCTTCTCCTCCTTTCTATTTATCATTTTCTCCTGATTTGATTTTTTTGATGGGTGATTAGATAACTTTTGTTGATTGGATATGACAGGGAAAAAATTGTTGCATATTTGGTGAGAATTGTGAAAAGCAGGAATTTGAGGGATTAATTGTTGATTTACTAAATCAAATTGAATTTTGGTTTTATGAAGTTTTTTGGATTTGGTGGAAAAAACTATTAAATCGGATTTGACCCGTTCAAACGGTTTTAATAGTTTTGACCAGTTTTATATAATGGTTGATTTTGATACTTAACCAGGTCGGTGTCATGGCTGGTTTGCAGTTTTCAACCGATCGAACTGATCGATTCGGTCCAAGTTTAAAAATAGTGGTTTCCATGTTTAGAGTTCTTGTGAAAGGCAAAAGCACTCGGGTGGTAAGCACTGTAGTAGACGTGACATGCACCCTTATTAGGAGAACTATTATCTTAGTTGATAGGTTATAATGGCTGGTAGCCAATTGCATTAATTAGCTTTTGTATCATAATAGATTCAAAGTAACAATTTGCCTAGTCCCAAGTATGAAATTGGTATGAAGTTATGTACTTCTATTTTGGAGTAGAATTTATTGAAGGGTAAAATGCAAATAACCACTATTTGGTTAAGCGAATAAGTACTTTAACCTCCTATAGTTTGTAAATGTGCGCTTGACCCTCTTGTACTTTAAACTTTTTTTGAAAATTGGTTGGAAACTGTCTAACTAACACCGTCTCATGAAATATCATACATGCCCTTAACCAATTCATGTGTTTGACAAGTTTTAAGGTCAAATTGAAAATAAAAAAGGGATTACACATTTCAAGTTTTAGGGTCAAACTGAAAAAAAAAGGGATCAAATTGAATTTAAAAAAAAAAACAAATGCTAACCCTTTCCCGGTCTCCCTGCTTCCCCTTCCTTTCCCAGCCTCCATCTCTTCCTCGACACCACCATCACTGCTACACCAACCCTACCGCCGTCATCACCAGTATCTGCAATTGCCACTGCCCATTCTTCCTCCCTTACGGATCTCCCTTCACAACCTTCCCTTTCACCACCTCTTCCTATATCTCCAACCCCTAATATCGCTTTCCAATCCCAGCCCATTCCTCTTCCTCTAACCCCTCAATCTTCCTCCCGCCACCCCTTTACTCCTCCTATGCAGCCCTATCTTCCCACACCCCTGACCTTCCTCCCTTTAACTCTAAAATTTCAAACCAAAATACACCAACTAAAAACACTAACAATCATCATATTCACAAATCAAAATTAAATCGAGATAACCCTTACTAGTCGCTGCCTTAGGAATCTAAATCCCTAATCAATTGACCAAAATTGTATCATATTCACAGATTAAACTTTAAAAAAGAAAGCCATCATAACCTGACCCAATCTACGAATTTTGAAGGAGAAATTGCAATATTTTTACACAAAAATCTTTCTTGATTTAAAGAATTTCTATTTTTTTCTAAAAATATTTGACCAAAGTTGCAGAGAAAATAATTGTCTCAATGCAATCACCGTGCACCTCCATATCTACTGCTGTTGAATATTAGAGACAAAAGAGGGAAGAGAGGGCGGGCACTAGAAAGCAAAGAGGGAAGAGATGATAGAGAGAGGGAGGGAATGGAGGTGAGGACTATTGGCTGGGATTTCTGACTGATCTGGGGGGGTGGCCGGCTAAAGTGGTTGTTGTTGAGGTGGGAGGAAAAACGAGGTAGGCAGCTGTGTGGGAAAGGAATGGGCTTAGGTTTTTTGGGTAAAAATGTCAATTCAAATATTATTTCAATGTTAATTTTTTTTTATTTAAAAAAAAGTAATTTTCACACGCATTATAGGCAATAGTCCATAAGTATACTTGGTGCGAGTGCGTCCGATTTTGTCAAGCTTGCAAAAAAAATTTAAAGCACAAAGAGTTCAAACATATATTTACAAATCACAGGAAATTAAAGTGCTTATTTACTTAATTACAATACGGTTATTTGCATTTACCCTTTATTGAATGATGACTTGCTCTCTATGCTTCTTTGTGAGAATAGAAAGCATTTATTGGCTGAAAGGCAAGTAGAAGAATATTGAATATTTCGATAATATTTGAGGAAATTTGCTTGTTTTTTCTCTTGCAAAAGTGTAGATGAGAACGCCTAAAAGGAGTAGCTTTGAGTGTTCCTTGTTTAATTGAAATGGTAAGGAAAAAAAAGTAAAATGCCACAAAATCCTAGTGTAGTAGCTCTTAGCATTGCAACAGCAAAATAGGAAAATTTTTAAATGGACTTGGTTCACGGGTCCATGACGGTTGTCATTAATTCCTTTTTCTAAAATCATCTACATCAATCTAAACTGAAAAATTAATCCTCTTTAGTGACGGGCATGTAAATAATTTTGAATCAAGGGATCTATGATACACAAGAATTTCTCAGTAGAATTTAACCCACAACAAGCACAATATGGCAGTGCAGGTGCATAAATTGTTGTTGCTATTGTTCTTCTGCTTCTTCTTCTTGTTTTATACATAAAAGTGTGATTTATTTTAATGTTTTTAACATTTTTTGGACCAAATTATCTCATTAATAATTTTTGCATCTTTGTCAAAATAGTGGTATTAAAATGATAATACAATATTATTTATTTACAATTACTAACAACCATAAAAATCTATTTTTGTTTGAAGAATTACCTTTATTTTTGTACTTTACAATCATAAAAAATAAGGCATCAATAATAAAAAAGTAGAGAGCTTGAATTTATTCAACCTACCCACCCAAAAAAAGTTAGAATTACATACATATTCTTATTTGAAAATACGATTGTTGCGAATAGCACATTAAAGCCACTTCATTTTTTTTAATCTGGAGGATTGGTATCCTTAGGATAGTATCTGGATCAGTATTTTCCATACAAGTGGTAAAATATTACTGCACATTTAGCTTTCGTTGAGTGGATTTAATGGATTTGGATACTCTTTATTTCTTAATTTGTCCATTTATTTATATATAAATAATTAAAATTTAAAAAAATAGTCTAAACATACAACTAGTTTGATCTCATAGTATATCATCATTATCCAAAATTCAATTCATTCAAAAAATTATTATTAAATTATGTGTCCCATTTAGATAGTGTAGGGATATTCAAATTTTGATGAAAAATAAAATTGCTTAATCTAACCGTAAAACTTTATTATTTCCTTCTAACTTTTTGCAAGGAATTATATAAAATATGATTTAAATGAACCATTTTGATTTTTAAAATTTTTTTTAAATTTTATTTTCTAAGGGTAAGATGGAGAAGCCTCCATTTACCCATAAATTGAGAGAATTTTTGTTTAGATTTGACGATCAATTAGTACGTTTTTCAAATAAAAGTAGGAGCTTCTATTATCTTAATATTTTTACTTTTTTTGAACCAAATTATCCCCATTAATGTTTTTGACATTCTATTGGACTGAATATCCTCATCAATAACTTCACAGGGCATTATCGAGATAATATAATACTCTATTTATCACACTTGCTATCAAACATAAAAGACCAATTTTATATTTTGAGGATAGCCTCATCTTTTGTAATTGGAAAATAATTTACAAAGTTACAAATTTAGAATTACTTTCCAAAACTACTCCACATTTTTTTTTCTTATTAAATCACCAACTCCTTAATTTTAGATATTCGATCGGATTTCGTTCATTCTTTTTCGGATCTAATAACACCTCAATAGTTTTGCTTTGTATAGATGCAATCTTCATAATTTACATCTAAAAAGGGCATCAATAAAAAATAAAGAATTTCCTTTAATATACAAACAACATTATAAATAACTATACACATTGTATTGTGAATAGCTTAACAAAGCAACTTCATTTTTTTTGATCCCAATGATTAGTATTTCAATCTCAATAGTATCAGTGCACTATTTTCCTTATTAGTAGTAAAAGTTAATACGATCTTTAGTGAATATGATGACCGATGGATACGTTTTCTTTCTTAATATAGTACGAGTTGCATTAATGTTTTTGACATTTTTTAATGAGAATAATTTGGAAATTATTCTCATTATTAACTCGAATCTTAGTCAAAGTAGGGACGTTATTGAGATTCTCCAATGTTTATATATTTACTATCATTACTAATAACCATAAAGGGCAGTTATATATATTCAAAGGATACTTTTAGTTTTTTGTACTTTACAAGCATCTAATAAAGGACATTAATAAAAAAATAAGGGGTTAGTTACACTTTGCCCCCTTGTAAAGTTGTCTATGTATCGACTTGTCTCTTGAAAATTTTTTATATATATTTAGCCTCCTCTAACTAACGGTTAAGGCCAATCGTTAGTCAAAATGTTATGGAGTGGTGAAAATTTACTAAATTATACTCATATAATTTCAAGGTTAGTTTCAGTTTAAATTTACCCATGTAATGGTATAAAAATCATATTTTACGCCTAAAAGTCCTATATCTCCTTTTTACCCTCTGCAAAGTTAGATAAAATATCTGAAAATAATTTTTATGCCTATCGGTTTATTAACGTATTAATTTATTTGTCGACATCCTTATGATGATTTTTGATGAACCATTTAAGATTTTTAGGACTAAAATTAATGTAATTAGGGCTTCAGAGTAGGTAAATTTTGTCTGACTTGCGTATATATTTTTTATTTTGTTGGTTATGTTGTTATTTTATTTTCATTTTATAATCATAGGTATCATATTACTGAAATTTTGTGTAGGATTTATACATGTGCTAAGCATACATAAAAGGAGAGCATGTCACGAGTCTCTCCATTCAGCAGTTCTTTATTTATTTTCGGATAGTTTGTTGCTACAGTTGTAATCCTGTTAAAAATTTGAGTCCGAATTTGGTCACTAGAAATTTTTTTCGGCTATAGTAAGAAGGCACTTTCGGCAGAATCTAAAACTGCTAGTGAAATCATCTTATGAGTTCCATGAAACACTGTTGTTTATGATTAAATCAATATTTTTTTATCAAATTGGGTACAGTGTAATTTTTTGCCATTGTAGGGGGGTAAAGAGCAATTAAACCTAAATTTATAAGAAGGAACTTTAGTAATTTTGCGTCACTTATAACACTTTGACTAATGATTGGTCTTGACCATTAGTCATAGGGGCTAAATGCATTATATCTATTTTTCAAGGGGCAAGTCGAGACACGTACAACTTTACAAAGAGGCAAATCATAATTAAAACTAGAAATAAATGAAGTCTTTGAATTAAATTTAACTTAATTAACCAAAAAATATAAATAGTAGGCCCTGTTGCAATCTGATGTTTTTGACATTTTCTTGAACTAAATTATCCTCAATTGTATTTCACATCTTTGTCAAATAGGGACATTATTTAGATTCTTTAACATCATTAATTTATTAAATTAAGTAACTAAAAAATTAGATAACTACTATAAAACCTATTTTCATAATGTCATTTTGCACTTTATAATCACAAAAAGGCATCAATGAATAAATAAAGAAGTTGATTTAAATTTAACTTCTCAAACTAAAAAAGCTACTAAGAGTTCTCTATTTAATTTCTAATCCAAATAAAACTAATCCTAACATAAGGAGTAATAAAGAAATAAAAAAATTTAATGAAACTCCTGTTACTCTAAAGCTAATTAATACGCATTAAAAGTCTTACTCCAACAAGTATGGAATAAAGACGAATATTATGTGAGTTTTAAATAAGTTAGTTTTATATGTATTCCTTCATTGTATCTTTCTGCCAATGTGATTCTATACATAGAGGCTATTATGTAAAAACAGATTTGTTATTGTCTAGAGTTTGTTAATATATTATACATGTGGGAACATTAGAAAGGTGTAGTTAACAAACATTTGAACTTAAATAAAACACATCAACCCGAGTCAATACTCAATACTACAATCAACTAATGGAATTTTCCTTGCATTTAGGATTGGAGATAGCTGCTTTAAAGTCTAAAAAGAATTTAATATTTACACATGAAAAACATCTAAAAAATGAAAATAATACCTCATCAATTCAATTTAATTATCAGGTTTTGTCCTATGAATACAATTTTTAGTTTTGGCCTTATTGTTATGTATTAGTGAATCAATAAAAAGAACAAATGTATCGGGAGGAATTCTAGGTGATTTCAAAGTTTTGCTAAAACTTCAAATCTTCACTACCTGCATTGCAAAGGATTAGATACGTGAGTCTTAATGGTGCAATTTTTCTTTTTGGCAAAAATATAATTTTAACCCTTAAAGTTTTGATCGTCGTCTATTTTGGTCCCTAAAGTTCTATACAAAACACATTTAGACCTTAAGCTTTCCCATTTCTATCAATTTAAGACAAATTAAAAAATTTCGACAATTACAAACAGCACGTGACCGTTAAATCTCAACTTTTAAACATGAAAAAAAAATACAATTTTAACCCTCAAAATTTGGGTAAATGTATGGTTTATTTTGGTTTCCAAAATTTCAAACAAAATGCATTTAATCCTTAAACATTTTAATTTCTATCAATTTATTGAAAATTTTATCAATTATGTAAGGAAAAAGTCACGTACATTGCACGTGACTGTTAAATCTATCATGGGATATAACACTTTCAAATCGATTTCAACTTATATAATCATATTTTCACTTTTTTTCCTTTGACTATCACGCCTAACCATTCATTATTCTTGTCTACATTATAATACTTCCCAACCAATTTCAACTTATTTAGCGACAGATTTATCAACAGGATATTTATCTTAAATTCATTACTAAATGATTTACCACGGAATTGCCAACAGAATCCATCTGTCAAAAAATGTCTCGTCAGCAAAATATAGCAATGGTTTTACCAATGGAATTTCAGCAGAAAATTTTTTCCGTTAGCTGTCCGGTTACTAAATTTGGTTTTGAGATATTGTGGAGACCTTAAATTAGGGACGGATTTTTTTGTTAAATTTAGCAATTTCGTGCCAAAAATTCCATTGCTAAGAATAACAGTTGCGACGAAAAAATCTGTTAGTAATTAATATTTTAAAATATTTAAAAAAATATTAGTAACAGAAAAATCTGTCACTAATTTAAAAATTTATAAAAGAGATTTCTTATGAGAACTGAAGTACAATTTTGAACTAATATATTAATCATTTAATTTTGTTTAATATTTACAATTATTAAGTTTTCATTTACTACACCAAATTCAGCAAACATTCCAAAAATTAATCTCAATAAATGAGTCTCATTATATTGCAAAAAGTGAATTATTACTGTTTTATTATATCTCAAAAATTAATCTTGAATTAAATTGTTGTTTTCATTTATGAGTATATTATTATTTTATTATTATCCTTTCTTTAGATATAACTTTTTGATTCACACCATATTAAATAGGTTGAAATCGGTTGGAAAGTGTTACATCCTATGATAGATTTAACAGTTACATGCAATGGACATGAATATTTTTTCATCTGTAATTGATTGAATTTTCAAATTTGTCCTAAATTGGTAGAAATTAAAAAGTGTGAATATCAAATGCATTTTTTTTGGAACGTTGGGGATAAAAATAGCCTATGATCCAACTTTGGGGTTAAAATTGCATTTTTCTACGTTTGTAACTTGAGGTTTAACATTCACGTGTATTGCACGTGACTTTTTCCGTTATAATTGACGAAATTATGAAATTTGAGAGCTAAATATGTTTTGCCTAAAACTTTGGAAACTAAGATGAACTACGACCCAAACTTTGAGGGCTAAAATTGTATTTTTTTTTCCTTTTTTTTTTTTTAATATTGATGAAGTTAAAAGGATGTGGCTTTAAATTTTTCTTTGTCCATTTGATATTAGAAAAATGATCGCCATCTCTGTAATTGAGATTTTATCGTGTTAAATTATTATTTAAACTGATTTTATACGAGCATTTGAATGTTGTTAATACTAAAATAGCACCTGTCAATTTATTTTCAATTAATTAATCTTCTTATATTTAGAACCATAAAATTCAGTTTTTATTTGAAAATGGTATACAAACTAATTTTGACTGTCTGTTAACATAATTTTTTTTACTTAAATATAGTCAATGATAGTTTTATGTTGTGTTGTGATGCCTCGTACCACATCGAATGTGTGAGAGGGGATATTTTATTGTTTATAATACTTTAGGTTGTAAGCTATTAACAATTTCACTTAAACATTTTGAATCCGTTATTTCTGTTAAAATTTATTGGGGTTATTTTAAGCTTGAAAAAAATCTATACACCAAATAGACAGATTTGAATGCAATCTTCAACTTATGTGATTGAACATACATTACGTCTTAAAAGTATTATGTCCTCAACCTTTGTTCATGGAGTATAAAGATTCCAAGAGACATACAAATTTGCCTAGGAATTTTTAGTTTTATTTTTTTTAATGGAATTTGGCTTTAATTTACAGATATAGAAGGCAACATAATTGAGAGATTCATATATTGATTAAATTAACTGGTGAGAAATAAAAGAAAATTTATATCTCCTTATATGTGGATATTTACCTTAAAATTGACTTCACAAAATCAAATATCCTCAAATTAATATAATATATGCTTTTATTGTCTCTAATTCAAAGTACAGTGATGACTCTTGTGTCACTTAATAGAATGAAAACAGAATTAGCTCAGGAAAATTTCAATTTTCACCTTCCAGAAAAACTATAAAAATATAATGAAAAGTATCCAGTTGTTTCTTTTCCAGGTTCTCTTTTTTTTTTTTTTTTTAAAGAAAGACCTCCATGACATGGTGGATGGTTTAGTGTAGACCTCTACCATATTTATTAATAAAAGAAAATTTAGAAGGTTTTAAAAAAATCATGTCTACTTAAACTTTTTTTTTTTTTTTTTTTGGTCGTCATTGATTGTGGGAAAAGAAAATTTGACTCGAGCGATGAGCATCCACTTTAGTCAATGCATCGAGTCCCAAATTCGCTTCTGGGAATATGTGGTGGAAGATACAGTTACTATCTTAGCTTAAACTTAGTGCCAATCCTCCAAGGAATCTATATCCACATGCACAAAATCCAAACCACTCCATAGACCTAATTGAATACCTACAATACTGATAAAGATTCGGCTTCCATGTTGTGAGAGTAGCAAAGAAAATCAAGAAATCAAATAGAAAAATCATTCTATCAATCTCTCATACTATTTTTATTAATCTCTTGCATTATTTTATTTAGTTCTTTAATTTTAAAATAATTCCCTCACAAATATAAAACGTCGTATTTCATTTGTTAGAACAAAATTCAAACACTTTTTGATCTAATTAGTTTTATATGTTGTTTCTTATGACATATTTTTTGAGTGCAGATTCAAAAACTTTTTTTTCTTTCCAATGCAAAGTTCGAGCATTAGATTGGGTCATAAAATTTGAGAAAAATACTACAAGTGAGTTCTTCAAATAATCTTTAAATGCAAACAAATACAAACCCATTGTTAATCACATCTCTTACTTTATAAGATCTTTCACACTTATAGAATATTTTATTCATAGACGATTTTCTAAATTTTCTCAAAAAATATGTCACGTGAACAATACATGACAAATTTAGACAAAAAATATCCGATATTTGATTCATGGACCAAAATTTTATATTTATGAGAAACTAAAATTTATCATATTAAAAGTGATGAACTAAATAAATACAAATGTATAATGTAAAATTTATCATATTAAAAGTGATGAACTAAATAAATACAAATGTATAATGTAAGAAATTAATCGGGTAGTTTTCGCAATCCAAATATCACTCTGCCACTTAATATCAAACTATTTTGCCACCCTCAAATGTTCTTATCATAAGCCGTCCACACTCAACTTAAACTGAGTTTTCGGAGGAGAGATCCGAATAATTGATTTTGGGATCTTATTCTTCGGCAGCTTGTAATTAGCAAACATTCCCCACAAAGTTAAAGATGACTATGTAGATTTAATTAATACAAAAGTATCCATTTTTCTCTCCTTTTAACCCTTTTTTTTTGTACTTATTCAAACTATTTTTTTATTTAATATTCTAGCACTTATATTTTGCAATATAAACAGGTTATTTTCATTAAAAATTTATTTGGTGAATCAAATTTTTATATTCATTGTTTTGTATCATACATTTATTTCCTCAATCCTAAAAAATATGATTGTTTGAAGTTGTCAAATTTTGTTTTGGAGCAACAGTTGCATACAACAAACCGAGGGTTATGTCATGCATTACACAAAGTGATTTTTCTAATGTATTTTAATTAAACTACGTTTATAATAAGAAATCAAGAAGTTTCAAATGCATATGTATATATTTTTGTGACAAAAACAAAAAAATCATAAAGTAGAAAATGACGTGATAAAATATAGTTTGATAACATAACACTGTAATTTATGTCGTTAAATAATTCTATCATGACATCTGAAAAGCTGATTTATCATGATGAGAAGTTGATTGTACGATTTTATTCTCTTTTTTTTTTTTTAAATAGCCAATTATGTCTTCCTCCTTTTAATAGGTATGCTGAAATGTGACCAGGTTATGATTTATCATAGTGGCTAAAAAATGCATGACAAGATACAAGGAGAAACCTAAAGTTTTCAATAAAATAGGTAACACAATAAATTTTGAATAAAAATATAATTTGTCATTTTAGGATATAAGTTTCCAAATTTAGTTGTGGATACAAAATTCTTTGTCTAAATTGGCCTATTTGGCGTACCTGATGAAAAACACGACAATTGTGATTGACATTGCTAGCTAAAATATTATTTTGCTAACATTATACTGTAATTCATTGTGGCTAAATAATTCTAGCCATGACAACTGAAAATTTGATTATCATAATAAAAAGTCGGTTGTTTAATTTATTCTTAAGTTTTTGTCTAAAATATTCATTCATCACCTTTTAATAGGCATTCTAAGATTGACTGCGTTACGATATCTACAATTTACTTTACATTCACTTAAAGAATTTCATTAGTATAGTCAATTCCAGTCCAAAGCATCACGAAAAATCTAAGGGAAAAAAAATCTACTCCTTGAAAATAAATGGGTAATACAAAAAAATTTCAATAAAAATAAACTAACTAAATTATACTGTAAAATTTTTATATGTACTCTTAAACTTGTTATTTAGGTTGAAAGTGTCAGAATGTAGTTATGTGGATATAAGAGACTTAGGTTGGCTTATTTTATGTGTACATGATGAAAAATAATAAATTCATGAGCTTATTAGAGAAATCCAATGACTTTTCTAGATGTGTATAAAATGACTAACATATAACAAGTAATTACCTAAGGGAAAAAAGAAATTGATCTAAGTGAGAAAATTGTTCAATGACATCTAACGTAATTTATCCAAAATAAAAATGCTCCATGATAAACGATGATACGTTTAGAGGGTAAAGGAGGAAAAGCTTTAGAGAGAGAAAGAAGGAACTAAAGTAATTATTGTGTCCGAATATTAATAATTGAATCTAATTGATCTCTATTACATTTTTTGGGGAAAAAAAAGTTGAGCCCCTATTTATAGATGAGGATAAGGGATCAAAGCCCATTCTCACTGTCTAATTATACTTTTACTCTTGATGTGCTTTCTTGTACAACGAGTATCATCTGTGGATCCTATCTATGTATCACTATCTAGCCCCTTATACTGATCCTTCAGGTGTGGACTATTGGGTAAGCTGAACTAAAATCTACCTTCGAAAATATCCAATCAACCTCAATAACGAACTGAGGACGCGTGACAACCAACCCCTTTATTAGACCAATAACCAATCCTAACTAATAATCAGCCCCAGCAAGCCGGTGGTCGAGCCCCAATCAAAAGCACTCCCTCCTTCTTGTTCGGACTCCTTCATCAATCCTTCAAATTTTAAATTTTGAAATGAATGCCACCATTTCTGTTGCTGGCCATGTGTCTTTGCCAAGTTGAAGTTTCTAGATTATAACCCTTCAATTGCACTCTTTCTATTCTTCCTCTTTCTTTATATCGCCTTTGTCCTTTACACAATGCATAATTTCCACCTTTTTGTTATTTGTGCTAGTTTTGTTTTAAATTTTGCAAATGCTATTGTCCACTGCTTTTCTCCTTAACTAAAAACTTCTCCAAATCTTCAAAAACTTAGCAAAAACTTACTTTATTCTTCATTTTTGCTTTCAACTCTTCAAGAGATTATAGCAATGGCATCCCAAAGCAACTCCAGCAATGTTTCCGACACCTCCGACCAACCAAGTCAACCAGTACGTAAATCCTCCTCTACTCAATTGCTAAATCTTCATCTCCTGAAACCCAAGTCGTCTTCTTAGTTGAGATAGAAATTTCTAAGATTAGACCTATTGACCTTCCTAGACTTAGAAATAATTACAATATTCCCAATTCTGTTACTTTAGTATGCCCGAGCATACATGGCTGAGTGTACCAACCCCCTGAGGGTTTCTTTTCCAAATACGAAGGGCCCGGCCTTTAGATACTTCATGCCCTTCTCACAAATTTGGCTAATTGTTGGGATATTAGTCTGTCCTGATAATTGCAATTTAGTCTCAACTCTATAAGACTATCAGTAGGGTACTGTATTTTATGCAAATACTTAGACGTTCGTCCAACCCATCGAGGTTTTCGAGCCTTTTACAAACTAACCATCAACTGAGAACCGGACTTCTATTATTTTTTAGCCCAAACTGACCGTCGAGGTTTGGTAGAGGATTAGCCAACCTCCATCCATAAAAGGAAAATCACCTTCTTCTTTTCCAAATAGTCTGATATGACCATAGTTCAGCCCAAGTTGCACTTAGAAGTGTAATTATACACAACTCCGTTCCTACCATGTTCGATAAAATTCAAGTTGAAGTCGAAACAATAGATATCTCTAACCTTTTTTGTAAATTTTGCCAAGAAGAAGTTCTTTTTCGAAGAAAATTTCCTTGCATAGGCTTGGCTCGTGATGTCCTCGGCTTTACCTGAAGGCTATGACCCATGAAGCTCCAACACTTAAACCACTTTCATCTTACTTTATTTAGCTTAACTTCTGTACTCATTTGGCATTCCATCCTTTTCCTCTCTCTCTCTTTCTTTTTTAACAGGTCAAACCTTGACCAACTTGTTCGACCTAAAAAAAATTAAGTTGTATAAGAAGAAGGCCTCTACATCACAATCTGAAGCATCAAGTGTTGCTCCTCTGAGTGTAACTCTATCATCAACGAACCCAATCACCGAACAACTTAGCCTTTCTGAAGGCATGGCCACCTCCGAACGCTAAGTTCAAGTAACTACCCCCTCAACCAAGGCCCTTAATGCACAAGGCACTAGTTCGATTCGTCAAGTGCCCATTTAGGTGTCCGATGAAGAAGTGGTGCCTGTGCAAATACCATCGGCTCAACCAAGCCCCCCCACAAAACTACCCAAAAGGAAAAAGACTTCTCCTACTCTATATAGAAAAAAGGCCAAAACAACCCCAAGTCCATCCAGCCAAGAGATTATGGTCAGGACCTTCGATGCAGGCTGACCTTTTTAATTGCTGCAACTGCTAAGAAGACTTTCAACATCTCTTACCATAGTAGCCCTTTTTCTTTTCCTCTGATCTGGTCTTCTTTCTCCACCTTAACAATTCTAGGTGGGTTTTTTTGCCCTTGATCATACAAACCAAGAGCATTTTCTGTCCCCATTAATAACTAAATTCTTGAATGGCGTATAGCCCCAGGTGTTCGGCCACAAACTCCTGAAGAGAAGACAGTTGCAAATGGCTAACAGAGCCTCCTATAGACTAGGAAGTCCATCAGCCAAATTGAAGGTCCTGAGAGCAAGCTAAGTTCATCCCAAGATGGACTTATGACAATGCTCAAGGGCAATTCCTTCAAGTGGCCCATCAGATGATTGATTTCAGTTTCCCTCCTCTGAACATTGCTTATGCTAAAAGCTACTCATTGGAAGAGAATATGGACAAAGCAGCTCAAGCGTTCATCACAGTAAGTACTTTAGCAAATTTTCCTTGTTTTGTCTGTATTTACCTTGATACTAATACCCTTTTTTTATGTACTTAGTTTAGCTCTTATCTTCATAATTATATCAAGCGTCTCTCGTTGGAATTGGCCAATAAGAAAGCTTAGCTTGAAGCCGAGCTCCACCAATTTGAGAAAAACAAGGCTGAGGCTTTTTCCAAATTAGATGTGTAGAAGGAGCTCAAGATGAAGCAAAATAAAGCCCTAACCAAGCTGCAAACTCGGCTCGAGAACAAGGCTAAAAACTTGGCCAATTTGGAGAGCCAACAATAAGCAAAGATGGATGAGATGAACAAAAAGATAATTGTTAGGTAAATATTGGTTAGGCAAATTTATGCACAAACAAGTAATCAACCCTACTACACTTAACCAACACCCACACACTCGCATCTACACGAGGTAAATTTGTAGGTAGTAGCGAGTGGGTGTTGTCCCACGAGGACTGATAGGTAATTACTAGCCTATACTACTCTATGAACTAGTTACACAAAGAAAAAGAGATGATTCACCTACTCTACTAAAGTAATGAGAGATCACAAATAAGATGGTTCTAAATTAATCTAAAGTTAGTAATTAGGCTACAACTAAATAAACTAAACAAACATTAACTTCAATAAGCATAATCTCTTATAAACTAAAAGAAAACATAAAGCGAATAGGGTAATTAGCAAATACAATGGATGGTAACTAAATGTTATTATAAATTAATAAATTAAAGAACAACAGGAATGAAAGAGTGACAACTAAGTAGGCAAATTTAACTACTAAACTAGGAGACAAATTAAGGTAGACAAATGGACAATTAAACTACACTAGTACTAAACTATTCTACCCTAAGAAGGCAAATAAACTATCACTAACTAGGCAAGAAAGTAATTAAATAGCAAAAACTACAATAAATGCTGCCCTAAGGAAGCATATAAATGTTAACTATCTAATGACTTATACAGAATGATTGAGAGACATGGAGGAATATACTAGAAATGAAAAGTCCTATTCTACATGCATGGTTGTTCTTCATTTTTACTATTATTGGAAAGAAATTAAAATGCAAAATTTGTAGATCTCAAGTTAATGATTAAGCCAAGAAAATGAGATTAAATGTAAACCCACAACTAACTAAAGCTTAGAAATGAAGAAAATAATAGATTAAATGCAAGATTAACAATTAAAGTGGAGATTTAAACTAATTCTAGAAAACTAGTAGAAATGAACTAGGATGGAAATGCAAGAAAGTAGGATTAAAAGCTAGTAAAATGGATATCAAATTGAAAAAAAAAAAAGGCAAAGCACAATTAATTAGACTTAAAAAGTCGAATTTTTACAACTCAAATTAAACTAAAGATCAAGTTGAAGATAAAATATGAAAAGAGTGCTTGACAAGACTAGACTACTACTAGGAAGGCTATCTACTAAACTACACCTACTACTATGCATTGGTAGGTGTGTTTCTAGGGTAATTTTAAAAATCAGTTGGTCAAAGTGCTAACTTTTTGTCCATAACTGCGGTCACTATTTTATCTGTACAAATTCGGTAACCATGGTTCTTGAAGGGTTTCTTTGTTTCACTTGAAGTTAAAACTGCCGTTGTCGAATTTGCACTTTTAATTCCTTGACCGCTGTTGTTGCACTTTGAGGTTGAAAAGGTGGAAACCGTGGTTGTTATTCTCACAGCTTTTATTTATTGACCGCGGTTTTGAAGTTGTTAACTAGACTTTGACTCTCCCAGTTAATTGCACTCCAATCCCTAACTTCTTCCACTTCTTCAAATTGCAACCAATCATTTAAATTACCTACAAACACAGCACCAAACATAAATTAAAATGCACTTAATATCATAATTGTCAAATTAGTCCAAATTAGTGCATATTTCTACTAAAAATTCTAATATATATCTAATTTCCAAAAACAAGCCTAGATAGACATGTAATATGTACAAAAACGCACAAAACTAATCCGAATAGGACTAACAATGTCCAAAATTGAGCAGGAAATAAGGGTAAAATAACTCTATGTAAAAGAATTATCACACCTCCAAATCTAATATTTTACTAGTCCCAAGCAAAATAAGAAAGGAATAGAGAAAACACACCACCAATGGAAAGGAAAACTTAATTGACAAGGGCAACTAGAAAGCATTCACATGTGTAAATGGTGATTTAACTCAACAAACTAACATGTTTGACTACTTGCTAAGTTCGAAAATAATAAGACTAGGTTAATTGCACGTTTCATGTTGACAAGTGAAGTATTAAGAGAATGCCAATTCAAATCCAAAGTGATCAATAGTCAAAATATTAAATTGCTCAAAAATTGGCGTCAAGTATAGAAAGATCACTCAAACTTGTTTTAAGAAGCAATAAAATGCTTATGAACATGCAAGGATGTTTATGGATACCATAAAACTTAGCTAAGAGCACTCATCAAGGAAATGTTTCGCCCTATTAATCTCTAAGATCTTAAATCCTAGATTAAAGATCCCATAGGACTTTTCAAGATTGTAATGTAGACTAAGGGTGAAGGTAGGATAGAATTTGGATAAGAATGGCTCAATTTCACCTTGTTCATTCATGACAAATTTTAGGACCTTAACCCATACACAAAAATTCCCACAAACTCCGCACATAAACCAATTTCCACTTGGAGTACAGGAACAACTAATTTTTAGACTAAGGAGATACTTTTGGGTCTCCTTTATTGCAAAATGTATATACAACATTGCAGAAATTAAACGAACAAGAATAAATTTTTTTTTTTTTTTTGAAGGGAAGATAATAACACATGAAAATTCAACTTTATTACATATAATTACAAGAAGGAAATTGATAAAAGATTCAAACGATGATACTTCAATTTCCAAACTAATGTGCAAAAGAATTGACTTCATTCCACCATATAACACTTCAACACTTAGGTTCAAATTCGACGAACGTGATAGAATGAAGAGATAGGAATTCAATAGAAGGGAAATGGTTGAATCATGTGGTTGTCAAAGAAATAAAGTTTAAAGGCTCAAATTTACATTAGGGTCTTGCCTAAACATTCTTAAATTGGTTTGCATCTTAGGGTTTCCAATAGAGATGCCTTGTTTATTTTCAAAATCTGGCTATGTAGTAACTAGGGAATTCACACTACCTAAACTAATGTCTCTAACCAAAACTTACTAGCCAAAAAAAATCCTATAATGCAAGTCATGCAAAATGGCCAAAGATGCTTAAATCATCTCTTTCTATACTATCTACTAATTTTTAAGAACTTTAATATATTTAAACCAAATCAAATAAGTAATGAATATGGCATTCAAATAATACTTCCAGTCAACATAGAGTTAAACACTTAAACTAGCAAAGAAAAGCATTTTTGTACAAGTAATAGAATATTTTGTAGAGTTTAAAGAGTTAAAAGCCATTTCGCACAAGTAATACCACCAAATTCATCAAGTCAATTCATCCATTCCAAACACACAAACCATACTCATGTATAAAGGACACCACCGAACTTTCCATCTTATTAAATTCATAAGTATCACTCATTCTACCGCTCACCATTAAGCGCAAGAAAGCAAAATAAGGAAACTAAAACATAAATAATAATGAAAAACCAACTTGGAATATGCCTAGAAGGCTTCCAAGAACCACATATCCAAACAAACATAAGCAATAAACTAAGGATTGGTCGTACTAAAATGGCTCAACAGTTCCCTTAAAATTAAATCCAACTACATCAAGAGGTCTAAACCAATCAAGCATCCAAACTAGAACCCTTAACCAAAAACATTATTCCAAAGCATAAACTACTAAAAGTACTAACATAATACTAAAAACTTAAACACATCTAATGATGTGAATAAGAGACAGGGTTCTCTAGTTTAAGCAAACATGATAAAACAAACATTGTTTAGATGGGGGTAAGAAACATGTAAATAAGTATGGGCGAAGTTTCTTCTCAAACTCATGTGAGGGGTGTGGCCACTTGCTAAATCTCCTGAGAATGAAGACGGAGAAGGATAGGCATCTTCATTTGAGTCCTCCAAGTTAGCTTCCACTTCTCCTTTTTATCCTTCTCCGTCTTCATCTTCTTACAGTTGTGGCTCACCGCATTCAGGTAGAAAGAAGACCCGTCTCAAGGTGGTCCCAAAAGCTAAAGTGGAGGAGGACTTAAGTAGACCCATGTCTCGAGAGTTGTGGTCTTGAGGGCTTGGCCTAGGAATGCCATATTCTTGTGGAGAGCCATGTGACTATATGTCTAGTAAGCATGCAGCTCCTCCCTTTCATAGTCCGTCTAAGAGAGATTATATGTGTACCCTATTGGCCAAGCTACGCTATGTGCTTGCGAGAGTGCTTGAACTTGTGCTTGAGGAGATTCACCGAGTGCCACATTCACTATATTGTGCCTTCAAAATTCGTTCAACATGTTGTGAACATAGGTACCATTGATTTTTCCCTTAGGTCCTACCACTTCGTCTCCATCCCTCCCAACTGGGACAACCTACATTAACACATAAATGCTTAACAAGACCAGGCAGATAAAATGAAGGCTTTCCTGACTTGCCATTTCTCAGGAACTCATAGTAGATGATCTTGCCCAAATCTATACTTTTTGCAACAGGTTTTCAACAATCTCAAAAATTAAGCATGCCTTCTCCTGTTGCACAGTCTCTTAAACACAGTAGATGTGAAAAGAGACAACTGATGAAGTACAATCAAAATCTATTAATGCTTCTTCTTGAAAGCCAAAATTTTTGTTTTGGGGGCGTTATAATCCCATTTAGGTTCCCCTTCACACAGTCCATGCCACATCTTAGTAAAATCAGGACTCTTATTTGTTGGGTTCATCAAATCTCTATAACCGTTACCATTCAAATTTGGTGTTTCAAAGAATGCATTAATTTCTTAGGGGTGACCTCTACCCACTTCCCTCTCACATACACCTTGTCATCCTCTATCCTACACAAGTTGAGTGAAACTCCTTAACTAAATTAACATTCCCCACTGGAGTTGTTTCGTTAAAAGTCAACCAACGTCTCTTGTTAAATTGCCTCTCAATTTCCATTCTAAAATTTTCAAATTCTTCCCAACTTGGTGTGTCAAAACTTCTATCATTAATTATATTTCGATGCTTGCTATGATTTTTTTTAATAAATTTTTGCTTCCTTGGCATTAAAAAAGATATTATCATCATAACTCACTCTAACACTACCACTACCCGTACGCGTATTCCGTTTCTTACCGACTGAAGCCGTTGACATAGCCTTACCCTTTCCTTTGTCTTTAGCAATGTGCACAGTTCAACAAATTTTTGACAAGGAGCAAGGTATCAATATGATGCAACAACACACAAAAACCCAAAATTAATTCAACGTTTCACCACAAAATATCACTAAATTTACGCTCACAATTAACATAACAAATTCTACACAAAAATGCTTGATGAATTCCAGTCACAAAAAAGAGTTGGAACGAAATTACAAGTGAATTAGGCCTTGATAATCCTCCAGTGTAGAAAACTTCCATCATTCTGTCTCAAAATCGGACTTGGGGATGATTTGGGATGAAAAGTGAGTGATTTGTGGTGGAAGAAAGTGTTTGGAAGGAGAAAAGTCGGCAGAAAAGTAGAGGAGAAAAGGGATTTTCTGAAAAAAAAAAAAAAAAATCTACCGAAAATTTATTTATACTCAGGGCGCTTGCTAACCGCAAAGGAAATTTAAGGCTATATTTTGAGCTGGATGTCGGTAACCGAACCATTTAAAAAAATCCTATTGGTCACCGAACCATTTTTCAACCACATCCACTGAAAATAAAGCCTTAAATTGGAAATTGCGGTTCTTAACACAGAAAACCTGGTTGATGACCACGGTCTCAAATTTCCAGAGATTTATTACCCTTGACAACCACAGTTTTCAAAATGAAAAAACCACGGTTCTCAATACTTAGAAAATTTTCTTTCAAAACTTCAGGCCCATGACCGCGGTCTCAAACTTCCAAAGAATTGGAAATTTTGATAACTGTGGTTGTGAAAATGGAAAAACTGCGATTTTGGATATTTAGAAATCCAAAAATCAAGTTTTTCCAATTATGACCACAGTTATCGGTGTTTTCCATTCTAGATGAGTATGAGACCGCGGTTTTGGGCCTGAAAAAATTGGTTTTGAAAGAAAATTTTCTAAGTATTGAGACTGTCTCAATACACATCCAGAGAGCATAAGACTTTTGCCAACCGCAGTTCTCAAAATGAGGACATCTAGATTGTCTTGAACACTTAGAAAAAAAAAATTATGCCACTTTCTAGTCTTTCTCCAATTCTTAATCGGAAGGGATTCGTCCTTACTATTTCCTCTTTATCTTATTCTTCATAATTGTATAAAGACAATCGGTTCAGAACATTTGATTTGTAGTTATATTTGAAAACGAAGAGAAAATCGAAGAGAACTGTTCGGCTTTTTGTTTGATTCTTATAAACGGTGTCAATTGATGAACGATGATACGTTCGGAGGGTAAAAGAGGAAAAGTTTTAGAGAGAGAAAGTAGGAACTAGAGTAATAAGTGTGTCCGAATATTAATAATTGGAATTGATTGATCTCTGTTACATTTCTTGATAGTGAGCCCCTATTTATGGACGAAGATCAGGAGTTAAATCCCCTTCTCACATGAGTCTAATTATACTTTGCCCTTGACGAGATTTCTTATACAAGAAGTATCATTTGTGGGTTCTCACAAGTCTAATTATACTTTGCCCTTGACGAGATTTCTTATACAAGAAATATCATTTGTGGGTTCTATCTGTGTATCATTCTTCCACATATCAAAGTCAATTATTTTATTAAAACAAATGACATATTCTTAATTTGCAAAGAAAAAATAAAACAGAAAAGAATGGAAAATATGCGTCAAAATCCAAAATTTATGCTGGCCATAGGTTTTTATTCTATTTCTCTCTGACATGTCAAATCCAATTTCATCAAAGTCCACAATATATATATATAAAGAAATGCTAATTAAGCAACGTGCTTAAACATCTGTATCATGGTTTTAAAAGAATAAAAAAGGTTGCAGACAACATCACAAGGACAAAATAAACTAAGGATTAGAAAGTTTTGTATAGTTTATGGTAGTGAAGTGTTACTTGCTTGAAAACATTTTGGAGAGTTGTTGGGTTTGCTGATTCGGAATCATAAATCCTCATTATGGATATAAATTTGTATAATTTTTCTTCACTTGTTTGATCTAAAACGATAATGTGTTTTATTATATTAATGAGCTAATTAATTTGAAATCAAGTCAAAATTGAAAAATGAAAGGAAGCATTTTCTTACACTTTCATTCTTATACAATGATTCTCATAATACTCTTCGAAACAACATTTATGGGCATCATTACCTTTAATACCCGTTCCTGTCTCTTATACCCATAAATCAAACATCCCCTTATAGTATCTAAACTTTAAGGTTGTGTTTAGATCGATGGATTTGAGAAATGATTTGAAATATACTCATTTTTTTGAGAGATTTGTAATATTGAAATTGATGAATTTTAAATTTACTCAAATTAAAAAGTTTGAAATGAATAATTTCATATAACTTTCTAATTTGAGTAAATTTGAAATTTATCCATTCCGCATTGACAAATTCTTTCAATAAATGAATAAATTTTAAATTCTTTCAATACAATGAATAAATTTTAAATTCTTTCTCAAATCTCTCATCCAAACCTAACATAATATTCTCCGACTAAATTGAGTGAAGTTCGATTGTTCTGAAGTTCTTCTACAATATAGCGGCCCTTTAAGAGTTAAAGCTATCTAAAACAGCATTATTTTTATTGACGGTAAAGAGTATAATAAATCTTGAGTTGTTTTACATAAGAGACTAAATATAAAATACATTTTCAAAAATTAACAGGGCTATAAATAATATTAATTGTGATAATATACCTTTCATAACTTCCAAAAAAATGTGGTTTAAAAAAAGGATTTGAACAAAAATAAAAATTCCAACCAATGTCAATATTAAACTCAACTAATACAGTCTTCAGTTTACATAAAGAAATCGGCTTCAAATCAAATAAATCAAAACATCATCCATTCAAGTTAGTTATCACGTTTAGTATTATAAATTCATTCACTCTTGGCTACACTGTGATGTATGATTGAATCCATAAGAATACCAAAATTTAGGAGAACAAGTAATGCATAATGTTGCAAATACACTCAATAATTATGATTTATGAATTCAAAAGAATATAGATTCAAAGTTCTAATATTTTCATTTTGTTGTCATCACATAGAAGAGGGTTGGACTAGATCAACTAAGAGCTAATTCAATTATTGAAATAATGATATGTACCTTTGTACTTTTCATTTTATTCTATATTATATTTTATTATTTAAAAAATACTATAGATGCCATCTAAACACTGCAATTATACAATATATTTTACAAGGGAGAATATGAAAGGAAACCAAGCCTCCAACATAGTTTTGTAAAATGTATCAAATAATCATATATTGTACATCCAAATCCATTTGTGTAAAAACTATTTACTCACAAACCTTGAAAAATTAATATTTCAAATACCTGCCATATGTAAACATCTTCACACAATCGATAAAATAAACTAATAAATTTATTACTTATTACCCTTTTATGTTAAGTTCTGTATAAATATTCATAAATATTGACTATAATAATCAACGTCTGACAAAGCAGCGGACAATGGAGGGTACGACAAAATAATTTGAAAAAAAAGATATCATACCTGTGACAAACCTAAAACTGTTTGGGTAAAAGTCACTTACATATTAACAATAAACATTTATATTTCAAATACATATTCATTATATGACCCCGTTTGTGTAAAAGTTCATTACACACAAACAATGAATATAAATTTATAAAGCTATTACTTATTAATAATTATTATGTTAATTACTGTATAAGTATAGATGTTACTACTCAATGTTCATTATCAATTATCATTTGAATGAGTGATGCAGGTAAGAAGGCTAAAAAAAATAGAATGTAATATGTTTTATTAAAAAAATAATTAATCGATCATGCAAAAGGTATTGAATTGCATGACTATTTGATTGCACTCGATTATGGTTTTTGCAAAATGTAGAAATTGGAAGATTCATGTGGGATGAATATTTCGAATAATTTTTGACAACATACTCGAGTTTCAAAAGTTAAATCAAAATTCATACCTCTTTATGTGGGTTTTTTTTTTGGACAACTCAAGTTTCAAAAATTAAATCAGAACCTGTACCTATTTGCGTGGGTATTTTTTTCATTTACAAAAAAAGATGTGGTAGATGGGAATTTTTTCATTTATAAAGAAAATGTGATTCATGAGTATTTGTCTTCATTTACAAAGAAAATGTGATGTGATTTATGAGTAATTTTTCATTTACAAAGAAAAGTTGATGGGTTATACAATTTACATTTTTTTTTCACTTGTAAAGAAGATGTTAAGGAAGATGATTGATCACTGGACCATGTTATTCTAGGGACCACCATTTAGCAATATAGGTGGATAGCGGTGGCAATAGGTAGTGCTGTGTATGGCGATTTTTCCGATTATTAAATCAAACTTAATAATTATTTTAAATTTTATCTAAAAAAATTCAATAATTTTAATAATTTATTTTAAATTGTTATGAAAACAAGGTTAGTATTATAATTTATTAAGTTATTAAAAAATTAAATTATTTGCGATTTTGAATTCAAATGGATCTAAATATTTAATTTTAATAATTTCGATATAAACAATTAGACACGAAACAATTAATAAATGGTATAATACTAACCTTGTTTATCATAACAAGTTTTTAAAATAAAAACAAAGGACTATAAAAATAAAAGTTATTACAAAAAAGTTTATTTTTAGATAAAATTTAAAATAATTATTAAGTTTGATTTAATAATCTTACATTAAAAATATTATTCACAATATTAAATATGTTATATTAAATTACTCAAGGTAATACTTCAGTAAAATTTGTTCATTCAACAACTTAATAGATTATTGTGTCAAGATTGATCCGACTCAACCTGTTAACTTTCAATATTGAGTGTCTTTTACACAATAATGACTTGATAAGATTTGAATCGTGTCGTGTCGAATAAGAAATTGCCAACCCTACAGGGGTACAGAATTTTCTGTCCTACATCCTGTGTAATTCCCTGACCCGACCTGACCCAACCTGTTAACGTTCGTGTCTTTTACACAATAATGTCTTGATAAGATTTGAATCGTTTCGTATCGTGTCGAGTAAGAAATTCCCATCTTATAGGGGCATAAGATCTTCTATCCTACATCCTATATCACTCCCCGTCACACTACCAAATGAACAATCAAGATTTTATGAAATAATTTTAGTAGAATAATCTTGACTGTTCATTTGGTGGTATGATAAGAAATAGTACAACATATGAAACAAAAGATCTTTAACCCCTATAAATGATACAAATTTTTAGAATTAGTAGATTATGTAGAACACAGATTTTTTTTTAATTTATTTTTATTCTCGGATATCTTCATTTATTTTTTCTTCCTTACCTTAATCCAAAATAATAATTGTACTAAACAAAACAATTGCTTTCGTGATCAATCATGCAAAATAATAATTGTACAAACAAAACAATTGCTTTCGTGATCAATCATGCAGAGCCTATTGTGCATTGCGAAGGAAAAGTATTTTTTTGGCTGAAGGGTGTTGAAACCTTGTCTTCATAACATTTGTGCCAGTTATAACGAGCTATTTCCTAATTTTAATTTCTTCTAGTACGAGTAAAACCACGTTAGATAAATGAAAGCTAATTATCAAAAGGAATGCATCACCACAAGATACCCAGACAAGGTGCCTATGCAACTTACAAGGCCCTTCAGGTGTTGAGAACTCCTGCTTTGCTTTGTTTAAGTTTTGAAGTAAAATACTTATCCACAAAAGACGATTGCATTGAATCAGCAGACCCTCTATACTTTTGGGGGTCCAAAAGAATTAAACTCTGGATGGAGAACCCAAGAAGTATGCATTCTGTTGTTTCACATATTACAGTTTCTTTTAGTACATTAAGGGAAAGAGGGAGACAAAAAAACCTAATTTATACTTTAATATCAATTATTTAGTTGTTAACAAAATAACCAGTCTGCTTCCGCATAACCCTGGCTGCCTCCTGTTGACTCAGTCCAGCTCTAAGCAGTTTTCTCCTATTTCAATGGGTGATGACAAGGTATCTAATTCCAGCTGGAAATCATATAAATGTTACCAGTTGCTGCATTTGACATGTTTGCCTTCAACAAAGACCTGGACAATGTGGTATCCCATCCCTGCTTCTACTCATTAGTGTTCGAACAACATATTCTCATATTTTAGTGAACCCAATAAATTTTCTAGAGGAAAACATACCTACTGAACAAGGATGATTGATCATCTAACTTCTTATTCACACTTGATTGAGCGATATATGTGACGAACAAAGAACAATGCTGCACGGAAACCAACTGCCCCTAACATGAGAAAGAAGGCATAGCACACGCAAGCCATATACCCGAAGAAAAACGATGTTTGCATGAAGCCAGACATGTATTCTGATCGGGCATAATAGTAATACAGACAGTATCCATAGATGAACAACCCAGTTGATCCACCACAGAGGAAAGATCTGAAGGAAACAGAATGTAAATATCAGAGCTTGGGATGAGAAAACAAAATTGAAAATTTTCATTCTTGAAAACCTTGAAAGATACATGTTTGCAAAGCCAATAACAAAAGCTGAACTATACATCAACTTATTTCACAAATTTACTGAATCATAATATGAAAAAGTTTATCTTTTTCTTATTCTATTTTCCTAGAACATCCCTCCAAGGAAATGATTGCCGAAGAGCATGTGAAACAGTTTGAAAACACGTAAACCTTTACATTAATGCACTCCAAATACCCAGTCTAGTGATAGAATTAAAGTATGACCTGACCTCGAATAGTATACCAAGGACACAACAGGCACAGTTGTAAAAGAGAACACTCACACATGGTTATCACCAATTGCAACTACCAATTAAAAGATTAAACTGTCTTTATGCACCAAATGAATTTTCTAATTCAGCATACAACATAATAACTTTGTAAATGGAGAATAATCATTAAGATTGTATAACTTTCTGCTTTTGACCAATCTATGATTCCTCATTCGAGCAAGCATTTAACATTTCTAGCTTACTTTGAGAATCTAAAAACTATCATAAAATGCATTACTCATTTCAAAATGAACTTAAAAGTTAGCTTAGCTATTAAATTATCAGATAAAATCAAAGATGAGATATTCATACAAGTGAAAAGAGAGGAAATAATTGACATCCTCTTAGCTACAGTGTTACCATATATTGGACTTCCAGACACCCTTGTTCTATCAATTAGAACAAGGATCATTTACTTCACGATAAGCCATATACTTGAAACTATTAGGTGTAACAAGAATCCCTTGATTTAGACACATCCAATGTCAAAAAACATCATGCGAAACAAACATTTACCAGTTAAAAGAATGTGGCAGGAAAATTTAGCCAAGAAAGGTGTGAGCCAACAAACATACCTTATCCACCACCATTCATGGTCTTCAGCAGCAAGTTGGAAATACGTAAGAGCCACAGTGATAAATGCAGTGACAATCAAGAGAATAATGAAGACTATGAATAAGATGCTGTAGATGGTGTAAATCCTGTGACCCCACACACTAGCAAATATATAGTAGAGTTCAATGTATATGGCGCTGAAAGGCAAGAAACCTGCCATTACCATCTGAGGTAGAGTTCCACGGTACCAAGGCAATGGTGGGATCTCATTGGATATTTTGTTGTACGACATGGAGCTTGAAACTCTGCCTTGCTATTCTTTCCTGCAATCCCACCCAAGACTAGCAAAGGTGATGTCACAAGGGCCCATATGAGAATGATGACCACAATAGTACCAAACGGCAGTGCTGCAGTGGCACTGTAAGCAATAGCAACGGTGTTGAGAAAGCAAAATGTTAAAAATAGTGGTCCGCAAAAGAGGCCTCCAGTCAACAACAAGTTTCTAACCTGTCCGTAGAACAACAAAAAGAGAATAGTTAGTCTTAGCTTTTAACTATGTCGGGTTGCAAATTCTAACCAACTATGTCACATGATCAACTGTACAAAAGTTTTCAATACGAAGAGAAATAAATGCAAATCTAAAGCAGAAGTTTTGTCCATGCTATTGTACAAAGTCAAACATGTGATCCGGTAATAGGGTTAAAACAAGAGAATGTGAAGGCTCCAAAGCAGAATAACCATCACCATAATTCCGAACAAAAGAAGAGAGAGAGAGAGAGAGAGAGAGAGAGAGAGAGCGAGAGAGGGAGATTTATTTACTTGAAATGAGTTCAGAAGTGTAAACAATGACACTTCCCCAAAAAATAAAATAATAATAATAATTATAGCATAATTTCATTGTCTTCTGGAATTAGATAATTATTTATCCAAGCCCATTATTATTTTACCACTTCCTAAGTGTCATTACCATACCATTTTTAAGAAATCACCCGCCAGAATTCTTACACCATTTACTGATAGAGACTCCTTACTAAATTTCCCAAAATGAAGACTATAAAATTAAAAATGGATGTGGAAATGTCTCTCATACTGATTTCAAGATAGGGAAGAGCTACGTCAATTGCTTGACAACAAGGCACGGAGTCTCCACAATAAAGCAAGCAAAAACAGATGAAGTCACATGTGACATGATTCGAAAATAAGAAGAATAACAAATAATTCTTGCACTAGCAAAAAAGTACAACAAACTACATACCCAATTTGTCCCCTCAAGCTGGCAATAGAAAGAGGCTGCAGTATAGCCAGCAATTCCAGAAGTAAGTGCATATATGACCACCAATGCCGTGAAGAGAGCTCCTCGGTTGTAAGGATAAAATACACCAACAAGGGCAAGAATAAATATAAAGATTGTTCTGAAAGGGAAAAGTGCACGGTCAAGTTTACCACCTTCTGGCCAACACAAAATGAAAAGAAACTTGCTTAAGTTGCATAAATACTGCGAGAGAAAAATCCAAAGACTAACTTACAGAGCGAATAGCTGTGAACCAGATCCAAGAGAAGCAGCAAGCACAGATTTGTATTTAGGATATCTGAAGACATCACCATGAATATACTTCCACCCAGTTTCTTCTTGGTCATCGTGCTGTTTCCTACTGTCTCTTATACACAGTTATACATTATGACCTATGTTACCCGGACAGAAATGTGTCATTAATGAGAAACAGTAAAAGACTGTTGAGGGTAAAACAAATTTGTATAACATGCAGGGTCATGAATAACAAGATGTGCTTACTTAACAAAATCGTTCTTAAGGACTCGCATCAAAATTGTGGCAAGAAAACCAGTTAAGAGGAGAACTGTGACACATGAATTGATAATCGAGAACCAATGGATTTCCAAGTGATGTGGTAATGAAGATGATTGGGAATATCTCTCCATCCTCTTTTCAAAAGGGGTGGTGGTTTCCTTCCATTTGACAGAGTACATGAATTCTACATCCACTTCCTTATCATCAGTAATATCCACCAAAGCCTTAGGGTGGCAGTTCGTGCATTAATCTCGATAACACGATCCTTATTGTAAAGGATTTCAAAATGGATGTGCTTAAATAAGTAATATTTGTAGTCGCTGGGATCAGTTTTGCCTTCCTTTTCAACCTTCCCTAAGAAACCCCATAAAGGCAAATCATCGTAGTACATCTGGAAGTAGTAGTCATTTGAAACAGCACTCCGAAATTGAACAACTTCTTCCTTTGACAACTTCTTTTTGCAAACACCCTGCATCTGTCTCTTATAAAATAGTCTTCAAGTTATATGGCCTGTCTCTTATACACATCTAGATGTGTATAAGAGACAGGTTTTGACTTTTACAAGACTTCACGGTGTTTCAATCTTCCAGCGGTTATAAGAGATGTACTGTTTCAGTATACTTAATTACCTGAAAAAGAATAAAAATATCATCTTCGTACCCGGTGAACAAAATGGGAGATCAAAATACCGGTAGGTTTCACTACACATAAGAGTTGAAAGTCAGTAATAAATTCCAATTTCATAGTAAAATACACACAAAGAGATGCATATAGATTCATACTGCATTTCCCAGGCACTTTAATTGGGGAGAAAGGGAGTGGGTAGGGAATTCTTGTAAAAATTATGGATTATAGCTATTCAAAAGGGCTTCTTATAAATTGGAAGATGTCACCGTGAAGTCTTGTAAAAGTCACAACTGAGCCATATATATGTTAACTTCTTCTTTTTTTTGTATTACAAGAATATTTACACTTACTTCCCACCTCAACTCCAAAGTCAAAGCTCTTAATTTCCACCAATTTTCCACACCACAGATACTCTCAAATTCTGATTTCCACTTTTTCCCAACACATCCATATGCAACATCACAACTGTGGACAAACTCTTAGATTCACAAATAGTCCAGCACAAGAAACTTGACTTATGAAAATATGGATATGTTTTGGGTGACGCGAACATATTGCAAACAAGCCTTTGATGAACACCTCTACGGTTTCTTTCACCAATATCACCCTCTATTCAAGACACACTCATTGAGTATATATGGCTTCTAGCTAATAGAAGCTTTGCATGCACAATAGAAGTTCTTGGCTCTCCAAATGTGCAAAAGTTAGCTTCAGCTCAGACTGCATCTTATACCACTATAAAGAGAATACCAATTTATGTCAAAAAATTTGTCTGCTTGCAATTCTAACACCAACAAAGGACTACAATATCCAGCTAACAACTATATTTATCAACACAAACCAACTCCGTCTCTTACTAATATATGACCAAAAAGCATTTCTCTGATTGTTCTTCTTTTCAACAGCTCAAATATCTAAGGAACAATAAGTAAACGTCCATTATTTTTGGAATCCAATAAATACAAAAATTGAAAGTACCAAGTCATAATCTATGTCACATGGACTCTCCTCTCACCCCAGAGTACCCATGTCCTACCATGTCAACATGGGTGTGTGTGGGGGTTCCGTGTCCATATGGTCAACTTTCAATTGAATACTTTAGCTAGATTACCAAGCTCTTATACTCAGATTAGATTGTTTATCCTGTCTCTTATACTTGTTAGATGTGTTAAGAGACAGATTAAGATTAATTTCACGGAGACTCTCTTATACACATCTATAACTTATAAGATTTAGTGATTTATTATAGCTAATTCTTATATTGGTTCAGATGTTCTCAGTGAATAACTATTCTTAAATGCTTCATGATAAACATATTTATTTTTTGAAAAATGAGTTATAAAATAATGTAAATTGGTTTATGCCATCAAATTACATTACTATTACACTAACTATAACTATACAAATATACAAGACGCACCCCCATACCCGTATCCAACTCTTTTAGAGTGTCCTCATATCCTCAAATGAAATTGAAGAATCTGACACTTAGACATGTACTCGTACCCGACACTCGTATCCGAGTCCGGGTAACATAGGTCATAATGTATAACTCAGTTAATTATTGGGGGAAATAGCACGAAAGAATGTTGTGTTTCATGCTCCAGAAAGGTAATTCCTTTCAACTTATTTCTTATGGAGAAGTAACACTACATTGGCACGCTTATGAAAATATCCACATTATCACAAATGCAGGACTGGGTTGGGCCAACCTATGGTGTACCGGTTGTTATGCCAATAGCAGCGCCGAAAATAACAACATTATCACAAATGCAGAAAATTCTCCAACATATCCTGATAACTAGCTAACAACTATGGAATACTCATAATAAGTAGTAGATCGCGCACGTGTCCTGTAAATCACACCATATACTCTTCAACCTCAACTTGATAATTTGCACCTTGTCTACACGCTACGCCAAATCTAAAACCTAATTCCGTTCTTGTTACATCAAAGACATGTCACTTATTCCCTCAATCTTGTATAATCAGCTATGAACCATATATTTCCACTTATTTTATCTGTTCTACAGCTGACAATCAAAATTTAAGGAGAGATCTAATTCTGTACCTGAATCTCCATTTTCACACCATCAAAATGCAAACTTTACTACAGTTCAGTAGAACCTACTGAAAAAATCAATTCAAGCAGCAACAACATTCGCTATACTAAAGATCTCCAAGCTACTATTCAAGCTTAAAATAACAGCTCAATTTGCCCGCAAAAAATTCACTTAAACTATCAATACTGTAATTAAACAAAAAAAAAAAGTAACTTTTACCTCTAGATCTAACCAATTAGAATCCCAATCACATTAAACTGACACATACAATTTACAACCGCTCCACCGACACCTTCATACGTCAATTCTAACAACAAAAAGTTCCAATCTCTCAAAAAAAACACAAATTCCCTACCTCAAATAACATTCAAATGCTAATTCGGTATAAATTTACAGAATTTCAACAAATTACATCGAAATGTTAACTTAAAAGAAAATAAAAATAAAATCGAAAAGTGAAAAGATCTCAAGAGATTACCTAGGGTTATGGAAAGGTCCGACCTTGTTAGCGTAAAGAGGTAAATTGATATGTGTCAGTTTAATGCTGTCTCTTATACACATCTAGATGTGTATAAGAGACAGATGGTAACAAGTTTGCGGCGGCGGTAGAAAAGAGCGAAGATTCCGGCAAGTCCTCCGCATCATCGTCGTGGATTTGCTTCGCCGGAGTAGAAAAAGAGAGAAAGTGAAGTAGATCTCTTTTTCTACTCCGGCGAAGCAAATCCTGTCTCTTATCCACATCTAGATCTTAATACTGCTTTGCTGGCTGGTGGTGTAGAGTAGTAAGGTAGGAATAAGTTGAAAATTTTCACCCACGCGCTATGTAGCGCTCTGAATGTGAAAATTTTCAACTGTTTCCGTCCTTTGTCTTGTTTTACTACTTTTTTTATTGTTCTGGGAACGAAATTGTAGAGCTTTTTTTTTTTATAACCCTTTTTTAAAAAAAAAAATAAAAATTAAAGTGTTTTTATATAGAAATTATTGATAAGAACTTTAACAGTAGGTTTATAGTTTTAAATTTTTAATCTGAATTTTTATTGAAAAAAATTATTTGATTAACGTTATATGTATACATATATAACAGAGAAAGTATTTTAGATTCATACTTTTGATCAATTTTTTTTTTTTTTTATACGTCGAGGAATTAAAAGAGAAGACCGAACACTGTGTAACGGAGGAATTATTTTTGGAAATTGCATTGTAGTGAATAAACTCTAACTCATAAAATTTCGATGTTGGATTGCCAAAGAAAAAAATAAACGCAAATGAGCAATGTAAGAAATTAAGAAAGTATTTGGTTTGTATTCGAGAATCGAAATCAGAATAAAAATTATAAATCTCATCATTGGTATGGGTTTATATCATTTTTGCTTATTTGTTTGGTTTGAATAAGGAATGGATTTCATTATATTGATAAGTTATTCAATTTGAAACTCAAATCAGAAGTGGGGAGTAAAAGTAGGTATTTTCTAACACTTTTATTTTTATAGAATGATTTCTATAATAATTAACCAAACAATATTTATGGGTATTATTAACCTTAATTGTCATTTTTTTCCCTCTTATCTCTAAACCAAAGTCCTCCTAAAAGATATTTTGGATCTATAATAAATTATTTTGCTTCTTAATTATGACGAAGGACTACTATATAGGAATGAAGTTGCATAATTGTGAACTATTTATCCTTCATCTTTTTTTTCTCTCTTTCTTTCCGTCCGCCTTTCTTTTCTATCTCAAGATCCAAGGCTTTTTTATTTTTTTATTTTTAAACACAAGGTGAGAGATATTGAGATGCAATGGTATAGAAAAAGAGGTGGTGTCGTTACCTGATTGAGGGAATCTGACGTGTTAATGGAAGGTATAAAGTTTTAATATTGACTATGAAATTCAGATTATATTATTATAAATATATGAGCGACATTATATTACGAAATTCATAACATTATTTTAAAGACGCTGTCTACTTATACACATCTACTTTTGGAACGTCAGTACTTACTTCTATGGTCCTTATGTCAGATGGAAAGTGATAAATTACATTTACTTTATATCCTCACAATTCTCTTTACTTGAAATTAATAACTTTCCATTAACAAAATAGATTCCCTCAATCCTTTTACTTTAGCCACATCCCTAGATGTGTTTGTAACCAGAATGGTCCTCCAACTTTTTTTTTTTAGCCAAGATAGTCCTTTCATGTTGACATTTATAAAAAAAAAAAAAGAAAATTTAATAACTGTCTCTTATACACATCTAGATGTGTATAAGAGAAAAGTTAAAGGACTATTCTGGCTAAAAAATAAATTGATCCTCACAATTCTCTTTACTTGAAATTAATAATATTGAATCTCATGAAGAATAAAAGGTTGTCACATAATAATTTTGTTAATGCTAGAACCAAATGAAAGGTGAGTTACCAGAACAATATCTTTCAAGCAATGTTCAAAAATTCGAATTGGATAGTGACCCAATCAACCTACTGGTTCGCAATTTAATTAATTCAACCAGTATAACTGATTGGATCACATGGTTCCTTGTTTTTATATTAGACTATTTTAGATTTTAAAAATCTAAAGGAAACACATGCAATATCAAATAAGGTGGTCAGCCTAATGGTTATAGGTGGTGTTTGGTTTATGATTTTTAGAGAGGGGGATGGAAATCAAAATTGTCTGATATTAAACACATCTGTTTGTGTATAAGAGACAGGAATTATTCTTTCTTTTTGTTCTTTTTTATTGGGACTTCTAATTGTCACTGGTGTCGGTGGAGCGGTAATTCATTAATATAATAAAACTCATTCCTATTTCAAACCAAACAAGTAAAAAAAAATGATATATATGATTCCCATTTCGATTCCGATTCCCGATTATGAACCAAACACCTCCTAAGCTTTTGTCTTTCTAGTCATGGATTGAATTTGATAACTCACTTTTTTCTTTTTTTAGCGGTTATTGTTCAAAATTAGATGTGTCTAAAGACAGATTCATAATATCATCTCCACTCGAAAAATCTAATAGCCACCAACCTATGGGCAATGATATTGCCACAACAAATATCTTATTGCCACAGCCCAAAATGCATTACATGACAAAATTATCCCCATTTTGCGAACATCACCGCCGCCGCAAACTCTTTACCATTGAGCAACTACCTCCCTATCTCCCTCTTTCTCTTTCTCCTACTCTCCCCAGCACCACAATCCGCAATCAAAATCCTAGTTTTCGTCCAATTTTAAATGACAAAAAACTTGGTTTCTCCTCATTTTCATGACAATCACCAATTTTGAAGGTGGCCGATGTCGTAGACATAAGGTCAGGACTCGAAGCTTGACTTTTCGTTAATTGCCGAGTAGATTTTTACGTCGAGGATTTTTTCGTAGGATGGGGATCTTGCAGAACCGGATTTGTTCATAGGAGATTCCATGAATATGTTAACGGTTAGAAGTTTGGTTTTGTTGGGGGTGAGAAGAAGGGTTTTCACCTCCATTTTTAATGATTTGGGTCCACTGAATTATTCATCTAAGGTACAGCTTTAAAGAGGAAAGTTGCCGAAATAAAGAAATTAGAAAAACAGAGAGATGAGATTTGAAGAATGAGGGAAGGCTGGCGCCTGGTGTAAGCTGTGGTTTGCGTGAGAAAGGGAGTGGAAGAAATGAGATGAAGGGAAGCCGGTTAGGTGATGGTGCTGTCCACAACTGACAAAACAAGTAGAAACATGTGAGGGTTATTTGTCATCTGACCAAAATAGTGCTGTGACAATAAGATATTTGTTGTGACAATATCAAGAGCCCCCAACCTATTGATCTTCGTTTCCTTCTTCCCTTATCTTTCAACTCCCATTCCCTTTCCCCACCTCCCCCTCTGCCACCACTCCACCAATTCGACACCACCTCTCCCTTCCTCTTCTCTTTTCCCTTTTCGTCCCCTCCTGTTGTTCTCCCTCCCCTTCCCCTCGCCTTCAGCCGTGGAGCCTCCAAACTCTCTTGTTGCCACCACTACCCTCTTATACACATCTAGATGGCACCACCACCACCCTTTCTACTTCACTAGTTCTTTCGAATGATGTTTTTCTCATTTTCAATGATTGAAATTGTTACTGTATTTGATGTTCTCTAATTTTGTTAGAATTATTTTGTTAAGATTTAATTTTGGGGAGATATTTATTGTTTCTATGAATTTTTTTTTTTTAAAGAAACTTGGCGGATAATGCTTGATTTGTGAAAGAAAAGTCAAAACCGGGGCAATCGAGTTTTATTCGGTTCAACAGAATTTTGACTGAATTTGACCGGTTTTTTATAATTTTTGACTATTACTTATAATTGGACCAAAAATCGGTCGAACCGCAAATCAATAATTGCTCCATTCGAGTTTCAAAACACTGCTTTCAAGTTTCAATTAGTATTTTTATAAACTGCAAGTTAGTCAAGTCCGTCCATAAAAGGAGAGGGAGAGTCAAATATAAGCATTTGCATTATAAAAGTGGACATTGCTATTGATCCAACCTTATAGCCCGTAAATATACCAAAAAGTCATGCCATCATGGCAGTTGTAGAGGAAGGTCATTTCCTATTCCAAAATTATGTAACGAAACTAGACAGCCAACAACACAGCTTCTTTCGGGTGCCATAGGCTTCTTTTTATTGCTTTAATTCTCGTCAAACAAACTAGGTTCTCTATCTTTTTTGGTCGTATTAACACATCCAGAACAAGAGTGAGGTTGGTTTTGTTGGAGTCGTGGCCCACACCAGTATTAGGAACCAAAACATAGTGCCGTGTCCATCTTTACCACAGAGAACATCAATAAAAGCAAAATGTTAGTACTTCTGTTACCTTTCTTATTTGGCTTTGAGGAATTCAAGTTGGAATCAGGTGAACTGCAAAACTAACATATCCTTAATACTTGTTGAGCTAAATGCAAAATGTGACGACAAGGTTTGTATATTGTTATTGTAAGATAATACATGTTTTATATTGACTAGTCCAGATGTGTATAAGAGACAGCATATATACCGCTCAATCAAGTGTGAGTAGTAAGGGGACAAGGTGGCTTCTTTGCTCTACTTCTTGATTGATATCTTTTTGTAGGGCTATCTTGGTTCGGAGACCTTTGGGAGCAAACAACACACACAGATATTAGTGCTTTATAATAAGTCAATTGCTTGTCAATCATAGCCTTAGAAAACCAACTTGTTTTCACCATTGTTCAGTTACAACAAGCATAACTTGTAAATTGTGTTCCAAAACATCCCAGCAAGAGAGAGAAAGGAAACAAAAAAAAAAAAGTTCTAAATTTTTCTCTAAAAAAGGCAGCTGGTTTAGAAAATGAACATCTAATCCCAAAAAAAAAGAAGAAAAAAGAAAAAAAAATTACATACCTCCACCACCATTCATGGTCTTCAGCAGCAAGTTGAAAGTATGTCAATGCCACGGTGATGAAAGCAGTGACAATTAGAAGAATAATAAAGACAATAAATAGGATGCTGTAAATAGTATAAATCCTGTGACCCCAAACACTTGCGAATATATAGTAAAGCTCAATGTAAATTGCACTGAAAGGCAAGAACCCTGCCATTGCCATCTGAGGTAGGGTACTACGGTACCATGGTGGCAATGGTGGAATCTCTCTGGGGTATTTTGTGGTACGGCAAGGAGCTTGAAACTCTGTCTATACAATTCTTTCCTGCAATCCCACCCAAGACTAACAAAGGGGATGTCACAAGGGCCCAGATAAGGAAGATGACAACAATTGTACCAAATGGCAATGCAGCAGTGGCACTGTATGCAATGGCAACAGTGTTAAGGAAGCAGAAAGTTAAGAACAATGGTCCGCAAAACAGGGCCCCAGTCAATAGTAGATTTCTCACCTGTCGAAAGAAGAAATGGAACAGTAAATCAGCTAGAAATTGATCATATTAGCACATTTACTGTAAAAAACAATTAAGAGTAAAGAACAGACAGGAAAATAAGAAATAATTCAGATGTAGCATTCTTTTCTTCTCCACGCATCTTCTTTACCAGTCAAAGAGATAACTTTTAAAGAAGTCAAGTTTGGAGAACTTATCAAGCCACATACAAATTAGGAGTGCAGAGGAAATTCACTACTATTTCTGTGTTTCAGTTCAATAACCAGAATGAGAACCAGTAACCCATCAGAAGTACCAAAAATCATTGCAAAAGATCTTCATCCCATTACATCCATGAAATAAAAGAAAAAGTTTTCAGTAAAGCATACCCAATTTGTCCCCTCTAGTTGGCCGTAGAAAGAAGCCGCTGTATAGCCAGCAATTCCAGATGTAAGAGCATATATGACAACAAGAGCAGTAAAGAGTGCTCCACGGTTATACGGGTAAAATACACCAACAAGAGCAAGAATAAAAATAAAAACCATCCTGTTTAAAGGGTAGAATGATGAAAGTTAAGTTTACAATTAGGTGAAAAACCAAAGACATCAAACTTGCTAGTTCAAGGAGAAGTGCAATAAGCCCAGGTCAGAATCACACTTACAGGATGAATAACTGGCTGCCACAACCAAGGGCTGCAGCAAACAAAGACTTGTACTTTGGATACCTAAAAACATCACCATGAATATATTTCCACCCAGTTTCTTCTTGGTCAGGGTATTGTCTCTTCATCATATAGCATACCTTTACACATTTTATGTGTAAATTTGAATATTAAGAGGACCAAAGAGAAGGAAAAAAAGGTGCAGATGCAGATAATGGTAAATCAGAAATGCAACTCACTTGACAAAGTCATTCTTAAGTACTCGCATTAGAATAGTGGAAAGAAAACCAGTAAGAAGGAGTACTGTCACACAAGAGTTAATAATGGAGAACCAGTGAATTTCCAGATGGTGTGGTAACGATGAAGACTGCGAATATTTCTCCATTCTCTTTTCAAAAGGAATATTTGTCTCTATCCATTTCACTGAGTACATGAAGTCTACATCAACTCCCTTATCTTCAGTGATATCAACTAGAGCATTTGAGTCAGTTCGTGCATTGATCTCAACCACACGGTCCTTGTTGTAAGATATCTCAAAGTGCAGATGCTTAAAAAGGTAATATTTGTACTCGCTGGGATCAGATTTTCCTTCTTTCTCAACTTTCCCTAGGTAAGCCCCAGACAGGCAAGTCATCATAATACATTTGGAAGTAATAATCTTTCGCAACTGCCTTACGAAATTGTGCAACTTCTTCCTTAGTTAACTGCTTTTTACAAACCAATTCTGAGTCTTTGTCAACTAAAAAGTCAAGCTTATAAGGAGAACTGACTAGACGATCTCCATTCAGTACTTCACCAAGAGCTTCCTTTTTCTCTTTTACTTGAGCTGCAAATGATAGTTAACCAGTAACTTCAAATTAACATCTGATCTCTGTCTCTTATACACATCTAGATGTGTATAAGAGACAGTTGTTGGAGAACAGAATGGGAGATCGAAGAAGCGGTATGTTTCACTGAAATCAGAAACAAAAACAATTTACAGCTTTAGAAGAAGTGGTATGTTTCACTGAAATCAGAAACAAAAACAATTTACAGCTTTAGCTGCATTATCGTGCATACACAGACAATGAGATTGTAACCCAATTAGACCAAAAGTCAAAAGATCATAGCAACCCCAAAACTACCAGAAGTCAGGATTTATATACATTATCAGCAGAAAATATTCATTCTTTCAAATTACTATGTCCCTTACTTGCACTATTGAGTCTTGCACGTTAACAGCAATCAATCACGGTCAATCACTCTTCGAGAAAAAACTCAATTAAATCAACATACTTTATTTTCTATTTTTCCTAGCTATCTCATCGGGCATATGCAGTTACAAAATTCCGTGTTTATAAGCTCTCGTCATCGCCCAAATGACTATCTTTATCGCATAAACCCCATCTTGCTATTGTCTCGGTCTCCTCACCAAACAATTTACATCTTCATAACTTACCCTCCTCCCACCCCCAACCCCTTCAAATAAATTACAAGAAAAGAAAAGGGTTCAAGTGGTTCTACAAAGTAAGTACTAAAAATTGGAGAAACAATACAAATAAAAACAGTAAATACATTCCACACTTGTTCTAGTCATTCAGACCACAAATATGTCAATCAATAAAACAAAACAAATAATCTTTTTGACAAAAATTCAGCTGTGCAACATCATTTCACAATTTTATAAGGGAAAGTAAAAGAATTGGAAAACATAAATAAAAGTAGATTTTAAATATAAAAAAAAAAAAGAAAAAAAGAAGAAGAAGAATGCAATTAAAGTGTTTGATGAAATGCCTACCTGGGATTTTGAAAAGGGCCGACTTTATTGGCGTTTGGAGGAATGGTCTTTCCCTTTGAAATTGTGATCCGATGCATCCGATCTCACCACTGCCGCAAAAGTTGACACTAGTAGGAGTAGCATCAAAACGACGAGGTTCCATTTCCCAACGAAGACCATTCCTCCAAATTTCTCCTTCACCATTTCCTCACTCTATTCGATTTTTGACTCCGACTCTCTCAACTGTGTCAGTGTGTGATGGATTTTATTAATAAAAGCATGGAGTGGCGACGGAATTGGGGGAAAAGGGTAGAAGAGCTCAGATCTCGATTAAATAGCCTGGGAGGGCAATTTTGGGACGCAGCAAAATTAAATTAAATTATATTATTTTCCAATTTTTATTGGTGATAAAATGTGAGCACAACAAGAAAAATAAATATTTTTTTGAGTATGCTTGTAAAATTAACTTTAAATTATTTAGGTATTAATACGGGCAAATTTTATATTATTTTCAAAATCCAAATCATTAGATGGGCAATTTTTAGGTAACTATCCGTATTCATGGATAGTTATAAATGGGTTTTAAATTTTTAAATAAATAAATTTGTAAAAAGAATAAATGAAGAGACCACATATGAAGATATACTCTCTTTATAGTTTATAGGGTTATTTAACTAATACATTATAGAAATAAAATTTAAAATATGCTATTCATCATGATGGACTCCCTTTGTGTGTTAAAAATTTTTACTATGAAATTTAATTGAAAACACTTTTATTAGAGGTGAAACCGTGAACAAAAACTCAAATTTAAACTTATTATTCATTTCTACACTCCTCGCGCCTCAGTAAAAGGTTAGCAGTGGGTAGGGTAACCTTTGAATTATGAGATGTGGAAAAGACTAATTGTAAAAAATAGAGTACATAAACAGGTTAGTGTTAAAGGGTGGAAGCAAGTCAAAAATTTGTGACTCCACAAATATCCAACTCTATCCATCTATAAGGTTAACTGTATAATTTTACATATTAAGGGTGTGTTCGTTTGGATTAAATAAGACGACTTAGGAAAATGTCCTTCAAATTTTTTTGGTGCCAAACAAAAAATATTTTTCGGTGTAAAAAATATTTTTCAATTTTTCTTTCCTCGGTTGAAAATAACTTACAAAATTGACTTTTTAGTTGACAAAGACTTTCAGATAATTCAAGAGTGACATTAAATCTCAAATACTTACTTTTACAATTTCAAATTTGTTAAACTTATTTTCGTTTTCAATTCTTTTTCATTCATTTTTCTCTCAATCATGGGTCCCACACTAACATAACTATCATTATGAATATTTTACTACTATATTGTACTATCATTTAATTTTGAACAAAATCAATCTTTTATTAATCACAATTACTTGTAAAGTATTTATTACCATTGTTATAAGTTTTTTTAAACTTATATTCATAAAATTAAAGATAAGACCATTAAAATTTTTTATTTCAAAATATTTTCATTTTGTCAACCTAACATCGAAAAATTGTACGGAAAGTGAATCACCTTTGTGATTAATCTCTTATACACAAAATCACAAAGGTATATTTAACAACCATATCCATAACAATTCACGATAACTAAATCACACTAGTATACAAGTACCAAACCACAAATGAAACGGCAATCATAAGTTTGATATACAAGACAATTTTAACGAATCTTTAGGCACATAAGCCTAAACACAAGAACAAATCTCATACTAAAATAGTAAACGAAAAACTCTAACTCTGAGTAATTGGAGGTCTGCACTGTAATTTCTCTCCCAAGTCAGCACTCGACTTAGGACCTGCTATTACCTCTTGTTGATTCTCGACTGCAATAAAAGGGGAACAGTAACAGGGTAAGCATGTAATTTTTAGTAAATAACATGTATAATCCAATTACAGATAGCACATATATAATCAGTGCATGCACGATAATGCAGATAAAGCTGTAAATCTGTCTCTTATACACATCTAAATGAGTATAAATAAAGGAGATGGAAAGACTCACAAGAACTATTTCCAACTTTGGATCAGATCTACATATTATCCGTTTGATTAGACATGCTTACCCTGTTACTGTTCCCCTTTTTTTTTCGATAGACCAAGTAATATTTATAAAGTAAAATACTCAGTATATCATTTCATTCACTCGCTCATAGTCAAATCCACTCAAGTGACCCATTGAAGTTTTCA
The DNA here is from genome assembly GCA_025175665.1 of Cinchona pubescens. Taxonomy (NCBI): domain Eukaryota; kingdom Viridiplantae; phylum Streptophyta; class Magnoliopsida; order Gentianales; family Rubiaceae; genus Cinchona; species Cinchona pubescens. The sequence continues at coordinate 8,619 of JANKKI010000488.1, read as the reverse complement.
CAATAATCAATAATTAACACGAAGTGCGATAAATGAACAAATAATATATTACATAACGAATGTATAAATTATAAACGTATTTACCTTATAGACATTACTCAAATCGTGGCTGTCTCTTATACACATCTAGATGTGTATAAGAGACAGCATCTTATATATAATTACATGTTGATAAAAGGTGTAAATGTTATTTATGTTTTCCAATTCTTTTACTTTCCCTTACCTCAATAGTCTAAAACTCTAATCTTGAATCACCTAAATTAGGAAAGTGTTATACTATTAGGATAAATAGACGTAGAAATTCACTTTCGGATATCACCCAAAGTTTCTCAAACCAGGCAATAATTGAACACAAACAAGTAGGGTTTGACTTAAATTCATGAAAACAAAATTAAGGTATAAAAATTAGGGTTTATAACTTCAAATATATTATCAAGATAGGAATTGTCAAAACTCTCATTCAAATCTCACCAAAATCTTCTCATTTCATACGCAAATCAAGTCCAAGTAGCTTATAAACATGATCGGTAACAAAATCAAATCATAACCCATAAGTATCTAAGCTTATCAAATTCTTGAGAATCCTGAAATTTAATATGAAAACTATACAGTGTGTGACCCTTTAGGTTCCCAATCACGTTGGTAATAAGTATAAATTATACCTTGAAATCAATTTGATTTGAGGAATAAAAATTCCTAAACTAAATATAGGATTTGAGATTTGAGATAAAGGGCTTTGAAATCTCAAAGGCTAGTGGGATAATCAAATCTATGTTTCCGTACTCATTACAAGTGGTATAAGAGATTTCAATAATTTTGGGTTTTGGCCCAAAACTAGTATGATAGGAAATTGTAGAAAATGCTCAAGCCTAGTTAGCTAAGAAGATCCGTTTGCTCGGCAGGAGAAGAAAACGATTTTGTCCTGCGGTCACTCCAAGTGATTAAGCTTATTAATAAGTAGCCGAACCTATTTGGTTAGTTAAACCATTGTCATGCTTCAAAACGAGACTTCACATGATGTTATTCTCTTTTTTTTTCTCTCCCTTTTTCTTTTGCCCAAATAAATAAAAGAAAAAGAGGACTGATTCCACAAACGTATGTCAATTGCTACTATATTAAAATGTACATAATATGTATACAATACCTAGAGCTTTTCAATCATTCTAAATACGTCCGTTTTATTCACTTATATCTTCTTATACACATCTTAATATTACTCCTAATAATCGAATATTATTTGTCTCTTTCTGGACATTTTCTTAAGTCGTCTCGTCGGGCTAATATGCAATTAAGTAAAACTTGAGAGATCAAAGTACAATTTTAAAAATAGTTTCAACAAGGCTTCCTTAAGAAGCCACCTATCTACTATTCTCTACTTCAAAACCATTTTCACACTTAGTTTTTTTTAAAAGAAATTTCTACAACTTATTCAAGCTAAAATCTTAATTTCTATTTAAGAAGTTAGATTAAACAAAGGAAATTAAATATGTATAAGTGTTCTAAATCTGATTTTTCAACTTATTAGGTAAGTTTTATATGAATTATGCCAAGGTTTTTGCAGTAAAGTTTCCTATGTTCCAAGAATCAAAATTGTTCCAAACTTCTTGTTTATGGTAAGTTTTCATGTTGTCAAATCCTTGTGTTATACAACATTACTTATGGCTCTAAAGCACTTCAAACATCTGAAATAAATGATTTGAATTAGGGTTTCAAGGGTTGTTCTATGAACTGAAAGTAGTTAAATCTTATTGTTAATCATTAATTCTTGTTCTGAATTATTCCTTAACTTGTCGAGTCTTGATTTGTGGTTAAAATAGTTAGGGTATGGGTATCATATTGAGAGTTCTTGGTTTAGGTTCTGTGGTTACCTTTTTTGAACATTTAAGTTTTTAAGCCTAGAGTATAGGTATGTAATCACATTTTCACTTGCCTAGTACTTCCACAAGTTGTTCCTACATGTTTTAATACTTGTTTCTAAGCATTTGGAGTGAGTTTTGATTATCAAATTTAGGGAATGCTTGATAAGAAGGTTTTGAATTTGGAATTGAAATGATCCCCATTAACTAAGCAATACAAATGCTGTCTCTTATACAAGGATCTCCGTGGCATTTAACGAATAAAATATTTATATGTAAAATCATAAGGAGTTATGATGTAATTATATTTTATTCATGTATATCCCTAATCGTAGTGTATGACACTAGTAGATTAGCACATAAGAGTATGTGGATGCTTATTAAGAATAGAGTCATACACGGATTGACTCTTGTACATGAATATTGTATTTTGGTAAGAAGTAAAATTTGATTAATTCGATAAGAGTTGGCATTACATCTGTATTCTTGAATTAATCGGGATATAGGTTGGTGAAAGGATATTAATTACAGGAGAACTATTCACGGATGGATGATGTCGAACCACTTGACATATCTCAACACTTGGGTGGTCATGATGCTTTGCTAGAAGCCAATCTTGATCTATAAGTGTAAATTAATTAATTGGAGAATTAATGATAAATTAAAGGTGTTTAATTTATCTAATCCTAATTATTTTAGGATTATAATTTATACTTATTACCAACGTGATTGGGAACCTAAAGGGTCACACACTTAAGATAATTAATTCGAGACAGCTAAAATGATTTGATAAGTATGAGATACTTATGGGTTAATTTATGAGATAAATTAACTTTTGGGTTTAATTATAATAAGTTATAAATATTAGGAGTTAATATGTAAGACATATTAAGAGTCCTAATGGTTTTATAATTATTCATATACCAATTACCCAAACTGATTAGAATTTGTAATTCCCTAAACCCAATATGATTGGGATACTATATTATTATATATATAATGTATTATATATAGACATAGTATGTGTATAAGATACATAACTGTCTCTTCCAAACATATATTTCCTAAGAGACATCCTTTGGCAGAGACAGGTAAATCTCATATAAGGGAAAAATAATTTAGGAGCTAGCACTTTCGTGGTTTGGGTCAATCAATCTTGTGAAGATTCTTGATTTAATTATCGTGTGGATACCATTAGAAGGCCGGACACTGTAAATGCGGCTTGTGGATCGACATCCCAAACATATTGGAATTTTACTGCAATTTTAAGGTACAATCTCTATACTTTTTCTTGTACTACGTAGAGACAGATTATGGACTTTTACTAAACTAGTTTATAGATCAACATCAAATTATGAGCTCAATTTCTTCTCATCCTCTTTCTTAGAAACCCATTAAACAAAACTAATAGATTGGAGATTTCTCAAAACATCTAAAACTGCCTACTTGATTAATAAGCTTAGGTCTTTCATCCCATCCCTATCCCAAAATCCCTATTATCAAGCAATAGATCCACATCAAATTATGAGCTCAATTTCTTCTCATCCTCTTTCTAAGAAACCTATTAAACAAACCTAGTAGATTGGAGATCTCTCAAAACATCTAAAACCAAAATAATGGATTATAATGTTGGATCTACTGATGTAATAAAGATCTCGATCTTGACTTGTTGGTGTAAGGTGGTGATGGTGGCTAAGTGACAGCAATGGTACTGATAATGGATATAGTGGTAGTCAAGGTGGAAGAAAGTGAATAAGATTTAAAAAACCCAAGTCAATAGTAATCTAGAGATAAAAAAAAAAAATGTTGGATCTGATACTTTAGTAAGGGTCTAGATCTCCTGTATAGGATAGTGGTGGTGGTGGTGGTGGTGGCGGTGATAGGTGTGTGGTGGTCACAATGCAAGAATGTGAAGGAAAAGATTTTATAATAATTGAAAGAAAATGAATTTAATAATAATAATAATAATCATACTGGAATTATTGACTTGACAAAATGTTTGATTCAATTGTACACCTAACATAGCACCTGTCTCTTATACACATAAGAGACAGATTAATAACATTATATAACATACAATTAATAACATGTGTGCAAGCTGAGACAAAATAAATGGCACTACAGGAAGATTAATCTATGAGGATTTACATGATACTTATCCAAAATGATTTAATTCCTTGTATGAAATACGATGCTTTTTTATGTTGATTGTTCAATGAAAATTTCGTTTATCCTTTTGTAAGTTTGAAAATGGTTTTGAAGCTGTTTGGGTTTGAACCCTGTCTCTTATACACAATCTAGATCGATAAAATTAGATATTTCATGAATCTAGTTACTAGAAGACTACTTTAAAACATGAATTCATTGAATTTGTCATGCATATTCTAATTTCAGCTTGTATTGCTTACATTGAATACTACAGTGATTATATGCTTACATTCAGTAACTATGCTTAAGTGATTCTTGAGAAATATTTAATTCAGAACAAGAATTAATGATTAGTTCCTAAGATTTATACTACTACCCGAACTTAGAACACAATATAAGAGTAATATATTAAATTATATTTATAATGTCTATACTATATTAAATGAGGGAATGTGATTTAATAATTGAGATTTTCTTTCCAAAGTTACTCTTTATAAAATTTAATTACTTTGATATGTCCCCTAACTTGAATGTCTTTTTATAATTATTTAAGTTATTTATATAAATACTCATTAAAGAATAAAATAAGAAACAAAACCTACTTTTAAGGCTTCATATTAGGAAATAAATTTGATTGAAATAAATTTCCTTATATAATAGAATATTAGGAATGAGCTTTAGAAATTAAGAAGAGTAGAAAATAATTTTATCCAAATGGATTTTAGAAATCAAGCAATAATAAAAAATAAAATTTACTTAAAAAATAAATTTACATATTTCATTTACACTTTTGGACTTTCAATAAGAAAAAATCTTAAAAGTTATATAAGAAATAAAATTAAATTTTTTAAACATATATTGTTTGATTGAAGAAAATTTCCTTTTAGAATAGAATTTTATAAAATTAAAATATAAGATGAATATTAAATAAAGTTATTAAAAAAATTTAATTGAATATATACTATAATAAATCAAGGAGTTTGATTTAGTTTTATATTTTCTTTAACAAACCTTCATAAAAAAATTTAATGACTTTGTTATGTTCCTAACTTGAATGCCTTTTTTTATATATAATTTTATGGCTATTTATACAAACACTTCTTAAAGAGTAAAAGAAGAATAAAACCTACCTGTAAGACTTCATATTAGGAAATAAATTTGATTGAAATAAATTTTCTTATTCAATAGAAAAATAGGAATGAGTTTTAAAAATTAAAAAAGTAGGAAATATATTTTGGGATGAGTTTTAGAAATTAAGCAATAATAAAAATGTAAAATTTACTTGGAAAATTAATTTATATATTTCACATATACTTTTGGACCTTTAAAGAGATAAACCTTAATCCTAAAAATGTACACAAGAAATAAAAATTAACTTTTGAAACTTCATTTAAAATTAAATTTGATCGAAGTAAATTTTCCCATAAATTTGAATTTTGGGATAGATTTAAAAATTGAAGATAAATATTAAATAAAGTTATCAAAAAAATTAGTGCAATAAAATTTCTCATTAAATAGAATTATGCATATGATTATTGTTAACATATATAAGTTGTGGATACATTGATAGACTAGACAATATTTATGTACAATTAAATAAACTAATAGTATTATTAACAACTATTAAAAGAAAAATAAAAATTTGTCTGACAAACAAAGAAAAAAGAAGGAAAATAATGTTATTTTAATTTCAAAGAGTTAAATACCATTTTGGTCATTCAAACTAAATAAAACAAATCTCAAAATGGCCTTTTAAATTGAAAAGATCTTGATTTGACCTTCTAAATTGAAAAAATATTTCAAAATAGTCCTCCAAATTTAAGGAATCTCAATTTGGTCTTCAAAACTAAAATAAATGTCCCAATATGGCCTCCAAAATTGAAAGATTATCAATTTGACGTTCCAAACAGAAAATCTGCTCTACTTTGCCCTCTAAACTGTATTCCAATATTTTAAGATACCATTAACTTTTTAAAAGCAAACAATTTTAAAATATATTTCCAATCTTAATAATTACTTTACTATTAGAATAAGATTGTTATACAGAATAGAAAATTCCATTTGGCATCCATTTTTTAAAAATGAATTTTAAAAATTATATAAGTATGCAAATATAAATATTTTAGGATTAGGAATTAAATTAAATTATAGTAAGAATTATCTTTAAACAAGAAAAAGTAGGACTTATCACGCATAAAAATTTTAGAATCTTTTGATAGAATAATTCTAAAATCCTTTTCTATTTTTGATGCAAAACCAAAAACAAAAGGAAAAAAAACAAAGGATAAACGAGACATAAAAATTGATTAAGATTCACTTCTTCGTACCTTAATTTCGATCAGTCGGACAGCCTGCACACATATCTATTGTAACATAGTTCCCTAGGTATAGACATTTATTTTGTCTCTAAAATAAGGCAAGTAAGACAGGAATTGTAATTATGACAGAGTGACAAAGTCATGAATATGAAAAGAATTTAACTTTTGTGTTATACTAAAAAATTTAATATAATGTAAAACCTAACTTTTCGATTATTATTACACTAATTGGATGAGTAGCAAAGGGGATAAAAAATATGTCTACGCCTATTTATTTTTCTTAAAAGAATATAATCATTATCTTGAAATTTTTACTGTACTTTTAGTTCCCTTTTCATGCATTGAATAATTAACACACATTTAATCTAAGTGTAACTTCCTATAATAAAAAATTAGTTTCTAAATTATATTAGTTAAAATTTTTAATAGATAATTATTGTCCTCCTATAAAAAATTATTGTTATTGTTTTTAAACTTGTAAATATCTAATGTTGAATATTAGTAACCGTATAAAATACATACTAAAAAATGGAGATATTAAATCATTTACTAATTAGATTTTAATTAAAGTGCACTTTGTCTAATGAAACCTAAATACTAAATGTTTATTGTTATTTTGAATTATTATTATACAAGTAGATAGGTATTGCAACTATATATTATTGATCTTATACTATCAAATAAAATTTATAATATTGAATATCTACATTTTAATTTACAACTATATAGATTGATAGTTTTAACATAATGAATTAATCACTCAATTTCATGTCGTAAATTTCTAAATATGGTGGTAGACTATTTTTATTTTGTCTATTTTGATGGAACGAATTCCTATAGTTGTGCAAACTATATATTTAAGAGAGATTTTGTTTCCTAAATAGGAAATTGCTATTTAGTATTTGTACATGAATGGTTGGTTCCAATAGAGGTGTAACGATTCAAGAAAAATCAAATACCCTATTGTGCTTGATAAATCCAAAGTTATTAGGATAGTTTCCTAAAAAAAAAAAGTTGTTGGGATATAATTTGAATAATTAAAGAGAATAAAGGATTCTAATAAACTCTATAAATTATCAATATTTTTCAAAATTACACTACCCTTTTTGACTACTAATTAAACTTACAGATAAATATAATAATAAACTCTAACATATTTTCTGTCAAACATTGTGCTCTAGTTTGATAATATTTTAACTTTCCTATTTTTTAAGTTAAAAAGAGTACTAATAAACTCATTGTAAAATGTTTCAATAATTCTTTATCGAGGAAATGAACTTCTATTTTAAAAATTGCAAGGTAGATGTGTTGTTTACAAGGCACAACTAATTAGCTTTATTAAAATTGGTTGAACCATTAAATTAAACAAATCTCTTATATTTTTCGTAAGTATATCTAAAGAAAATATATAAAAGTCACCTATGAGTAAATTATTTTCTAAACTCATATGAATTATAAAAAATTCTTTGACTTAGTTAACGTTGAAACAAAAGTTATATAAGTGAAAAATTAAGTGAATTAAGAAAAATCAAATAGTTAGTATTTCTAAATATGTTTTACTTTTTAATTCATAATAATAAAAATCAAATAATTAATCTATTATTTATAACTCTAACAGCAATTGGATTCTGTGTTAGAAAAAAGCATAATTGTGCATAATGCTAAGAGCATTTTTAACAAAAAAAAAAAAAAGGAAGAGAGTTATTACTGATCCAACCCCCACTTTAAAACTAATAAGCTCAGATAATTTTAGTAGTATTGGTTTTTGGAGAATAATCAAAGAAAGTTATTAATAATGCCATTAAAAGAGAAGTATAATAAATTTCTGTGCACTCTCTCTTTTAACTTTTGAAAAAGTTCAGCTGACATGAATCTGCATTATGCATGTGCTTTGGTTGGTAATTAACTCCAATTTAGAGGTTAATTGGCTGATATTTGAAGAATAGAGGGGTAAATTATTTTATACACATTCAACAGAAAGAGATGGTTTTTGGTATGGATGTCACCAACACAGAATCCAATTGCTGTTAGAGTTATAAATAATAGATGAATAACCTAAAAATATAATTATGTTCTTTTTAGGCATTGCTTCAAAGACAAAATTAGCTCATGCGCTTTGCTCAAGTTTCTTAACAACCACTAGTAGACTAGTAGTTCATGTGCTTCACTGTCAATTGACTTAATTGTGCATGCAGTCAATTAAAGGACTTGACGGTCTTTTTCTCTACTTTATTAACTACCAGTATGGTTTAGCAGCTTGGAAATTTATCACACGTAAGTGGGGTTGGAATTGTCTT